>CM056822.1:28995447-30195447 GCA_029853015.1 Chelidonichthys spinosus
AAAACGCAGTTACCTGCAAATAACAGCTTAAAAGCATCTTTCGTGCGTGAAACAGCTATTACCACCTTTTCCCCACATTAAACTTGTAAAACCATTGTTTTGCACTTATTTGATGTTTAGACGCCATTTTGTGTTCAAATACACTGGATTCACATTGAAACGAAAGAATATCCACTCCAGAGTGCTTTTATGACGCAAATGTGTAGATATCGGTGGGACATTGAAGAATGCAGCTTATTTGACAACTGACACTGCAATAGTGGCTACAACGCACGTTACCTGCAAATAACAGCTTAAAAGCATCTTTCGTGCGTGAAACAGCTATTACCACCTTTTCCCCACATTAAACTTGTAAAACCATTGTTTTGCACTTATTTGATGTTTAGACGCCATTTTGTGTTCAAATACACTGGATTCACTCTGAAAGGAAAGAATATCCACTCCAGAGTGCTTTTATGACTTAAATGTGTTGATATCGGTGGGACATTGAAGAATGCAGCTTATTTGACAACTGACACTGCAATAGTGGTTAAACGCATGTTACCTGCAAATAACAGCTTAAAAGCCTCTTTCCTGCGTGAAACAGCTATTACAACCTTTTCCCCACATTAAACTTGTAAAACCATTGTTTTGCACTTATTTGATGTTTAGACGCCATTTTGTGTTCAAATACACTGGATTCACTCTGAAAGGAAAGAATATCCACTCCAGAGTGCTTTTATGACTTAAATGTGTTGATATCGGTGGGACATTGAAGAATGCAGCTTATTTGACAACTGACACTGGCTACAACGCACGTTACATGCAAATAACAGCTTAAAAGCATCTTTCGTGCGTGAAACAGCTATTACCACCTTTTTCCCACATTAAACTTGTAAAACCATTGTTTTGCACTTATTTGATGTTTAGACGCCATTTTGTGTTCAAATACACTGGATTCACATTGAAACGAAAGAATATCCACTCCAGAGTGCTTTTATGACTTAAATGTGTAGATATCGGTGGGACATTGAAGAATGCAGCTTATTTGACAACTGACACTGGCTACAACGCACGTTACATGCAAATAACAGCTTAAAAGCATCTTTCGTGCGTGAAACAGCTATTACAACCTTTTTCCCACATTAAACTTGTAAAACCATTGTTTTGCACTTATTTGATGTTTAGACGCCATTTTGTGTTCATTTACACTGGATTCACATTTAAACGAAAGAATATCCACTCCAGAGTGCTTTTATGACTCAAATGTGTAGATATCGGTGGGACATTGAAGAATGCAGCTTATTTGACAACTGACACTGCAATAGTGGTTAAAACGCATGTTACCTGCAAGTAACAGCTTAAAAGCCTCTTTCCTGCGTGAAACAGCTATTACAACCTTTTCCCCACATTAAACCTCTAAAACCATTGTTTTGCACTTATTTGATGTTTAGACGCCATTTTATGTTCAAATACACTGGATTCACATTTAAACGAAAGAATATCCACTCCAGAGTGCTTTTATGACTCAAATGTGTTGATATCGGTGGGACATTGAAGAATGCAGCTTATTTGATAACTGACACTGCAATAGTGTTTAAAACGCATGTTACCTGCAAGTAACAGCTTAAAAGCCTCTTTCCTGCGTGAAACAGCTATTACAACCTTTTCCCCACATTAAACTTGTAAAACCATTGTTTTGCACTTATTTGATGTTTAGACGCCATTTTGTGTTCAAATACACTGGATTCACTCTGAAAGGAAAGAATATCCACTCCAGAGTGCTTTTATGACTTAAATCTGTTGTTATCGGTGGGACATTGAAGAATGCAGCTTATTTGACAACTGACACTGCAATAGTGGTTAAAACGCATGTTACCTGCAAGTAACAGCTTAAAAGCCTCTTTCCTGCGTGAAACAGCTATGACAACCTTTTCCCCACATTAAACTTGTAAAACCATTGTTTTGCACCTATTTGATGTTTAGACGCCATTTTGTGTTCAAATACACTGGATTCACTCTGAAAGGAAAGAATAACCACTCCATAGTTCTTTTATGACTTAAATCTGTTGTTATCGGTGGGACATTGAAGAATGCAGCTTATTTGACAACTGACACTGCAATAGTGGCTACAGCGCACGTTACCTGCAAATAACAGCTTAAAAGCATCTTTCGTGCGTGAAACAGCTATTACCACCTTTTCCCCACATTAAACTTGTAAAACCATTGTTTTGCACTTATTTGATGTTTAGACGCCATTTTGTGTTCATTTACACTGGATTCACATTTAAACGAAAGAATATCCACTCCAGAGTGCTTTTATGACTCAAATGTGTTGATATCGGTGGGACATTGAAGAATGCAGCTTATTTGACAACTGACACTGCAATAGTGGTTAAAACGCATGTTACCTGTGTGGAAGAAAACTCTTCAGGTCCAATTCAGTGGCTGGTTCAAATGAGGTTTAATCACTGACAGTGGAGAAAAGACAATGTCGCAGTTGCCACACAGTCTATTCTAAAATGATGTGAGGCAAGAGACAACTTATACAGAACCAAAGGGGCAGGTCTAAACAGTGGATTTACATAGATTCAATACGCGTCTCACCGAGGGGAAGAGACTTCCTGGGACAACATAAAGGTGTGACTTCCCTCGGAACAGCTGGGTTCTTTCTACATAGTGTCACAACAGGGGCCATTCATGAAGGCCTTGATCAAGTATGTGAGGTGAAGGTGTTTCGGGGACGGTCCAGGAAGGGGGACAGACCAGAGGTTCTTTTCATCAACATGACAAGGCTTACATACAATGAATGCAGCTCAGCAGGACATTTGATGTTTAGAGAGAAAGGAACATTATACCAAAACCAAATAAGAATTCTAAAGTAACACAATTTCTTCTACAATTCCCCATTTTGTCCTATAGGACAACACTAAATACACAAGAAAATGTAATCAAGCGAAGTAAGAAAATTACAATACATCAATTCTACACAATTTGTCGAAACCATCATGAAATAATTCTTTAGGTACGTCGTGAGTTGTTCATTGAATCATCATTTTAGTAGTCACCTTAGCTGTAATAATTTTACACATTGCTCTGATACAAGAAAAAAATAATAGGGGCTAATAAAAAAAAACAGATTATTCCAACATAACAACAAAAACTATAAAACAGATTAAACCAACAAAAACATATTGAACTATATTTGTACCCCAACGGCCAATGAGTGTTTCCAACCATTCAAAAGGGCTACTAACATCGCTGGTGTGCACTTTATCAGCAATGTGTTTAACATGTGCAATGACATCAGAAAGGCTAGCATTATAATCTGGCACATAAGTACAACATCCAACACCAATCACTGCACAAGTACCACCCTGGGATGCTAAAAGATAGTCTAAAGCTGTAGGCAGGAGGCGTAGAAGAGGTTGAAGTCCAAATTATTAAAGTCCTTGGTCACGGAGGAAAGCACAAAGTGACAATATGAAATTTATGTCATGTCCACTTCTTGTGCCTTTAATACACAATTCTAATGACCCTGGAACTACACTAAGAGGGGTGGTAGCAGGGGCATCCATGCACGCCTGACACTTGTTTATGGATATTTTGCAGGATAAAGTTCTAATTTCAGGTGAAAACTGGAGAAAGTTCATGGGTGTGAGATGTGTGTGTATTCCGGTGAAGTATATGGCACGTGTCACATTCGGAAATGGGCAGAGTCATCAGTGGGAAGAGTTCATCGGTATTTATGTGGGATGAATCCACATGTGTAACCGTTATGGTTAGAATTAGAGCTTTGGTCAGCTATCATTCTAGGCAGGTTGATATAAGTGTTTGTAGAAATAATTTGGTCGTGTGTGGAGATTGTATTTGGTCCAGTTTCCCGTTTCTGACGAAGGCTGGAGACTGCAGTCGAGGAGGGATGAGCTACCCTGATATGCTTCTTTCTGGTGGCTCCATAGCTGCAGTATTAAGAAGGAAATCTTCCGAAGCAACCTTCTGTCCCCATTGCTTAATACTGGTACTGCAAAGGAGCCACAGGAACAATAATCCGGTCACGAGCAGCAACATTGGCGTCAGTCATCAGCATCTGGTCAGAACAGCAACGTTCCAGGTTGTTCTCCTGCTGGGCTGTTGATCTTCACTGGTCCATGTTGGCATCCTGCTGGGCTGTTGATCTTCACTGGTGTGAAGAGTGGATCCATGTGGGGTGTGACACACTTCATGACAGTGTTGTTGGTCAGCAGTATTTGAGATGGGCCGGTCCACCTGGGCTGGAGAGTGTTCCTTTGCTTGAACTGCTTTCAGGGTTGAAATCACCAGGCTGAAGGTTGTGATAGTTCCCGTCAGTGGGAGGCGTGTGGGCTGCAATCACCTGTTAGTGCAGAGCTTAGACAGAAGAACACAGTTCCTTGCAGAGTTCTCGTGTGATAGAGTTGTTGAAATGGATGTCGTCGTCGCTGTTCATGCAGCGTGGAATCCCAAACAGGCAGACAATGTCTCTGAGGAGCAGGGTAGTCACTGTTGTGGTGTCTGCTTTTCTGTTTGCAAAAACTTCAGTCTATGTTGAAAATATATGATTAAAAATAACAAAACAATAACAATAACATGTGAACATATGACTTTGTACAAAGTCAATCAGCATATTTACAAAGGAGTCCTCACGGGGGGAATGCTCTTCTTGGTTTGTGTCGACAAAATTGTTTGAATATAGGGACGTAACAGGAGCAACGTAAATCTGCTTATTACAGCAACCATTCCCCATTTGCTCCTGTGAGTCACACTATGTGTCACACAAACAAGTTGAGGAAGCAGGAAATGTGTGGCTAATGCGCGGCCGTCGCAGGAGCTCCACAATTCGTAAAACAACACAACCAAGCAGAGCGCTCAGAGGTGTCGGGGGCAGCTTGTAACGTAGCCACGTTAAAGCAAAGAACTCAGCTTGTGGGGCTGAGCATGGGGGTGGGAGGGGGTGGGTGAGATTCTAGGATCTCAAATAGGGGACCAATTGCATAACCTGAGTCACGTGTAGGGCTCTCTGATTCCCACAATGCACATAGACTAAAACGCAGAATCTGACAAGAATACCTGTAAAACGTGGAATTTCGTGGAATTTGTCAAAATCTAAAAATCAATGTTTTCTCAAACATTATAAGAGTTTGTTACCATACCTAAGCTGAAAGGAAAGGGGGGGGGGGTTAAACTTTGTGTAATCAACGGGAACAATGCCTCATCCAGCATGTCTGAAAAGTGAAACATAAATAGCAGCGAGTGGACTGACAGATACGCTGATTTTAGACACAGCGAAAGTCAGGGGCAGGGGGCTGCTAGAAATGTCTTTATTTTGATCTATCACCTACACGATTACACACTATTTGATGAAAAAAAAAAACGCTATAAAATTGTAAAATACTGAATTACTATAAATGAAAACGGAAAACAGAATTTCAAAAATAAAACGGAAAACAGAATTTTGAAAAATGAGAACGGAAAACAAAATTTAGAAACATTTAAACGGAAAACACAGAAGTCCGAAAAATGGAAAACAGAAAGTATGGAATTAAGGAGAAAACAATAAAATGGAAAAAAGAATTTAGAAAAATTAAACAGAAACCGGGATTTGGAAAATTAAAACGGAGAGCACGGAATTTGGGAAAAATTAAATGGGAAAACATGCAATTTAGAAAAATAAAAATGGAAATCAGAATTTAGAAAATGAAAACGGAGAGCACGAAAATCTGGAAAAATTAAATGGGAAAACATGGAATTTAGAAAAATAAAAATGGAAATCAGAATTTAGAAAATGAAAACGGAGAGCACGAAAATCTGGAAAAATAAAAGGAATCTTGAAAAATGTAAACAGATTTCATAGGGTTCTAGTCAAGTGGTCCAGTGGGAGAGCGGTATGAGCTACCATCTACAGACAAAAATAACTCAGGTTTTGCAAGTGGTTTGTCTAGTGGTTCGGGACGGGGTGAGCAAAATGATCAACTAAGATCAACTTTCACAACTATATGGCTTGCCATCAATTAGGGAAGGAAGGAGGGAAACAGAGTTAAGAGGGGATCAGCGCTCAATACTAAGGTTAGGTTTGGAAAGAAGGGTGAACTCATAACAAGTCTGTCTAGAGGAGGAAAAATGTTGCGTTTAAGAGCGGAAGACAACATGGGAGACAGAGTGGGGGCAAATAGTGTTTAGTGGAGATCTCAGTACCATGGAGGAAGTAGTTTCCACAGCGTGACTGAAATAAAAAAATACAGCGATCTGGAACTACAGGAACAATAGGGTTAACACATCATTAACTGCACTGAGATCTTATAACTTGTCTTATTTGTTTGTTTGTTTGTTTTTTTTTTGGTATGGGCAAAATGGGAGTGTTACAGAGGCTGGAGGTAGGTAGTAAATATACCTTGTTCTAACAGGGACTCTATCACAGGTGCAATTCCAAGTTCTGCGTCAAGTTTAAGGGGATACTGGCGTTTCTTTGGGAGTGGTTTATCTGGGTTGACATTCATTTATTTTTACACTACACACTTCTACGCTTACACTAGAAGCAGAAAGAATCAGTCCCACATCAATAGGGTGGGAGGAACACAAAGCAGGAGGGATCTGGGATGAAGATGGAAGGAGGTCGTGGATGGAGAAATAGGCTGGGGGGGGGGGGGCTAGGTGTGGTTCTGTCTGTGACAGAGTTGAAAAGATAACAGGTTGTGGATCAAAAGAGACACACAGGATGTACCCCAAAGAACCAACCTTGTACAGTGGGTAACTGGCTACAGTATCACAAAATGTTTTGTCATTACAACATTGGAATAACTTTTCCATCTTGCCCAGCTCCAAGGTGTCGTTTTAGTTAGCAGTAGCTACTGCGATATGGGGAACACCGTCATCCTTCTGAAATCACTATCATTAACATGCAGGAGGGAGGTTGCTCTTTCATCTTGCTCAGCTTTTTGAGTATACTCAGAATTTCGAACTGCATCATGATGAGCTAGACAATGGAGTGAGGGAAATCAGAGCAAAGAGTCAGATATTTCAGAAATCAGCCAAGAAAGGAAAGGAGAAGTGGGCTGTTTGGTTATATGGTTATAGATTGTTTGAAGTTTTAAAGAAAGTTGAGGAGAGGGCAACTGTCAAGCATAGGTCACTGATCGGGAGACCTGTTGTAGCATAGAAAAAACAGTATTAACATTAGCATCAGGTACATCAAGATATACCTCATAAAGGGTGCATTAATGGTGCAGTCAGAATTGACATAATAAATCACGACCCAGTAAGTTCAGAGGGGTATCAGTAGCCGTTAGAAAAGCATGTTCTCCATATAGGGGGCCTAATTCCACTGTCATTGGAGCACTTACTGGGTTTTGTTTAGTGATGCCGGAGACGCCTACTGTGTTTACAACCTCAGAGGACAATTCAACATTTCAAGTTACAATTCAAGTCTTTAGGATTGATGGCAAGTCATATAATTCAGTTAATTTATCCCTCTTTTTTTTTTTTTTTTTTTTAGAAGAGAGATAAAAATAGAATAAAAATGTACAAGCGAAAATAATAATGAAACACTAAAATAAGACGAAATCAACATCAAAACCAACATAATTATTAACGAGAAATTTAAAAATGAACTAATATTAACAAAAGGTAAAAATTAATTCATATAGAAAAAAAAAACAGCAAACTAGTTAATATAAACAATAATACTTAAAGGACAAGGTACTAACAGTATGTGAAACTTGAAGTAATAAAATAGAAAAATAATGTATTTACAAAACGACTGAAATAGCAACAGGTAGGTTGCTGAAAATGCATTAAAACAGACGGACAACCAACTAGTTACAGAAGCAATACTGCTAAACAGTGTTGTGTCTGAACCTGTTCATTGAATGATAGTTCTTGAACTCGTTCATATTTTGGGAAGAACGTGAACTGAAAGTACTGTATTTCTGCATGATGAACGCTACTGTGAATGCGTTCATCCTGGTGTCTGTGAACGCTCTCTCAGTTTAACTCCATTTAATAGGGTGCCAGATTTGTATAGAGCATTCCAGGCAAAAACCAGGCCAAAAATAAAATAATAGATAAAGATAAAAAAAAATGAAATACAGTGAAAATAAAATTCAATTGAAACTAAAATATTATAAAATGATTAACGAGAAAGATAATAATACTACTAAATATTGAGAACAATATTTTGACAAAAGAAATAAAAGGGGGCAAATTAAATTGATACAGAAACAACCGGCTCAAAATAAATGATAATACTAGAATTAGTTATGAGAAACAAGAAATCATAAAATTGAAAAAATGAAATTTTACAAAAGAAGATTTACAAAAAATACTAAAAATAATAGAATGTAGGTAGGGTGAAGTGAAAAAAATATAAACAAATCAAAGGCTAAAGAGAAGCCAGAATACTAAAGAAACCAACAATTTAACTATAGTTAAGAACAAAAGAGTAAATAACAGAGGGCAGGGTGGGGGAAACTAATTTAAACAGACAGAGAAACCAACTAATTAGAGAAGGGATAAAGGGCAAGTTACTAACAGTCTTGAGTAACTGAAATAAAAAAAATAGAATATAACGTATTTGAAAAGAAAACTAAAGTAGGTTGGGGAAAATTAATTAAAACAGACACACAACCCAACTAGTTAAAGAAGTGATATTACACAGTGAAGAAAAATTTGTATTTACATGAAAATGAAGTGCTCTTAGCCACGTGGTTTATCGCAAAACAGCAGTCGTGAATCACAGTGATCAAAAGGCTATTAACTAATGGATAAGGAACTAGAGCTGGAATGTTGTGTTCAATTGTAACCTGAACAACTACTTAATTCTAGCAATAATTTCTTATAGTAAGAAAACAACATATTTATGGCCTCGGCGGGCCTTAAATCACAGCAAAACACAAACACACAACATTAAACAAGATGTTACAATGAGCTCATACAACTTTCAAACCGGTTAAACACATGTCATTCATTCAATATAACAATCTTTTACAAAGAGAACCACTGAAATCCATAAGATTACAGAGAGTTTCACCATGCAAATCGTCATTACATTTCCAAGTAGGAATTACGATGACATGAGTGGCGGACTGGCTACCCCACTTAGATATCGTCAACCTCACATAACAATCTCTCACATAGAGAAACACTCAGACCCATAAGGTCAGGGAGAATTTCACAATGTAAACTGTCATTATGCTACCAATAGGATTTAAAACAATATGAGTGGGGACATGGCTACCCACTGAAATATCGTCGACCTCACATAACAATCTCTCACATAGAGAAACTCTCAGACCCATGAGGTCAGGGAGAATTTCACAATGCAAACTGTCATTATGCTACCAAGTTTAGGAATTATGACAATATGTATGGAAGCCTGGTTACTCCATAACAATATCATCCACCTCATATAATAATCTGTTACACCGAGAAAAACTCAAACCCATAAGGTGATGGAGAATTCCACCATGCAATCTGTTATTATACTACATAAGGCCTTTTTTTTTTTTTTTTTTTCTTAAAACTCACCAGAACAGCCTGCAGTCAACTGCTGCTATTTGAAAATTTAAATCGCGTTACCTGGGTCTATGGAAGATCCGGACCTGAGACAGGGCATTGTGAATATCAGCAAAAGTTAGGAATTTTACAAGAGGCTTCCTTTACCCTTTGAATTTGGCGCCGATTGCTAATATTCAAAATCATTGGCTCCAGTCCAGACGTCCTCTAGCCCAGGGTTAGCGAGATGCCGACAACGCCATATTGTGGAAGAAAACTCTTCAGGTCCAATTCAGTGGCTGGTTCGAATGAGGTTTAATCACTGACAGTGGAGAAAAGACAATGTCGCAGTTGCCACACAGTCTATTCTAAAATGATGTGAGGCAAGAAACAACTTATACAGAACCAAAGGGGCAGGTCTAAACAGTGGATTTACATAGATTCAATACGCGTCTCACCGAGGGGAAGAGACTTCCTGAGACAACATAAAGGTGTGACTTCCCTCGGAACAGCTGGGTTCTTTCTACATAGTGTCACAACAGGGGCCATTCATGAAGGCCTTGATCAAGTATGTGAGGTGAAGGTGTTTTGGGGACGGTCCAGGAAGGGGGACAGACCAGAGGTTCTTTTCATCAACATGACAAGGCTTACATACAATGAATGCAGCTCAGCAGGACATTTGATGTTTAGAGAGAAAGGAACATTATACCAAAACCAAATAAGAATTCTAAGGTAACACAATTTCTTCTACACCTGCAAGTAACAGCTTGAAAGCCTCTTTCCTGCATGAAACAGCTATTACAACCTTTTCCCCACATTAAACTTGTAAAACCATTGTTTTGCACTTATTTGATGTTTAGACGCCATTTTGTGTTCAAATACACTGGATTCACATTGAAACGAAAGAATATCCACTCCAGAGTGCTTTTATGACTTAATTGTGTAGATATCGGCGGGACATTGAAGAATGCAGCTTATTTGACAACTGACACTGCAATAGTGGCTTTAACGCACGTTACCTGCAAATAACAGCTTAAAAGCCTCTTTCCTGCGTGAAACAGCTATTACAACCTTTTCCCCACATTAAACTTGTAAAACCATTGTTTTGCACTTATTTGATGTTTAGACGCCATTTTGTGTTCAAAGACACTGGATTCACATTGAAACGAAAGAATATCCACTCCAGAGTGCTTTTATGACTCAAATGTGTTGATATCGGTGGGACATTGAAGAATGCAGCTTATTTGACAACTGACACTGCAATAGTGGTTAAAACGCATGTTACCTGCAAGTAACAGCTTAAAAGCCTCTTTCCTGCGTGAAACAGCTATTACAACCTTTTCCCCACATTAAACTTGTAAAACCATTGTTTTGCACTTATTTGATGTTTAGACGCCATTTTGTGTTCAAAGACACTGGATTCACATTGAAACGAAAGAATATCCACTCCAGAGTGCTTTTATGACTTAAATGTGTAGATATCGGTGGGACATTGAAGAATGCAGCTTATTTGACAACTGACACTGCAATAGTGGCTACAACGCACGTTACCTGCAAATAACAGCTTAAAAGCATCTTTCGTGCGTGAAACAGCTATTACAACCTTTTCCCCACATTAAACTTGTGAAACCATTGTTTTGCACTTATTTGATGTTAAGTTGCCATTTTGTGTTCAATTACACTGGATTCACATTGAAACGAAAGAATATCCACTCCAGAGTGCTTTTATGACTCAAATGTGTTGATATCGGTGGGACATTGAAGAATGCAGCTTAATTTGACAACTGACACTGCAATAGTGGTTAAAACGCATGTTACCTGCAAGTAACAGCTTAAAAGCCTCTTTCCTGCGTGAAACAGCTATTACAACCTTTTCCCCACATTAAACTTGTAAAACCATTGTTTTGCACTTATTTGATGTTTAGACGCCATTTTGTGTTCAAAGACACTGGATTCACATTGAAACGAAAAACATATCCACTCCAGAGTGCTTTTATGACTCAAATGTGTTGATATCGGTGGGACATTGAAGAATGCAGCTTATTTGACAACTGACACTGCAATAGTGGCTACAACGCATGTTACCTGCAAATAACAGCTTAAAAGCCTCTTTCCTGCGTGAAACAGCTATTACAACCTTTTCCCCACATTAAACTTGTAAAACCATTGTTTTGCACTTATTTGATGTTTAGACGCCATTTTGTGTTCAAAGACACTGGATTCACATTGAAACGAAAGAATATCCACTCCAGAGTGCTTTTATGACTTAAATGTGTTGATATCGGTGGGACATTGAAGAATGCAGCTTATTTGACAACTGACACTGCAATAGTGGTTAAAACGCATGTTACCTGCAAATAACAGCTTAAAAGCATCTTTTGTGCGTGAAACAGCTATTACAACCTTTTCCCCACATTAAACTTGTGAAACCATTGTTTTGCACTTATTTGATGTTAAGTTGCCATTTTGTGTTCAATTACACTGGATTCACATTGAAACGAAAGAATATCCACTCCAGAGTGCTTTTATGACTCAAATGTGTTGATATCGGTGGGACATTGAAGAATGCAGCTTATTTGACAACTGACACTGCAATAGTGGCTACAACGCATGTTACCTGCAAATAAACAGCTTAAAAAGCCTCTTTCCTGCGTGAAACAGCTTTTACAACTTTTTCCCCACATTAAACTTGTAAAACCATTGTTTTGCACTTATTTGATGTTTAGACGCCATTTTGTGTTCAAAGACACTGGATTCACATTGAAACGAAAGAATATCACTCCAGAGTGCTTTTATGACTTAAATGTGTTGATATCGGTGGGACATTGAAGAATGCAGCTTATTTGACAACTGACACTGCAATAGTGGTTAAAACGCATGTTACCTGCAAATAACAGCTTAAAAGCCTCTTTCCTGCGTGAAACAGCTATTACACCTTTCCCCACATTAAACTTGTAAAACCATTGTTTTGCACTTATTTGATGTTTAGACGCCATTTTGTGTTCAAAGACACTGGATTCACATTGAAACGAAAGAATATCCACTCCAGAGTGCTTTTATGACTTAAATGTGTTGATATCGGTGGGACATTGAAGAATGCAGCTTATTTGACAACTGACACTGCAATAGTGGCTACAACGCATGTTACCTGCAAATAACAGCTTAAAAGCATCTTTCGTGCGTGAAACAGCTATTACAACCTTTTCCCCACATTAAACTTGTGAAACCATTGTTTTGCACTTATTTGATGTTAAGTTGCCATTTTGTGTTCAATTACACTGGATTCACATTGAAACGAAAGAATATCCACTCCAGAGTGCTTTTATGACTCAAATGTGTTGATATCGGTGGGACATTGAAGAATGCAGCTTATTTGACAACTGACACTGCAATAGTGGTTAAAACGCATGTTACCTGCAAGTAAAAGCTTAAAAGCCTCTTTCCTGCGTGAAACAGCTATTACAACTTTTTCCCCACATTAAACTTGTAAAACCATTGTTTTGCACTTATTTGATGTTTAGACGCCATTTTGTGTTCAAAGACATGTATTCACTCTCAAACGAAAGAATATCCACTCCAAAGTACTTTTATGACTTAAATGTGTTGATATCGGTGGGACATTGAAGAATGCAGCTTATTTGACAACTGACACTGCAATAGTGGTTAAAACGCATGTTACCTGCAAATAACAGCTTAAAAGCCTCTTTCCTGCGTGAAACAGCTATTACAGCCTATTCCCCACATTAAACTTGTAAAACCATTGTTTTGCACTTATTTGATGTTTAGAAGGCATTTTGTGTTCAAATACACTGGATTCACATTGAAACGAAAGAATATCCACTCCAGAGTGCTTTTATGACTTAAATGTGTTGATATCGGTGGGACATTGAAGAATGCAGCTTATTTGACAACTGACACTGCAATAGTGGTTAAAACGCATGTTACCTGCAAATAACAGCTTAAAAGCCTCTTTCCTGCGTGAAACAGCTATTACAACCTTTTCCCCACATTAAACTTGTAAAACCATTGTTTTGCACTTATTTGATGTTTAGACGCCATTTTGTGTTCAAAGACACTGGATTCACATTGAAACGAAAGAATATCCACTCCAGAGTGCTTTTATGACTCAAATGTGTTGATATCGGTGGGACATTGAAGAATGCAGCTTATTTGACAACTGACACTGCAATAGTGGTTAAAACGCATGTTACCTGCAAGTAACAGCTTAAAAGCCTCTTTCCTGCGTGAAACAGCTATTACAACCTTTTCCCCACATTAAACGTGTAAAACCATTGTTTTGCACTTATTTGATGTTTAGACGCCATTTTGTGTTCAAATACACTGGATTAACATTGAAACGAAAGAATATCCACTCCAGAGTGCTTTTATGACTCAAATGTGTTGATATCGGTGGGACATTGAAGAATGCAGCTTATTTGACAACTGACACTGCAATAGTGGTTAAAACGCATGTTACCTGCAAATAACAGCTTAAAAGCCTCTTTCCTGCGTGAAACAGCTATTACAACCTTTTCCCCACATTAAACTTGTAAAACCATTGTTTTGCACTTATTTGATGTTTAGACGCCATTTTGTGTTCAAAGACACTGGATTCACATTGAAACGAAAGAATATCCACTCCAGAGTGCTTTTATGACTCAAATGTGTTGATATCGGTGGGACATTGAAGAATGCAGCTTATTTGACAACTGACACTGCAATAGTGGCTACAACGCATGTTACCTGCAAATAACAGCTTAAAAGCATCTTTCGTGCGTGAAACAGCTATTACAACCTTTTCCCCACATTAAACTTGTAAAACCATTGTTTTGCACTTATTTGATGTTTAGACGCCATTTTGTGTTCAAAGACACTGGATTCACATTGAAACGAAAGAATATCCACTCCAGAGTGCTTTTATGACTCAAATGTGTTGATATCGGTGGGACATTGAAGAATGCAGCTTATTTGACAACTGACACTGCAATAGTGGTTAAAACGCATGTTACCTGCAAGTAACAGCTTAAAAGCCTCTTTCCTGCGTGAAACAGCTATTACAACCTTTTCCCCACATTAAACTTGTAAAACCATTGTTTTGCACTTATTTGATGTTTAGACGCCATTTTGTGTTCAAAGACACTGGATTCACATTGAAACGAAAGAATATCCACTCCAGAGTGCTTTTATGACTCAAATGTGTTGATATCGGTGGGACATTGAAGAATGCAGCTTATTTGACAACTGACACTGCAATAGTGGTTAAAACGCATGTTACCTGCAAGTAACAGCTTAAAAGCCTCTTTCCTAAGTGAAACAGCTATTACAACTTTTTCCCCACATTAAACTTGTAAAACCATTGTTTTGCACTTATTTGATGTTTAGACACCATTTTGTGTTCAAATACACTGGATTAACATTGAAACGAAAGAATATCCACTCCAGAGTGCTTTTATGACTCAAATGTGTTGATCTCGGTGGGACATTGAAGAATGCAGCTTATTTGACAACTGACACTGCAATAGTGGTTAAAACGCATGGTACATGCAAATAACAGCTTAAAAGCCTCTTCCCTGCGTGAAACAGCTATTTCAAGCCTTTTCCTCACATTAAACTTGTAAAAGCATTGTTTTGCACTTATTTGATGTTTAGACGCCGTTTTGTGTTCAAAGACACTGGATTCGAAATGAAACGAAAGAATAGCCACTCCAGAGTACTTTTATGACTCAAATGTGTTGATCTCGGTGGGACATTGAAGAATGCAGCTTATTTGACAACTGACACTGCAAGAGTGGTTAAAACGCATGGTACTTGCAAATAACAGCTTAAAAGCCTCTTCCCTGCGTGAAACAGCTATTACAGCCTATTCCCCACATTAAACTTGTAAAACCATTGTTTTGCACTTATTTGATGTTTAGAAGGCATTTTGTGTTCAAATACACTGGATTCACATTGAAACGAAAGAATATCCACTCCAAAGTGCTTTTATGACTTAAATGTGTTGATATCGGTGGGACATTGAAGAATGCAGCTTATTTGACAACTGACACTGCAATAGTGGTTAAAACGCATGTTACCTGCAAATAACAGCTTAAAAGCCTCTTTCCTGCGTGAAACAGCTATTACAACCTTTTCCCCACATTAAACTTGTAAAACCATTGTTTTGCACTTATTTGATGTTTAGACGCCATTTTGTGTTCAAAGACACTGGATTCACATTGAAACGAAAGAATATCCACTCCAGAGTGCTTTTATGACTCAAATGTGTTGATATCGGTGGGACATTGAAGAATGCAGCTTATTTGACAACTGACACTGCAATAGTGGTTAAAACGCATGTTACCTGCAAGTAACAGCTTAAAAGCCTCTTTCCTGCGTGAAACAGCTATTACAACCTTTTCCCCACATTAAACTTGTAAAACCATTGTTTTGCACTTATTTGATGTTTAGACGCCATTTTGTGTTCAAAGACACTGGATTCACATTGAAACGAAAGAATATCCACTCCAGAGTGCTTTTATGACTCAAATGTGTTGATATCGGTGGGACATTGAAGAATGCAGCTTATTTGACAACTGACACTGCAATAGTGGTTAAAACGCATGTTACCTGCAAATAACAGCTTAAAAGCCTCTTTCCTGCGTGAAACAGCTATTACAACCTTTTCCCCACATTAAACTTGTAAAACCATTGTTTTGCACTTATTTGATGTTTAGACGCCATTTTGTGTTCAAATACACTGGATTCACATTGAAACGAAAGAATATCCACTCCAGAGTGCTTTTATGACTCAAATGTGTTGATATCGGTGGGACATTGAAGAATGCAGCTTATTTGACAACTGACACTGCAATAGTGGTTAAAACGCATGTTACCTGCAAGTAACAGCTTAAAAGCCTCTTTCCTGCGTGAAACAGCTATTACAACCTTTTCCCCACATTAAACTTGTAAAACCATTGTTTTGCACTTATTTGATGTTTAGACGCCATTTTGTGTTCAAAGACACTGGATTCACATTGAAACGAAAGAATATCCACTCCAGAGTGCTTTTATGACTCAAATGTGTTGATATCGGTGGGACATTGAAGAATGCAGCTTATTTGACAACTGACACTGCAATAGTGGTTAAAACGCATGTTACCTGCAAGTAACAGCTTAAAAGCCTCTTTCCTGCGTGAAACAGCTATTACAACCTTTTCCCCACATTAAACTTGTAAAACCATTGTTTTGCACTTATTTGATGTTTAGACGCCATTTTGTGTTCAAAGACACTGGATTCACATTGAAACGAAAGAATATCCACTCCAGAGTGCTTTTATGACTCAAATGTGTTGATATCGGTGGGACATTGAAGAATGCAGCTTATTTGACAACTGACACTGCAATAGTGGTTAAAACGCATGTTACCTGCAAATAACAGCTTAAAAGCCTTTTCCTGCGTGAAACAGCTATTACAACCTTTTCCCCACATTAAACTTGTAAAACCATTGTTTTGCACTTATTTGATGTTTAGACGCCATTTTGTGTTCAAAGACACTGGATTCACATTGAAACGGAAAGAATATCCACTCCAGAGTGCTTTTATGACTCAAATGTGTTGATATCGGGGGACATTGAAGAATGCAGCTTTTTTGACAACTGACACTGCAATAGTGGCTAAAACGCATGTTACCTGCAAATAACAGCTTAAAAGCCTCTTTCCTGCGTGAAACAGCTATTACAACCTTTTCCCCACATTAAACTTGTGAAAACCATTGTTTTGCACTTATTTGATGTTTAGACGCCATTTTGTGTTCAAAGACACTGGATTCACATTGAAACGAAAGAATATCCACTCCAGAGTGCTTTTATGACTCTAAATGTGTTGATATCGGTGGGACATTGAAGAATGCAGCTTATTTGACAACTGACACTGCAATAGTGGCTAAAACGCATGTTACCTGCAAATAACAGCTTAAAAGCCTCTTTCCTGCGTGAAACAGCTATTACAACCTTTCCCCACATTTAAACTTGTAAAACCATTGTTTTGCACTTATTTGATGTTTAGACGCCATTTTGTGTTCAAAGACACTGGATTCACATTGAAACGAAAGAATATCCACTCCAGAGTGCTTTTATGACTTAAATGTGTTGATATCGGGGGACATTGAAGAATGCAGCTTATTTGACAACTGACACTGCAATAGTGGCTAAAACGCATGTTACCTGCAAATAACAGCTTAAAAGCCTCTTTCCTGCGTGAAACAGCTATTACAACCTTTTCCCCACATTAAACTTGTAAAACCATTGTTTTGCACTTATTTGATGTTTAGACGCCATTTTGTGTTCATTTACACTTGATTCACATTTAAACGAAAGAATATCCACTCCAGAGTGCTTTTATGACTTAAATGTGTAGATATCGGTGGGACATTGAAGAATGCAGCTTATTTGACAACTGACACTGGCTACAACGCACGTTACATGCAAATAACAGCTTAAAAGCCTCTTTCCTGCGTGAAACAGCTATTACAACCTTTTCCCACATTAAACTTGTAAAACCATTGTTTTGCACTTATTTGATGTTTAGACGCCATTTTGTGTTCAAAGACACTGGATTCACATTGAAACGAAAGAATATCCACTCCAGAGTGCTTTTATGACTCAAATGTGTTGATATCGGTGGGACATTGAAGAATGCAGCTTATTTGACAACTGACACTGCAATAGTGGTTAAAACGCATGTTACCTGCAAGTAACAGCTTAAAAGCCTCTTTCCTGCGTGAAACAGCTATTACAACCTTTTCCCCATATTAAACTTGTAAAACCATTGTTTTGCACTTATTTGATGTTTAGACGCCATTTTGTGTTCAAATTCACTGGATTAACATTGAAACGAAAAAATATCCACTCCAGAGTGCTTTTATGACTCAAATGTGTTGATATCGGTGGGACATTGAAGAATGCAGCTTATTTGACAACTGACACTGCAATAGTGGCTAAAACGCATGTTACCTGCAAATAACAGCTTAAAAGCCTCTTTCGTGCGTGAAACAGCTATTACAACTTTTCCCCACATTAAACTTGTAAACCATTGTTTTGCACTTATTTGATGTTTAGACCATTTTGTGTTCAAAGACACTGGATTCACATTGAAACGAAAGAATATCCACTCCAGAGTGCTTTTATGACTCAAATGTGTTGATATCGGTGGGACATTGAAGAATGCAGCTTATTTGACAACTGACACTGCAATAGTGGTTAAAACGCATGTTACCTGCAAGTAACAGCTTAAAAGCCTCTTTCCTGCGTGAAACAGCTATTACAACCTTTCCCCACATTAAACTTGTAAAACCATTGTTTTGCACTTATTTGATGTTTAGACGCCATTTTGTGTTCAAAGACACTGGATTCACATTGAAACGAAAGAATATCCACTCCAGAGTGCTTTTATGACTTAAATGTGTTGATATCGGTGGGACATTGAAGAATGCAGCTTATTTGACAACTGACACTGCAATAGTGGCTAAAACGCATGTTACCTGCAAATAACAGCTTAAAAGCCTCTTTCCTGCGTGAAACAGCTATTACAACCTTTTCCCCACATTAAACTTGTAAAACCATTGTTTTGCACTTATTTGATGTTTAGACGCCATTTTGTGTTCAATTACACTGGATTCACATTGAAACGAAAGAATATCCACTCCAGAGTGCTTTTATGACTCAAATGTGTTGATATCGGTGGGACATTGAAGAATGCAGCTTATTTGACAACTGACACTGCAATAGTGGCTACAACGCATGTTACCTGCAAATAACAGCTTAAAAGCATCTTTCGTGCGTGAAACAGCTATTACAACCTTTTCCCCACATTAAACTTGTAAAACATTGTTTTGCACTTATTTGATGTTTAGACGCCATTTTGTGTTCAAATACACTGGATTCACATTGAAACGAAAAAATATCCACTCCAGAGTGCTTTTATGACTCAAATGTGTTGATATCGGTGGGACATTGAAGAATGCAGCTAATTTGACAACTGACACTGCAATAGTGGCTATAACGCACGTTACCTGCAAATAACAGCTTAAAAGCATCTTTCGTGCGTGAAACAGCTATTACAACCTTTTCCCCACATTAAACTTGTAAAACCATTGTTTTGCACTGATTTGATGTTTAGACACCATTTTGTGTTCAAAGACACTGGATTCACATTGAAACGAAAGAATATCCACTCCAGAGTGCTTTTATGACTCAAATGTGTTGATATCGGTGGGACATTGAAGAATGCAGCTTATTTGACAACTGACACTGCAATAGTGGTTAAAACGCATGTTACCTGCAAGTAACAGCTTAAAAGCCTCTTTCCTGCGTGAAACAGCTATTACAATCTTTTCCCCACATTAAACTTGTAAAACCATTGTTTTGCACTTATTTGATGTTTAGACGCCATTTTGTGTTCAAAGACACTGGATTCACATTGAAACGAAAAAATATCCACTCCAGAGTGCTTTTCTGACTCAAATGTGTTGATATCGGTGGGACATTGAAGAATGCAGCTTATTTGACAACTGACACTGCAATAGTGGCTACAATGCATGTTACCTGCAAATAACAGCTTAAAAGCCTCTTTCCTGCGTGAAAAAGCTATTACAACCTTTTCCCCACATTAAACTTGTAAAACCATTGTTTTGCACTTATTTGATGTTTAGACGCCATTTTGTGTTCAAATTCACTGGATTAACATTGAAACGAAAAAATATCCACTCCAGAGTGCTTTTATGACTCAAATGTGTTGATATCGGTGGGACATTGAAGAATGCAGCTTATTTGACAACTGACACTGCAATAGTGGCTACAACGCACGTTACCTGCAAATAACAGCTTCAAAGCATCTTTCGTGCGTGAATTGTAGCCTAATTGGCGAAGTTTCGGGAGCAGGACCACACCCCAACAGCACCAATTTCCGCATCCTATAAATAACCACCTGACCATCTCCTCCGCTTCGCTCCCGCACTCTGCGCCTTCGTTTTCGTGACAGCACGCGACTTCGCCTCAAGAAAACGAGCAATTCTGCACGAGCAAACCCGTGGCCCACTTCACAGCCAACTCACCTCAAGATGGACTTCGTCTCTCTTTCCCCTTCCGACGACGACCTCTTCCACCGAGACCACAATTCACCAGAAGCCGGCGTCACCTCCATACCCGAGACCCCGACTTCAGCGGCTCCAACGATGTCCCGGACGCCGGCGTCCCCGACGAAACCCAGCTCCGTCTCATCCATGGTCTGTATCCCGCCTCGTTCATCTCTTCTCCATATCCAGGACTATCATAGCTCGCCCGGCGAATCATCCAGGTCTCCCAGCCCACCTCCTCCAGCAGCCAAGAGAGGACGGGGAAACGCGCGGACAGAACGTCGCCGTCGCCGGAACTCGCCGACCCCTTCACCGCCGAGGACCGCTCCAGCCTCCCGCCGCCATTCCGACAAACCCGGCCGAACAACTCGCCGGTCGCAACGGCACCATGCTCCAGCCAGATCCCCCGCCCAGCCTCCAGCTTCAAAAATCTCCGACTGGAAAGTAGCCACACTCCAAAAGACATTAAAAGACAAAGGCATTCCGTTTCACAGATCGGATAATAAAGCTAAACTGTTCTCCACACTCATGGCCGCCGGCTCCGCCAACACCAGGTCGCTTCCGGGTGACGTCACCACCCACACCCCTTCCAGCAGCGACGCCGATGCTCTCCTTAAAGGGACAGTACCATCAAACAACTCAGCCCAAAGGAAACAGAGTGAGAGATCCGCCAGAACTAACAACTCCAGAACCATCACCACCACCTCCCGTCATCCCCACACTCCAGAGGGGGCGCCCAGATGGACGTCAGGACCCTCCAACCCCCACCAGGTTCATCACCACCACCAGCATCAGCAACCAACTACCTATCACCAGCAACCATCACAGCCAGTTCCAGCCGGGGCACCTGACACCGGGATGTCAGGGACTCCCGCTCCTTACTTCCATCTACTGCAGCCAGTTCCAGCAGGGGCTCCTGGCACCGGATGCCAGCGCCCCCTGCCGGCTATTTCCAGACACAGCAGTCTGCGGCAGCGGGGGCACCTGACACCGGGATGTCAGTGACTCCCGCTCCCTACTTCCAACTACAGCAGCCAGTTCCAGCAGGGGCTGCTGGCACCGGGATGCCAGCGGCCCCTGCCCCAGTTTTTTATCAACTACCACTGTCCGCTCCAGCTCCTGGCACCGAGATGTCAGCGCCCTGCGCGGGGTGGCAGGGACCCGGGCCATCCCAGTCCCAGCATTCCCAGCAGCCCTGGTCAGCTGGGGTCATCGGCTCCGGGATGCCAGCACCCGGGCCCCCCCCCCAGCAGGCAACCCCTAGCTTCACTCTTTCCACAGCCAACCTCCCTGCTCACCACCCTAACACCTTCATTTCCCGTCCTTCCCCAGTTCCCACCAGCCTACGAAAACAGATATTAGACGGTAATTACATCGACCTCGCACTACTAATCTTGCCTTCCCTCCACCAGACACCCGTCAATAGATCCAACGAAGATTACGAAGGGTGCCCCCACTCTAAAGTGAGAGCACCCACACGTTCTAGAGAACTTAACCCCACAGAGTTTGCCTACGCCTTCTCCCTTTTTCGAGACGTCTTATGCTCCAAATTCCCCATGCGACGACACGAACTAGACGACTATCTGTCCACCATCCTGAACCTTGCCCTCCGCTTTGGAGGAAACGGTTTCTATCAGTACCATATACACTTCGCCTCCCAAGCTGCAGCCCGCCTCTCACAATTTAACGAGGCCACCTACTGGGGCACTCTCGATAATGAAATATACTGCCGCATCTTCGCCGCCCGTGCAGCTCTCCAATGCCCCCTTTGCGGCGGCCCATCTCACCCAGCCTCTTCTTGCTCCATCCCCACCCACAATGAGCCGTATCGAAGCCGAACGAGAGCGTCAGCATTCTCCCGCTTGTCGTCGGCTTGTCCACCAGCACCCATATCTCCTAAACGGGTGTCATCCGCACCCTCCACCTTCCCCATAACCAAAGGCATTGATAAAAAAGGCAGACCCATCTTTCACCAAGGAGGACGTTCCATTTGCAACAACTTCAACAGCAACGGATGCCCCATGTCCCAGTGCCGCTTCCTCCACGTCTGCTCCTTCTGCGGCGGGGGCCACGCCCGCCCAGCATGCCCGCACAACCCTACCTCGCCGAAACCAGGTGAGCATTTATCTACACCCATTAACATCACAGCTTTAGCAGAAGCACTTCATAACCACCCCGATCCAGCCTTCGTTCACTTCCTGATTAAAGGATTCAAAGAGGGTTTCCATCCCGGACTTTCCACACAACCATCCATTCCTTTCGAGGTTAAAAACCTTCAGTCAGCTATAACCGATCCAGAATCAGTCGACCGCCTGCTGGCAATAGAAGTCAAGGAAGGCTTCATGATCGGACCATTCGTCCATCCTCCTTTTCCTAACTTTCGCATCAGCCCCCTTGGCATCGCAACCAGGAAATACTCCGGCAAAAAAACGCATCATCATAGATCTTTCAGCACCACACGGCAGTACCATCCCAAGCATCAACAGCTTGATCCCGAGTGAGGATTTCTCCCTTCACTATGCCACCATCAACCACGCCATCACCCTCATTAAACTTGCCGGCAAAGGGTCGTGGCTCTCAAAAACCGACATCACCAACGCCTTCAAAGTCCTCCCCATCCACCCCGACTTCTGGCGTTTCTTCGGCGTCCGTTGGCGCGGTGCCTACTACTTCGGCGTCAGGCTCACTTTCGGCTGCAAAAGCAGCCCCAAACTATTCGACACCCTGTCCGAAGCCCTTTGCTGGATCCTGTCCAACAACCACGGGATCCCCTTTGTCATCCATCTTTTGGATGATTTTCTTATCATTTCCCCCCCATCGTCACCACCAGCCTCCGGCCTGGTCATCTTGACCTCAGTCTTTGCCGACCTTGGAGTTCCACTGTCCGCAGAGAAAACCGAGGGCCCCTCTACATCCCTAGAGTTTCTTGGCATCACCCTCGACACAAACAAGTTCCAGGCCTCTCTCCCGGTCGAAAAGCTCAACCGAATCAGCCTCCTGATCTCCAATTTCCTTTACGCCCCGTGCTGCACCAAACGCCAACTGCTGTCCCTTCTGGGCCACCTTAACTTCGCCCTACGCATCATCCCCCAAGGGCGAGCCTTCATATCCCACTTACTATCCGTCGCTTCTTCCGTTCCATCACTCTTGACCTCCATCTCCCTGGATAGCCCAAGCCGTGCTGAACTCCGCCTGTGGCTCAACCTCCTCTCCAACTGGAACGGTATCACCTTCTTCTACCACGACCAACTTAGGCACCCACATGACATCCACCTGTACACCGATGCCGCTCCTTCAGTCGGTTTTGGGGGTTTCTACAACGGAAGATGGTTCGCAGCAGCATGGCCCCCAGAGCTCGCAAATGAATGCCAAGTCGCTTCCTCTGCGCTCTTCGAGATCTACCCCATAATAGCCGCCGCCATCTTGTGGGGACACGAATGGTCCCGCGAATCCATTCTCATATATTCCGATAACCTCGCGGCAGTAGACATCATTAACAAAGGTCGCTCCAACTCCCCATCCATCATGCCATTCACACGACGTCTCACCTGGCACTCCGTCACCCACCAATATGTTCTCCGTGCAGCCCATGTACCCGGTCATGCCAACGCCATTGCTGACTCTCTTTCCCGCTTCCTTTTTCAGAAGTTCAGAAGCTTGGCGCCTCACGCCGACATCTTCCCGACGCCAGTTCCTCCATATTCAGCGCTGACATTCACCTTGTGACTCCAGCGCTAAGACTCCTGATCAGCGAATCCCAGAGCTCCATCATCAATAGCCTATCACCCTCAACACTCTCTTCCTACTGGACGGCTTGGAAAAGCTTCCACCAATTCCACAACCTATACAACATAACCTTTCCGTCGTTCGATCTCATCACCTTGACTTCTTACATCACTTATGCCCATTCCATCAGGGCAATCAAAACACACACCATCAAAGCTTACCTTAGCGGCTTAAGCTTCTTCTCCAAGTTAATAACCGGCAGTCCGGGGCTGGCCACCAGCCATCCCCAAATATCTTCCCTCATCAGAGGTCTCCTACGCCAAGAGCCAGCCACGAAACCTCAGCGTCTCCCTCTTACTGCAGACCTGCTGTGCACCTGCCTCCACACAATCCGCTCTGGGTACGGCACTCCCCAAATCGCCAGAACCCTGGAAGCCATGTTTCTGCTAGCCTTCTTCGGTTTCCTCAGATGCTCCGAATTTACCTCCTCAACCATCTACTTCGACCCGAGCCGTCACGCTTGCATTTCCGACTTGTCCCACTTTTCAGACGACATCATGGTGTTCCACTTAAAGCAAACCAAAACTAACCAATTTGGTCCGCCTACACCCGTCTTCTTCTTCCGGGTCCAATCACCACTAAACCCCTTCGAAACCCTCTCGAACTTCTTGCAATTCCGCAAATCCCAGAGCTCTTCCACGACAGATCCCCTCTTTATTTCCGAATCCGGCCAAGTGGCTACACGATTCTGGTTTCACCATCACCTTCGCCTCGTGCTCTCATCGTCCGGTATCGCGCCCCTCAACTATTCCGGGCACTCCTTCAGGATCGGAGCCGCCACTTCAGCCTCCCGTAGTGGTGTCCCAGAACATTTCATTCGCATCATGGGCCGCTGGTCCTCCCAAACGTACCACCGCTACATCCGTTCGGATCTCAAAGATCTCAGGTCCGCTCAATCCCTGTTAAATTAATTGGAGGTTTTGGGGGTCCGTCGCCGCCCGAGAGCGGCGGCTGATTCCCTACAGAAGCCCCACAACGCTCCACATACGGAACCAAGATCTTCGACATGTCTTCGTTCAAATACCAATAAAACCCTTAAACGTATCTGGTTGACGGTGTGGTCCTTGCTAGTGAATTGTAGCCTAATTGGCGAAGTTTCGGGAGCAGGACCACACCCCAACAGCACCAATTTCCGCATCCTATAAATAACCACCTGACCATCTCCTCCGCTTCGCTCCCGCACTCTGCGCCCCTCCCCCCCACCCCTTTTTCTCTCCCTGCTCTTCTTTCCATCCTCTCCTCACAGGTCCATGAGGGGGGTCCGTCGCCGCCCGGGAGCGGCGGCTGATTCCCTACAGAAGCCCCACAACGCTCCACATACGGAACCAAGATCTTCGACATGTCTTCGTTCAAATACCAATAAAACCCTTAAACGTATCTGGTTGACGGTGTGGTCCTTGCTTGTGAAACTTGTAAATCCATTGTTTTGCACTTATTTGATGTTTAGACGCCATTTTGTGTTAAAAGACACTGGATTCACATTGAAACGAAAGAATATCCACTCCAGAGTGCTTTTATGACTCAAGTGTGTTGATATCGGTGGGACATTGAAGAATGCAGCTTATTTGACAACTGACACTGCAATAGTGGCTACAATGCATGTTACCTGCAAATAACAGCTTAAAAGCCTCTTTCCTGCGTGAAACAGCTATTACAACCTTTTCCCCACATTAAACTTGTAAAACCATTGTTTTGCACTTATTTGATGTTTAGACGCCATTTTGTGTTCAAATTCACTGGATTAACATTGAAACGAAAACATATCCACTCCAGAGTGCTTTTATGACTCAAATGTGTTGATATCGGTGGGATATTGAAGAATGCAGCTTATTTGACAACTGACACTGCAATAGTGGCTATAACGCACGTTACCTGCAAATAACAGCTTAAAAGCATCTTTCCTGCGTGAAACAGCTATTACAACCTTTTCCCCACATTAAACTTGTAAAACCATTGTTTTGCACTTATTTGATGTTTAGACGCCATTTTGTGTTCAAATACACTGGATTCATATTGAAACGAAAAAATATCCACTCCAGAGTGCTTTTATGACTCAAATGTGTTGATATCGGTGGGACATTGAAGAATGCAGCTAATTTGACAACTGCCACTGCAATAGTGGCTGTAACGCATGTTACCTGCAAGTAACAGCTTAAAAGCATCTTTCGTGCGTGAAACAGCTATTACAACCTTTTCCCCACATTAAACTTGTAAAACCATTGTTTTGAACTTATTTGATGTTTAGACGCCATTTTGTGTTCAAAGACACTGGATTCACATTGAAACGAAAGAATATCCACTCCAGAGTGCTTTTATGACTCAAATGTGTTGATATCGGTGGGACATTGAAGAATGCAGCTAATTTGACAACTGACACTGCAATAGTGGCTATATCGCACGTTACCTGCAAATAACAGCTTAAAAGCATCTTTCGTGCGTGAAACAGCTATTACAACCTTTTCCCCACATTAAACTTGTAAAACCATTGTTTTGCACTTATTTGATGTTTAGACGCCATTTTGTGTTCAAAGACACTGGATTCACATTGAAACGAAAGAATATCCACTCCAGAGTGCTTTTATGACTCAAGTGTGTTGATATCGGTGGGACATTGAAGAATGCAGCTTATTTGACAACTGACACTGCAATAGGGGTTAAAACGCATGTTACCTGCAAATAACAGCTTAAAAGCCTCTTTCCTGCGTGAAACAGCTATTACAACCTTTTCCCCATATTAAACTTATAAAACCATTGTTTTGCACTTATTTGACGTTTAGACGCCATTTTGTGTTCAAAGACACTGGATTCACATTGAAACGAAAGAATATCCACTTCAGAGTGCTTTTATGACTTAATTGTGTAGATATCAGCGGGACATTGAAGAATGCAGCTTATTTGACAACTGACACTGCAATAGTGGTTAAAACGCATGTTACCTGCAAGTAACAGCTTAAAAGCCTCTTTCCTGCGTGAAACAGCTATTACAACCTTTACCCACATTAAACTTGTAAAACCATTGTTTTGCACTTATTTGATGTTTAGACGCCATTTTGTGTTCAAAGACACTGGATTCACATTGAAACGAAAGAATATCCACTCCAGAGTGCTTTTATGACTCAAATGTGTTGATATCAGTGGGACATTGAAGAATGCAGCTTATTTGACAACTGACACTGCAATAGTGGTTACAACGCATGTGACCTGCAAATAACAGCTTAAAAGCCTCTTTCCTGCGTGAAACAGCTATTACAACCTTTTCCCCACATTAAACTTGTAAAACCATTGTTTTGAACTTATTTGATGTTTAGACGCCATTTTGTGTTCAAAGACACTGGATTCACATTGAAACGAAAGAATATCCACTCCAGAGTGCTTTTATGACTCAAATGTGTTGATATCGGTGGGACATTGAAGAATGCAGCTTATTTGACAACTGACACTGCAATAGTGGTTAAAATGCATGTTACCTGCAAGTAACAGCTTAAAAGCCTCTTTCCTGCGTGAAACAGCTATTACAACCTTTTCCCCATATTAAACTTGTAAAACCATTGTTTTGCACTTATTTGATGTTTAGACGCCATTTTGTGTTCAAATACACTGGATTCATATTGAAACGAAAAAATATCCACTCCAGAGTGCTTTTATGACTCAAATGTGTTGATATCGGTGGGACATTGAAGAATGCAGCTAATTTGACAACTGCCACTGCAATAGTGGCTGTAACGCATGTTACCTGCAAGTAACAGCTTAAAAGCCTCTTTCCTGCGTGAAACAGCTATTACAACCTTTTCCCCACATTAAACTTGTAAAACCATTGTTTTGCACTTATTTGATGTTTAGACGCCATTTTGTGTTCAAAGACACTGGATTCACATTGAAACGAAAGAATATCCACTCCAGAGTGCTTTTATGACTCAAATGTGTTGATATCGGTGGGACATTGAAGAATGCAGCTTATTTGACAACTGACACTGCAATAGTGGTTACAACGCATGTTACCTGCAAATAACAGCTTAAAAGCCTCTTTCCTGCGTGAAACAGCTATTACAACCTTTTCCCCATATTAAACTTGTAAAACCATTGTTTTGCACTTATTTGATGTTTAGACGCCATTTTGTGTTCAAAGACACTGGATTCACATTGAAACGAAAGAATATCCACTCCAGAGTGCTTTTATGACTTAATTGTGTAGATATCGGCGGGACATTGAAGAATGCAGCTTATTTGACAACTGACACTGCAATAGTGGTTAAAACGCATGTTACCTGCAAATAACAGCTTAAAAGCATCTTTCGTGCGTGAAACAGCTATTACAACCTTTTCCCCACATTAAACTTGTAAAACCATTGTTTTGCACTTATTTGATGTTTAGACGCCATTTTGTGTTCAAAGACACTGGATTCACATTGAAACGAAAGAATATCCACTCCAGAGTGCTTTTATGACTCAAATGTGTTGATATCGGTGGGACATTGAAGAATGCAGCTTATTTGACAACTGACACTGCAATAGTGGTTAAAACGCATGTTACCTGCAAATAACAGCTTAAAAGCCTCTTTCCTGCGTGAAACAGCTATTACAACCTTTTCCCCATATTAAACTTGTAAAACCATTGTTTTGCACTTATTTGATGTTTAGACGCCATTTTGTGTTCAAAGACACTGGATTCACATTGAAACGAAAGAATATCCACTCCAGAGTGCTTTTATGACTTAATTGTGTGATATCGGGGGACATTGAAGAATGCAGCTTATTTGACAACTGACACTGCAATAGTGGCTACAACGCATGTTACCTGCAAATAACAGCTTAAAAGCCTCTTTCCTGCGTGAAACAGCTATTACAACCTTTTCCCCATATTAAACTTGTAAAACCATTGTTTTGCACTTATTTGATGTTTAGACGCCATTTTGTGTTCAAAGACACTGGATTCACATTGAAACGAAAGAATATCCACTCCAGAGTGCTTTTATGACTTAAATGTGTAGATATCGGTGGGACATTGAAGAATGCAGCTTATTTGACAACTGACACTGCAATAGTGGTTAAAACGCATGTTACCTGCAAATAACAGCTTAAAAGCATCTTTCGTGCGTGAAACAGCTATTACAACCTTTTCCCCACATTAAACTTGTAAAACCATTGTTTTGCACTTATTTGATGTTTAGAAGGCATTTTGTGTTCAAATACACTGGATTCACATTGAAACGAAAGAATATCCACTCCAGAGTGCTTTTATTACTTAAATCTGTTGATATCGATGGGACATTGAAGAATGCAGCTTATTTGACAACTGACACTGCAATAGTGGTTAAAATGCATGTTACCTGCAAATAACAGCTTAAAAGCCTCTTTCCTGCGTGAAACAGCCATTACAACCTTTTCCCCACATTAAACTTGTAAAACCATTGTTTTGCACTTATTTGATGTTTAGACGCCATTTTGTGTTCAAAGACATGTATTCCCTCTCAAATGAAAGAATATCCACTGCAAAGTACTTTTATGACTTAAATGTGTTGATATCGGTGGGACATTGAAGAATGCAGCTTATTTGACAACTGACACTGCAATAGTGGTTAAAACGCATGTTACCTGCAAATAACAGCTTAAAAGCCTCTTTCCTGCGTGAAACAGCTATTACAACCTTTTCCCCACATTAAACTTGTAAAACCATTGTTTTGCACTTATTTGATGTTTAGACGCCATTTTGTGTTCAAATACACTGGATTCACATTGAAACGAAAGAATATCCACTCCAGAGTGCTTTTATGACTTAAATGTGTAGATATCGGTGGGACATTGAAGAATGCAGCTTATTTGACAACTGACACTGCAATAGTGGTTAAAACGCATGTTACCTGCAAATAACAGCTTAAAAGCATCTTTCGTGCGTGAAACAGCTATTACAACCTTTTCCCCACATTAAACTTGTAAAACCATTGTTTTGCACTTATTTGATGTTTAGACGCCATTTTGTGTTCAAATACACTGGATTCACATTGAAACGAAAGAATATCCACTCCAGAGTGCTTTTATGACTCAAATGTGTTGATATCAGTGGGACATTGAAGAATGCAGCTTATTTGACAACTGACACTGCAATAGTGGTTACAACGCATGTTACCTGCAAATAACAGCTTAAAATTCTCTTTCCTGCGTGAAACAGCTATTACAACCTTTTCCCCATATTAAACTTGTAAAACCATTGTTTTGCACTTATTTGATGTTTAGACGCCATTTTATGTTCAAAGACACTGGATTCACATTGAAACGAAAGAATATCCACTCCAGAGTGCTTTTATGACTTAATTGTGTAGATATCGGCGGGACATTGAAGAATGCAGCTTATTTGACAACTGACACTGCAATAGTGGTTAAAACGCACGTTACCTGCAAATAACAGCTTAAAAGCATCTTTCGTGCGTGAAACAGCTATTACAACCTTTTCCCCACATTAAACTTGTAAAACCATTGTTTTGCACTTATTTGATGTTTAGACGCCATTTTGTGTCCAATACACTGGATTCACATTGAAACGAAAGAATATCCACTCCAGAGTGCTTTTATGACTTAATTGTGTAGATACCGGCGGGACATTGAAGAATGCAGCTTATTTGACAGCTGACACTGCAATAGTGGTTAAAACGCACGTTACCTGCAAATAACAGCTTAAACGCATCTTTCGTGCGTGAAACAGCTATTACAACCTTTTCCCCACATTAAACTTGTGAAACCATTGTTTTGCACTTATTTGATGTTTAGATGCCATTTTGTGTTCAATTACACTGGATTCACATTGAAACGAAAGAATATCCACTCCAGAGTGCTTTTATGACTCAAATGTGTTGATATCGGTGGGACATTGAAGAATGCAGCTTATTTGACAACTGACACTGCAATAGTGGTTAAAACGCATGTTACCTGCAAGTAACAGCTTAAAAGCCTCTTTCCTGCGTGAAACAGCTATTACAACCTTTTCCCCACATTAAACTTGTTAAACCATTGTTTTGCACTTATTTGATGTTTAGACGCCATTTTGTGTCCAAAGACACTGGATTCACCTTGAAACGAAAGAATATCCACTCCAGAGTGCTTTTATGACTCAAATGTGTTGATATCGGTGGGACATTGAAGAATGCAGCTTATTTGACAACTGACACTGCAATAGTGGCTACAACGCATGTTACCTGCAAATAACAGCTTAAAAGCCTCTTCCCTGCGTGAAACAGGTGTTACAGCCTTTTTCCCACATTAAACTTGTAAAACCATTGTTTTGCACTTATTTGATGTTTAGACGCCATTTTGTGTTCAAATACACTGGATTCACTCTGAAAGGAAAGAATATCCACTCCAGAGTGCTTTTATGACTTAAATGTGTTGATATCGGTGGGACATTCAAGAATGCAGCTTATTTGACAAACTGACTCTGCAATAGTGGCTACCATGCATGTTACCTGCAAATAACAGCTTAAAAGCCTCTTCCCTGCGTGAAACAGGTGTTACAGCCTTTTCCCCACATTAAACTTGTAAAACCATTGTTTTGCACTTATTTGATGTTTAGACGCCATTTTGTGTTCAAATACACTGGATTCACTCTGAAAGGAAAGAATATCCACTCCAGAGTGCTTTTATGACTTAAATGTGTTGATATCGGTGGGACATTGAAGAATGCAGCTTATTTGACAACTTACACTGCAATAGTGGCTACAACGCATGTTACCTGCAAATAACAGCTTAAAAGCCTCTTTCCTGCGTGAAACAGCTATTACAACATTTTCCCCACATTAAACTTGTAAAACCATTGTTTTGCACTTATTTGATGTTTAGATGCCATTTTGTGTTCAAATTAGGGATGGGAATCGAGAACCGGTTCTGACTCACCGCCGGTTCCAACTCATCAATTCCATCGGAATCGTACGCCACAAACGTTATCAATTCTCTTAACGATCCTCTCATTTCCCAGCATGCCGTTTTTTGTTGTTTTTTTTCCGCGGCGCGGGTACATTCGTCATACTCTGCGACGGACAAACAGAGTGGCAACGGCGGCAACATGGAGAGGAAGAAGCGCTCAAAAGTCTGGTTGTACTTCACCAAACATGATGAAAATGCTGCTGTATGCAACCAGTGCAAGACAGTTATCTCTTGCAAAGGTGCGAATACATCAAATATGCAGAAGCATTTGTCTACGAAGCACGGTGTCAAACAAGACTGCCATGTCTTTGACCGTTTGCGGTCGGGTGCTGCTGCTGCTGCTGCTGCTAGTGTTGCTGAGGGCCAGACAAGCTCCTCCGGTCATGACGGTAACGTTACGTTCACATACAATATCCTGCATTAGCAGTAGCACGCTGTTGCTTTGCACATGCAAACAGCATGCGCAGTTAAGTTTGTAATGATCAGTTTGTGATCCGAGCTTCATAAAAATAATATTTTCCGTTTTCATGCATTTTAGATGATGATAGGCTCTCAGTAGGCTCTCAGGCAGCTGGCTCCTCGACATCGGTGCGAGTGACTCCGTTCACTCTGGCAGCTCAGGGGTGGAATGAGGAGAAGAAGGAAGAATGTCACCGTGCAGTGACCAAATTTGTGGTTAAAGGCTTACATCCTTTCTCCACTGTAGAGCAACCCCATTTTCGGTAGGTGATCTATAAAGTCTAGACCTACCTATGTGAGTTTATTGCAGCCCATTTTAGCTCATACGGCTTATCTACAGTTAACTTTAAAAAATAACGTCACAGCATGTGTTTTTCTGGTGGCTAATACATCATCAGAATTATAATTATGTAAAGTGACATGTTGATTCTGTCCTAACCACTGTAGTATTTCATTTACAAACTACAAAATGCATTTCCTGCGGAAATACGTGGAAATGCTTTAATGCTGAAGCTACACTGAAAAAAGCTTGCAAAGTTTGCAAAAATATTTTTAAAAAAGCTGAATATGTGCAAAAGTATTAAAAAAAATTTGAATAGCTGAAGAGAATATTCAAAAAGCTGAATATGTGCAAAAGAATAAAAAAGCTGAATGTTTGAAAAGAATATGAAAGGCAGGAAAAACAGTTGAAGATAAGTTAAAATGGTTTAAGAGCTGAACATTTAAATATCTGAATGGTTTTTGTCGCTGAATGACACACATACAGACAGAGGGCGAGTGAAATACATAAAGACAAAGAGAGACAACAGACAGGCAGACAGACAGAGGGGAGAAAAATACAGAAAATATAAAGGCACTGAAATAGTGTGTGGATCTAACATTGTGAAGCAAACCATTGGTCTCAATGTTTTAACAAATACAAAACAGACGGGTAAGCTCATTGCAAATATATTTTATTGCATTATAATTCAATGAATCAATAATGATGTAGTAATTCACAGTAATTAGTACAATTCAAAATGTAGTTGTAGAGTCAGCAGATTTAAATGAATATATCATTATCAACAGTATCATATACAAACAAGCCTGATACATTGTTCATACAGAATTAACTGATGTATTTGTTTAATCTATATTACTTCACTGTGATTACTGTACAAATTGTAAAATTGTTCAATAAATTATAAATAAAACATTGATAATGCTTCAGTATATTATGAATACAAAGTGGCACAAAATATGAATGAATAGTTCTTAAATTGATCTATGAATTGTAAATGAAAAAAAGGAAACTTAGCACAAAATCTTAAACTGTGTTCATTCTTTTTTTTCCCCGTAAATAAAAAACACAATTGAAATTAAATTAATGAAATGATATATATTCATTTATATACAAATTAATATATAGAAATAGAGGGCTAGAATAAATAAATAAAAAATACTTAAATTCAATTAAATTGAACTATGAATTTGAAATTTAAAAAGCGAAACTTGCATTGACTCTTTTTTCTGCATATCAAACATAATTGAAATGAAAGTAATTCAATCTGAAATAATATTTAGAAATAGAAAGATAAAGAAAAATAATTCTGTACTAAAATTAAATTGAACTACGAATTTGAAATGAAAAAGGGAATCATCGTTAGCTGTATTCACTCACTTTTTTCTGCATATAAAACATCATTGGACTTAAATTAATTCAATTTGAAATAAACATAGAAATAGAAAGATAAATAGAAAATAAATAAAAACAATACTGACCAATTGAACCAAGTCTTAAGCTTTCTTAACTTTTTTCTGCATTATTGAAATTAAATTAATTAAATTTAAAATGAATATATAGAAATAGAAAGATACATTTAAAATAATAATAATAATACTGAAATCAAATTAAAAGCAACTCAAAGACCAAAATCTGTGTGCATTCACATTCTTCATATCCCTGTCAATCAAAATGGCCTCCCCTCTGCCACCTCCCCTTATTTAAATGACTGGAGGTGCTAAGTTTCTACACGGTGGTGTGAAAGCCCCTTTAGGGCTTGATTTTGCCTACACCATGGGGGACACTTTAACTAACCATTAGGAAACTCAAATGGAGTTTTGGCTCCACTTTGGTGGCAATTCACTAAGAGTCTGTTATTCATATGGGGATAACGTGAATTGGGAATCATTTCAATTATTGCATGTAGACCCCCTTTTAATTCAAAGAAACAAATAAAACATAAAACTAAAATTAGATTTGAATACAGAATTTGATAATCAATGTATCCCCGTATGTACTGGCAGTTGGATCTTGCAATAAAACAAATAAATAGATGAAAATAAAAAATACATAGAAACTGTAGTTTACAAAACTCAAAAACGAACAGCGCCTAAGCAGAAATTGTTTTCAAATAGTTTTAGGGCTCAACAATATATATTGTTGCCATCAATAGCAGAAGATTTGTGCTGTATGTGCAAAGGATGCAATATTGGGTAACTAACATCTGTCCACATCCTTCTTTCACCTATTATCTTAATTGTTTTTTATGATAAGCACAGTACATAAATAATATTGTGTTGATCACAATGAATCCCCATGAATCTTGACCTTTAGTCAAGATTCATGGGTAAATATTAGGGAGACAATGTGTCATGCCTAAAAACATTGTTATGATAGCGACACATTAGTCAAAACAGAGCTTTGTATATAAAGTGTCATTTGTTTGATAATGATGAACAATATCACAATTTCAATAGTGGACAGAGGCTTTTCACTAGTGGTTAGACCGAGGCTAATACCAGCAATAGTCTAGCACAGGTGTCAAACTGATCCAGTAAAGGGGCTACAGGTTTTCATTCCAACCAAGCAAGAACACACCTGATCCAACAAATCAACTGTGTGAATACAATTCAGTTGATTGAATAAGTCCAGTCAGCTGTGTTCTTGCTTGGTTAGAATGAAAACCTGCAGCTACAGCGGCCCTTCACTGGATCAGTTTGACACCCTATGGCTTCAAGCTGCTGCAGCCCTGGATTGACAGTCATGTCAACACTGTCATTTCACTTGTGTGTTATCTCAATATTTAGCTCAGTTTACTGAGCCTCACTGAAATGCAGGTTGTGTCCTTGACTTTGAAGGAACATGGGGTTAGGGTCACTTGTGTGACCTCAGGTGAGAAGACAAGCATGGGAACATTTGTTTACTAATCAAATCTTTAGACGAGGCTCATTTAACCAAAAATAAAAGATATTAACTGTGGTGAAATATAAAGTAATAACATACATTGTTTGAATCACATAAGAAAGAGATCAATAACCATAATGATAGAAATAATAACAAATAGGTGTCCTACTATTGAGAGAGGTAGTCATTCTGTCCATGGATCAGTCGTGTATGCTGTTGTTTGTTAAATCTGTCCAAATTGTCAGTGGAGTACAGTGTCAGTGTGGAGATGTAAAGGGCTGTAACATGATGACCTTTGACATGTCCAGTGGCTGTAGGACTGCTTCTTCCAGGTATCTGGCCAGTGTTTGTGTGAGGACAGCATCACGGTAGACATGGAGGAGGAAAGGCCTTAAAGGGAAGAGCAGACAGAAACTTTATTCCTCCCATTCCTTTAGTTGTTAATGCAAATAGCACACACAAACAGTAATGAAACAGTATGTTTGCTTGTTCCTGTTCTAAAGGAGTAAAAAAATGTTACCTTTAGTTGTTTAGCCTGATGCTGCACCCAGCAGGAAGTGTGACTGACAGTGATGACTGATCTGATCTTCCCTGCAGCAGCACACCTGGGGTCCGTTTCACAAAGCAGGTTTAGTGAAAACCTTGAGTTAGTTAACCCTGAGATGAGGGAAACTCTGGTTTTTCGGTTTCACAAAGCCAGTTCAGCATAAATCTGAGCCAGTTACCCGGGTAACATGCTCCGTGAAACTAACCTGCTCGCTAGCAGGTTTGCTTCAACAAACCCTGAGTTTCTCCCTACATGTCTCCGCCTTTTTCCGGAATCTTAACCAACTCTGAAAAAATATGCCGTCCTTTCATTGCCAACCTAATCGATACGGAAATAAAAGTGATTCTAGCAGCTTTGCGTCGGGAGAGGATTTTGATTACCTTTCCTTTCAATCACATTAGATATTATCTAAACAATATTCTCCCGACATTTTCAACATTTCATATCGCGGACATAATCCGCAACCAGATTCTTTGCGAAGGTAGTGTTTTTGCGAACGGGAGATTTATGAAATGTTTAAGTACATTTCTGTGATGAAATATCTGCTTATATTTACTGTTTAATATGTGAAAAATATAATTAAAATCATATGCCTTATTCAACGTATTTGCGCAATATTCTTCTGCTTAATTTTCAACTGACGCCGCTTTCTTTCTGTGCCTGGGGGGGATTATACCCAATAAAAATAATAATACATTCAGTGCGCTACTTTGTGCAGGAGTTGAATCCCTGTCGCCTGCACCATAGGCAGCATTGCTAACCATTACACCACAGTGTTGATGTGCAAACTTGAAAATAAAGAGTTATTAGCTTTAGATCAATTGACTGTTTCATTCAGTTATACACATTAGATCGGGCAGTAAATGTCTGCCACGCCAACTATCGCTACTTTACTGCAGTTACGGTGCTCCGCTTTCTCAGGATGAGCTCGTTTTCTACATAAAAACTCAGTAATATCTAATGACGCTCTCCCCGTTGCCATGGTGAATCGTAGTATCGGAGCTCCATGGATGATGGCTTTGTAGAGTCGGCAGGCACGCGCGTAACTCAGAGTTTACATACTCAGAGTTGAGTGAACTAATTCAAAACCACTGTTCTGAAACCCAAAACTCAGAGTTGCCCATCTCAGAGTTGTTCAACTCAGAGTTCAGGGTTAGGTTCAGAGTTTGTTGAACCTGCTTTGTGAAACGGGCCCCTGATCACTTTCCAAGGATCAACAGTAGTTAGGCTCTACTGAAGTCAACTGTGCACAGCAATGGATGCACATGTGGTGACGTGGAGATAGGATAGCGCAGGTCCTGATAACTGAAAACATAAAGTTATTGTCATAAACTGAAGACTGTGAAACAAATGTGTTCAGAAGTAACAAAACAGACATTAATAAAATACCTTGAACACTGCTGCCATTTCACTCAGAGAGGTTTATGAAGGCTTCATGATGTTCAGCTTCTTTCACATGTTGAGCTCTCTGTGCAGTCCTGAGTGTCTCCACTCTAACTGTGAAGTGGAGGGATCACAGAGGAGGAATGAGTAAGACAACATTATACTCAACAATGTTACCTAAACTGTTGCATTAATACAAAGTAAATACATGAATGTACACTATTGAAAGAGAATATCAGACATACAACAACAAGAAAACAATACCTTATAGTCTGTTGTGAAGAAACCTCAGCACTGGCAGGTGGAACACAGGTCTGCTCTGGATTAAAGCCACAGACTCGTTTCACACTCCAGCTCTTCAACACACTCCAACCTCACTACTTCCGATTCTGGTGCCAGATTACACCATTCATCAATCACACCTCTGTTCTGCTCATATTCTTCAACAGCATTCTCAATCTGCTCACTGTTTTTCTCATATTTGTCTCTGTTTCGTTTCACAATGTGTTTGACATATTCGGGATGGTCGGAGCCTGAGAGTTGGACACAGCCACTGTTGTAGAAGGACTCATATGTGGGGAAGTATGGTCTTTTCAGTTCCTGCTCTGATCGTTGAGGAATGTACAGTTTCAGTAATGTGCCATAATACTTCTCAGGATATTTTTCCTGTGATGTGCGGTGATATCTGATGATAGCAGGCTTATCCTTTTTCCTCATTTGCACAAATCCCATCTCATTCAGGAGGGGCAACACATCTTTCCCTTTTGTCTGCTGGCCATAGACAATCCTGCAAGTCGCTGCAAAATCAGCCAAACACATCTCCTCATACTCTGGTGTTTCAGGTCTGGCTTTGTATTTGTCAGTCAAAGACGTCATCCACACATCTGCACATTCTGATGTTGTGTTCTCCAGGAACGAGAGGGGACGACTCATTTTCAATGCGTTGTCATCAGTCGGTATGAATATGACACCACGGGAACACTTTTTCATGTTAATGCCACATGCACGGGTCACACACTCCTGAGCACTGACCTCTCTCTTTTTTGAGTATGCCTGCATGATTTCCCTCATTTCATCACATTCGGTGACGTGGTCTCTGTGGGAGTTCTCAATGACTGTTTTGAGGTACTCGGACATTCCACCTTCTTTCTTGGTTATGTACTCTGTGAGATACACAATGCATCCGTGTGCGTTCAGTATGTACTGTATGTCGATATTTGCATCCCAGGCTTCTAGCAAAAACGGATTATATCCATTTACCCAGCAGTCTTTTGGGTCACGTTTCAGTATCACTGCACTGGATTTGTTCATGAGGTCGAGGAATCGTTCATACTCAATGTGTGTTAAATCGCATCGAGCCAGGAGCTGGTCTAAACTCAGGGAGGCTGTTTGAGGTTCATTCAACAACAAGTTCAGTGGTCGGAGCTTTTCTTTTGCTAGTTCCACGAGCAGTGGATCAAATTCCTCATCAGGTCTCGTTATCATGGTGTCCCTGACAGGTGGTCTGGGAAATCCAAATCTGCATCCAGAGCTGCGAGTCTTGAAACATGTCTTTGAGTGGTTTTTGCTGTGCATTTGCAGTTCTGTGACTTCTTTGTACAGTTCAGGTTGTTTATGTGGGTCAGGCAGCTGAGCTGTGATGTATTTGGACACAAAATCCAACACAGTCTGATCATCATCCTCATCAAACACATGTGCACCTTCTATCCAAACGAGGCAGTGAATGTGTGGGCTTCCTCTGTGCTGAAACTCAACTCTGTAAAAGTAGTCAACAACTTTGCTGATGGGCTGTGCAGGAGACAAGATGACATCTCTGAATAACGCCTCAACACGCTTATCAAACATGCGCATGGCTGTCACAGGATTGCTTCGCAGGATCTCACACTTTGCTGACCAGTCCAGACTTTCAAAATCCACATCTTCACCTTGCTGCCTTTTTATTGCTTCGATCACCTCAGGCCAACGCATTTCAGCTGCAGAGAATGTACAGAAGAAAGTGGGCTTTCCCAGCTGTCTGATCATGGCAAAGAGACAGACTGTCCTCCGCGAGAAAACGACCACATAGGTCGTGTGTCAAGCACCGAATTACGACCATATGTTACATTAGCGCGCCCTCTAGCGGTCAAGTAAATATCGACACTCCGGTGTCTCGACCTAAACCTACCCCCCCTACCCCCCCCCCCCCCCTCACCCCCCCCTACCAGTCAGATTCATGCAGCCACTAAGAGGAACACCAGCCTATTGGGAGAAAACGACAAAAAGATGTCTCTCCAGTATGTTGAGATCACACAGTTCAGATGGAATATCAGCGAGCTGTAAGTTGTTAGCAACAGTGAGGCTTGGCATATTTCCATTTTTAAGGTGATTATGACAGGTGTGACAGATCCACTCTCTCCTTCTCTCATCAGGCATCTTACACTGTTGTTCATCTCTGCAGTCAGCATCACAAACATGGACATACTTTCCAGTCAGGCATCGAGCAACCATGTGTGGATTTCTGGCATAATTTGACCTTTTGCAAAGACGTACTTGGTTTTGAAAAGAAGCTTTATGGCAGACAGTGCACACATAAGTGGGACCGTTCTTTATATGTGATCTGAAAATCTTTATGGCCTCTTTGATCAAAGAGTTGTCATCCTCTGTCTCACATGTTGGTCTGTTCATCTGTCTGTATATATTTTTTATTTTCATGTCATGTTCTGCATACTCCTGAACGCAAGATTGTTCGCGTACCTGTCTCGCATCCGTTTTCTCATTAGTTGTCTGTGTCTTTCCCTGAAGGATTTGTCGTTTCTATATCTCGTTCGGATATAAGATTGCTGTCTCTTTCTGAAGGCCACATTCTCTATGTATCAACTGGTTATGTCATTTTTTCGTTTCTCTCTGAAGTTAAAATTATTTTAATATTGATTGGTAATAAATTGTATTTGCTTCTTTCTGAAGTCAGGATTCTCCCTGTATCGACTGCTGAGGAATCGTTTCCGTTTCTCTCTGAATTCAGCATTCTCCGTGTATCGATTGCTAAAGAATCGTTCATGTTTCTCTCTGAATTCAGCATTCTCCCTGTATCGATTGCTGAGGAATTGTTTATGTTTCTCTCTGAATTCAGCATTCTCTCTGTACCGGGCTCTTATATTATTTATTTTGTGTTGTCGTAATTCAGAGTTGTTTCGATAGATATTAGTAACAAACTCTTGTTTTCTTTGTCTGAATTCTTCATTAGAATATTTCCTGCTTGAGTTTCTTTGCTTTATATGTCTCATTTGAAGCATACTTTTCCCTCTCTTTCCTCTTTTGATTCTCCTTTCTCTCTGATACCTTTTCAGAGCGCAATAGCCTCCTCTTATATTTTCTCCTTTGCTCTTTACTAAGTTTTTTCAGTATACGCGAGATGTCATGTGAGATATTATCATTGGCCACAGTATTTATCAATGGAGCAGATAAGTTTGACTCACTGTGAGGGGCATCATGGGATGTGACAATGTTAGTGAACACTCCCTGTAATATGTTAACAGAGACATCACTGGCATCAGGGTTTACCTTTGCAGCAGAGTTTGGGTCATTCAGCAGAGCATCATGTGATCTGACAGAGTTCAAGTTGAACTGGCTCAATGGTTCTGGTTCAGTTTCCATATCAGTGGATACCTCATGTACAATGATATCATTGACAACAGTGTTTATCTTTGCAGCACTCTTGTTTTGAGGAGCATCATCCAGCAGAGCAGTTGAAACAGCAGCAGCATGAGTTGTAGGTCGACTCTCTCTGTCTGGGGTATTCTGAAGGATGTCTGTGTTCACATCGTAAAACTTCACAGGCTTCAACTCATAGTTACTGGAGGACTGTGCACCTGACATTCTGTGACACGTCATGAGCCTGTCAATCATATCACTGAGACGTGTGAATGTTACCATGACAGCAGTACCAGGAGTGAGTGAACCCGGGGGGAGGGGTAAACCTTTAGCTGTTCTGGAGTGGGGGTCAAAAAATCCAAACCTGCCTGACCTGGTTCTGAATACTGCAATACACAACAGTCTCATCATCAGTAAACCATACTGCACTTCTGATAACAAGCAGCTCAGTCCTGCCTCAAGGTCCAGATAACTGTCTACAGCTCCAGGTAAAGGGTCTCCAAATGTTCCGTATCTGGAAAGTTGTGTCATGTCCACATAATGTATACACCTGCGTGCAGGAACTTCATCAGGGAGCTCATCTGTAGTCAGATAGATGTCATCATGGTTTAGCCTTTTCCTCACCTCTGAGTACATCACATTACCCTTATCCAAAACAATGTCCAGGTCTGCTCTGGTCAGGTTTTCATTCTCATGAAGGAATGCAAGAAAGGTCAGTGAGTAACAGGTACACTGCTTATTTCTGTGTCTGCCATATCTACTGGAAGCCTGGCTGCGTGATGCACACACGTCTTACAGAAGGCTGATGTCCAGGTCCACACAGTCTGCATGAGAAGGTCCTGCAACACATGGTTCATCTCTATGATGTCCTGGTTTTACAATGTCAGCAGAAGATACCTTTGGTACACTTGTCTCTTCACTTTGACCTCTGTGGTTTACCTGGGTCACATTAGAAGGTCCTGCTACACATTGAGCATCACTATGTCCTCTCTTTACAACCTCAGCAGAAGATACCTGTGGTACAGATGATGTATCGTGTTGACTTGCCTGTTTCACACTTTGAACATGAGATGCTGCAGACATGTTTACTTCTCCACTGCTCTGAGGACCAACACATTCTGCTTCTTTAGTTGGTTCACAGGGAAACTCATTTGACCTCTGCCAGCGCAGGCGTGCAGCTTGAGACTTCTTATTTATCTTTGGCATTGTTTTAATGCTCCAAGACCACTATATTTTCTGTTATTTATTTCCTACACAGCAAGATATTAAACACAATATGAACAGTTAATGTCACAGGATCAGAATAAAGAAAAACCTGTGCCTGCTTATAGTAATCAAGAGCACTTAGGATGACAAATTAACTCACTGAAGAGTTCACGTTTCAAAACTATTCTGTTTATAACCAAATAATCAAAGGAACAGACTTAACTGTGGCCAAAAAGACTGTGAAAATATGTGCAATATATAACACTATCAAGAGATCTGTATTAATGTTCAAATTCAATGTACTGAGATTGTGATCGTAGCTTTATATTTATTTTTGCGATATAAATAACTTTAATGTCAAATTCAATGACACAAGCTCAGTTAAATTCCTCAAACAGTCTGAATATATTCACGTTTATATATATATATATATATATAAAAACTAGGATCAAATAAACCCACTTGGTTGATGAATTACAGTATATGAGGGGTCAAACAACAACAAAGCACTTATATAGCTTACTGATGCAAACAGGTCTTATATGTGAATCAGGAACAATGCATATAATTCGGTGTTACTTGTACAGTATGTAGTGTAAGAACTAGTACAGAAATCAATTATAAGACCTATACACTCAAATAACTTTGTACCTGATCCTGCAACAAAATGTTCATGAACATTACACTCTTAGTAGAATATGATTTCACTTCAATGCTATCTGTTACTAGAACTGTATCTATTTCAGTGTCTTACAACGATTATATATTTGAAAAGTACAACTATGGAAATATATTTATACATCAAGTTTGTGTTCTGTATTAATTAGAAACATGAGGAAATCATAGCTAGTATCATTCAATGTAGTGTGATGACAGATAGTTCTTCATGGTCAAAATAGAGATGAAGGATTGAGTCAAATTGCAGACAATATGGACTAAGAAGCCAACCTCCTCACAGATTGTCTAGACTGTTGATCGTAGATTTATTTCAGGTTTTAAACAGACATAACATTGACATTTAACATGTATCAGTTCAAACAATGTCGTGTCAATCTGGAATAATATTCATTGACAGCACTAGAGGATATATATATTAATCACAATGCTACGCTGAGTTGTCAATCCACCTTTTACACTTATTAACAGCTATTGCAATTTTTTTGTATAATCAAAGATGTGAAGAATTACAACTTTAAAACAAACCTATGAATACTAAACCAACAGTATCTCATGTAAAACTAGTATAGAAACAGTTCAGGACCACAAACTACACTAACTTGTATAGTATAACTTATGAACTTACCCAAATTATACGAAGCTTAGACTAGATTCTTTAATCAGAGTTTGTATTATTAAGTCCAATGATTTTACTGATTATACATTGTAAGTTTTCATATTCAACAAGACTACAGTAAATAGTAAGACAGATGAGTTTTTTACTGAAGAAGGTCTATCTGCAGACAGGAACACCTTGTTCTACAATTGTCTGTTGTTCAAATTAATTTCAGGTAAACAAACAACAACACTTACAGACTCAAACAATGTGTGTCAATTAATTAATATCATTGTAACTGGATACAGTAATTTCAAACAATGTACGTAGTTGTATACTTTGTACACTTATTAACACTATTCATATTTAACAAAGTGTGAAGATAATTACAATTAAACAAACCTTTGGATACAAGATCCAACAGATCTTTGAGAACAGCAGCACCGATTCAGGAACACTACACTACTTGTATAGTATAAATGAGTTTCCAGAGATCTCTACAGAGCTTCAATGTTTCAATCAGAGTAGTATTTCAAGGTCCAATGTTTTCTGATTGAGAATTGTAATTGTCAATTCAAGTAAAAGATAGTAAGCAATATGTTTTCTACGAGTCTTTGGAATAGAGACTTGTTCTCAATTTTTTGATTCCAAATCAATTAGTCAGAAAAACAAGGCACTGAAGTTTCAACCTGAGTTAATTCAGTAGTCAAGTTATACAATATTTCAAAAAATCAAGTTGTTCAAGGTTTCAAATATCAGTTAGGTTTTTTCAAATAATGAATTGCAAATTGTACAAGATCCACAAGATCTGGTTCAGAGGATGAGTATACAGATAGATTTGAGAGCAGAGATCTCTCAGAGTCTGTTCAGACAGGTAGATCAGGTTCATCGATTGAGGACAGAGTGACAGGAAAGATATGAGCAGGATAGAATGAAGAGCCAATATTCAATAAGTCAGAGTCGGATTAACTGAAGATTATACAAAGTATCGAAAGCCAATATGATAGGGGAGAGGTTAGAGGAGAGAGGTTTTCATTGGACAAGCCAAGGACCGTAGATAGAAGTAACAATGTTTGACAGATTAGAGGGATAGACAGGTAGAATGTCACAATTTAGACAGAGGGGTAGATATGACAGGATAGAATGAAGAGCCAATATTTAAGTCAGAGTGGATAGAAGATATACAAAGATCGAAAGCCAATATGATAGGGGAGAGGAGAGGAGAGAGGCTGGACAGCCGGACCTGTAAGACAGAAAAAAAATAATACATTAGACAGTTTCAATGTAAGAAATCAAATGAAGTAACTTCTACCCAAAGATAAAATATCAGTAAAAAGGTGTCTTCACATGAACAGTCTAAAAACATAAAAACATCACTAACAAATAGCCCTATTATTACTACATTTCTGGTTTTGCCAGATTTATGTGAAAGACAATGGTGTTATGAAATGCATCTAGTCCAGGGCTGTACAGTGCGAGCATTTTACTCGCATATGCGCCTAAAAATAGATTGTGCGAGTAGAAAAAATAAAAAGGAAGCACACGTGCGAGTACGGATTTCAACCCTTTCATTTGCATTTTGCTCCTAAAATAAATCCATACAAAGTGGATCAAAGTAGAGTAAATTTTCACGCATCTGTATACAAATCAACAAGTCATATGCTGTGTTCGAAATGCCAAACTAACGTCCTACTCGTACTAAATTGTGACGTGAATTTGAGTACGTAGTTCGTTCACATACAATAGTATGTGGATTTGTGTACGCGAGAAATGCCCGGATGTATACTGCATTGGCAAGAATTTCTGAGTATACAGCAGACCTTGCTAAATCTACTCAACTTGCCCAAAATGCGGTTCGTCTGACTTCTGAAAAGTTTTGGATAATGGCGGACGATTGCGGTGATTCTGGCGACAGCCCGACACAAACCGCGTACACATGTAAGTATACTGTAACGTGATTTTTATGTTTCCAACTGACTTTTAAATCATATTGATAATGAACGTTACTTTATTGTTGTTGGAATTGTACGTTAACGTTACGAATCGGAGGTCATGCCAGCCGGCTAGCCTACTGACGGTTATTTACCATAGAGGTTAGCGAGCGTAACCGAAGCGGCAAATGTGCCGTTTCTACCGACGTAAGCTAAGAATATAGTGCTTATGTTAAACCGTGGTTAGATATTTACTAACGGCGGTAAATAACGCGGTGCACCGTTGTCCGTTAAAGGGAAGGATGCATTCTGTTTAACAGCAAGAAATCATCAATGAGCTGTAACACTTTTCTACGTGCTGTTCTTCATATAGGATGTTTATTGAAGAAGGAAAGTATTGAACACTATAGCATAAAATAAACCAGATGAAGTTGTATTTCTTATTAATAACCAGGCAAAGTCAGTGCTGGATAATATCTACAATGTGTTCAAACATCAGAGTCCATTAAGTTGGTCCCATGTGGTATAGTATTACAGTACATATTATAATATATGACTAGTGGTGAATAGTTGATCTAAACAATGATTATGAGAAGTGTTGTTTGTATGAACTGAAGATGTCAGCACTGAGGGAGGAGAGGTCACTGCTGCACACTGGAAGTGTTTGTTGTCATGGATGAGATGATGGAGCAAAGACCTGCTATTACCCCACGACACCCCATCTCCTCAGCCATGATGCCAACCACTGCAGCAGGGTCTCTCCTCCAGAGCAGGAGGGAAATAGACCTGCAGGTCAAATAAAATTGTGTTATTTAAGAAATTTCATAGTGCTCCTAAATTTTTTCTGTGCTCCTAAATTTTTTCATTTAGGAGCACCTGTGCTCCTAGTGAAAAAGCTAAGCGTACAGCCCTGATCTAGTCAGTGGGCTGTTTTACAAGACTCAGTATATCACTGCCACTTTGGTAAGTGTGTATAGGCAACATCCACTAATTTGAAGCTCAGTGCTGAAATTCAGCATTTAATTCATGTATGTGAACTTACTGTTGAGTCACCGCAGGGTTGCTGACACTGATGGTCTGCAGTTAGACAGGGAGTAGGGGGGTAATGAAATAGCCTCTTTACTTTACTTTTAGTATTCTGTCATTCATGTGTTGGGGTGAGACATTATCAGACCCACATGGCAGCTGCAGAACTATAAAATGTATTTAGGAGCATACGCAAAACAAACATATTGAGGTGTGTTCACACAGTAGCTCCCATGACGCTGCCACAGTTTCTGTTTCAATTTGTAGTCTTAAGAGCTCTTTATCAAGACTGTAAGATTTTATATTAATTTAAGTTTAAATCAACCTTCAACCTAATGCACTCAAGTGCAAGTAACGATAACTAGAGGATACATGTTCATCAACTACCTATTTTTCCCTGACTAACGACACTATGATGAGATGGCAGCACTGTCATTTAACGTTAATTGTGATGATAATAAACGGTCATATTCTTTGACAAAAAAAGACGAGACAAAAATGAAGTTTAAACCTTCCGTCTTTTCTCCCTCTCTGTGGCTTGTCCCTTTGTCTCTCTCTCTCTCAAACACACTCAAGTGGTGGGTGAGAGTGTGACTGACCCACGTATCACTACTGAAGGTGTTCAGAGGACTCAGGAGTTACTGCAATGCTGCATCGTTCATCATTCAACCAGGTGTTAGAGTGGGCCGGAACAGTACCTTCAGTTAATAAGTCAATTCATCTGATCAGCAGGTTTATACATGTGTTTCATTCTGCAGCACTCGCTGTAGCAAGTGTCTGTGGTTAGTTCAGGAGTCTGTAATAACAGTAGGGGAGTGGAGTGTCTGTTATCTGAACTGCTAAAGTCAGCTGAACAGGTAAACTGGGCTAAAATGTTTTGGTTTTCATCAACTAAAACTATGAAGAATAAAAATGACTAAAACTAATTAGCATTTTCGTTAAAAGACTAATACTAATTCTAAAATAGCTGCCAAAATGAACACTTTAAATCAATTTAAAGTATACATATTTATATCATCAAATAAATAATTATTTTAAACAATTTTGAAGCAGAAATAATTATAAAACATTGTGTACATTTTACATTTACATGAATTAAATCAGTTTGCTTGTAAATGTCTTCTCGTATTCCTTTATTAAGCAAAAAGCACATTACTTAATTTAATTATTAGTAATTTTCATTGTGCACCACAAAGTTTTTTTATTTACTCCTAAATTTTTCTCCTTAGAAAATTATATTATTTTTCTTTTTTTTAAATCTGTGTAAGGGCTCACATTCCATGTGGACCTGGGCATGAGGCAGAAAGAGGTAATTCAAAAATGTAAATCAAAGAAATATCAGTTAGTGATAGCAAAATCAAAATCCATGTGTGTAAACTTACACTTCAGAGTCACCAACAAGGGATGTCTGCAATTAGAGACAGGAAGGAGGGAGAGAGAAAGATTATCAGTTTCAGAAGCTACCTCATGATCTCACAGCTCATTTCAAGTCACACTTCTATTTTAAGAAAGCTAAAATAAGGATCTACAGGAAGTCCTTCCTGCCTGTACAACCAATCTTGTCCGTGTCAAGACAGGGGGTCAGGAGGTGAAGCCTCACTCTTTACCCTAACTTACCAGACCTGCCAACCTTAGCAAAATATTTTGAGTACCACTTGTGTCGCGCGGCTTTGGCGAGGAAGACCCCGAGGGTGTGGTGATTTCATTTTCATCGTCTGAAGAGGAGAGTGGAGTTGATGTCACCGGTGATGAGAAGTAGGTCAAACTAATCATGATTTTATAGCCTTTGTTTGTTTACTGCTGTATTGTAAATGTTATAAACTACCTAAACTAACTAGTTTTATATGTATATAACGGTGTATATTTAGGTAGGGTTATGTGTAGAGAAAAGCAGGGCTGAAATAGGATACAGAGATGGGTAAATGTTCAGCGTTTTATTTTTCCCTTTCCTGACCTCTCATACTCATTTCCAAAAGATGATATACTGATTTTCATAGGTTTATTTAGTGTTATAGCTTTTATTATTGTTATTTTATTATTTATGTATTTATTACTTGTAAGGTTTTCTTTTGTATTCACATGCTGTGTTGTAGGAAACCAGAGAATTACAATTTAGTGCCCACATTTGAATTCACTATTTATCATGTGCATGTGAACACTAACCTGAACAATCTCAAATTTTTTTTATATATATTATTGTCATGTGTACAGGTATGAGGATAATGGACCCTACACTGAGGCCTACCCAGAGAGGACATGGGAGGAGGAGACAGATGAGGTCCAGATCTCGACAGGCCCAGCCACACCTTCGCTTGGTGCCCTGGAGAACTGTGAACGACCCTTACTGTATATTGTTTGAAATATTTGTAGTGTGATTACATCTCAATTTTACCTCTTATGTTACATTTGCACTATTTTAGACTCTGGGAAGGGAACACAAAGCACAGGTGTAGCCCTCTGTATAATTTTGCACTCTGTTTTGAAGAGCTGCAGCTGACAAGGTAAAAAACGCCTATAAATATACATGCTTTTTATGGTAAATATTTGTATTAAATAATATTTTATTTCAATTTCACATTAATATGTTCATATTTGCAACCTATATTTGCTTTTTCAAGTTCCAAAACAGTTCATTGAGCATGTTTGTGTTTTTTATTGAAATAAATAGTACATTTTTTCAACTCGGATTTAGTAATTTTTGTGTATTTTGGGCTCAATGTGTTAAGAAAGTAAAGTTCAAGTGAAAAATTAATTATCAGATTATCTTCATCTGCCATAGTGGCAGGGTTGTTGCTGCAAAAGATTTTGTATTGCATTTCAACTGTAGAAATAATTCCTTCCCTCCTTATACAGGCCTAGAGAAAAACAGTGAGGAAAGTAACTACATTTAGGCCTACTCATAATCTTACAGTGGCTAGCTTACTTGGCCTACAATCTAGGTACGCTACTTTATTCTCTCTCTCTCACACACACTGCGCGCGCGCGCACACACACACACACACACACACACACACACACACACACACACACACACACACACACACAGAGCTTGCGCTAATGTCAATAGGAAAAAAAACTCTCTGTGCTTATCTCCCCGATATGACATCGTATTTTCAACGTGAAAGTAACGTTATTAACAGTACACATTTGCCAAAAGACACACACGTGCGCACACACGCACACGCACACACACACACACACAAACACACACACACACACACACACACCAGTTTACCGTTTTAACCGCCAGCTGCTGCGGGTGGGGGCACGGGGAACGGGGAGAGAGGCGGAGGGAGGCAGAGGACAGGAGAGAGCGGGCCAACGCTGTGGGTTCGGCAGACTCGCTATTCTCCGCTACTGATGATTGGTTGAAACTGCACCACTACACGGCTGCATCGTGTTGTCAGACACGAGTCTTGCACGTGCACATTTCTAACAGCACTCACAGATGTCTGCAACTTTTTGAGTAGTTTAATGAGGCGGAGCGTACCAGCGTATTTTGATGTCAAATTGCGTACCTGCTACGCAAAATGCGTACAGGTTGGCAGGTCTGACTTACTTATGACTGACATAGACACTCCCGTCCACTCATACAACTATCACCCTCTTTAAAATGAAATAATCTGATTAATAACTGCACTATAACTTTACAGTACAATTGGGATTTGAGGTCCACCTCACACATTTAGCATAAACATCCCTGTTAAGCCCACCAAGTCTGATTTTCACACACAAAAATAAAAATACTGACCCAACATGGGTTGAGAACCATATTGATAAATCTTACCTCTTACTAGCTAATTTCATTTAGTCTCCAGTCCTGTCCTATAGCCTGTAAATGCCCTTTGAAATAGGCGTGACCAGACTTTTTGCTGTTATCAATGCAGAAAAAACTATTTACAAAGAAAAAACTGTAGTGGAAATTACTCCTGAATACTTCATCTTTCAGTACATCTTGTCTGTATCTCTATCCTATGCTTGGGATTTGAAATTGGCCAAAATGTCTGGTGTAGCCAGCTGGTTGAAAGTGCAGATATTTTCATGAAGACTTCTAAAGAGCAACTGACTGAAATAAAAACAGTTTGCAGATTCAATACTAATGTTCGAAGATGCCATACCAGTGTTTTACCCTTTCAGAAGCAATTACATAGGAATTTTATATACTGTGATATAATACCATTACCATCTATGCTTTGGTTTACACAGTGACAGAAATTTAAGACCACACCTGTAAGCTCCTATAATATTCCCCACCAGTATTACTAAAGTACTCTTTCTTTATAGGACCTTTAAGATTTGCAATAATCTGTTCAGTGCATGCTGCATTCAATAGTCACAGTAAACTAAATAAAGGCAAAGCGTGATTTCAATCATGTATGAATGTTTTTTCTAAACAAAATAAACAGATGTAAATTATTAAACCATTACCTACAGTCAATTACATTTCAGTTAAAATATTGCTTTACTTACCAAAGTGTAGAGATCTGTGAATGTTCTGTTAAAGAAAGGAAACAATGTGACAAACTCAGTGAGCATGCATCTTTTCCATGTCAACTATAAACATCAGGTCCAGTGTGAACTATCCACGTTGCCATGTTCCACCTCGTCTAACATAAAATAGAGATAGTCTGGCTCTAAGTCACAACCACAATATCGACATAATAAATATAAAATAAATATGATGTGCTTGAATGCAGCTTACACATTAAGACAAAATATCTACAGTAGAGCCTGCATACAGTATAGCCTGTATAGTAGATAGATAGATAACTACTGTTATTTAATACCAGCATTATTTATTCAAGCTCACTCATAAAGGTTGGCTCATTAGTGTGCAGTGTTTCCCCTAGAATTTTTTTCAGGCCCGGTGGTACCCACCGAAAAAAACCCTAAACAGACGAGACGCGTGGGATGATGTATTGGTGCAGTTGGATTAAGTCAGGTGGCACAGCAAGCAGTCTGCAATTCTGCAATTATTATATTTGCATTCAACATTTTTATTCAACCAGAGTGTATTCAAGGTTTTCAAGGATTCAAGGAGAGAGTGACTTATTAAGGTGCTGGTTGATGGAAATGATCCAAAATTAGGGGCCGGAAAAATATGTCTGGAAAAAGAGGAGCATAACATTAATAGCTACAGATACTGTAAAACACTATAACGACATATAAATGCATATATTGTCTTATTTTATTAAGTAAAATATAAGTTATAGGTTTACTCAACAGCCTAATAGTTCATAGAAATTCAGGTAGAAATAGGTTGACTCAGAGTTCCACAGCTTATCAAAAAAAAAATCCTTATTTTATTAACATAGGCTGCCTAAGGAGGCGATCAGTCCCAGGGGGGTCCCCCGCGGCTTGCATTCACACTGCTCCAGCCCAAACGACGGGCTTTGGCCCGTTACGCCTGGTTCACACTGCACGCGGAAGCGCCGCGGCGCACCGCCGAAAATCGCGAGCGATCCGCGCACCCCCCGTTCAGACCAGACGCGTATTTCTCCGCGGCGGTCGACAAGCGCTTCTGCTCAGCTGTTGTTCATTCAGAGCTAATTTTTTTCCATTAAACCCCATAGAATTAATACGCCATGTTTCTGTAACCAAGAAGTTTGTACACTTATTGTATTTATCCGTTCTCTATCTCTCCGAGAGAGAGAAAGAGAGCGAGAGAGAGAGGGACACACACACAGACAGACAGTGTGTGTGGTATAGACAGTAGTAGTGCAGATATACCGTTGAAATACACATATTTTTTTATCTGCTTTCACATTTATTAAATGTATTGTCTCTTTCTGTTTCCAACAGTGCGAGTTTAGATACACAACTATCATCGCGTTTGTCAATCGCGGTATTTTATTTTGAAAATTCCTTTTATTTTGAAAATTGACCGGATTGTTTCGTGTTTTTCTGTGTGATTTCCTGCCATAATTGAAGCGTTCACTCGCGGCACGCGCAAAAAATAGAGCAGACGCCGAAAGGATCGCTTCACGGCGAGAGGGCCGCGCGTATTCGCGGCGCTCCGCGTCCAGTGTGAACGACACCATAGCTTAACAGGGGCGCCGAATGGAAGCGGGCTCCGCTACGCGTCTATTCGCGGCGCTTCCGCGTCCAGTGTGAACCAGGCGTTAGCCGGTTGTACATAAGTCAGCACGTCCTAATACTACACACGCCTACACAGCGCCGTCTCTGCATATATTTCTCGACAACACTCGACCTGCATCAGCGAATGTGCGCAGCTCATCTGTGCGAGCAGGCAGCGCGAGGAAAGCGGATTTTGGACGGAGACACACTGCGGCATTTTTCTTATAAATGCACCGGTCCGGTTCCGGTACCGGTCCGGTTCCGCTCACACCACGAGTCTGAAGAGTGCAACAACTTATCAAAATACAGTGTCAACTCCGTGTTTTCAAAGTAGAAAGCGACATCGTGGTGGTTTAACGAGGCGGAACGGCATCAGAACAACATCAATCCCGTAAAGTACAGAAGAAGAACGTAGCGGGAGCGCGCGGCGAGGATTGTTGCGGCCGCGCGTCTTGCAGAGCAAGTCTACTGTGCTGCGCGGAGGCGCTCCTAATGTAAATGATTATTGATTTACGAATGAATTGATAGGTGGCTTATTTTGGCGTATTGATTTTTTTTGTTGGCCTGTACAATGTTAGGGGAAACACTGGTGTGTAAAACCTCTGCTTTATGTAGACTGGTCGTACATGCACATTCAACAATAAATTAAATTAAAATTAAACTCTCCAGTGGAAAGGTTAGTTAGACAGATAGATTGAAGAGATCCCTGGATCACATTAAACACCCATGGTTGCCTTAAATTACCTAGCTGAGTGCTGCTAACAGCTAAAACTGCTGGTTAAAGCTGAGCCCGAAACACACATTAACAGAATTATCAGTTAGCTTGTTACTGGTTAATTTTTTTTTACATGTTCCTCTTTCACATTCATGTCAGGATAGTAAGTGGAATTAGTGGAAACAAATCTTTAAAAAGAAAAACGAAAATAAAATAAACCACTGACCAGTTGTTTTGTCAGGTACCATGGCTAAAGTTAGCATTGGCCGCTATGCTAGCATGAGCATCGTCGCTAATATTAGCTAGCCAACAATATGCTTTACTCGGCTGTGTAGGGAAAATATTTCACCTATACATTCATGTTAGAATGCTGTATGAGTTAGAAGCCACGTTTATAACTTAATAACTGTAATTTTTACTGCTTAAAACATTAACATTAGTATCATTACTTGGGAGAGAGGTTGAGAGTGACTCACCATTCAAGACTCAGCACAAAATGGCGAAGCTCCTGTGTTGCGCAGCAAACTTTGATTGAGGCGTTCAGGGGAACTCGGAAATTCTAGCGTCATATACAAAACACTTTGAAAATCAGACTTTACCTTTTATTTAAAGACATTGCTTTGAATGTGTTGAATGGCTTCTATTTACGTCAATTTTGACTGGTGGCTGGTCAATACTATGTGACTGCTGAGTCAGTAAGTATGTAAAAGCAGTGACATTTCAAAGTGGAGCATTATAAAGAGGATTTGAAGGTTATCTCTTAGAGTTTCATTGTAAAAAAAAAGTATATTCAAAAAAGTAAATGTGGAAAGTGAATATGTGGAAAGTATGAAAAAGCTGAATATGTGCAAAAGTATGAAAAGGCTGAATAGCTGAAGAGAATATTCAAAAAGCTGAATATGTGAAAAGTATGAAAAAGCTGAATATGTGCAAAATTATGAAAAAAGCTGAATATTTGAAAATAATATTAAGAAAGCTTAATATCTGCAAACGTATGAAATAAGTTAAATAGCTGAACAAATATGAAAAACCTTAATATTTGAAAAGAATATGAAAGGCAAAAAAATGTTGAAGACAAGTTGAAATGTCCTTAAAGAGCTGAACATTTTAATATTTGAATGTTCTTTTTGTTTTTAGTATTAGTAGGGTACTAATAGAACTAGAAGGAGTTGTATCAGTAGTAGTAGAAGCAGTAGTACTAGTAGTATGAGTAAAAGCAGTATTAGTAGTAGCAGTAGTATTAGCAGTAGTTATAGTAATATTAGTACAAGTATTAGTAGTAGTAGAAGTAGAAGTACTACTAGTACTAGCAATATTAGTATAAGTATTAGTAGTTTTAGTAGTAGTAGAAGTACTACTAGTACTAGTAATATTAGTACAAGTATTAGTAGTATTAGTAGTAGTAGAAGTAGAAGTACTAGTAGTAGTAGTCGTAGTACTACTACAAGTAGTGGAGGTAGTATCAGTAGTAAACTAGAAGTAGTACCAGTACTAGTACAAGTACAAGTAGTGGACATGGTATCAGTAGTAAGCTAGTAGCAAAGGAGTAGAAGTACTAGTACAAGTTCAAGTAGTGGACGTAGTATCAGCAGTAGAAGAAGTAGTAGTAGTACTAGTACTACTACAAGTAGTGGAGGTAGTATCAGTAGTAGGCTAGTAGTAGAATTATTAGAAGTAGTATCAGTAGTAGGCTAGTTGTTGTAGTAGTAGTAGTAGTAGTACTAGTACTACTACAAGAAGTGGAGGTAGTATCAGTAGTAGGCTAATAGTAGAAGTAGTAGTAGTACTAGTACAAGTATGAGAAGTGGACATAGTATCAGTAGTAGGCTAGTAGTAGAAGTAGTAGGAGTAGTAGTAGTCAGACAGACAGAGAGTGAGACAGAGAAAGATAGACAGACTTGTGTCTACATTTTAAAGTTTAAATGGAGTTTCTGAGTGAAAGTATGCCTGAGCAAAAGATGTTTGACAAAAAGAACTACAAATCCCACTGACTGCTCCTGTCTGCTGCTCCTGTCGGCCAATCAGAACACACCTGCTGTCACTTCTAAAGATCAAAGCCACAGAGATCAAAGCCCTCTACGCGTGTGTGTGTGTGTGTGTGTGTGTGTGTGTGTGTGTGTGTGTGTGTGTGTGTGTGTGTGTAGTTACACACACACAGTTGCCTGTCTCTATTCCTCCATTTCGGCTTTGCGGAGGCTCCGAACAAAAGCTTCTCACGCTCACACTGAGACTCCTATCACCAAAATGTTCGCACCGTTACTCTTGTTCGTTACCGTTACCGACTCGGCTGAAGACACTGATCACTTTAATTTTTTCATAGTGTCAGAGATGTGGACGCTAGGGCGAGTTAGAAATGGCCCTGCTTTCAGGTTTCTGTGAAAATCTGTTTCTCAATTTGTATGGCAGCCCATTGGGAGAAAAAACCGACGTGGCCGCGCTTAGAGGTTGCTAGTTCTAATTCTGTAAATCTTACAGAATTAGAGTTTTTGAGCACATTGTGAGAGACAGGACAAGTTTGTCTACAAAATTGGAAAACGTCTGTAAGTTTGGAAAGAAAAAAAAGCTGAAGTGTGTTGGGCTGCTCTCACACTCTAAGGTCTAAGGTCTGAAAAAAACATAAAACATAAACTGTGATTATAGAAAAACTGTAAAAGATATAAAAAAACTGAGTAAGAGTTTTATAGTTCAAAGTCTTGTAGGTTGTTTAAAGTTTAAATGGAGTCTGTAGGTGGAAGTATGTGAAAGGAGTCAGAGTTCAAAGAGGAGGATGTTAAAGAGGTTTTCAGGCTGATCTCCATAGGAATGCACTGAAAAAAAAATATGGAAAAGGCTGAATATTTTAAAAAGTATGAAAGGTAGAACAAAGGTTGATCAGTACAAAAGAGCTGAAAAAGCTGAACATTTTGATAGTTGAATGGTTTTTGTAGCTGAAAGTATGCAGAAGTTAGAGACGACCAAAAAACGTACGGAAGAAGAATAATAAGAAAAAAATAATAATAAAGATTAGGATAACATAGGTTGGAAATGCTTGAAAGCATTTCCACCAAAAATAATAAAGATTAGGATAACATAGGTTGGAAATGCTTGAAAGCATTTCCACCAATAAAGATTAGGATAACATAGGTTGGAAATGCTTGAAAGCATTTCCACCAAAAATAATAAAGATTAGGATAACATAGGTTGGAAATGCTTGAAAGCATTTCCACCAATGATTTTAGGGAGATGACGAGGGTCTTAAATCCCAAATATAACCCCCCATCAAGGGAAGCTCTTGCAAACCACCTTATCCCAGCCTGGTACCAGGTGGAAAGAGAGAACTTGCAGTCCCAGCTGAAAGATGTGAAAAAGGCGGCTATCACAGCAGATGGATGGACAAGCCTTGCCCAAGATCATTACATAACAGTCACAGTTCATTTTGTAAAACAGGGAAAGATCATAGGTAAAGTCCTAAAGATGAAGGCAGTGTATGAAGCCCAGACAGGTGTTGTTGTGGCCGAGGAGATTAAGGAAATTCTCCAGGAATTCAGCCTTAGTGACAAGGTTGTGGCAGCAACGGTGGATAATGCCAGTAATATGAACGTGGCAATGAAGCAGCTGCCATTGATCAAGATTGGATGCTTCGCGCACACCCTAAACCTTGCTGCCCAGAAGATCCACCAGTGCAACGCTGTCACCAATTGGGCAGCAAGGGCACGTGCTGTGGTGAAGTGGATGAGGAAGTCCACTATGGCTAAAACTGTCCTCAAAGAAAAACAGCAACTCCTGAGTAAGTGTATATATAAATAACATTTGGTGATATGCAACAAATTAAGTCATGATGGCTTATGATTATCATGTCATGTTATGTGTGACATATGCTTATGCAGATCATGTGCATCTGAATTTGTTTTTCAGACTTGCCCCAGCATGCACTGATCATTGATGTTAAAACGAGGTGGAATTCTCTCTATCTCATGATAGAGAGGTTCTCTGAGCAGTTCCCCACCATTCAGGCTGCAGTGATGGACCCACGAATTAAGAGGCAGTTTGACAAGGAAAAGTAAGGGATACATTCTGTAACTGTTAAAATAGGCCTTATTTTAAAACAGTGGATTATAAGACTGCAAGAGGATTTGTGTGTTTATTTTTAATTATTTGCTGTTTTAGACTGATGGAGAAATTTCAGGCAGATGATTTCCAGAAGGCAGAGGAGTTTGTCCATCTGATGCGCACACTGTAAAAAAAAAAACTGTAAAAAAACGGTCAAAGCACTGGCAGCAAAGTTTCCAAACGGATACCGTAAAATTACAGTCAATAACTGGATCACTGAACTACATACAATAACTGTAAAAATACAGAGTAGATTTTACAGTCAAAATTCATTACAATACAGTTTATTATAGTTTATAAATGCCATTATACTGTAAAATAACATCCATATTATGTCAAAAAACATTAAAAATCAGATACCCTTCTTGTCAATCACTGTAATTTTACAGTACTAAAAAACTGTAAAAAAACAGTCAAAGCACTGGCAGCAAAGTTTCCAAACGGATACAGTAAAATTACAGTAAATAACTGGATCACAGAACTACATACAATAACTGTAAAAATACAGAGTAGATTTAACAGTCAAAATTAATTAAAATATAGTATATTATAGTTGATACATGCCCATTATACTGTAAAATAACATACATACTATGTTAAAAAAACATTAAAATCAGATAACTTTCAGATTAATCTCTGTAATTTCACGGTATACATTATTTATTTTAGGGAACAGCCAAGTCCATCTACAGTAACTTTATGTTAAAATACTATTTTTTCCATGTACATTAACAAAGTTATAACGTATAAAAACAAACTAGGTGCATAAAACTAAAGATAAATGTCTGCAAATTTACAGTATTAATCTGTCATTTTAGAGAATTAGCATATTTAAAAACAACCATAAGACAGTGGAAAAACAAGCTAAATACATTACAAATACATAAAAAAATAGCTACATTTAAGGCCAGTCCCTGTAAATTACGGGTTTTTAGTACTTTTTTTAATGGAATGGCCTTGTTTATCTAGAGTAATTTCCTGTTTAAATATTGTTCTTTAATGTACAATGACATGAAATAATGTATAAAAATGCCATAAATGCATTAAACAAACGATAAATGTCTGCCCATTTACAGTATTAATCTGTCATTTAAAGAATTACGAGATTTAAAAATGTTCATTGGACAGTGGAAAAGAAGCAGATTACATTAAAAATACATTAAAAAAAAGCTAAATTTAAGGCCAATCCCTGTAAATTATGGGTATTTAGTAGTCATTTCATGAAACCGTCTTGTCCATCTACCCTGATTTGCTGCATAATTGTGGTTTCCCCAAGTAAAAAAAACAATGATACAATGTATAAACAAAATATGTACCTTTAATAAAATAGGAATTTCTGCACATTTACAGTGTTATTTTAATGAATTGGACAATGGAAAATTATACACTGTACATCAAAATGCATTAATAGGTATATTTAAAGATAATGGGCCTCATTTATCAATCTTGCGTGAAAACGGGCGCAGATCTGAGCGCAGATTTGGTCTTACGACAGGACACACGTGCGATTTATGAAACGTTCGTATCTGACCAATCTCAGCGTACGAATGAGCAGGCGTTGATAAATGCGGCGGCTGAATTCGATCGTCATTAACATGTTACGCCCATAACTATTCCTGTTTCGGAGGCCTCGCCCACTGAGGTCAAACATGGAGAGACGAAACATGGGTAAGAAAAGAAACTTTTCTGACACGGAGATCGGCATCCTGACATCGGAGGTGGAACACAACAAGACAGTGCTTTTTGGCAGCCTGATGGGTGGCATAAAAGGGGCTCACAAAAACCCTGTCTGGAAAAAGATAACGGAGGCAGTAAACAGCGTTGCCGCAGAGGAACGGACTCCAGCTGAGGTTTGAATATAATTCTCAATAACTTAACCCATGCCTAACGACTTAAATGAATCTTTTCATCCGCAGCCTAAAAGCTTATGTCTGCTAACTGATCAAAACAATTCTTTACATTTAGGTCAAGAAAAAATGGTCGGATATGAAGCTGGCCACCAAGAAACGCGTTGCTGCGTTTAAACGCAGCATCAGGCAGACTGGAGGAGGCCAAACAGATCCAGCCTGATCTTGACGGGGACGGAGGAAAAAATTGCCTCCTTAATTGGGTCGGAGTCGATCTGTGGCATAAGTGGTGGAGGTGACACAGAGATCCCTGCGGTCCCTGAAAACGCGCTCACGTCTGACACGCGCGTATTGTTCCTCCAAAATAAGCAAGTCTGCCATCATCAAGACTTGATAACTGTCAAAGCATCTGTTTAAATTGGGGAATGAATAAACATCTGACCAACCACAGTGGAACGATGATTATCTCAACAGGTGCTTTCATTTTTGTTCCAGTTCTGTCACACCCATCGGACAAAAACAAAAACAATTACACATTTTTGCCTTTAGTTAATTTGCAAACACACATTTCTGCTTGTATTTATGATTCTTTCACATTTTAATGTGTAATTATTAGTTGTCATCTTAGGCTATTTATCCCATTGTTTAATTTTTTGAAAGTGGTATCAGTAAAAACATGGGCTTTAAAAGAAATGTTTTCGTTTTAATAATCCGTTTTGATCTGTTCTAAATATGTGACTGCTTATGCTTAATGACAGCTGAGGTTTGTTCATTATTTTACGCCAGATTTTGCTGTGCTGCACCGCAAATCCACAGACTCGAATTTGCGTACACGAGCTCAGACCTGACGTGAGATCTGATCGCAGCTTCCGCTTACGTCCAAATTGATAAATGCCGAAGTTTGCGTGGAAATGGTCGTACGTTCGTTTGATAAATGAGGCCCAATATCTGTACATTTATGGGATTTAACAATCATTTTAGTAAACTGAACAAATATTGTTAAAAAGTTTCATTTGACAGAAAAACAAGGATAGTAAGTCATTACACATTAAAACAGCTAAGGTGATCTCTGTAAATGTAAGGTATTCAGCAGTTACTTTATATAATTGTTCAATATAGTGTTTTACTTCCAAAATATTGTTTTTATATGAAAAAGTGAAAAGAAATAGGAATATTTCAGTATTTTGTACCCAGTAACACTGGAAAAGCCCCCTCCTATTCTATTGCATGGGCATAAGCAACAATCTATGATCAACTTTTTCAAACACTTGCAGTATAATCATACTGTAATCATCAGTATGTTATATTGAAAAACAAAGCTGTGCAGAACAAAGAAAAATCGCAAATCTGTGACTTATTTTATTTTTGAGTACCATGGAGTTCAAATAGTTACATGATATGGAATATATATATTTCTGGCGGTGGACCATAGTTATTAACAGAAAAGCATTGCAGATTTTTCTATTTTCACAGGCCATGTTTACAATAAGTAAACACTACACCAGTTTTATCCTTTAAAGTGATATTCATAACTTTAATGTTGTACTGTCCATACTGCAAGTCCAAAATATGTCATATATGGACCTGGTTTCATCCAGAACCCATCAAAAGGGATGTGGAGGGGTAATACATCTCTGATATGAGGTGTCCTGAGAGGATAGGCGATGGGGTATATTTTATCCCCGACATCCCATCTCCTAAAATACATCTAAACAGAGCTAAATGTCTCTGGTGGATTAAGCTGTGTGGTTGACCAGTCAGCTCAACGTAAAGAAGATAAACAAGGATGTCTACATTTGTTATAAGGTAAGTCAACATTGTGTATGTGTGGTATGGATTTTTTTTCACCGCAGTGAGAAAGCAACGTATCCCTGTGGGATGGCGATTAAAATTTGCATTTACAGACAAATTTACATAGGTTTTAGTAACATATACTAGCAGAATCTACTTATTGCCTGTTACGTGCAATAAGAGTAATTTTGAGGCCTTTTTCTCAATGCAAAGAATGTTGGACTCTGTTCTACAATTGTGAAGCACAGTAGCAGCTTATGAAGACGATCAGCAATATTTGGACTTAGGTCATGGCTATTAAACTTTGTAACTACTTCTTGCAAATTAAACAAATGTAAAAATCATTTTAGAATACATTTGGGCAATACATACTGTGCGTCAGATCATTTCAAACTGCCTGTTCACTTGCTTGGCAGCTGGGGCCTCCTTAAATACCTCCGATTGTCCATCTAGGGAGAAAACAGGCATTTGTTTAGACAATCCATGTAAACCTTTTGGCATTTTACAGACAAACATTCATGAGAACTGAAATTATCGTTTCTAATTTGAGTTGCTTTTTTCTTATCATACATTACCAGGGTATATGCAGGAATCCTGAAGAGCATGGTGAGCAAGAGCATGGTGAGCAATTGTTTAATTGCAATTGCAATCTTTAATTTAGAAAAATCATAAGCCAAATACAACTCTATACTACAGTTAAATAATAATGGAACTGTCACTGAGAATAAAAAGTACATTTAATGTTAATGTTTCCGGTGTAGGAACCGGATCGCAAAAGTTAGCTGTCACAAGATAATGTGTAACAAGCTGATCTGGCAGGCTGAGCACGCCTGCACATCATTGTTTTTAATAGTCGTGGGGAGGGGGTGGCCTGCTTAGAGTTTGCAAAAAGCACCTAAAGGACTCTGACTGTGAGAAAAACTCCAAGCCAGCTTTCCTTGTTTCTTTCACTGAGGAGAGGCTACCTGATTTAACTGGAGAGGGACTATGATTCGTTTTCTATTTTGCATGTGTATGTGTGTGTACACTCACTTTTGCTGCGCAAGGTGAAGCATCGAGGAGTGTCTGTTTTCTTAGCCAGAAGACTCATTCTACAGCAGGTCCCGTCAGTGCTAATGGAGAGAGAACCAGGTCATTATTTCCACTAGAGGAATCATCAGGGTTTTTTGATTTGAAAATATATTTCACATTAATCATCACTCACTTCAGGTTGGCCTTGTGATCCACAAGCCACTGAGCATTTCTAGCAAAGCCAACAATGTGCCACTTTACTTCCAAACTAAGAGAGAAACAGGAGCAGAAGTAAAAGAGTGATAAATATTCTCTTTCGAGATTACACTCAACACAAAACTCTACTCCTATCAACATTATATTCTTAAAAGTAAGATATGCTCAAGTTAAAACATTAAAAATGTCAATCACAGATCCTGATAACGCTTCTCTATCTAAAATAGATTCATGCAGTTATATACTGAGTTTTACAGAGAAATAAATATGGTCTTACCTTCTCCAGGTCAGTCTCTTTTTTAACAGGCATGACATCAATACAAGCAGGCACGCACACACATAGGGGGAAACAGGAGAAGAAGAAAAAAGTCAGCCTGGCTCTGTCCAGAGCTAATCAAAGCTCACAAATTAACATGTACCAAAAATGTAATTTATCTATACAGTCTTGCTGCACCTCTGGTGGTAATGACAGCCAGTGCATCTCCACTGAGACAGGTAGGAAGTACAGGCTTTAATTGCAAGCTTGAATCTAGTTTTATAGATTGGAAAAATGTTATTGTCCTTACCATCTCCATGGAGTAGTCATTATCACTGGGAGTCATCCTCTATTATATATTAAATACATGTAACCCGTCTCCATTTTATGTCTCTGTTGTGTCCCAAGTTGGAAAGGAGACACAGGAGTCAGGACTGGATCTTTACTTGGCAACTGTGGTGACAAACAAAAACACACAGAAATCGTGAGCTGCGTGTGAGCTAGAAAAGGCTTTTTAACAAAATTATCAATTTTGCACAGTAAAATAAATTACAAAAAATAACACAAATCCCCCGTGACCCTAAATACAGGATAAGCGGTAGAAAATGGATGGATGGATGGATAACACAAATTGGTCCTTTAGACAGGTTAGTCAATGCTTCAGTATTTAAAGTTCAACAGGAAACACAAAAATAAATATGGTAACCAGAAAACCCACATTTCACTACCTCAGTTTAACATTTAAATCCAATAGACTAATATCTCATTCAGCAGGCATGCATATAATTTAGCATCAACAGCATTTGTACAGAGCAAATAGACCCAGAGATTACATGCTTAACATACTAATACGCGCTGATTCGGTGTAGTCACGTGTAAAAAGACAGCCAATCGAGAGCTCCTGCCTGAGTTGTAACTGATATCAGACATTTACAGAGCTATGTACCATTCACTTGCAAATCTGAATACAGACATACAGATTTTTTTTTTCTTTTTTACACACACACACACACATCTGAACACACGCGCGAGCGCGCACGCACACACGCACACATCTGAACACGCACAGACAGATCTGAATACACACACAGATCGTTTTGCAGCAATTAAAACTCCATAATTAACACTCAAAACATTATTTAAACACAAACGAACAAAAATCTCCACACCTGTGGCGATAGACAGAAATAAACTCTCCTGGTGAAAAAAAGAGCAGACTCTAGCGAGGGAAGACGGCAATGAGCAGGCTAACGTAGCATGCTATAATGCTAGAAAAAAAACGTAAGATCTCAAGTCTCTGCGGGACTCATGCAGGACGAGTGGGACATTACAACCCAATTACGACTAACCTCTGTTCATGTTAGAAAAGCCTTTGACCGAAAGCGCGCGTTAACAATTAATACTTAAGCTGTAAAATAAAATGACCTGGCTGCCATCAGTCACTTAGTCACAAAACCATACAAAACGATAGCTATCTGCTAACTATAGCTTACGCCGTGGTAGCAATTTATCAGTGGGATGCTAACGTTAGCTTCAAGGCTTTCCACTCGAGGTATGAAAAGGAGTTAAAATATCGTTCACATGCGTTATCTGGGAGACTTACCTCAAACAGCGTTTGGTTGACAATGTCCGTTGTGGCTGACTGTCTCATACGTCCTCCTTGGCTCCTTGAAGATGATGCGCCAAAAGCTCATAACGTCTTTCACTTGCATGACTCGTGACATGCCCACTACGAACCTGATTGGATGACACTCGCGCTAATCCTATCTTGTTGTCGTTCTTCAAACTTGGCTGGTTGGCCGTTATGGGCGGGACGAAGCAAACTGGAAATAGGCGCCAACTTTGAAATTTGAATCTTCCCTCGTCCGATTGTATTAAATTAAGGGTTAGGGTTAGGGTTAGGGTTATATATATATATTATAATAATAATAATATTCCTGGGGGAACGCTGCTTTTGGGCTGAATAAACTGGATGTATACTTTGTCTTACAACATCCTTGCATGCCTGATTAACAGGCAGGCTCATAGCAGAAGTCAGAAGTTCTGCGTTTGTGAGCTTGTAGATGGGCTATGTTCGATGCAGCATTCCTTGGCAATATTACACCGCAAGTTACATTATGTTAATCTAGTCATACTAGTTAAAGGTATATGTACTGTATTATATTTTACTTATCTTGTGTAACTGTATTGCGCATAGCAGTGGTTGGTATAACTGGTGGTGCAGGAAGACATGAACCCCCAAGACTTTTTTACACAAATATTTATTAACTATGTAAAGCCTAGAACCATTCATTTTATTTGAAATTTACTCTTACTCTTAAGTAAAGTACATTTAAAAGCATGTACTTTTGGATACTTTAGTACCTTTAAAAGCAAGTACTTTTTTACTCTTACTCGAGTACCATGTCGACTGAGCTACTTTTACTTGTAACGGAGTAAATTTTGACCAGTAGTATTTGTACTCTTACTCAAGTACTGGGGTCGAGTACTCTTTCCATCTCTGGATATGCATTTGTATTAACATAATATTGTTGGAGGTGTATGTAAACATAATCTGTACTGTAGCCTACTCACATTCCTTTAATTCAATTGTTTTTAAAAAGTAGAAATGTGCATCTCCTGAAGAAAATGATGGATACTGCTGCAGTGTTGTTGCACATTGTAGAAGGTGTAGATGTTGCTAGCTGTTAATTGGTGGTTGTTAAATGATTATACATGGTTCTTATCAAGATTGTGGTAGCCTACTTTTCACAATTTGTATTGAATTATTATACCTTTTAAGACAATCAATTATGAAAGAAGAAAGAGCTGTTTATTTGATAAGGTACCATAACAACTAGTCGCCCCTCCACAAATTACATATATCCTGAAAGTAAAGTTGTAACATCAAATGAAACCTGATAGACTTAAAATGAGCTGGGCCCAACTACAGAAGAGGATATGTTCTATTTTCGGACCGGTGGGGTGTAACCTGATGAATCACAACTTAGTTTAATGCAGGTGTTATTAAAATCAAACACATTAAATACTTGGTGGCTGCACGGTGGTGTAGTGGGTAGCACTGTCGCTTCACAGCAAGAGGGTCCCGGGTTCGATTCCCGGGTCGGCCAGGGTTCCTTCTGTGTGGAGTTTGCATATTCTCCCCATTTGAGCGTGGGTTCTCTCCGGGTTCCTCCCACAGTCCAAAGACATGCAGGATGGGGATAGGTTCATTGATTACTCTAAATTGCCCGTAGGTGTGAATGTGAGCGTAAATGATTGTCTGTCTCTACATGTTGGCCCTGTGATAGACTGGCGTCCTGTCCAGGGTGTACCCTGCCTTCGCCCAATGACAGCTTGGATCGGCTCCAGCCTAAATACAGGATAAGCGGTAGAAAATGGATGGATGGACATTAAATACTTTATAAATGAGACCAAACAAAAGTATTTAGGCAGTTGACACATTGTCATTTTTATTTCCTCTCATCAGTAAAAACATATTCACATTTTAAATACTTTATAAATTAGATAAATACATGCATTTAGACTGCGTTAACAGGCTCTCCGGGTTTTTTCTTCCCACATGTGAGTCCCGATCCAGACTTTGGATTGGGCATATGGTATATCTATGTTTGTTTTTAAATGAAATTTTGATCTGGTGACACTTGCAGACGAAGTTACAGCTGTAGGCTACTATTTTGAAAGGCAAGGCGACCTCTGCATGAACCTAGCTGCTGCAGCAAAAACCGGATGGACGTGTCGACCCTGGTCTTTCTCAGGTACACGCGTGGCAAACACGGGGGGTAACGTCAATAAACTTTCTAGCTTAATTTCATGTGGAAATGTATGTTTGGTGACTGTGAGAAGATATTGAAACAGTGTTTCTACCGCGCACACTAGCTTTGTGCTGGTCACTAGCATCCATCCAAACTAACAAAAAACAGCACTGCTGCTCAGAGGTATCTCCATGCAAATGATATTCAACGCATGCACTGACTAATAAATAACTACGTGTTTCTCGTCAGACATTCTGAGTGGTCTGACTCGGTTTTCATTCCAAAGCTGCACAGGTTCTACCATGCTACCATGTTAAGCGGTTTGTGAAATAATATATTGTTACTACAAAACGTGTATATAGAGACTTGTTCACACCAGAGCTAAAAGCTCCAAGTTTCAAGTGTGTTTTATTATCTACAGTTGTTGGTGTAACGCAAAATGGTGAATGTCTTTCTATGCCGCTTCTGTAGCCTTTCGTTAACATCAGGGCCGGCCCTGTACATCTGGGGGCCCTAAGCAGGATAAAATTGGGGGCCCTGCCTCACAGTGTATGTACTATCAAATATTCATAAAACCAGCAAAACCAAATCAGTCCTTAATTGGTCAGACAGATTAGCTGGCCACAGTGCTGGATCGCTCGGAGATAGAGGAGCAGAGTTCCCGGGGTTGGAAGAAATAGAGGAAGAGGATGTTGGTTGGTCAGCAGCATCATCAGTACCACTGGAGCTGTGGAGAAGATTAGTAGAATTTTTTTAGCCACTTGTGTACACACAATTTAATTTTCCAACAGAGATAAACATATTGTGGCAACAAACAAGAAACTTACCAACTGTATGACTGGAACCAGCCACAGGGGATGAGGATGTGGCAACATGAGGGTCGAATGATGATGGGCCTGATATGAAATAAGAACATTAACATTTGCTGTTATTAGTCGTTTTCTTAATTTTGAAGTCTGTTAGTTTAAAGCATTTTTTATCATAACTATTTCATACATAAGGTCAAGTTGTTGTCAATTAAGAGATTTATGATTGACCATTATGGTTACCTACCAGAAACATTTTCTCCTGAGCCAGGTGTTGCTGTAGAGTCATCTCCAGCTGCTGTAGAGTCATCTCCAGCTGCTGTGTGGGACAATTATAATTTATAAATGGACAATGCATTACATGCAGAGTAGATCAAACAATATACATCATACAAGGTAATCTCCAAGTACAATACCATGAATGATGATGATGATTTGAAAAGTTATTTTTTTAAATTGGCTGGAGCACAAGTAGCTATCAGTTTAAAGGTTGCACTGTCAAAAAAGTATTCAAAGAGAAGGCAGGGGACTCTTACCAGTGCCTCCATCATCACTGGTTGATGCTCCACCACCACCACCAAAGTTTTTCAGTATTGCTCCACCTGAGACAATAAAAATGATTTTACAATTATTGTTTACAGAAAATAGTGCTATAAATTAATGTACGTCCAGGGGGATAGATTGCACAACTATTTACATATAAATTACACTCTTTACAGCTGAGTGTTTTTTTAACACTTAGATACAGTTGATATTCTGACCCTGGCCTGCACAGTATGGAGCAGGTGATTACTGACCCTTTATATTACTGCCTAGACTGAAACTTGAACCATAAATGTATTTTGCATGAATCAAATCAGCCATTAATAAATGGGTGATTGATCCTTCATCCCCTCACAGGCAAACAGCTGTTATCTTTTCACCGTAAACATACCTTAAAATCAGCCAGTACATGTTAACTGCAGCAGGCTAGGACATGTAGCAGCTAGCCAGCTAACACACGCACCTGTTAACGACGTTTAACGAAGTGTCTCGTTAAAAAAACGCCATGTTTTTCGGCTAAACGTTCATCTGGTAAACATAACATTACTTAGCCTTACCTTGTCCTTGTTTTTTTTTTCATCCTCGACCTTCTTCTTTGTCCTCTTTTCCGCACCTGGCGGATATATCCTTTTGGACATAGTAGCTCTCCAAATGCTAATTTTCACCTCCTCGCAAATCGCGTTCTCAGTGGGAGGGAGGGGGCCAGGGGGGAAGGGGTGGTGCGCGCTCGTTATCATTTTATGCTCTACGCTAGACACGCATACGGATACGGACGGAGCCTTCTGTCCGTTCTCTGCGTACATTTCGTCCGTACTTCTGTCCGTATCCTGCAAGCTTGCGGATGCGTACCGTTACGGACCAAACGTTGCAGTTCCAACGGAAATCGTGGGGGCAGTGTCGGGCATTGTACACAGAAAGTGCCGTGAATAGCATACACAAATTAAAAAACGTTTTAAAAATGACTGATCCCTGACGCGAGGAAGCGACTGGTGACCGCTAGTCGCTCAGCCGGCGTCACCGGTGAATTGTGCGAGTTCCCATGCTTAATGTGAGCAGCCACCCGGCGAAGCCAGTTGTCGAAAGCCCCGACGGACATCCTGATATACTGAAAATGACGTTCGTCGTCAATTTCTCTCATCGGTAAAACCAATGACTGGAATTCTCCGTCCACACTCGGGATGTATTCAGTGGTCTCACAGACCACCGCCGTCTACAACGCTGCCTGCGATTTTGCCTCCTTCTCAATAGATGCAGGATCATTATCTCCTCCATTGTCCAGTCGCCATGTTTGTTGTTATGATAAACTTGTTTTTTTGAAACTTTATTGGAGTAACGTTGTGAACGACGCCCTCGACGATGTTTTGCTCAACGTCCATAGGACAAAAAAAAAAACGTAGAGGACGCATGAAAGCATGAGGGCAGCGACGTTTAACGTTGATAACGCACGTCTCTATTTACGCACGAAATGGAAGCATAAATGAGCCGGGAACAACGGGCTTACGTTTACGTATGCGTGTCACGGTCATTGTTGCCAGTTGGGTCAAGGGTTACACGTTGCCAGGTCAGAGACGGTTGGACTACTTTCTGTAAAATATTTGTTTGTTTGTTTGTTTTTTACAGTAGTTTTCAGTGAATTACTTCGATGTATGATGCATGTATGTTTCATTTATACCATTATTTTCCCTTTTAAAAAAACACTTTGAACATTATTAATTACCCGCAATTTTAAGGAAAACATTTTGAATGACTGGTGATTTCTGTAATTTTGTATGTTTTGTTATCATGGAGAGCAATCTGTAAATTAATACCTCAGATTTAATGTAAAATTACATTCCAATCTTTACAAATATAATAAATTGCTATGAAAACATAATATTAACATGATCTTAAATCATGGTAAATTACCTGGAATTTTAATGGCAAAAATGGCAAAATTACTCCCAATATCTCCAAATCTACAGGCATTTGTTTGTTTGTAGGTCAAAACTTTAATAAAAAAAAAACATTTTATACCAAATTCCAGTGGAATGTGTACTAATACAATACAATAAAAAAAATTAAATTACTCTCAATATCTGTAAATCTACAGACATATTTATATTTATTGTTTAAAAAAGCAAAACATCTGTTAGAATACAGAATACTTTCTGTAAAACTGCAATTTTTAAAGTGCACGTTCCGTAAAATAAAATTTTAAATTGTCTTTCTACAGTAATGTACAGTTAAAAAGCATAAACTATCACTTCAACGACGCATGCTAAATCAACTGCAATTTTTAGGAAAAAACTACAGATTTCTGTAATTTTTTTTATATACATTTCTTCATTACAATTATTAGGAAGGATCTGTAAAATGACATCACACATGATGTAAACTTGCATTTGAATATGAAAAAGACATGTTAAGTTGCCTTTAAAAACATAATAATAATGTAATCTTATTATGGTTGTTAGTTGTAATTTTCAGGGTAAATGTTTAAATTACTGCTAATATATGTTAATCTACAGCTACTATCTTATTGAAAATGCCGATAACCTGTAAAAAAAAAAAAACATTTTATAGAAATTACAGTGGAATGTGTACTTATACAATACCAATTTTATACCAAATTTAAATTACTCCCAATATCTGTAAATCTACATGCATTTTATTGTTTAAAAAAAGCAAAACATCTGTTAGAATACAGAAAACTTACTGTAAAATTACATTATTTAAAGTGCACTTTTTGTAAATTAATATATTTTAAATTGTCTTTATACAGTAATGTACAGTAAATTACGTTTGTGTTTGTACAAATACTACTCATTACCTCTAAAAAACATAAAATCACCTTAACCACATATGATTAATGACCTACAATTTTATGGAAAACACTGCAGATTTCTGTAATTTTATGTACATTTCTTCATTATCAATATCAGGAAAGATACGTAAAATTACATCACATTTTATGTAAAATTACATTTGAAATGAAAGAAACATGTTAAATTACCGTTAAAAAACATAGTAATAATGTAATATTATATTATTGGTAATAACATGTAATTCTAAATGTAAATATTTAAATTACTGCTAGTATCTGTTAATTTACAGTTATTACATTGTCTTATGGTAAATGGTAATAAACCTGTGAAAAAATACAGAAAATTGTATGTAAAATTAGATCTAAAGCTGTACAAATACAATGGATTTTCATTAAAAAACATAATATTGATGTAATCTTACATTATGGTTAATTAACTGTAATTTTAAACATAAAACCTGAAATTACTAAAAATATCTGTAAATCTACTGGTATTTCATTGTTTAATTGGAAAACAGGAAAAATCTGTAAAAAACTACAGAGTATTTCCTGTAAAATTACATTTTTTTTTTTACAGTGCATGCTCTACACGTCGACTCTCTGTGTCTCAAGCGAGAAAAGTGCAACCAGTGGGCAGATTCTGCCTATCTTGAAGAAGTTGAAGCAACACTACACCATTGAGGCAAGGGACTCTGTGTTTACAAGAAACATTAAAGAGAAGATATGGAGTGATCTATCTGCCCGTTATCAGGTACCATGACTGATTAAATTTGTAGTTCATGAATGGTGGATATCAGACACAAAAGTGTCCCCAGGTTTTTGAACCTGAATGTTTCTTACTTTCTGAAATCAAGGATGAAGAGATCCAGACCTTCCTTGAGGAGGCAACAGTTATGGACCCGAGGTTCAAGATGAAGATGGAAAATGATGATGCCATCTGGGACCGGCTGAAGACCACAGCAGTAACAGAGGTGCTGCTCACAAGAACAGAAGAGGTATTTGAATCACAGTATGTGGTACAATTCCGTTGTGATGCTCTCTGGTCCCATAACTTAAACAGTATGTTTATACTTAAGGTACCAGTGCCAGAAGACATGCAGAGCCAGAGACAGACTGAGGAGGATGTGGAGGAAGGCGAAGGCGATGTAAGTGCAGTTTATTATAATGAAGACCATATGATATATTAATAATAATCAATTCAGACCATGCACCTAAAACATGAGTTCATGGTCCTTTTAATTTCAGACTGTACCTGTAAAGCGCCACAAGACCGCCCTGGAGGAGCTGTTTGGAGAGGAGCAAGACATGGAGCAGGTAACACCACAAGAAGAGACCCAGAACATTGGTGAGCAGGTTGACTTTGAAATAAAAATGTACAGAGGCCTTCCTGCTGTTCCCATGTCCTCTGACCCTGTTCTGTGGTGGTGGCAGAAAAGGGACACTTTGCCACTTCTGCATAGTGTAGCAGAGATATATTTGTGCGCTCAGGCATCATCTACTCCCTCTGAAAGGGTATTCAGTACAGCAGGAGATACTATAAGTGCTCAAGGATCCTCCCAGAAAAAGCTGATATGCTTGTATTTTTGCAGAAGAATTGCTGAATTCAGTGACCACTTTGAAAGCTTAGCTTGCAGTAACTTTTTCATTTCATGAATGTACATATGTTCACTGTTTCATTTACCATTTGTATCCCTTTCTAGAAAAGGAGTGTTAAACTGTAATTTACTGACATTTGGTTTATTTGGTAACATGTACATTTAAAAAAGGTTATCAAGGCCTAAAGTGTATGTCCACTTACACTGCATTTACAATTTCCTTTTTAAGAAAAGGAGTAAGTTGTAATTCTTTTTTTTTATTATTATTATTTATTGTGTCAGTCTAATTTATTTTCTTTCTACTATGTATGTTTGGCATCATTTGAGCATTAAAATGTTGCTTTCCGAGCAGAAGACTGTGTAGAACTCCTTTTTTGCCACTCAATGAACTACTCAGGAATTGTTAAGAGAATTGATAAGGAATTGTATCGATAGGCAGAATCGACAATGGCATTGATATTGATAAAAACTTATCAATTCCCACCCCTAGTTCAAATACACTGGATTCACATTGAAACGAAAGAATATCCACTCCAGAGTGCTTTTATGACTTAAATGTGTTGATATCGGTGGGACATTGAAGAATGCAGCTTATTTGACAACTGACACTGCAATAGTGGCTACAACGCATGTTACCTGCAAATAACAGCTTAAAAGCCTCTTCCCTGCGTGAAACAGCTATTACAACCTTTTCCCCACATTAAACTTGTAAAACCATTGTTTTGCACTTATTTGATGTTTGGACGCCATTTTGTGTTCAAATACACTGGATTCACTCTGAAAGGAAAGAATATCCACTCCAGAGTGCTTTTATGACTTAAATCTGTTGTTATCGGTGGGACATTGAAGAATGCAGCTTATTTGACAACTGACACTGCAATAGTGGTTAGAACGCATGTTACCTGCAAATAACAGCTTAAAAGCCTCTTTCCTGCGTGAAACAGCTATTACAACCTTTTCCCCACATTAAACTTGTAAAACCATTGTTTTGCACTTATTTGATGTTTAGACGCCATTTTGTGTTCAAAGGCACTGGATTCACATTGAAACGAAAGAATATCCACTCCAGAGTGCTTTTATGACTTAAATGTGTAGATATCGGTGGGACATTGAAGAATGCAGCTTATTTGACAACTGACACTGCAATAGTGGTTAGAACGCATGTTACCTGCAAATAACAGCTTAAAAGCCTCTTTCCTGCGTGAAACAGCTATTACAACCTTTTCCCCACATTAAACTTGTAAAACCATTGTTTTGCACTTATTTGATGTTTAGACGCCATTTTGTGTTCAAATACACTGGATTCACATTGAAACGAAAGAATATCCACTCCAGAGTGCTTTTATGACTTAAATGTGTAGATATCGGTGGGACATTGAAGAATGCAGCTTATTTGACAACTGACATTGCAATAGTGGCTACAACGCATGTTACCTGCAAATAACAGCTTAAAACCCTCTTTCGTGCGTGAAACAGCTATTACAGCCTATTCTCCATATTAAACTTGTAAAACCATTGCTTTGCACTTATTTGATGTTTAGACGCCATTTTGTGTTCAAAGACACTGGATTCACATTGAAACGAAAGAATATCCACTCCAGAGTGCTTTTACGACTTAAATGTCTAGATATCGGTGGGACATTGAAGAATGCAGCTTATTTGACAACTGACATTGCAATAGTGGCTAAAATGCACGTTACCTGCAAATAACAGCTTAAAAGCCTCTTTCGTGTGTGAAACAGCTATTACAGCCTATTCCCCACATTAAACTTGTAAAACCATTGTTTTGCACTTATTTGATGTTTAGACGCCATTTTGTGTTCAAAGACACTGGACTCATCACCAAGGGGCAAGCGTTACAGCGACAGTGGCGAGAAAAAACGGCCTTAATAGGCTTTTAGGCAGAAATCTCATGCAGGCCAGGCCCAAGCATGTCAGCATAAACCAAAAAGCAGGAGTAGTTGAAAGTTCACACAGCGGGCAGGTGGAGCTACAATGTGATGGTTCCAGTGTCAGGCCCGTTATGCAGTCTTAGTAACAGTAGAGATGCAGATTTTAGTCAATTAATTTAATCAATAGTCAGCCGCCTTAAAAATACTGGCGGTAAGACTAAAACAAGACCAGAGCATCGGTGCAGTCCGGATCAGGTTCCACCACAGTCCAGGGAGACCTGCTAGGCGAGGAAGCACAGGTACTCCGGGGGAACATACACAGAGAGAGCGAGAGAATGAGAGAGAGAGAGAGTGGCTCAGTGTGTCATTATTTAGGTCATTTAGCAGACGCTTTTGTCCAAAGCGACTTACAAGTACATTTGTCAAAAGAAACAAACAAATGAAGAAACCACAATGTTAGGTTTTGTCTATTGGACCCGGACTGAGAGACCAGAGGCAGAAGGCAGGTTTAAGATGTTTATTGTAACCAGAAATGAATGGTGCAGCAGGCTGGTGCGGGTGACGTGTCCCTTCGCGCTGGTTAGCAGAGGACTGCTGAGGTGACGAGCAAGCAGGTGGACTGGCAGGCAGGGATGAGTCCAGCGGAAGAACGCTGGAGTCCTGCTGGAGAGCGAAGTCACAAAAAGGCGTTAGTAGAGATTACGACTAGGCAGGAGAAAACACTGTTAGCGGAGACGCAGGTCAGAGCTTCACACATCACTGTAGGGACAAAATAATCTGGCGCCGGAGTGCTGAGGAAGCCAGGTTTAAATAGTGCTGCTGGTGATTTGATGATTGGCATCAGGTGTGCCCGCTTGGTCCTCTGCTGCCGGCACGCCCACCGGCCACACCCCCCAGAGTGGCTGGAGAGTGAGAGGGAAAAGGAGGGGGAAGACAGACAAGGGAAAACACACAACACAGAAACACAAAAATCCCTCCCACTGTCCTTGCAGAACCGTGACACACAACATATCATTGCCGATAAAGTAAGAGCTAAAAATAGAACAAATGTTAGATCCTCGTCTGAGTAAAGTAGTAGCTGTTCAGCAAACATACCAACTATGTTGTGCTATAGGTACAGGGCTCCAGACTAACTTTTTCACAGGTAGCACTGGTGCCCCCTAGCTTTTCATTTAGTAGCACCAAAACAAATTAGGTAGCACCATATTTTTCTTTGTATAGCGTGTTACACACCTACAGACACACACACGTTAATCTGTGTGTTTTTATAAGATGCAGCAGGGCTCCAGACTAACTTTTTGCATTGGTTGCACTGGTGCGCCTAACTTTTTTTTTAGCTGCACCAGCACAAAATTTAGGTGCACCCACATTTTTCATCGCGTCGCCTTTAACGCCAAAAAGTCACCTTTTTATCGCTCTCCTTTTGCATAATGACACCCCCTTATGGCCTAGGTTAACTGCAGCACCATCAGCACCCAGAGGAACCGTTTTCTGCAGCCAATCTGGACACTGATGCTGTTTGTGGCACAATAAAAAGATCATACAGGTCACTAGCCTATAGAGTGCAAATGGAAAACTGTTTATGTGATCTTAGCCTAGCCTACTTATATTTTTACTTAAGCTATTCATTTTTAATAATAATGTTAGGAATAGGCTACTATACAATTTCCTATTCATGATCTCTCATGCTGTAATGTGGGCCTTCAAACACTGTGCGTGTCCATGCTCCACCTCGACATGTCCAATTAACATGGTGACCGGCCTCCCTTTACGCAAAATGCGGCAGTAGACAATAACGCACTCCTTCGTAGCGACGTCTGTGTCGCCGTCAGTCATGAATGACGTGTACGTGGCGTTTCCAACCTCCGCAGCTGTCTTGTTCTTTAGTGTCAGCATTTTTTTTCATCCGAATAATTTCGGAATTAAATTTAGTGAACGGCAACTCCTCCTTTGCAATATTGTATGCAACGTTTAATTTTATAATAATTTCAGATTCCTCAGCGGACCTGATTGATACAGCCTGACGCTGAAATGCAGCGGGATGAGGGGCCACTTTATTAACACACTTACCACGGCATGTAGTATGATTTTTGGACATATTGCGCCTTTTCAATGTCTCGATGCAAAATGTTGTTGACTCTTCCACAAACGCACTATTATCGGACAAATTCTGACCGCACTCCCGACAATAAATGCAGTGCATTGAGTCCCTTTTTTTATCGTACATCAGACAGGGAAATAGGCATATTTTTGGGCTTTTAAATTAGTCTCGGGGCGAGGCTTTCTGCCTCTCTTCATTTTCAAAGAAAATCGAAGCGCTCAGAGTACCTGCTCTGCTCGCTCGCATTTTCAAACTGACACAATTTACAGCAGTGAAAAGTACCACAGCCAATCAGAGGCAAGGACACACCCGAGCTCCGTCTCTTATTGGTTTAGACCACGATGCCATCAGGAGACCGCAAAGAGATGCTGCGCTTATGATTTTTTTATTTCACCCGAGCAGCGTTAGGTGCACCAGTGCGACCTACAATTTTTTTCAGTCGCACTCATAAACATTTTGGTTGCATATGCGACCTGAATGGTCGCACTCTGGAGCTCAGTATAGGTAAGGTTTTTTTTCTTCTTTTTTTTTGGGGGGGGGGGGGGGGGGTGTTAGTGGGTCATGCTATGCAGAGTCGAGGTGAAGTCTGAACAGGTGAGTCTTGAGCCTTTTTCGGAAGATGGCAAATGACTCTGCTGTCCTGACATTGGTCGGGAGTTCGTTTCACATCTGAGGTGCCAGAACAGTGACAGTTGTTGATTTCAGCGATGGTGGTACTAGCCAGCCAGCTGAAGTCAAAGAGTGAAGTGCTTGCTTCGGGGCGTGTGGTTTGACCAGTGTTTGAAGGTAGATGGGTGCCGTTCCATTGATGGCCTTGAAGGCCAATGCCATCATCTTGAATTGGATGCATGCTGCAACGGGGAGCCAGTGGAGGTCATGGAGGAGGGGGGTCACATGGGAGAATTCGGGTAGATTGAAGACAAGGCATGCTGCAGTGTTCTGGATACGCTGCAATGGTTTAGTCGCCGAGGCTGGGAGTTAAGCCAGGAAAGAATTGCAGTAGTCAAGGCGGGAGATGACCAGTGCTTGGACCAGGAGTTGCGTTGCATCCTTTGTGAGGAAAGTCCAAATACTGCGGATATTGTAGAGGGCAAATCTGCAGGATCGGGCCACAGCAGTGATGTTGGGGGTGCAGGATAGTTGGTCATCGAGGATTACACCCAGGTTCCTCGCAGTTGAGGAAGGCAATGCTGTGATGCCCTCAACAGTGACTGACAGGTCCATGCGAGGGCAGTCTTTCCCTGGGATGAAGAGGAGTTTGGTTTTATTCAGGTTAAGCTTGAGGTGATGTTCAGTTGTCCAGACAGAGATGTCTGCCAGACAGTCCGAGATGCGAGTTGCAATGTGAGTGTCAGAGGTTGGGGGAAAAGAGAGGAATAGCTGGGTGTAATCTGCGTAACAATGGTAGGATAATCCATGTGATGTAATTACACAGCCTAGTGATCTGGTGTATAGTGAGAACAGAAGCGGTCCCAATACTGAGCCTTTAGGGACACCCGTTTCCAGAGAACTTGGTTTGGACATAGAGCCATTCCATGTGACCTGAAAGGTGCGATTTGTCAGGTATGATGTGAACCAGTTTAGAGCAGAGTCAGTGATGCCATGTTCAGCCAGGGTGGAGAGCAGGATTTGGTGGTTGACTCTGTTGAATGCAGCAGATAAGTTGAGGAGAATGAGAACGGAGGAGTGGGAAGAGGCAATGGCATCTCACAGAGACTCGGTCACTGTGAAGAAGGCTGTCTCAGTGGAGTGAGCAGTCCTGAATCCTGGTTGATTAGGGTCAAGGAGGTTGTTCTGTGAGAGATAGGATGACAGTTGGTTGTAGGCGGCACGTTGCAGGGTTTTAGAGAGGAATGAAAGAAGAGATACAGGTCTGTACCTTTGGATGTCAGCAGCGTCTAGGGTGGGTTTTTTAAGGAGGGGCTTCACTGTAGCCATCTTAAAAGCCTGAGGTGAGGGAGGAGTTGATCAGGGTGGTGAAGAATGGCAAGATGTCGTGTGAGATGTCTTGGAGAAGTTGTTTAAACAGCGCGGTGAAGCTAGTCTGCCCCGAGTTCGCCCCCGGCCCGCCGTGCAGACGACAAAGGGCACATTCCAGGGTGTGGTGGGCCTCGTACCGCACCTGCCAGTAGAGGTCCTCATTGGCCGAGATGCGGCTCTGTTTCCCCCCCTCTGGCGTTCCCTGGCAAAACGAGACGGGCCAGGAAGCCGCCCCACCCCAGAAGAGTGCCCCGTGATAACCCTCTGTGTGGACTAAATGAGGCCGGCCCTGGGGACTCCACCGACCTCCTGCTAGTGCTGCAGCTGAGGAAGCAGAGGAGGAGACCTGAGCCGCTCCCCTGCCGATGAGGAGGAGAACCTCCTCGACTTGTTTCCCCTGGGCTCTGACGCTCCGTCCCTTACGCCACGGCTGACCGGAGGGTTCGGGACTGCACAACTGGAGGACCGCAACCTCGCCAGCGCGCTGAGTCAGGTCACCGTGGTGGATGGCCACCAAGTACAAGGGGTAAGACCACTCTCACACCCGGTTTTTGCCAAAAAGTGGCTTAGTGGAAAGGTTAACCAGACCCAGAAGAAAATGTTGAAGAAAATGATGGAACTTGATGGGTGAAACTGGTATCAGCTACTGCCTTTTCTAATGTTTTCTATACATGAAGTTCCCCAGGCATCCACCGGTTTCTCCCCGTTTGAGCTACTGTATGGACGGAGACCCTGAGGCCTGCTGGACCTGGCCAAGGAGGCGTGGGAGCAGCAACCCTCTCCCCACCGAACGATGGTTGAACACATAGAGGGCCTCCGTAAGCCTATGACGACGCTGTGGCCGCTCGTGAGAGAGCACATGGCCGAGGCCCAGACAGCACAGGCACGGGTCTACAACAGGGGAGCCCAACCCCGTGAGTTCCAGGTGGGGGATAAAGTCCTAGTGTTAGTTCCCACCGTGGAGTGCAAGTTTCTCGCGCAGTGGCAGGGGCCGTATGAAGTGATCGAGAGGACGGGCGAAGTTAATTACAGGGTACGACAGCCAAGTAGACGACACCCCACCAAAATATATCATGTAAATGTCCTGAAAAAGTGGGTGGCCCGCGAGGCGTGTCTGTTTCTCTCTCCCCCACAGAAGTCGCACACGACAGTGCCCATGGGAGAGCAGCTCACGCCCCGACAGACCCAGGACCTCCGGGAGCTGGTGCAGAGGCGCCCGTTTTCTCCACCGAATCGAACACCCCATCCACACAACCCCCGGCAGGAAGGTAAAGCTAAGACCCTACCATGTCCCCGAGGCCAGGAGAAAGGCCATTAGAGAAGAGGTCCTCCCCAGATCCATGGGGAGGAGTGGGGAACCCATCTGGAACAACTGACTCCAGGCTCTGGGGGAGGCGGGGCTCACCGCCAACGCCAAGAAGTGTCACCTCGGCCTGCAAGAAGCCAACTACCTGGGCTTCGCCATCGGCAGGTGCTGCATGAAACCCCAGGTGGGGAAGGTTGAGGCGATCCGCGAGTGGCCCCGCCCCAAGAGCAAGCGTCAGGTGAGAACATTCCTGGGCTTAGCCAGTTATTAACGCCGCTTCGTCCCTCACTTCTCCTCTCTCGCAGACCCCCTCACGGATTATACAAAGAAGCAACAGCCAGACCGGATCCAGTGGACCCCGGAGGCAGAAAAATAATTCCAGGGACTGAAGGACGCCCTATGCTCCGCCCGTGCTGGTGACACCTGATTTCTCCCTTCCCCTACTGAGATTGGTAACGTAGCACCTTCCTGTACCCCCGAGGGCGCTACAAAGGTAATTTGTTATTTTCACCAGAGCTGTCTCTGTACTATGATGTACTCTAAATCCTGACTGGAAGTCCTCAAGTAGACTGTTATTGTTGAGAAAGTCACACAGCTGATTGGCGACTACTTTCTCAAGGATCTTAGAGAGAAAAGGGGGATTAGCTCAGGAGGTAGAGCGGGTTGGCTGGCAACCGCAAGATCGCCGTTTCGATCCCTGGCTCCTCCTAACTGAGTGCCTGGTGTCCCTGAGCAAGACACCTCACCCTAAGTGCTCCTGACGAGCTGGCTGTCGCCCTGCGTGGTTGCCGTCGGTGTGTGAATGAATGGGTGAATGTCAGTCATTACTGTAAAGTGCTTTGGATAAAAGTGCTATATAAATGAGGATCTTGGTCTGTGGTTTGCTAAAACTCCTGGATCTAGAGTAGGCTTCTTAAGAAGAGGTTTAATTACAGCTACTTTAAGAGACTGGCACATAGGCTGTTAATCAAGACACATTGATCATATCTAGTAGCAACGCGCTAACTAAAGGTAAGACTTCTTTCAGTAGCCTGGTTGGTATCGGGTCTAGGAGACAGGTTGAAGGTTTAGAAGAAGAGATCATTGACTTTAGTTGGTTAGACTTGCAGCTAGTGAGTTGTTCACAACTCTGCAATGGGAGAGATGGCTGTCCAGAAGACTTTCCATTCCTCACCAACCTTTTCCCAACCCCAGTCAGCAGGACTCTCTGCTTCTGGGTGGCGCAGAATTGCCTGAGCCCATACACCTGCTTGATATGTTGAGCGTTTGGTGTGTTGGAGCAGAGCTGCTCTGGTTGGAGGGATGGCTTCATAAGGTCTGTTTTCTGGCAAATAGGTCAAGTCTGGCCTCATCTACACTGTCTAGAGCAGTGGTTCCCAAACTTTTTGTGCCCAAGGCACACCAAAGGACAAATAAAAATTTCAAGGCACACCCATTGTGCAAAATAGCCTTATAACACGTGTTATCGCTAATATCATCTGTTTATCTGTTAAGTTTATAATTATTTACTAATGCCAAATAAGATGTGACAAAGACAACTATTCTACTCATGAAATATTTATTAACAAAATACTTCACAAAAATATTTAAACTTTATCAAATTGGGCTTAATCAAACACACCCATTTCAACCAGACAGGTGAGGCAAAGGAAACAGAAATTCAGCAGAGAACTGTCCATGAGAAAGCTGCATGGTCCTGAATCTGACCCACAAATTATAACTGTAACATTTAGAATCAGGCTTTTTTTTGTAAATATTCTGCCTACTCACAAATCAGTGGGACACATGTGCCTGTCGGTGCGCACAGATTTTTTTAATCCTTGGTGGCACGGAGGAGAGGGCCACTCGCAAGTCCTGCTCAACAGAGAGCCGTGACCTGGTCTTGTTCTTCATGTAAACAAGAGTGGAGAACACCACTCACACAGGTAGGTGGTTGGGAAATGAAGAAGTTGGTCGATAGCGTGGTGGGAGATGGTTGGATATTCTGATGCACAAACCAACCAAAACTGATCGAGTGTGAGCTCACTAAATTTCAGTTTCAGCGTGCGGTCCGCACGGAGCTCTGCGCTCTCCTCTCTCTCCTTCATAGTGAGCTTCTCGGTTGAGGACTCGGACTCCTGGTTGAATGGGTCTCGGATCCAGTCATTTTCGATGTCCGCCACACGTGGAAAATAGCGCTCAAACCTCTCTTTTAAGGTCTGAAGGTGTTCGGCATATATAGCGCGCTCACTGGCTGCCTGTGGCGCAGCTGATGCCAGCGGGAACATGTTCATGGAGCCCTGTTCCAAAGCCTCGCGCCACATGGTCAGTTTGCCCATAAAGCCCCAAATCTTGTCTGTGGATGATAAAATGTTTTCATTCCTGCCCTGAAGCTTGGCGTTTAACTCGTTGAGATGCCCAAATATGTCTGCAAGGTAGGGATGCACGATATTGATTTTTTGAAGCCGATACCGATATCGATAACTTTCTGCTCCTCGGGACCGATACCGATACCGATAACCGATAATATTGTTATTCGTTTTTGAATGTATATTCAGATCAAATTCAGGTCAAAAACACTAATGACTAAGCTTAGGTAGATTTAGCATAGCTTTTCCTTTTACCAAACACCATACCAGATGTATCACAGTGACATGATAATTAATACTATGAACAAAAGAAAGCCAAAAACAGTTTTGACTCTTCAATAAAATGACAATATATATATATATATATATATATATATATATATATATATATAAATGTGAAGAGTAGATAAACAAATATGTGTATTTCAACGGTATATCTGCACTACTACTGTCTATACCATACACACTCTCTGTCTGTGTGTGTGTCCCTCTTTCTCTCTCTCTCTCTCTCGCGCGCTCTCTTTCTCTCTCTCCGAGAGAAAGAGAGCGCGAGAGAGAGAGAAAGAGAACGGAAAGAGAACGGATAAATACAAGAAGTGTACAAACTTCTTGGTTACAGAAACATGGCGTATTAATTTTATGGGGTTTAATGGAAAAAATAGCTCTGAATGAACAACAGCTGAGCAGAAGCGCTTGTCGACCACCGCGGAGAAATACGCGTCTGGTCTGAGCGGGGGGTGCGCGGATCGCTTGCGATTTTCGCCGGCGCGCCGCGGCGCTTCCGCATGCAGTGTGAACCTGGCGTGAGAAGGGAGCGCTCGATTTGTGGATTAACTCCCTCCTCCGAAACCTGTGATACCACAGTAACCACATCACATGCTAAACGGGAGGCGCTTAGAAAAAAACTAACGTCCCTCATCCCAATCCACCCGTAGCACTGTTTTAACACAGACATCCTATCGTCGGATTATCGGAGGTATTAATAATTGTATCGGATTTATCGGGATGACGTCATAATTCCTATTATCGGGCCGATAATTATCGGTCCGATAATTATCGTGCATCCCTACTGCAAGGTAAGCCAGCCTGGCGCACCAGCTCTCATCCACGAGCCTGTCCTTATGTGGGACAGCGTGTTCACGTGAAAATTCCAAAAGCTCTTCCCGAAGCTCGTAAAAACGGGATAAGACTTTCCCCCGAGACAACCATCGTACCTCTGTGTGGAGGATCAGGCTTTGGTGGTCGGCTCCCATCTCAGCGCACAGCTGGGAGAGAAGGCGAGATTTCAGGGGCCTTGATTTGATGTAATTCACCATCTGCACAGCCTGATTCAGCACCTCAGTCAACTCCGGGGGCATGGTTTTGGTAACTAATGCCTCTCGGTGCAAAATGCAGTGGTTGGTCACTATCTGTGGATTTTGTGCTTTTACCTTTGCAATAAAGCCTCTCACTCTCCCCGTCATGCATGCCGCACCATCCGTGCACATACTCCAGCACAGATTGTTTTCTTTTAAGTAGTTATCAGTTACCTTGAATATTTCTTCTCCCGTTGTATGGCTTGCCATTTCTTTACAGAAGAAAAAAGTCTCTTTAATAGAGTCACCGTCAACATACCTGACGTTTGCCAGGAGCTGGGCAGCCCCACTTATGTCGGTCGATTCATCTATTTGAAGAGAAAATCTGCCGCTCGCCTGCAGTTTCTCTGTTAAATGTTGTTCAATGTCTTCTGACATGTCATCTATTCTTCTTTTGATTGTGTTATCAGATGCCGGCACCTTGGATAGCTCATTTGCGGCATCTGGACCCAGCATGACACCTGCAATTATTTTGCAAGCAGGGAGGATGAGTGTCTCCGCTATTGTGTGAGGCTTCTTTTGCTTTGCAATAAGCTCCGCTAGCATGTAACTAGCCTCCATTACCTTTTCAGACACTTTCACACAATCCAACAAACAGTCTTGCTGCCTCTGGTTCAGATCCCGCGCTCTTTTGAAATAGGCCAGGTTTCTCTCAGCGTGGAAGGGATGTTTGGTTTCCAAGTGCCTCTTCAGCTTGCTTGGAACCATATTAGCATTAGCTAACTTCTCCCGACAGAGGACGCACTCCGGCTGAGGAATGTTGACATCCCCGGTCCAACTGAAGCCATAAGACAGGTAACTTTCATGATACTGTCGGCTGAGTTTTTTTCCTCTTTTCTTTCGGTGGGTTGTCGGACTCGGCAGTCTCTGCACTGGTGGTTGGTGGTTTGCTCCGCACGAGAAAGCGCTCCATTTTCCCTCTTGTTTATGTTTTAATGTTGTGTTGACCTACTGCCTTTGATGTGTCACAGTCTAAATTAAATTCCCACCTGCGCAACTGCGCGAACAGCGAAATGTGGGATCCTCTTTGAGGATTTTTTAAATAGTTTTTAGATAAAGAGTTTGCCTCTGTATTATGGAATGAGTGCATTCAAAGTAGTATATAGTAAATTAAAAAAATTATTTTTGTCTAGTTGTATACTATATTGCAGTAGGCTATGGTTGTCACAAAATCCCATGGCACACTTGGACTTGCCCCACGCACACAGTGTGGGAACCACTGGTCTAGAGTGATTGACCTGTCATACATGAGTACAACAAACCTCTCCAGAATCTTCGTGTCAGCATCCTCGATGGTTGCTGGGTACTTGCTCAGTTTTGAAAAGACTGAGGTGGCTTCATGAAATATGTTCCATGGCTGTTTTCTTTTCTTTGTTTCTGAAGGCTGAGACAACATCATAACCTGTAAATGCATGGACGAATAGCATGCCTTTAGCCATCTCTGCACCAACATTGTTGTACAGGTTGTGAATATCCTTAGAGTGTTAATGTACAGTTGCACCTTCCTTCTCTTTTGCAAAGCAGTTTTACTGCAGGAGCTGGGCAATAGCCAGGTCTGACTTTGATGAGCCAAACCTTAACTGTGACTTCATGTCTGATCCATGTTTAACTATGTTAATGAACTGGATGAGACTTGGAGGTATTGCATCTTTGATGCATCCTTCACCAAAGGTGCCATCAAACTTGGACTGATGTTCTGGAATTTTTTTCCTCAGTATCTTTGCTGCTTTAGCAATGACAAGTGCATCTGAGTAGTCAAATGCTTGAGATAGGGCTCTCTGGAAGGCAAGTATTCTTTTTCCACGTTTTCCTTTCTTGTGTGCTTCTAATTCAGGGATTTCTGCTAACAGCTTTTCTTTCAACGTTGTTGCATTTACAGTGGGTGACACGATGCCCGATTGTTCTAGGCGCTGCTGGTATAACTGAGATATGTCTGCAAGAGGAAATATGGCAGGACCCTCTGAACCCAAACTGTTTTCAACAATGTAGTTCACCAGCTCTGAAATAACCACATCTGTTTCTTCATTGTGAGAATGTGCTTTCTCAGTTTTCTAAGATGGGACCTCTCCCTGTTGTATAGGCTAGCAAGGCATTCAATATGGTATTTCAGCTCTTGTGCAATTGCATCACCTGCACCTGGTTTTGCCAAAAGTTTACCATCATTGAGTGTTTGAGCACACTCATGTACTCTCCTGTTGAGATTCATGGTCATTACTTGTGAAAGATCTGATGCAGGTGCTACTTTTTCACAAAAAAAGCAATCCTCATTGTCATGGCTCATGCAACGTGGCTTGGCTTTCATTTCTTGTGCCTCACTACCTTCGCCTTTAGATCTTCGCTTCTTTGCACGATCAAGTTTTGCATTGTTGAACATGACTCTACAGCTCTTGTGGTATTTTTGCCATGTTTTGACGTAGTGTTGCCTCTATGCCACTGCCTTCCTCCAGTCTTGATGGGTCAAACATGAGCGGCATTTCACCAATTTTCTTGAACAATGGCACGTTGACTGCAATCATTATGTACCCATCATGTTCTGGATTTTGATGTACTGAGGCTGAGGGAGAAGTTAGACCTTCATTTTTCCTGTCTTCCTGGCAAAGACAACATTTGCTCCAGTCAGTCCTCCTTCTGCTTGGGATTGTACTTGTCATTATGAGTTCTTACATAAGGCCGAGGGACTATCCTTTTACCACCTTAGTCTGATACGCACATAGATGTATGGGATACAACTAGGTTTGGTCACCCTACACCTAGCATGATCATTCATCCAATGCCATTTAAGTCCCATGTGATCTGTAGACCATCCGGGTAAGTACATGAAAAAGCCATGTATAGCCCCACTTACCCTTGGCTTGGCTCTCCTGCGCTGGAACACCCTGTCAATTCAGGCGCAGCTGTCTCACAAATCTACCAATTACTTCCTAAGAGCTAATTGATATGGGGCTATTAGACAGCATTTGGGACACTAAACTACACTACAACTAGTACTAGTCTACCAATTTGGAGTTAGTAAAGCTAAGTACAGCATTAGTAAAGCAAGATTAGCTGACACTGAACCCCATACTCAGTTACACAGCAGTGAAGTCACCAGTGTGCCCTGGTTGTGCGCTGACATTCACTCTTTTAAAACTATAACTAACTAAAGCACTACCACCTAAATTGAACTTAGACATGCCAAACTGAACTTAGACATGCATATTTATAGTAAACATATTTGTAGTGATGGTGTGGTGTGATAAAAGAGCATTTTTCTATGTTGAAAATATTTTTGGACAATATAATTTCATGATTTTGGCTGCCATATTGGACGCCATCATTGTTTTTACATGCCATATGACCTCTTTAACAGAAATACCACTTAAGGTATGTTAGACAAAAAAAATGTGATCAAAAGATTACCAAAGGCAAAAACACCCTCCACTAAAACCTTTTTGAAATTTTGAGAGGACACCCAGGATTTCCTTTTAGTTAGGCTATGGAGAAGGTATGTTTTTTATAATTCATAATTGTATCACTAAGTGAAGTATGCTAGTGAAAAAATTAACTTATCAGCTCCACTATGAGTGATGCACAGAGTGGATATATACTGTACTTGGTGTACTCGTTCACGTGCACGTTCCTCTACAGTGTCCACAAGAGTGAGATGGATAAAGAAGTCTGCATACTTCAATGTGCTGCAGCCTGGCAACCTGGAGGTCAGAAACACATTGTTTCAGCATATGCTGCTGATGACTCACTAAGGACTCAAGTCAAAATCCCTAAAACGATGAGTGCAGGGGGGCTCTGTGTAATGTACTTGCAGAACGAGAAAAGGTTATGGAGCTACTCCATCTAGAGAATGCCACAAAGAAAGTTTGCCTGGTGGACACATGAACACAGATTGACCCTCACATGAAGCATCAATCTGGGTGAAAGGAGGAGAGGATTTTACTCTACTGTACTCTGTATTGTACATGAAACCTGGAGTTTACTTCATGGCGACGTACATCTTCTCTTGGTTTGGTTAGTTCACACCATAGAAATAATGTTTCCAGTGGTCATGTGACAAGTTCAAGTACAAATTGCTCTAAGTTCCCATGGTGACAAGGCACTTCAGCGGGCTGTAAAGTGATGTCACAGCTCACCAGGAAGAGAGAGGAAACAGCTCTGGAGAAGCTGGGTAAGATGGCGGCCAGTTTTGAGCTCCGTAAAGCTTTCAGTACCAGTTGTTGTATCTTTACGTTTACATTTACATTTAGGGCATTTAGCAGATGCTTTTGTCCAAAGCGACTTACAATAACTTATAATTTGTTATAATATAATTATAAACAGTTACTAATACAGACCACAGGGTGGCAGTAATATTTTGAGTTTACCAGTGTGTAACTTACAATTTATGGGATTAGATTTGTGCCAAAACAAACAAACAAAAAATAGGAATTTGAGAGAACATAAAACTAATTTCAAAAATAAAACATATAACTTGCAATCAAATAATTTGTAATAGTGTAAAATATTGACATTATTTTGTTTACGGTTCCCTCTGCTTCTCTCTCTAAGCTCAGACCTTTGCGCTGACTCGGCTTTGCGGTCTCTCTGCTGCTCTCTCTCGTTTGCGCTCCCTGATTTTTTGTTTGCAGTTTTGGCACAAACCTCTCGGGTGGGCAGGCTTTCTGAGCAGAACGTCCCCATTGGCTGATTAGTTTTTGACTGACACAGATCAGTTGGCTCAGTGACCCGGAAGTTAAATGTAGGTAGCTGGCTCGCAAACGGAGAGAATGAGAAGAACAACATCAAGAGTGACAAGAAGAACAAGAAGAAGAACTAATTAAATGTAAGTATTTATTACATACATATATTGTCTGTGAGTAACATTTTGTTGTGTTATAAGTTATAAGTAAAGCAAAGCAAGGTCTCGGAGAGGAAAGAGGGATTTAATTTAGCTTTCCTGTCAGAAAAGGCTGTATAACGGCAAGGTAAAGCACTGAGTGAGTGAGATTAGTTGAGATACTAAATGTTATGGTGCTTTTTATTCAGAGAGACGCCAGCTCCTCTACTTTTACTCCCTTGCTAGTATTTGTTTACAGGGCTGTATGCCCGATCAAATGTAGCGCCGACGGACAATGCGGTGTCTACGGTTACACACGCAAGATTGATGATGTCATTTGTTAAAAATCACATAATTTACCCTGTGAATCAGGGGAGACTGATGGAGCTGCCTTGTTAATACCTTAACTGTCACCTTCTCTCTGTTGAACAGTGTAACACTGTGGGACCTGATCAGGACCAAGCAGGGGGCTACATGCAGTCCCAGGTAATTACCTACCTATCTATTACAACATGTTATGATCCAGCTAATATCACAGTAATATGTATATAGTATATTTTTTAGCTATCTTTTGAATCAACAAAATTCTAAAATATTAAGTTAATGGGACAATTGATGTTTTTATTTTTTTAATTAAATTCTAATACATGGACCATTATACTATTAATCATATAGGATGTAGGGTCGTGGCGGTTTCAATTATAGTGCAGTCAGTGAGAAAGTTTTTTCATATAATGTAATGAATACTGAATACTTCTGACATCTGGCAATGTGTGTGTTTGCAGGAGCAAGTGCGAAATGAATTGTTGCACAGGATTCAAGCAAGATTCAGCTTGATCCTCAGAAATGAGACATTTGATTTGGAGTACCTCCTGGATGTGGCTCAACAAGAGCTTTCCTTGGCAACACTGGCAGCAGATCACTTAAACATCCCACCAGAACTCATTCACTGTCTACAGGAGTTGATCAACGTCCTTAGTTTGCCCGATCAATCTGTTTCACAAACATCATTTAATGTGTCAGATGTTGTAACTGCCACTGTGGGAGAGGTGGGACGGCTACGCCTGAAAATTCATGCAGATGATCTTAAAAGTCTCCTTTCCACTTCACTTCCTTTAGAACAGTTAGCCAGGTTGTATGGTGTTTCGAGAAAAACACTTAAAGTCCGTGTAAAGCGGCAAAAAAAAATGTGTTATGAGTTTGTCACACCACAGTAACATGCATCATTGACCACTGAGCCAAATTTGAAAGATGAAAAAAATTGCTAAGTATATAAAATAGGGTCACAAAATCATGGAAAAACAAGCACTTCTCTCTGCTGTGAAACGCTGGGGGCGTGTCAGTTAGAGGCGCTGAAACCACGCCCACCGCGGGGGGGGGGGGGGGGGGGGGCTCTGTGTGCTGCACAAGGACGTAGCCTACAGCAACAATGGAATCTCATTGATTGCTCATTTGAAGGACCCAGCCCTACCTGTTTGAGCCATCAGAGCCAGTGCTCAGCCTCATACGAATACAATATTTATAACATAAGCACACACTGACACTGGTCAGGTGCTCTCTCTCCAGTGGACGTGATGGTAGCAGCCGCTGTCGGCGGACGGAGAGGATCGGTGGCGGGCGCGTAATGCCGGCGGCCGTGATGGTAGCAGCCGCTGTCGGCGGACAGAGAGGATCGGTGGCGGGCACGTAATGCCGGCGGCCGTGATGGTAGCTCTGTCCCGCCGACAGCAGGTGCTCTCTCCGAGGACGGAGAAGATTGTGGCGGGCACATAATGGCGGTGGCTGTGCTGTAACTATCGGGGGTAATGTGGACACTGCAGAGACGGGTGTTGGTGGTGATTTTGAACTCTCCACAGTAGCTCCTCTTGACAACATCGATTCCACCATTTCCTTACGTTGTCTCGTAGGACACTTAAATAGGCTACCTGAGCTGTTACCCTGGCCTGCACACTGTGGCATCCAGGAAAGATGAGTGAGCTACGTGGAGGAGACATGGCTGGTTAGCTAGCTGCAGACTAGCATAAGCGATGCTATCCGAGACTCGAGCTAGCGGACAACCACCGAAGCTAATGCACTGTACATATTTATACCGCTTCCGCAGCAGGGCGGCGTTTATGCTAATGATAGCCGCGTTATGTAACGCGGCTATCCCTGGCTGACCCGCCCATTAAATCCTGGACGCAGAAATGTAGAAAAACAGTTTGGCAGCCTAGCTCCATAATTACATTCTAAATGGTTGAATGGCTTTTACATGTTTTAAGGGAATACATTTATGACCCATTTAATGTGTTTAGAAGAAAATGGCTGAATTTGCTTTACACGGTTTTTAATAGGCGGATGAAAGAACATGGCCTTTCTGTTCGTGGATGCTATTCCATGCTATTGAGCAGTATTGGTCTAACTTGTTATAACTTACTGTCTTTCAGCCAATGGAGGATCTTTTCAGGGATCAATGTGTTGATGCTGACCCAGATGATGGAGTGGTAGTGTCACAGATCGCCTGCCCCCTGTCAGACCTGAACCTTGCTGTCCTTCAGGGATTAATAAATCCCATGACATTGACATTGAGTCATCGGGAGCTTTATATTCAGACACTTGATCTTGTGCACAGACTATGTTCCTGCAGTTGAACTCCCAAAAACATGTAGTTTTTGTATTTTGTATTTTATTTTTTTCCTTTTGTACAATGAAAGGCATATAGAGTTACAACTGACCCTAACTGTAAGTTGAAATGACAAACTAAACTGCATTAAACATCAAGTTTGTGGCTATGCAAAGTTGTTGCAAAAGTTAATAACTAGATATATCAAAAACAAATCTTAGAAGTTTGGAAAAACACATTCAAATCAAACAGAGTTCACATACCCTTCAGTTTTAACAGTGAACAAAAAATGTAATATACCTTAGATCCTATAAAAGCCTGCACCACATTTGATAGCAGTTTCCATATTTGCCTTGAAATCACAGTAATCAAGACAATGTGCAGTGGCAAATGTGATTGTCTGTGTGCATGCACTAACAACTGGGTAACAAATTGTGTGGTTTGGCATCCGTTCCACACATGTCTGGTCAAAGTGGACAGTGACAGCAAATGTTCTGAGAGAAGTAGATGTCTGTGTGACTGTCCTGTCAACCACTGCATCACGTCCGGGACAGTGAGTGCATCCTCATCCTCTGCAGTTCCATCTGAGGACATTCAAAATGAGACAATGTCAAAATTGCTGAATCCAATCGAACAAAACCAGACAGACATGATATTACTTTGCAGCATCTATTTTGGGTCTGCATAATTGCGAGATCCTGTTTAAAAACTGGGAAAGGATACATTTTCTCAGCAGCGATCCAGTGGGTGTCAAGAGTTTTATTAAGTAAGTTATGTGCACGCTACAGTATTAAAGATTAATTTATTTAACTGGCTTCATCATTTGAAGCTTCAACAATTTTGTAGTGGTTGACAATAGTAATAGCAGTAATGCTGTACTAGTAAGGTCTCTTTTTGAATGTCAGACCGTCAGAAGATCCACCACATTCTCTCCCCTAAGGGACTCAGACTTTGTTGCAGCTGCAGGACATAGAGGAGAACCCTGTTCTTCGCCGATGTCCAGCTCCTAAACTCCCATTATTAATTACCAGAGTGTTAAGTGGCAGAACTTTGAAATATTGAAGAGAAAGAAGATCAACAATCTCCCCAGAAAACTATTTTATTTATTTATTTTATCTTAACTGTTTGTATTTGGGTAGTAAAATAAGCATTTTTAAAATGTTCAAGCACCCTATATCATAGCTACATGTGTGACGTTTTTAACAAATCAATTCGTTTGGAAATCGGTCCAAAATTCAGCGAATAATTCTACTTTGAGATTGAGGAGTACCTCTTTCCTTGAGGAGTACCTCGAATAATTCTACTTTGAGATTGAGGAGTACCTCTTTCCTTCGTATGTTGATGCACCGCTGCCTCTGATAGTCCTGTTCCAAGATGGCGGAGCTATAGGCACGTACCTCCACAGTCGATGCGGCGTCTATGTATATTATGTCTATGGCTCCACCAGTCTCCCCTGATTCACAGGGTAAATTATGTGATTTTTAACAAATGACATCATCACACTTGCGTGTGTAACCGTAGACACTGCATTGTCCGTCGGCGCTACATTGGATCGGGCATACAGCCCTGTAAACAAATACTAGTAAGGGAGTAAAAAGTAGAGGAGCTGGCGTCTCTCTGAATAAAAAGCACCATAACATTTAGTATCTCAACTAATCTCACTCACTCAGTGCTTTACCTTGCCGTTATACAGCCTTTTCTGACAGGAAAGCTAAATTAAATCCCTCTTTCCTCTCCGAGACCTTGCTTTGCTTTACTTATAACTTATAACACAACAAAATGTTACTCACAGACAATATATGTATGTAATAAATACTTACATTTAATTAGTTCTTCTTCTTGTTCTTCTTGTCACTCTTGTTGTTGTTCTTCTCCTTGGGTGCAGTCGAATAGTCAAAAAATAAGGTCCTAACTCCTATTCCTAGACCTCTCGGGAAAACGTCACGGGGTTAAGGAAAGGCGATAGGAGAACTCAAAAGGACTTAGGAATAGTCGACCGCGGTGCTCAGAGAATCCGACCGGACTTTCACTAAGCTACGTCATTATAACGCGGCCGCTGATGATTGACAGCTGATGATCGGCACCGGCGATTGACGTGCGTCTGCGCTGGAGAAACTACAATAATGGACTACAAAAAACGCGTCGTCCACTTCTCCACATGTTGGTTTTATAAACAGCTGGTTTACTGACCGGCTACAGGTCCAGCAGCTCCTGTTTGACCGGTTGCTTTATTTACGTTTCATTTGTGGTTTTAGTTTCGTTTTTGTCAAGTTTGTAACATGATTGAAATAAATAAAATAAAATAAAAACATCCGATTATTATCACTGTCCACACACATTTATCAACACTATTCCAATTGCTATATGTCTGCATGAAAGTAATTGTTAAATATGCAAATGCATATATCGTTTGTTTTCATCAACGGCCGAGGTGTGCGGCACTTTAAATGTTGCTCTCGCAAAGAATTGTGGGTCGGCGTAATCTCCTTTCCTATCGCATAGGAAGTCCGAGGTCCGTTGCATCCTATGCTAAAGGAGCTCTGAAATGAAGCATTGGAGCTCCTTTCCTTTGCATTTAGAGAATTCGAACAGCTCTTAACATGGCGGCCACTTGTTTACTTCCGGGTCACTTCTTCAGTTAGGAACCTTCCTAAGCAAAAAAGACTATTCGGGTGCAGTCGAACCACGCCGACCCACAATTCTTTGCGAGAGCAACATTTAAAGTGCCACACACCTCGGCCGTTCATGAAAACAAACGTGTGTATTTGCATATTTAACATTAACTTTCATGCAGACATATAGTAATTGGAATAGTGATGATAAATGTATGTGGACAGTGATAATAATCGAATGTTTTTTTTATTTTATTTATTTCAATCATGTTACAAACTTGACAAAAACGAAACTAAAACCACAAATGAAACGTAAATAAAGCAACCGGTCAAAAGAGCTGCTGGACCTGAAGCCGGTCAGTGAACCAGCTGTTTATAAAACCAACATGTGGAGAAGTGGACGATGCGCTTTTTGTAGTCCATTATTGTAGTTTCTCCAGCGCAGACGCACGTCAATCGCCGGTGCCGATCATCAGCTGTCAATCATCAGCGGCCGAGTTATAATGACGTAGCTTAGTGAAAGTCCGGTCGGATTCTCTGAGCACCGCGGTCGACTATTCCTAAGTCCTTTTGAGTCCTCCTATCGCCTTTCCTTAACCCCGTGACGTTTTCCCCAGAGGTCAAGGAATAGGAGATAGGAATAGGAGTTAGGACCTTATTTTTTGACTATTCGACTGCACCCTTCGACTGCACCCCTTCTCTCCGTTTGCGCGCCAGCTACCTACATTTAACTTCCGGGTCACTGAGCCTACTGATCTGTGTCAGTCAAAAACTAATCAGCCAATGGGGATGCTCTGCTCAGAAAGCCCGCCCACCCGAGAGGTTTGTGCCAAAACTGCAAACAAAAAATCAGGGAGCGCAAACGAGAGAGAGCAGCAGAGAGACCACAAAGCCGAGTCAGCGCAAAGGTCTGAGCTTAGAGAGAGAAGCAGAGGGAACCGTAAACAAAATAATGTCAATATTTTACACTATTTGACAAATTATTTGATTACAAGTTATACGTTTTATTTTTGAAATTAGTTTTATGTTCTCTCAAATTCCTATTTTTTGTTTGAAATTAGTTTTATGTTCTCTCAAATTCCTACTTTTTGTTTGTTTCTTTTGGCACAAATCTAATCCCATAACAATTGCCATAAGGAAATGTCATACAAAAAGAGCTAGAGAGACCTTTGCCACAGCTTGATGTGAGATGCACGAAATACCACCGCAATGCCATTCATTTTATTCATGTAATGTTACACAGTTCTTCAGTAAACATACAAGTGGTGCAAAGTGAGGTTCCAGCTAAGTCACAGCACCAGTGACTCTAAATAAGTAGAAACTATAAGATAGCAAACAAAAGAACTGGTGTTTATGAGAAAAGCAGACTAAAATTACGAGTCTAATACAGACATACCATTTTTTGGAAGAATATCCATTTTGAGAACCGCAACCACATTTGGCCAACCAACCTGCTAACGCAAACTACACGCTAAAAGCTAACTTGCCAAAATGAGATAAGGATAGGAGGGCGAAACTTTTGATGGATTTTGAGGATGAAATTCACCGTGCTCACCTTTGCCTGACTCCCCCTGCCAAGTCGTAATCCCCAAAAAGGGCTGTACAAGCAGCCAAGAGGAGAAAGTGTCAACACAGACATACTGAAAGACATCCAGGATTTGATGAGTAGGTTTACTTCCCTCAAGCACAAAAGGTTCAGTAGCTTGCCCAAGGACACTTTAACCTCCCTGAAACTGTCAACCACAGAGAGGGCCATAGCCAGCTATGAGGTCTCCGAGGTCCGGACCTCGGTAAAAAAATTCGAAGAAAAAAAAAGTGGGCCCCGAACAGCATATTAACACACCGCCACCGGACAGCTTTTATTTTGAAATCACAGGAAGTTATCTATCGGCGGAAGTCGCCAAGAGAGTCTAGGGGTGCAGTCGAATAGTCAAAAAATAAGGTCCTAACTCCTATTCCTATCTCCTATTCCTTAACCTCTGGGGAAAACGTCACGGGGTTAAGGAAAGGCGATAGGAGGACTCAAAAGGACTTAGGAATAGTCGACCGCGGTGCTCAGAGAATCCGACCGGACTTTCACTAAGCTACGTCATTATAACTCGGCCGCTGATGATTGACAGCTGATGATCGGCACCGGCGATTGGCGCTGGAGAAACTACAATAATGGACTACAAAAAGCACATCGTCCACTTCTCCACATGTTGGTTTAATAAACAGCTGGTTCATGACCGGCTTCAGGTCCAGCAGCTCCTGTTTGACCGGTTGCTTTATTTACGTTTCATTTGTGGTTTAAGTTTCGTTTTTGTCAAGTTTGTAACATGATTGAAATAAAAAATAAATAAAAAAAATCCAATTATTATCACTGTCCACACATATTTATCAACACTATTCCAATTACTATATGTCTGCATGAAAGTTAATGTTAAATATGTAAATACACATATCTTTTGTTTTCATGAACGGCCGAGGTGTGTGGCACTTTAAATGTTGCTCTCGCAAAGAATTGTGGGTCGGCGTAATCTCCTTTCCTATCGCATAGGAAGGTCCGTTGCATCCTATGCTAAAGGAGCTCTGAAAGGAAGCATTGGAGCTCCTTTCCTTTGCATTTAGAGAATTCGAACAGCTCTTATCATGGCAGCCACTTGTTTACTTCCGGGTCACTTCTTCAGTTAGGAACCTTCCTAAGCAAAAAAGACTATTCGACTGCACCCTAGGGTGCCTAGGGTGCAGTCGAATAGGATTAGGTCCGTTGCAGGATTAGGATGCAACGGACCTTCCTATGCGATAGGAAAGGAGATTACGCCGACCCACAATTCTTTGCGAGAGCAACATTTAAAGTGCCGCACACCTCGGCCGTTCATGAAAACAAACGATATGTGCATTTGCATATTTAACATTAACTTTCATGCAGACATATAGTAATTGGAATAGTGTTGATAAATGTGTGGACAGTGATAATAATCAAATGTTTTTATTTTATCTTTTTTATTTCCATCATGTTACAAACTTGACAAAAACGAAACTAAAACCACAAATGAAACGTAAATACAGCAACCGGTCAAACAGGAGCTGCTGGACCTGAAGCCGGTCATTGAAGGAGCTGTTTATAAAACCAACATGTGGAGAAGTGGACGATGTGCTTTTTGTAGTCCATTATTGTAGTTTCTCCAGCGCAGACGCACGTCAATCGCCGGCGCCGATCATCAGCTGTCAATCATCAGCAGCCGCGTTATGACGTAGCTTAGTGAAAGTCCGGTCGGATTCTCTGAGCACCGCGGTCGACTATTCCTAAGTCCTTTTGAGTTCTCCTATCGCCTTTCCTTAACCCTGTGACGTTTTCCCCAGAGGTCAAGGAATAGGAGTTAGGAATAGGAGTTAGGACCTTATTTTTTGACTATTCGACTGCACCCTAGGCTTGTTTGGAATCAAGCATGCGCATGCATTTGCCTCGCAAAACAAGGCATTCTGGGAAAAAAACGTCACAAATGCTGGTGATAACTTCCCTTTGCGACATGTCACATGACTTTAAAAACTCGAGGGATCTCCAGGGTACCTCCCTTCGCATGCTTTTCTCTACAGATGGTCTTAAATAAGCGCGGACATAAGACACTCCCCTCAACGTTGCCCTAGTTGGTTAGAATTATCACGTGGTATTTCCCACGTGAGAAAATTCCTCAGCCTCCGTCAACAACGGGACTTCAAATGCCTCGGCTCGAGTTTGTCAGCGACGAAGAAAGCCAGCGTCACTGAGCAGGCCATATTATTTGTGCAAAGTCCGTGAAGTTTCCCCTGGCGCGATAGTTTTTGTTATGTATACAATTATTAATAAAGTTTAAATAAAAAAAATTATAAAAAAACGGTCCGTGAAGTGCACCTGTGTCCGACTTGGACGCGGTGGGAACTTGACGTGTGTCAGGCTTAGGCGTGGAGGGAGGACTCAGATGCAGGGCAAGCAGTTTTTAAAAGGCTTTATTTCAATAATTAACTAAATACAAACCAAAAACTAAAGCCAGAACAAAGTATCAACAGAAAAACCACAAGGGCAAAAACGACTAACAAAAGATCCAGGAAAACAAGACTATTCAAAACCTAAACTAACACTATAAACAAAAACCCACTCCACATGGAGGAAAACAAGACTTGAAACATAAACTGGCGTAAAAACAACCTTACTCTGGTGGCATGGAACGTGACGTGGATCGTGACGTGACGGAAGACGAATAACGAACTGGCACAAGACAAGGGGAGACGCAGACTTAAATACACAGAGGGATAACGAGCAACAGGTGACAACAATCAGGGATCAGGAATGACATCAGACCAGGGAACACATGAGGGAGGGCAAGTGACCTGAAACGAGAAGGGAGTTATTTTCAAAATAAGACAGGAAATGACAAGACAAAAACCCAAGACAAGACATTACCACACCGGCGTGACAGTACCCCTCCCTTAAGGAACAGATCCCAGATGTCCCTAGGGTCCATGAAACGTAGGGCGGGTGGAGGGGGCCTGGGGGCAGGGCTCAGGAGGCCGGGCGTGAGGGCGACCTAGCGGGCGGGACCGCTCAGGAGGCCGGGCGTGAGGGCGGCCTAGCGGGCGGGGCCGCTCAGGAGGCCGGGCGTGAGGGCGGCCTAGCGGGCGGGGCCGCTCAGGAGGCCGGGCGTGAGGGCGGCCTAGCGGGCGGGACCGCTCAGGAGGCCGGGCGTGAGGACGGGCTAGCGGGCGGGACCGCTCAGAAGGCCGGGCGTGAGGACGGGCTAGCTGGCGGGGCCGCTCAGGAGGCCGGGCATGAGGACGGGCTAACGGGCGGGGCCGCTCCGGGAGGCGACGTAGAGCAGGCGTAGGACGGCCCCCCGTCCGGACAGGAACGGGTGACGAGCGGACCTCCCGAAGGCTGCATGGAGCAGGCGTAGGACGGCCCCCCTTCCGGACAGGAACGGGTGACGAGTGGACCTCCCGGAGGCTCCCCGGAGCAGGCGTAGGACGGCCCCCCGTCTGGACAGGAATGGGCGACGAGCGGACCTCCCGAGGGCTGCGCGGAGCAGGCGTAGGACGGCCCCCCATCTGGACAGGAATGGGTGACGAGCGGACCTCCCGAAGGCTGCGTGGAGCAGGCGTAGGACGGTCCCCCGTCTGGACAGGAACGGGTGACGAGCGGACCTCCCGGAGGCTGCGTGGAGCAGGCGTCGGACGGTCCCCCGTCTGGACAGGAAAGGGTGGCGAGCGGACCTCCCGGAGGCTGCGCGGAGCAGGCGTCGGACGGCCCCCCGTCTGGACAGGAACGGGTGGCGAGCGGCCCTCCCGTAGGCTGCGCGGAGCAGGCGTCGGACGGCCCCCCGTCTGGACAGGAACGGATGACGAGCGGACCTCCCGAAGGCTGCGAGGAGCAGGTGTGGGACGGTCCTCTGTCCGGGCTGGTGCCAGACGATCCTCCACCCGGACTGGTGTCGCCCGGGCCGCCGACTGAAGACCAATGGCCGGTGTCGACCGGGCCGCCGACTGAGGACCACTGGAGAGTGTCGACCGGACCGCCGACTTGAGACCCCTGGAGAGTGTCGACCGGACCGCCGACTTGAGACCCCTGGAGAGTGTCGACCGGGCCGCCGACTTGAGACCCCTGGAGAGTGTCGACCGGGCCGCCGTCTTGAAACCCCTGGAGAGTGTCGACCGGACCGCCGACTTGAGACCCCTGGAGAGTGTCGACCGGACCGCCGACTTGAGACCCCTGGAGAGTGTCGACCGGACCGCCGACTTGAGACCCCTGGAGAGTGTCGACCGGGCCGCCAACTTGAGACCCCTGGAGAGTGTCGACCGGGCCGCCGACTTGAGACCCCTGGAGAGTGTCGACCGGGCCGCCGACTTGAGACCCCTGGAGAGTGTCGACCGGGCCGCCGACTTGAGACCCCTGGAGAGTGTCGACCGGGCCGCTGTCTTGAAACCCCTGGAGAGTGTCGACCGGACCGCCGACTTGAGACCCCTGGAGAGTGTCGACCGGACCGCCGACTTGAGACCCCTGGAGAGTGTCGACCGGGCCGCCGACTTGAGACCCCTGGAGAGTGTCGACCGGGCCGCCGACTTGAGACCCCTGGAGAGTGTCGACCGGGCCGCCGACTTGAGACCCCTGGAGAGTGTCGACCGGGCCGCCGACTGGAGGCCACTGGCAGGTGTCGACCGGACCGCCGACTGGAGGCCACTGGCAGGTGTCGACCGGACCGCCGACTGGAGGCCACTGGCAGGTGTCGACCGGACCGCCGACTGGAGGCCACTGGCAGGTGTCGACCGGACCGCCGACTGGAGGCCACTGGCCGAAACATGGGCTAGTGGTGCGGCTATGACTGTGGCGTGGTCTGGTAGCTTGGCTGGAACGGTGGCGTGGTCTGGTAGCTTGGCTGGAACGGTGGCGTGGGCTGGTAGCATGGCTGTGGCTAAGACCTGGGCTGGTAGCTTGGTTGTGGCTAAGGCCTGGGCTGGAAGCTTGGCTGTGGCTGAGGCCTGGGCTGGAAGCTTGGCTGTGGCTGAGGCCTGGGCTGGTAGCTTGGCTGTGGCTGAGGCCTGGGCTGGTAGCTTGGCTGTGGCTGAGGCCTGGGCTGGTAGCTTGGCTGTGGCTGAGGCCTGGGCTGGAAGCTTGGCTGTGGCTGAGGCCTGGGCTGGAAGCTTGGCTGTGGCTGAGGCCTGGGCTGGAAGCTTGGCTGTGGCTGAGGCCTGGGCTGGAAGCTTGGCTGTGGCTGAGGCCTGGACTGGATGCTTGGCTGAGGCCTGGACTGGATGCTTGGCTGAGGCCTGGACTGGATGCTTGGCTGTGGCTGTGGCCTGGACGGGATGCTTTGCTGTGGCTGTGGCCTGGACGGGATGCTTTGCTGTGGCTGAGGCCTGGACTGGATGCTTGGCTGTGGCCTGGACTGGATGCTTGGCTGTGGCCTGGACTGGATGATTGGCTGTGGCCTGGACTGGATGCTTGGCTGTGGCTGTGGCCTGGACGGGATGCTTTGCTGTGGCTGAGGCCTGGACTGGATGCTTGGCTGAGGCCTGGACTGGATGCTTGGCTGTGGCCTGGACGGGATGCTTGGCTGTGGCCTGGACGGGATGCTTGGCTGTGGCCTGGACGGGATGCTTTGCTGTGGCTGAGGCCTGGACTGGATGCTTGGCTGAGGCCTGGACTGGATGCTTGGCTGTGGCTGTGGCCTGGACGGGATGCTTTGCTGTGGCTGTGGCCTGGACGGGATGCTTTGCTGTGGCTGAGGCCTGGACTGGATGCTTGGCTGAGGCCTGGACTGGATGCTTGGCTGAGGCCTGGACTGGATGCTTGGCTGAGGCCTGGACTGGATGCTTGGCTGAGGCCTGGACTGGATGCTTGGCTGTGGCTGAGGCCTGGACTGGATGCTTGGCTGTGGCTGAGGCCTGGACTGGATGCTTGGCTGTGGCTGAGGCCTGGACTGGATGCTTGGCTGTGGCTGAGGCCTGGACTGGATGCTTGGCTGTGGCTGAGGCCTGGACTGGATGCTTGGCTGAGGCCTGGACTGGATGCTTGGCTGAGGCCTGGACTGGATGCTTGGCTGAGGCCTGGACTGGATGCTTGGCTGAGGCCTGGACTGGATGCTTGGCTGTGGCTGAGGCCTGGACTGGATGCTTGGCTGTGGCTGAGGCCTGGACTGGATGCTTGGCTGTGGCTGAGGCCTGGACTGGATGCTTGGCTGTGGCTGAGGCCTGGACTGGATGCTTGGCTGTGGCTGAGGCCTGGACTGGATGCTTGGCTGTGGCTGAGGCCTGGACTGGATGCTTGGCTGTGGCTGAGGCCTGGACTGGATGATCAGGGGTTAGGAGGAAGCCCCTGACCCAGGCAGGCAATGAGCCCCTGAGCCACGGGCTGGCAGAAACCAGCTCCCTGGCCCTCGCCAGGGCCGACTGCCTCTCCTCCTCTCCTTCGGCATGCCGGTGCTCGGCCTGGAGACACTGGAGCCTATAGGTAGCCTCCCGGAGCTCGTATGTGGAACCACATAAAAAAAAGGCTGCTGAGTCCATGGTTTTTAAATGCTGCTGCTCTGCTGAGTCCTTACTGGCCAGTTCGTTCTGTCAGGCTTAGGCGTGGAGGGAGGACTCAGATGCAGGGCAAGCAGTTTTTAAAAGGCTTTATTTCAATAATTAACTAAATACAAACCAAAAACTAAAGCCAGAACAAAGTATCAACAGAAAAACCACAAGGGCAAAAACGACTAACAAAAGATCCAGGAAAACAAGACTATTCAAAACCTAATAGTCTACTTGCCAGCAATGAGTACCCGGAAATGTTGAGTACCCCAAAGTTTTATGTTAGAAATATATAGTATGGGTCCCCAGCATTCAGAAACTGCCGGATGCTAACTTGTATATATTGGTGCAATTAGCATAATTAGCATAATCGCCTATATGGGCAATATTTCAACAACTGCTTGGCTAATAAGGCCAATATTGGAGTGGTTTTTGGGGTTATTGATGATGCTGAATCCATATCTGACATTTCCAAAATTTAAAATAGCTGTTTAAACCGGAAGTGACCAGATTTTAACCGCCAGTGGGCCGATTTTGATGGATTTTAAGCCAATTCTTCAAGTTTTAGAGGATGCTGGTTGGACATATAACTGATGTATTTTAAATAATTTAAAATGCATTCAATTTATAATCTAGAATGTTACAGCATAATGTTGCTCAGAAGAGGACAGAACACATTAAGGACACCAAACTTGCAAAACACAAAGATTTCTTCAAACATTACAATTTCAATGCAATACAACATCACAGAAAATTGTGTCATGAAACAAACTGCAAAATAAAACCAAAGTGGTTGGAAAACAAGCTGGGCATAAATAAATAAACAAAAAATAATGTGGATTAGAGTTCTCAACGGGCCTGAAAATTACAGCCCGACCCGACCCGGCCCGCGGGTTTTTAAACCCGAACCCGACGCAGCCCGACACACCAGCATTAATTGTCAGCCCGAACCCGACCCCCCGCTCGCCTGCATTGTTTTCCTCATACACTTGTTATCACGATCAGACAGACAGCAGACGTGAATTCAAATGAAACTTTATTTAAAATGTAAAGATTTAACACAAACAACCAAAACTTTAAATAGCCTATATAAATAAATATGCCGTAAATAAATATTAAACCTGTTTGGTTGCCATCCGAATCCACCACCATTGCAAATGTTTTCCAGACCTCTGATTTCCCCACTCCTCGAGTGGCAAGGATGAATTCGCCTGTGGCAAGTTTACTTTTGACCAGCTCCATCTTCTCCAGCCAGGCTATAGGCGTGAGTGCGTCACGCAGCGTCGTCAGGTGTGCGTCTGCCCCATGAAGCAGGCAGCCAGATTGACCAAACGTGAACAGCGATGATTCACAGCAAACAATATATAATTTACAACCTACAATTTTTATTTTTTTTTATTTTTTCATTTTTAATGAAATGTGTTTTATAAAAAAAAGGAAGCCCGAGGCCCGACCCGACCCGGCTCATTTGCGTATTTTTTCGGCCCGGACCCGGCCCAAAACTTCGGGTCCCGTCGGGTTTGTCGGGCTGGGCCGACCCGTTGAGAACTCTAATGTGGATGTTGGAAGCACCTCTACCACTCTAAACTGTAGACCATTTCATCATCATCATCATGATCAACCTCATCTTCATTTTCACCAGACTCTTGCTCTTCCTGCTGTGAGTACATGAGCGGGTTGCAACATATTCTGTCATGGCCTTTACAAAAGCAGTAGCTGGTGCAACCTAAGCCTGCAGCCGCACAACTGCACTTTGCTGATGTGCATGGCTTTAACCCAGCTTTACAACTACAGCTAATAATCTCCAGCAGAGCAGGAGGAGCCACAGGGCTTGCATCCAGGACAGGCATAACTTCTCCTTCCTTCTCACTTTCCTTCTTGTCCCATTCAAACTTTGTGATGTCCACAGCTGGTGGATCAGGTCGGTCTGCTGCTTTCCAAAGCAGCACCTGCAGATGAGCACACAGTCCATGGAGGTGTGCATTGCGCTCTGTAGGAGGTAGTTTCTTCAGTGCTGGAGGGGTTTTGTAATTTTTATAGATGTTGTATCTGGCAATGTTTAGAGATGCTGACTTATTAAATATGTGTTTAATATATTTCTAAAACAACATAGAGCGAGTAAGCTAACTATGGATCTGAAGAATTCAGTTTTACCTGTAAGTTAGCACATTAGCAAAAAGCTAATAGTTCAAACCTGTGTATTGTACGCACCTATAGTAGTATTGACAATAAAGTTGATCTACACCTAGCTACTAAAGGTTAGCTCATTGGCTAGCTAAATAGTTGGCTAACATTAGCTAGCTAAAATTATCATAGGCTTCCTCACTTTTCCAACTTTTGATAGAGTATGGTAAAGGAGGCTAAGCAGCAGCAGCAGTTACCATGGCAACAACAACAGAGCAATGACGCAGCAAAAAAGGGAGCAGCACTGAATACGCATTTATTCTCACACTAATACACACTAATAGCTGCTAACACTGAGCGCTCTTGATTCTGAAATGCAGGTCCAATGTAATAAATATTTAAATAACCTCTTACAACTTACCTTAATAAATCAAGGTAAAAAAAAACAATCAAACAGGAAAAAAAAAGAGGCTTAAAATCCATCAAAATCGGCCCACTGGCGGTTAAAATCTGGTCACTTCCGGTTTAAACGGCCATTTTGAATTTTGGAAATGTCAGAAATGGATTCAGCATCATCAATAACCCCTAAAACCACTCCAATATTGCCCTGATTAGCCAAGCAGTTGTTGAAATATTGCCCATATAGGCGATTATGCTAATTATGCTAATTATGCTAATTGCCCAATATATACAAGTTAGCATCCGGCAGTTTCTGAATGCTGGGGACCCATACTATATATTTCTAACATAAAACTTTGGGGTACTCAACATTTCCGGGTTCACAATGGGGCCCTATGGGCTGGCAAGTAGACTATAAACTAACACTATAAACAAAAACCCACTCCACATTGAGGAAAACAAGACTTGAAACATAAACTGGCGTAAAAACAACCTTACTCTGGTGGCATGGAACGTGACGTGGATCGTGACGTGACGGAAGACGAATAACGAACTGGCACAAGACAAGGGGAGACGCAGACTTAAATACACAGAGGGATAACGAGCAACAGGTGACAACAATCAGGGATCAGGAATGACATCAGACCAGGGAACACATGAGGGAGGGCAAGTGACCTAAAACGAGAAGGGAGTTATTTTCAAAATAAGACAGGAAATGACAAGACAAAAACCCAAGACAAGACATTACCACACCGGCGTGACAACGTGTTTATGACGAGTTCCAGCAGAAACTTTCAAGTCTCGTTCATGCATCGGCGCAAATGCATGCGATCCCAAACGCGCCCTCTAGCTGCAGACATCCACCCACACGCTCCGGACATCCACCCACACGCACTTCCGCTGCAGACAGAAACATCCACCCACACGCCGGAAATCGGATAATAAAAAATAAAAATCGGAAAATAAAATAAAAATCGGGCGTTACGATGTGTTAACATAAATGAAAGGGCGTTAAGTAATGTGTTTACATAAATGAACGAAATAAATTAAGTTATAAAATCGGATAAACGCTTCCGGTTTTGGACAGAAGACCTGACACTCGCTGTTGGCTTATGGCTCTTCTCTTTCTGTAAATACACACACCTTATTCAGATTCCCTCTGTGTTATACTGCAATCATCTCAATTTAATATTTGATAGGACACAAACTGATACTCGTATTGTAAAGCTGAAGGGCATCAGAGATTGAGGCTAATAATTATTTTAAATACTATGTATGAGTGGACAGGAATAGTTAGAACAATTCCCCTTTAGCTTCACCTTTTCTGACATATTTATATTAGGTCTAGCTATGTTACATTCTGTTGTCTTAATATCATAAGGTTCGACTGCATTCCAACATAATTTATCATATGTTATTAGCACTTTTGCATTCCTAAATTCTTACTCTGAACCATCATTAGGGCCCGAGCGCCGACAACTTCGGGCTGCGAAGCCCTATTGTAATTCAAATGTTTATTAGGGCCCGAGCGCCGACAACGTCGGGCTGCGAAGCCCTATTGTTTTTCGAATGTTTATTATTATTATTATTAGGGCCCGAGCGCCGACAACGTCGGGCTGCGAAGCCCTATTGTTTTTCGAATGTTTATTATTATTATTATTATTATTATTATTATTATTCTTTCACGAATTCGACCTGCGTTTTGGGGGTCTTCGCCTGAAAAAAAAACTAATGCAAATTGGAGTGTCTATAGGGACTGGTGAAAAATTTGAGATTTTGGCGTCTTCGCATTTGGTCATGAAAAAGTCCACCTACAGTGGAGAATTGCCAGCCCCGCCGCACCGTAACTCCGATTGACATGAAACTTTGCACACATGTGCAAACAAGTGTCCTCTACAAAAAATCCTCTTGGAGTACCAAAGTCCGCCTACCGAAATTTTCCGCCATCTTGGATTTTATGAAAAACAGGACGTTGCGCAGTTCTCGGACACCGTTGGTCCGATTTGGACGAAATTCGGTATGCATACTCTTTAGACCTAGCTGGGGGTATGTTCCGAAAAGGTTTTGAAAATATTCATTTAATCCGGAGATATTGGCCAATGAAAATTAGAGGGTGTGGCTACCAAAATGCAATTAGCATAACTGTATAACCTTTGCCCCTAAAATTACGAAACTCGAAACCTATGTTGCCATCGCTTGAAAGAACGTGCATGTCAAGTTTCATCCAAATCGAGTAATATTTGCCACTTCCAAAAAATCCCAAATATTGCCTGTTTTGGCCGTGATTGCCTGTTTTTGGCCATTCACAGGGGTCACACAAAGCTAAAAAATCATTATACCGTTGACCTGATAGATACCAAAATTTGATATGTTGTTGGAAAGGCCTAAAGGAAAAGACGCAAGTTAAAGATTCTCCAAAACTCTTGGGGCGTGGCCACGGCGACGCCTTGACTGCGCTACTATTTTCATCCTTCGCCACTGTTATTAAAACTGTTATAACTTCACCGTTTCTTCTCCGATCTGCTCCAAAATATTCATGCTTGTTAAGAGTCACGTCCTGAACACAACTGCACTGCAATTTTAACTCACAAGTAGAGCGCCACCTAATGGCGACATGAAATGTGACCGATTTTATGCCCCTTTTCTGAGTTGCAGCCCCCCCTCTAGGTAGGTCGTAGAGGCATGAAATATTTTTTCCTAAATAGCCCAAGTAGAGATGTACAAAAAAGCCTCTTGGACCCACCGTCTAAAGTTATCATAAAGTAGGTAAAAAAAATGTTTTTCGCCAAGTGTGTAATTCAGCCAGTTTTTCACTCAGTTTTCACTCAGGGAGCATAGGGGGAAGAGACACTGGCGCACAGCGACCACCAGATGGAGTCAGAGATCTATCAGTGACACATGAGAACAGTGACTCTCACATGCAGCTGCAGTCTGCTTCACACCAGATCAAGAGTCATGCCACTTTTAATTCCTTTTTTTAAATTCCTCTCATTTCAGCCTGGACACAGAGAGGAGGAGAGATGGCACACTTTACATGCATCTCATACAGCTGTCAGCTGAACTCTCATTAACATCCAAACTATTATAACGTCAGTGTTTGTTCTCAGAGCTGCTTCAAACTTTCCATACTTGATTAGAGTTCCTTCCTGAACACATATGCACTGTGATATTCACTCTGTCAGAGCGCCACCTACTGGCAACAGGAAATGTCATTGATTTTGTGAATTTTTCCAAGTTAAAGCCACACCTGATTTTTTTTTATAACTAATTCCTTTCATTTCAGCTTGCAAGGAGGACACAGGGGGAGGAGGAGAGGACACACTAGGGGGAGGAGGAGAGTTTTCAGGAAGGCATGAACATGTGTGTATGTGACAGACAGGTGGCTTTGAATGTCAATCGCTTGTGTCTAAGCTGCCGCCACGAGGAGGTGGCCGCTGCACGGGTAGGCGGCCGTCGCGCTGCCGCGTGAATGCAGGCACTCCACGACCGCACGTGAGAGACGGATGCCATTCGGTGTCAATCGCTTGTTCTGGACTTGCGCCGGGAGAGGCGGCCGCTCCAAGGGCAGCGTCCACGACACTGCCCTGTGACCGCAGGCACTCCACGACCGCATATGAGCTCGGGCCCGTCACGATACTGCTCGCAGTTTTAATTAGGGCCCGAGCGCCGACAACGTCGGGCTGCGAAGCCCTATTGTAATTCAAATGTTTATTATTATTTTTTCACAAGTTCGACCTGCGTTTTGGGGGTCTGAGCATGAAAAAAAACTAACGAAAATTGGAGGGTCTATAGGGTCTGGCGAAAAATTTGAGAATTTGGGGTCGTTCACAAAAAAGTTGCTCACTAGCGCCACCTAGCGTTGGAACCTCCACCCACGGCGCACCGTAAGTCCGATTGACATGAAACTTTGCACACATGTGCAGACAAGTCTCCTCTACAAAAACGCCACTGGGAGTACCAAAGTCCGCCTGGCAAAATTTTGCCACGGCAACCCCTTGAATGTGCTACTATTTTCATCCTTCGCCATTGTCATTAAAACTGTTATAACTTCACCATTTCAACTCTGATCTGCTCCAAAATATTCATGCTTGTTAAGACTTACGTCCTGAACACAACTGCACTGCAATTTTAACTCACAAGTAGAGCGCCACCTAATGGCGACATGAAATGTGACTGATTTTAGACCCTTTTTCTGAGCTACAGCCCCCCCACTAGGTAGGGCGTAGACGCATGAAATATTTTTTCCTAGATAGCTCAAGTGGAGATGAACAAAAAAGCCTCTTGGAGCCACCGTCTAAAGTTATCATAAAGTAGGTAAACAAATGTTTTTAGCCCAGCGTGTAATTCAGCCAGATTCTCACTCAGGGAGCATAGGGGAGACAGACACATGGGGCCAGCGACCACCAGGGGGAGTCAGAGATCCATCAGTAACACATGGAGAGTCTGTGACTCTCACATGCAGCTGCAGTCTGCTTCACACCAGATCAACAGTCATGCCACTTTTAATTCCTTTTTTAAAATTCCTCTCATTTCAGCCTGGACACAGAGAGGAGGAGAGATGGCACACTTTACATGCATCTCATACGGCTGTCAGCTGAACTCTGTCATTAACATCCAAACTATTATAACTTCAGTGTTTGTTCTCAGAGCTGCTTCAAACTTTGCACACTTGATTAGAGTTCCTTCCTGAACACATCTGCACTGTGATATTCACTCTGTCAGAGCGCCACCTACTGGCAACAGGAAATGTCATTGATTTTGTGACTTTTTCCAAGTTAAAGCCACACCTGATTATTTTTATAACTGATTCCTCTCATTTCAGCTTGCAAGGAGGACACAGGGGGAGGAGGAGAGGACACACTAGGGGGAGGAGGAGAGTTTTCAGGAAGGCATGAACATGTGTGTATGTGACAGACAGGTGGCTTTGAATGTCAATCGCTTGTGTCTAAGCTGCCGCCACGAGGAGGTGGCCGCTGCACGGGTAGGCGGCCGTCGCGCTGCCGCGTGAATGCAGGCACTCCACGACCGCACGTGAGAGACGGATGCCATTCGGTGTCAATCGCTTGTTCTGGACTTGCGCCGGGAGAGGCGGCCGCTCCAAGGGCAGCATCCACGACACTGCCCTGTGACCGCAGGCACTCCACGACCGCATATGAGCTCGGGCCCGTGACAATACTGCTCGCAGTTTTAATTCATTTAATATCTGGCTCTAATTGTCTATAATATTGTCTTACCTTGTGCTGCTTATTTGCTTATTTGCCCATATTTAAATACGACAAACTCAAGTCTTTATTAAGAACACTCAACAGATAACTGAACTCAGAACCTCAACACATACACACACACACACACACACACACACACACACACACACACACACACACACACGCACACAGCAATGTCACTGGCTGTCCACCCAGCAACCCATGGCGTTGACCCGAAGATCCTCCTCAGTTGCCATGTTAAGGAAGAGCTCCATGTCTTCCTGAAAATCAAATGGGAAGAGCAGGGGGTACTTTTCTTCTTCATCAGTTGAAGAACGTATCCTTTCCAGGAGCTCCTGCTGTTCTTTTGCATCCATATTCGGAAATGCGGGCTCGACCACCTTCCCCTTGAGCAAACCTGCATTCTGACGCAGCCAGGCAACTCCAGCCACAATGTTGTAAAGTGGCCCCTGTTTAATGGAAAATGAAATGCCACCAAATTGGAATAATTTTATATTCAATTATATTATTTTTGCAACCAGTTAGTTACTTAAACTAAGACTTGGAACTGTAAGGTTCTACACCCCGGACTGCAGACAAGCCCATCCAGATAATAACACATCAAATTAGACAACAACGGCACTGTGGTGGGAAACATAACTGGAGGAAACTAACCCTCGTCTCTGTCTACAGAGACGAGGACCTGAAACTGTTGAACACTGAGTGAGTTGAACACCAGAATAATTTTGTCCTCTTTAAATACTTAAAACAATAAAAGACCATCACACCTAGGAGGATGGCACATTCTTTACAAAAGATTATTGTCATGACTGAATGGTGGAAGATTCAGGGAAATTAAAGATTGTTGTAGGAGTAAATGAACAAAATAAGAACAAACAAATGCAACTTAACATTAACAGCATTAAAAATATATAAATAAAAACGTACCTCATGAATTTCATCTCGCCTTCTCTTCTTCAGTTTAAAAACTGGTGGCACCTCACCCCGAAGAAGAGCCTTAGATGTGTCAGTCCAGTGGGCAAAGGGTTTGCCATGGCTCAAATATTAAGAATTAAAGGAAGAAAGAGAAATGAATACACTACAAATACAATAGAGACACTCATGTGTAATCATTTCTTAGTCAAACAAAGGTGAACATAATTTGGCCTCACCTTCCAAGGTCAAGATTTTCAATCAGCATGATACACCACCATTTTCTCAACGATGGCATATCAGTCTAATAAAATAGAAAAAATAAATATCAGCCATAATATAAAATAACTTTTTAGATAGCTTTGAATAAGCAAGGGAACTTACAACAGTGAAGTCAAAGGGTGCATCCATGACTTTGTAAAGGGCATACTGTAAATAAAACAATAATTTTATGTTAATATTTTTTAAGCACAAAGAGTAAATAAATCCGACCAATAGTCACACCTACCATCAACATGAAGATGCCACAGTCGATGCCATACTTTTGCTGTGGAAAGCCCTATCATGTCAGAAATGAGTTAGTATTTGTACTTCTAGTTTCACAGTATCATTAAACAACAATATATTTACCTCGATGTCCAAACCAGTCGTCTCTTTCCATGGCCCAGGGCTGAGAGACTGACAAAGGTTTCTAAAATGGAACAGACAGCAGCATTTAGAGCATATCAATCATGCAAAATATGGCCCTTTTTCATGTACCGCACACATGACGCAATCTATTTAGTCAGGAACAAGATCTTCATGCAGTCACACACACCATTTCAGCAGGCTTTTTATGGTACCATTATATAAACTCACTTAGTGGTTTCAATTTATTGTAAGTTTAGGAGTTCACAGTATGTGGACATTTCTTGTTAAATTCTAAGGTTAAGTTGATATCCAATATTCATGTTATATATAAGCAGCACCATAAAATGGCTGCTATACAGATCAGAACATGATCTGGAGAACAAACATTTTGGAACAAACAGAAAGGCATTGAAACTGCATCAATCAGGAACATCAATAAGAACCATCATGCAAGTTTGTGTTAGTGACCTCAACAGTTCTCACATTTCTAGATCCCCAAATCCAAACTGTGCATGTTCACATTTGGAATCCAGACAGAATATCTCTCTCTGGCCTGTGTTCAAAACCTATGATTGCAGTTAATGACAATTACATAACATTGCGTGAGATGACAAGACAAGACAACACAATACCAACTCAATCATTGAACAGTCTATATATGGAATACTGATTATTTTTCAGAACATTAAATGAAAGTTTAGAAAAAACGATAACAAGTTTGGATTTGGCTCCAACTTCACGTCATGGATCAAGATTTTGTACTCATTTCCGATGTCTTCTGTCCGTACTAACAACACCACTTCAGATTATTTCTCATTGTATAGAGGCACTCGTCAGGGATGCCCCTTGAGTCCCTTACTGTTTGATCTTGCAATAGAACCCCTAGCAGTGGCATTGAGAGCCGATCCAGAGATTAAGGGGATTCGCCGGGGGAATTCTACTCACAAAACATCACTGTACGCAGATGACCTTCTTTTGTACATGTCGGACCCAGAGACGTCCATTCCGAGAGCATTAGAACTCCTTGGTTCTTTTGGACATATATCCGGGTACAGATTGAATCTGGGCAAAAGTATACTTTTTCCCATCAACCAATTGGCCAAAGATTTTGACTACTCAAACTTCCCATTCAAAACAGAGCATTCTTCATTTACTTATTTGGGCATCCAAATCTCTAGTACTTTTAAAGGCCTTTTTGAATGTAATTTTGCCCCCATTCTGGACAAAACCAAATCAGATCTGGCACGCTGGTCAATGTTACCTATTTCTCTTGCTGGACGAGTTAACACAATTAAGATGGTTGTTTTGCCCAGATTCATGTATTTATTCCAAATGATACCCCTTTGTCTCCCCAAAACATTTTTTAACAAAATAGATAAAATTGTCACTTCTTTTATTTGGGATAAGAAAGTCCCAAGAATTCGTAAGTCCCGGTTGCAGTGTTCCAAGGCTGAGGGAGGATTAGCCCTACCAAATTTCATGTATTATTACTGGTCTGCCAATATTGTGAAATTATCCATCTGGATTCGTGTGTATAAAGAAGGCACTGGCCCACTCTGGTCCACTATGGAACTAAACTCTAACATGCCTGTATCCCCGATTGCAATAATGTGCTCTGCTTTACCAATTACCAATAATGTAAGTCCTAAAAACCCGGTGGTTAAGAACTCTCTTAATATTTGGTTTCAATGTCGTCGGAATTTTGGCTTTAAACAGTCTCTTACTTGTTCTCCTATCATGTCAAATCCACTTTTTCTGCCGGCTCTGAGTGATTCTGGTTTCAAAACATGGTATGAGAAGGGAATTGTATTTGTCTCTGATTTGTTTGTTAAAGGGTCATTTTTATCATTTGAAATGTTAACTAAAGACTTTGTGCGGACAGTCCCCTGCCACTATGAGTCATATGTTTTGGTCCTGTAGTGCCTTAAATAGGCTCTGGAACTCAATTTTTGAAGCCTTCTCTTTTGTCTGCAACAAGACAATTGATCCTAATCCAATAACGGCAGTGTTTGGTGTTATCCCAAACCAACACGGCATAACGTCATATCAGGCAAATGCAGTTGCCTTCTCATCTCTTCTGGCCCGAAGGTTAATACTCTTAAAATGGAAAGATGCGCAGCCTCCTTCTTTTATCCAGTGGGTGAGAGAAGTCATGATGTGTTTACAGATGGAAAACTTAAGATATAGTTTACAGGGCTCACAAAAAAGATACTATATGACATGGTCATCTTTTGTGGAATATGTCAAGAAATTGTCGTTTGCCACGGTTTGATCTCATATTGCCAGATTGCCTGTTATTCTGTGCAATAGTACGCATATGTGATATGTAAACTGCAGCCTTTGTGTGTATCTGTGTCTCTTTTTTTTTCTTTTGGGGGGGGGGGGGTGGTATTTGTATTTTTATTTATTTTATTGTATTTTATTGTATTTTTATTTTTATGCATTCTTCATTTATCATGCTCTATTCAGATTTTCTTTGTACAAACATGCCCAACGTGCTACTGTTCAGCACGGCTTGTTAAAGTTACCTGATACACTTGAAACTGTGATTCACGCAATCTTTTGTATGTCTGTATAAAAATGGAAAGTTATAAATAAAGGTTTCAAAAAAAAAAAAAAAAAAAACTATACCACAATGTGCATTAAATAAGTACAATTTGGAGTACACTCAGTGTGCAAGAGGTAGTTTGGTCTATTTTCGTAATTTCATAATTTGCGTAATGAAAGTCACATGTCATAGTTAGTATCGCTACTTACAGATAACAAGAAATGTCCAGGTTTCCAAACAGGAATTACAACAGCGTCTCTGAAGTAAACATCATCCTAATAATAATGAAAAAAGTTGAAAATAAACTGTGAAAATACAGGAAGAATATATAGACAGATTTTTAGAATAACAACTTATTGTCCTGCAACTTCTCTTCCCGATTGTTCTGATTTATGCATTTATTGTAAATGGGTATGGTTTTAAGTTCCCTGAGTTTTATCATTTAAATTGAAACCAGTAGGGCATAATAGACTTACAGGTAAACTTGAAAGTGGGTCACATGCTGTTGGATATCGCCAAGTCGGAACAGCATAGAGATCAGCCACAAATATGTTCTTCCCCTGTGTAATAAATTGAAATCATGAGCAGAGACATCAGAAACAAAAAAGTATGTTCAGAAAAAGATTTGTAAATATTCTACCTTTGACTGAGCAATTTGTTGGATGAGCTCAAAACATGCATTTCCTATCTGCAGAAAACAGAAAAAAGTTTAACTTGACTGCATACTTAATTTCCCCTAAACATAAAGAGATCCATTAGCTGTTAACTTACGGTTGATTCCATTTCGTTATTCAGGCCAAGGGTCTGAAAGTCAGCACGTGTCAGGCAGCAACCCCTCTGTGTTTTGAGAATCAACTCCGTCCCTGGCCTCTCAATATCCAAGATGTACGCAAGCTGATGAGATAGATTTGTGTGTGTGTGTGTGTGTGTGTGTCATTAGAAATTATTTCACATAAAAAATATCTTCCTAAAATTGTAATATTTTCCCAAGGAATTTCATGGGTGGCTCGGTCAAGAGGACAAATGGCTCCTTTCAAATTTCACAGCGACCTAATACATACCAGTTGCTCCTGGACAGGATGACTTTGCAGTGTCCATGACGCTCGGCATGGTCCGACTTGGTCACATTTTGTGATGGACTCACAGTGTGCTCCACATGGGACCATGTCTATCATCAAGGAGAACTGAAGTTAACAAAATACTAACAAACAAACTAGAGAACGCAATTTCTGCGAAATTGCGATGTGAATGATGACTGCTGAATAGCTGACGCTACACTGGTATGATGACTTGAATGTGTATGAAGAAGTGAAATTAGGATGAATAGTTGGAAAAGTGGGAATTGGTTGAATAAGTATGAATGTCTTTGAAGAGTTGAATAAAGTATGAATGTGTGTATGAAGAAGGTAAAGTAGGATGAATAGTTGCAAGAGTAGGAATAGTTTGAAGTGTATTAACGTCGTTTAACAGTTGAACAATAACATGAATGTATGAGAGATGTGGAATATTTTAAGTTATGAATAATAGCTGATACTACGCTGGTTTGATGATTTGAATGTGTATGAAGAAGGTAAAGTATTATGAATAGTTGGAAAAGTGGGAATGCAAGGGTTTCAATTATAAAGTTGAAACTGAATGCAGCAGAACCGAAACCTACAGAAGTATGATATCCCTACCAGGTTACCAGATGGTCAATGGCTGGTTGTAACTCCCTGGTCTGTGCCAACAGTCTTCGGCCTTGCTCTTCCAGGTGGCTGAGTATATTTAATGGAGCAGAGAGGAATATATTGCTGTACTTTTTGTGTAAGCATTGAGCAATGGCCTCCAGATTTGCTCCGTATTCCAAAGTCTCCTCATACACCTTCTTCCCTCGTCCACCTGATGAAGCTAAACTCAATTTGTGGCTTGAAAAGTTCTATATACCCATTATATACACAAGACATTTTTAAGGTTTTAATGGAGTTTCTAGCTGAGTTTGAATAAGCAGACAAGAAACATGCTTGAAAAAGTGTGAAAATGTCTAGGTCCTGCACATGTCTGTGTGTGATCCTGCTTATAACAAAAAAAGGGCATATTATGTAGCGGTGGTTTCAAAGACATGTCAGTAAATTGGTCTTTTTACAGTATATTTTGAACATTTAGTGTTATCAGCTAATCTCCAGTAGAAAATCCCAGCGCTCAAATCATGGACCTTTAAATCATGTTGTAATTATGTAACAAGTTTTACAAATTCACTCATATATAAAAAGTATTCATAGTTAACTGCTACAACAAAATTACTACAATTATTTAAATGATTGGGTGGATCCCTTCAAGATAGATCAGGCATACAAAGTTGCAATATTCTGTACAAAATCTTTATTGAAATTTTGCACAAGCTTGAAATAAAAACAGATGATCTGATCTTGTTGACAGAACTTTGCATCATCAGCCTTCGACCCTCAAAGCATGTCAGGAAAAACTCCCTTAAAACCCTCTTTAGGGGAGAAAAAAAGTGGAGAAACCTTTAGGTAGGCCAAGTCTTTGAGGGATCCCCTACCAGGACGGCTGAGCATGGAGTATTTGCAAAAGTTCTGTTGAAGACCGTGGCTCTGCATCAGGAATGATTGCTGCTGTTGCAGTGGCTGTGTTGAGTTGAGTTGAACTCTCGCTGGTGCTGAAGACTCTCTCAAAGCAGCATTTCCTGTGAACAAGATGACAGACGTCATAATAGAGCAAAACAACATTGTAAAATATGAAGTAAATAATCCGATTTTTTTTCACATTCGATTTGTAATCAAATATTGTGTTGGCCTTTTGTCTTTGTTCAAAAGAAATACAGGAGAAAGAGAGCAAATGCAGGGAGAGAAGGGGATGACACAGAAAAGGTCCCCAGCTGGATAGTATGTATGTGTCTTAACCATGAAGCCGCCTGACTGAACACGCTGCTGTCCACCATAAATAGATGACATGGATTACAAATATCTCTTAATCATTACAGCACAGTTTTTATGTTTACCTCTGCAAATGAAAATGTTATAAATTTCAAGATCAAGTCATTAACTATTATGGAAGTAAAAGTGGATTCTTTTTTGGGATTAGTTCACTTACAAAATGCTTGAGTCCAGCTCAAGATAAGCAACATGGCTGTGCGCCTGTGGTTTTCCCGATGTCCTGGCTCTGTTCTGTCAGCATGGCCTGGCTTCTGTTGCATGTATCCAACTTCACCTCTTTTATTAGACTAGTGGAGGGGAGAGATGACATCAACCAGTGACGCAGGTTATCAAAATATATTGTATCACAAAAAGTATCTAGCAACATCCACGTGATTAAAGAAAAACATACGGTAGCAACATACCACACACAGGTCCAGATCATTCAAAAGTGAAGTGGTGGCCTCCTGGTATGGTGTCTCCATTCCCCAGGAACATGGACCTTGTAGGGTAGCAGTGAAGAATACAGTGAAGTGTTGCTGGACTTTTTCTGTCTTCATGGAGTGGCATGCTTTAAGGTATTTATTAGCTGTGAAGCAGTGGTGCACACACAGAGAAGAAACAGTTAGACAAATGCAGGGCTGTGTCCTTCTACCTCATAATGAAATAATGAATACCTCATTTCAAATAGTCCTATTCATTATGTGTCCATATGCTATGACCTGTTTTGCTCACTTACCATGTACCTGGGTCCAGCTCAACGGGTTGACATGGGACTTGCATAATGTAAAAGCTTTTTGTTGCTCAGCTTTGATTAATTTGCAATATGACACATTGCATTGGTGAATTTAGTTTTTGTCTCGGTCAAATAATCTGAGGCTGACCTCCTTCAAGTTTTGTTAGGTGTTTAGTAAAATTTTTGTTTTGGCCCTTAGAATTATGGAAGAATGCAGTGTGTATCACGAGTCATGATCTAGTAAACTGCCATTTGACAATGTTTTTTTTATTACATCTCTCTATTTTTGTGTCATCTTATCAGCGGAGTGTAAAATAGTCGGTAATAAATGTTAGCTTTTTAAAAAAAAATTTATAGGTGAGATCGTCCCTCCATCCCTCCCTCCCTCCCAGTCCACGAAAGGCTGGAGCAGCCAGGACAGATGTTACAGCCTGGCTGCCAGGGACGACCCCACCACCTCTCCATTTTTTAAGTCATATTTTGTCAAACTGTTTAGGTACTTTACATTGTAATAATAAACTCCAACCTATTGAATCGTGGAATGTCGGCCCATAGTCATGAAATGCCTGAAATGAAATGATTTTGAAATGGTAATTTTATGTAGTTTTCAATGGTTATGTTTACACTGTTTCAGGGGTTAATACGCAGTACACAGGATTGTGATAACTGTAGTAAGTTTTCAGCACACCCGAGTGAAGACGGCACTGTGGTCAAGAGATGTGAAAACGCAGTCCAACAGTGTGTTTTTGTCAGTGGTAGCAGTGGTGATGAGTTGCTCGTAACCTTTAGACTGAAAACAATTTAGTATCGGCTTGCTTGCCCTCGACAAAAGATCTTCATTGAAATCACCACAGACTAAGATGGGATGTTGATCCATTATTTCCAGTGCATCTAAGAGGCTTTGCAAGTTTGATAAGAAAGAGATGACACTGTAGCCTGGAGGCCTGTAGACAGCAACAATCAGTGCAGTGATTGGAGCTTCAAGCTTTACAACTGTAAATTCAATACTCGGACATGATTTTTCACATAGATAGCGACTCCCCCACCACCTTTGTTGGCCATGCTAGGGGTGTTTGAGTACGAAACGTTTCTGTTGCGTTTGAACATGTTGTAGCCTTCTAAATGGAGACTTTCAGAAACAAAGGATCCTTGCAGATGAGTTTCTGTTAGACATAACACGTCTGCGAGATGGAGTTCATGGTGACATTTCATGTCATCAACATGAGATGGCAGTCCTTCTATGTTATGATGGATGACTGTAAGAGTGTCTGGCCTGTGTAATGTTGCTGTCACATGAAGTAGAGGCATTAAATGTTCTAATGACGCCTGTGTCATGTTAACAAGAGCTGCAGTAATTTCAGGGTTGGCATATATTTTTTTCTCATCCATATCTAGAATGTGTAGTCCACTGAGAGAAGTAACTCTGCTGAGAGCTACATAGGCCATGCCAGGTTCAAAGATAGTTTTCAGTGATACAACTACTGAAGAAGCAGTCATGCCTTGAACTTTGTGTATCGTACATCCAAATGCAAGCTTTATGGGGAACTGCCTGCGCACCACGCCTTTTTGCCTCAGGTTCTCCTCATCTCTGTCTATGTACACAATATTATTGGCTGCACCGCCATTGCTGTGCTGGTTTGCCGCATTTTGATTGAAAAGTTCTATACCAAGTTTGCCGACGTGGGGACCTCCTTCACTGGTCACTATTTCTGCAATTTGCGCAAAAGTTCCATTGCAAAGACCAGATTGCACGTTAATGTTTCTGGTAACCATGACACGAGAACCTATGGCGATTTTTATCGAGTCAGGCAACTCATTTTTGTTCCCTTGGAAAGGTATAGCTTGTCTTGCCATTCTACCAGTTGTAGGATCTTTTTTGTAGTCATCTGCATCTATTTTTATGATGTCTGAGTGAAACAGAGCCAACGCTGCAGAGTTGTGTGCATTAACTTGTTTGTTTGTAGCAAAAACATGCAGTTTGTCCTTTGGACAGTGTGCTGGTTCTGTGATGGCTTGTGAAAGCAAAGCCCTATCCTCCTCTGACAATGCCTCAGACTTTTCTTTGACACGGATACGGTTTAGCATGTCGGCAAATGGGACATCATCTTTCTGACGCATAATGTCAGTCAGAGTGATCATCTGAAAATGCTCACACCAGAGGTCGATCCGAGTCTGATCATACACGCATAGAGGTTTAGACTGTCTGACTGGGGGCAGCTGATAAAAATCTCCAACAGCGAGAACTGACATTCCACCAAAAGGTCTGCGAATTCCTTTGATTTGCTTCAATCTTGCATCTACGTAGGCAAATAGAGACTTTGAGACCATAGATATCTCGTCGATGACCAGTATTTCAGCATTTGAAAGCTCAGCCCTGACTTCATCTAGTTTATTGCAAAGGCCTTGGAATGGCGGCTTTAGACTTCTCGGCAGTTTGAGGACACAATGCAATGTTGTGCCAGAAATGTTGAACGCTGCAGTGCCAGTGAATGACGTTAACAGGACGGTAGGTTTAGATATATCTGCTTCCTCTGCATTTCGCGGGAGTCTGCACAATATTTTGGATGCCTCTGCGTGAATGCATTTGATAAGGTGGGACTTGCCTGTCCCAGCACCACCATTAATGTAGAAGAGGAACTGTTCTGGATTTAAGCCACAGACACGCTTTAAGCACCAGTCTCTGATGGCGTAGAAGACAGACGCTTGCTTCTGGTTCAAGTTCTGAAACATGTGGCGTAACAACATGGGATCTATGTTGGGAGCCTCTCTTGTGATTGCCGTTTCTGCTCTGGTTTCCGACCTAAGATTGAAGTCTGGTACATTCTCTTGTATGTTTTCATCATCGAGTTGTCTTTCCTCAAGTTCTTCAATACACTCTAACCTTTCTAATTCACTCTCTGGAGCCAGATTACACCATTCGTTTCTTATGACACCGCTTTGTTCGTACTCTTTGACGGCCCTTTCAATGTCCTCCCTGTGTTTCTCATATTTCTCTCTGTTGCGTTTGACTATTTCAGACACGGCCTCGGGGTACTCTGAACCTGGTAGCAGAACGCCGGCACATTCGTGAAAGGACTTGTAAGTCGGGAAGTTTATGCTTTTTAGCTGGTACTCTGAGCGATGAGGGAGGTAAAGTTTAAGCAACGTGCTGTTAAATTCCTCAGGATTATTTTCCTCTGAGTAGCGGCGATATTTGATGACAGAAGGTTTATCATTTGTTCTCCTCTGAACATATCCCATCTCATTAAGCAGGGGAAGAACATTTTTACCCTTTACCTGTTTGCCATAGACAATCCTACAGGTGGCAGCAAAATCGGCCAAGCACATTGCCTCAAACTCTGGTGTTTCAGGTCTGGATTTATACTTTTCAGGTAACCCGCTCATCCACACATGAACAGAATCTAGTGTTTTGTTCTCAAGATACGAGGGGGTAACTCATTTTAAGCGCGTTGTCGTCTGTTTGTACAAATACAACGCCGCGTGTACACTTTCTCATGTGTAGGCCGCACGCATGAGCAACACACTCTTGAGCACTGACTTCTCTTTTTTTGGAGTACGCCTGCATAATCTGTTTCATTTCATCGCTTTCATTGACGTTTTCTTGACGCAAGTTTTGTATCATTGTTTTGAGGTATTCACTTAAACCATGTTCGGCCTTGCTGATGTAGCTGCAGATATAGGCAACACACGCGTGGGCACTGAGAACGAACTGAATGTCCATGTTGGCGTCCCAGGCATCAAGGAGGTCAGGATTGTAGCCATTTACCCGAGTCTTTTGGATTGCGTTTCAGTATCACCGCACTGGATGTGGCTGTGATACACAGACATTCGTAGTATTCATCATCCGTGAGCTCACACAGAGCCAGAATCTGCTCGAAAGTCAGAGATGCGTTTTCAGGTGCATTTAGCAACTGTTTAAGATTTGTGAGCTTATACGTCGCTTCTGCTACTTTTTTTGGATCACCATTATCTCCAGGTCTTATTAACATGGTTTCTGAGGCAGGTTGTTTGGGGAATCCAAAACGGCAATTAGAATTACTGTTTTTAACACGTCTTTGAATGTGTTTTGCTGTGCATCTGAACTTCTGTAACTTTTTTGTACAGTGCGGGTTGCGTGTTTGGATCAGGCAGCTCAGCTGTGATGTATCTGGGAATTAAAATCGCACACCTTCTGATCAGAGTCTACTTCAAACACAGGTGCACCTTCCACCCATATGAGACAGTGTATGTGTGGGCTTCCTCGGTGCTGAAATTCCAACCGGTAAAAGTAGTCAACAACTTTGCCAATCAGTTGTGCAGGTGACAGGATCAAATCTCTAAACAATGCCTCAACACGTTTGTCAAACATGCACATTGTTGTCACAGGATTGTTTCGTAATATCTCGCACTTGGAAGACCAGTCGAGCTCATCAAAATTAATTTGCTCACCTTGTTGAGTCTTTATGGCTGTAATCACCTCTTTCCAATGCATTTCGGCAGCAGAAAAAGTACAAAAGAACGTGGGTGTGCCTAACTGTCTGATCATAGCAAACAGATCTTTTGTGGTTTTTTCCCCAATAGGCTGGGGTGCCTCTCAGTGGCGTCATGAATCGGACTGCATCTTTGTTACGCACTAGTCTCTCAACCTCGTGTTTGTCTTGCAACATTGCATTGTTTATTCTGCGGCCATCTCGGGTAAAAGGCTTGCCTTTACGTAACTGTATTTTCATGCTGGAAGTGGCCAGGTATATTTCTGTTACAAACTGTGCAAAGAACAAGTAATTTGTATCTCTTGCGAAACGGTCATCGACACAGCAAAGCCTAGTTTTGAAATAACTGCAAGGCGTTAATTTAATACGTCTGTTTTCATCCAGCGTGTTTTCACCAGTGGGAAACTGAACAGGGAAAGCCATCACCTCAAGTTTAGGTGTTTTAAAAAAGCTTACTGGTTTGTTTCCTTCGGCGGGGGCTACAGAGTAGATCCCCTCACTAAAACTTAATATCTCCTCTGAAACATCAACTGGCTGGAGACATGACTCAAGAGCAATGCTGCCATTAGGTTCATCACCATCCTGATGTATGTTGTCTGGCTGCTGCAGTGGTTGATGTTCATCACAAGATTGACCACGAACAACCGATTCAGCGTTTTCAGGATAGATTTCTGCATCGCAAATCGCATCGTTCTCAAATCTGTCAATTTCCATCCAATCCTCTGCATTATAATCATCATCATCCATTTTGTCATCCTCATCCGTGTCCTCGTCTTCCGCATCAGGAAGTGTTGGGTCACATAACTCAGCTTCGTCTCGGATAGTTATTTCCACGTACTGGGGATGGACTTCTTTTAATTTGAGCAGAGCCCTCACAAGTTTAGGCCAAGTGACGGTTTGGAAGAGCTGATGACCTTTATAGCATAATCGTCTCTTTAGCTTTACTCTCATGACTTGAGATTCACTTCTTAGTCTAGGTAAGGCATCAACAGTTTCTTGGACTTCAGAAGGGACACATACCACGTTGCCATGAATGGCTCTTTGTTGACCTTTGGGAAGCGGGATAATTTTGGCAAACGGTAAGCATTTGGCAATGAGATGCCTCTCCAATATGTTATACCATTAAGTTCATCTGGAATATCCGCAAGCTCTAAATCATTAGCCATGGCGAGGGATGGCATATTGCCATCCTTAAGGTGATTATGACAAGTGTGACAGATCCACTCCCCCTTTCTCTCATCTGGTACTGAGCACTGGCATTCATCAGTACAAACATGAACAAACCTCCCTGTCAGGCAAGTTTCAGCAACATGTGGTTTTTTAAGGTATTTTGACCTGTTGCAGCGTCGCACTTGATTTGGAAATAATGCTCTGTGGCAAACAGTGCAGACATATGTTGGCCCATTCTTAATATGAGATCGAAAAATCTCTATAGCTTCTCGAATCACACAGTCATCCCTGTGGTTACGCTGACCGTCATCTCTCAGGTTATGTTCTCTGTTTATCTGTCTGTACTTTTGTCTTATTCTCAACGCACAGCGTGTGATATTAGTCATTCTAAATGCAAGGATATTTTTGTATTTGTTTCTCATGAGGTGTTGCATTGTTTCTTTTTGTTTAGATCTGAATGCAGGGTCATTTGCATAACGATTAGTTATATATGACTTTTGTCTCTTTTTAAAGCCAGTGTCTCGACTGTAACGTTCCGTTATATATGACTTTTGCCTCTCTTTAAAGCCAGTGTCTTGACTGTAACGTTCCGTTATATATGACTTTTGCCTCTTTCGGAAGTTAGTGTCTTGTTGATAGCGAGTGGTTATATAGGACATCTTTCTGTTTCTGCACTCAACGTTTTGCCTGTAACGTTCAATTTGTTGGGATTTTTTCAGCTTGTTGTAGGATTTATCTTTAGCATACTTTTCCCTCTCCGTCCTATTTTTTTCTACTTTTTTAAGCTTCCCCTCAGCAGTTTTGCAATGTGTAGCTTTTCTCTTCTCCAAATCCACAAGTCTTCTTTTGATCTTTCTCTTTTCTTGTTTGGTATGTTTTGATAGTTTTGGCATATGTTGATTGTTAGGTTTTGGTTTGTCTGAGGAAGGACATTCCTCTGCAAAATCATTTGCATCTAATGTAACGTCAGGACAGGGTGTGGACTCTGTAACTGAGCACGATGGCAAAGACATCTCAATATCAGCCTGTGTTACTCTACACACAGTGTTAAAGTCCTGCTCTCTCATGGGCAAAACAGCAATGTCTGCATTAGACTCGACATGTGGAGTGTTTTCATCTATAGTGTGAAACAGAACAGGCATCAGCTCATAGGGAGCATACGGGCTAGTGCCTAACGTACGGAATAATGTGACAATCTTTGTTATCAGATCGCTTAACTGTGTGAAAATAAACATGACAGCTGTACCAGTACCGAATGGGCCATGGGGTAGGCCATTGGGTCGTCTAGAGTGGGGATCAAAAAAGCCATACCTTCCTTGCTGGTCTCTGAAAAGAGCGATGCAAACGGAACTCATGATCAACAAAGCGTAGTTTACCCCTGATGACAAGCACTGCAGTCTGTCTGCGAGGTCTGGGTTTTCGCCTTCACCAGCAAGAGCTGCAAATACACCAAACATTGATTCACACTGTCATTATGTGATGCTGTCTGTAGCCAAAAACAATCTCAGGAATTTCTTCTGTATTCAAGTATGGGTGAACTTGTCGTCCATCAGCACTCAATTGACTGATAGTAAGTGAATACATTGTATGGCCCCTATCCAAAACAAGATCAAGTTCTGCACATTGAAGGTTTCCTAACTGATGCAGGAAAGCTAGAAATGATGCAGAGTTACAGGTGCACTGACTGTTTCTGGATTCAGCATATTTTTGATGACTCTGACTGCGGGATGCTAACACCTGTGTAACACCAGCATGAGAAGACTCAGGAAAATGTACCTCTCTGTTGCCATGAAGATGAGAACTCACTGTCTGTTGAGCTGGTTTTGAGTTTTGAGACTCACCACACTTCTGCCAGCGCAGTTTGGATGCTTTAGACCTCTTTCCTTTCTGAGGCATGATGAGGAAGTATTGTCAGTTTGATAACTGGCAAGGTCGGTTTCAAGTATTGACAGTTTGATAACTGTCAAGGTCGGTCTTAAGTATTGTCAGTTTGATAACTGGCAAGGTTGGTCTGAAGTATTGACAGTATGATGACTGGCAAGGTCGGTTTCAAGTATGATATGTTTTATTTCATTTCAAATCGTATTCATTTCAAATCTTGCATGGCTGTTGCATTCTCTGCTAACAGACCGACTGGGGTGAAATACAGGGAGAGAGAAAATCTAGAGAGACAACAGTCAGAGTAGAACAGACAGGTTTGGAAACCATAAAATCTTGGCCCTTCGGCAACTTCTGCCAAATCGAGGCCGACAGAGTGAATTAGAGGGAGAGAGAAAGAAGGCAGAGACAGGAGATTGAGCAAACAGAGGATAGATGGGTTGGGGGGGTTGGGATCAGAGACGCAGGATGGACTTCAAGGGCAATCTTCTTTTGCAGAGTGTGAACCAGAAAGAAGAAAAACTATCATTAATTTCAGTAAACTTGTTCCTCGTGGAAAATGCATTCTATGTTCAGCCATGTGACTGTAAACATGTACAAAACAACACAAAAACAACGTGCAATAAATGGCATAATTGTGCAGTCTTAGAATGTTGTTGACAATGAAATATGTTTTAAGGTAGCATTTCTGAATGGCCTAATTCACACCTTATAGTCTAGTCTGAGTGCAGACTTAACATTTTTAACTTTCAACAACTGTCAGGTGATCAGTGTGCCAGCAGAAATGGAGCCAAAGAGAGTGCACAGCACTGACAGTACACTGCCATGATCAAAAGGTTGTGTTGGAGTATGTTGCTGTGATAAGAGGATGCTGTTTGAATGTAGCGGCGGACCAAGCTCAGGTTGTGCGCAAATACTAGTGATGTCCAAATGAAGCTTCGTGAAGCATTTTCTTTATTTTCTGAGGGTTGAAAGCAATGGAAATATCTCGGCCTTCAACCCTTTGTTGAACAGAGAGCGCCATCTATTGGGCAAATATGCACTTCAAATTCACAAACAGTTTTAATTAATCGAATTTCAAACAAATCAAAGTTACTCTTTTTAGTACAACAAATTGCACATAATAATAATCTAAAAAGGAAATGAAAGATGAATTTTGGCCCATGTGTCCTTTAATCTAAGGGAGTTTAACAGTTATCCAGTCGGGAGATGTACCGAGTTTCCATTCAGATTTTCCTTAACTCACCAATCAAGCACAGAGGCTGAATATTCTTCTTCTTTGTCTAGGAGAGGAAACAAGAGGTTAGTCTGATGTGCTCTCTCTCTCTCTTAGTATGTGTTAGACAGCTTGCTGGTAAAAAAAAAAACTTTGCTTCCATTTTAGATGATGTAGATGCAAATATCACAGTTTTTACCCAATCATATTAAATAATGTACACAAACTCATTATTCATCATCATTATATTAAAATGTAAATATTTAAATTATACACACTTCAATGCAATTGTGAATTCAAATGAATCATTAGTGTAATTTCGTGTTAACACTACTGGGTCAAGATGATCTTCATAAAATTGTAAATAAAATGAAAACGAATTAAAAACTGTATTTAACTGTCCAGTATAAAACACGAAGCCATATGAACATTAACGAGAGGGGTTTAGAGCACAAATACAGTTACTTAACTAACTTTACCTGGCTTACTGCTGGCTAACAGCTAAAACTGTTAGAAACATTAGGACAAGCATAGGTGCACTGGAGTTAACCGCGTCGGTAAATGAAGTCGGGCTACTTAATATGGCCGACTCGAATGGCGGATTTGAATCAGCTGAAATGAACGCCGACGTGGGCCGATTCGAGCGACCACACCAAGGAGACTCATGTAACGGACGCCGACTCTCTCAAAGACGCCGATTTTCGGTCTGGTGTGGACCCTTAGGAGCCATTAAAACGGATTCTTATGATTAGGCTAAAGTCAACTGACAGTTGGTTGATGTTAACATGACAGCTTTACGTCCTAATGTAATAAAATAGAGTAAATGAGTGACAAAGTCCTTATTTAGTGGAGAAAAACGTTACTTTTTGTTTCGTCAGTTAATATCTACCTGGGGAGGTTTAGCTCAGGAGGTAGAGCGGGTTGGCTGGTAACCGCAAGATTGCCGGTTCGATCCCCGGCTCCTCCTAGCTGAGTGCCTGGTGTCCCTGAGCAAGACACCTCACCCCAATTGCTCCTGACGAGCTGGCTGTCGCCCTGCGTGGTTGACTCCGCCGTCGGTGTGTGAATGTGTGTATGAATGGGTGAATGTCAGTCATTACTGTAAAGCGCTTTGGAGAAAAGCGCTATATAAATGAGGCCATTTACCATTTTTTAATATGTCCATGGTTAACGTAGCTAAACTTAGCATTAGCAACTGTCCGACCGCAGGTAACGTAACGTTAATGACGTGACGTCAAGTGTCGTTGCTAATGTTAACTTACAATATTAGAATAGTAATGGTAATTGTGTAAACTATCAATTATCAAACCTCAATAATGTCAATTTCAACCACTTCAACCGGCTTATTTTACCGTTAAAGAGCTAACCGTTGGGAGAACATCTACCTACCTCAAAGACGCAGAGTCGGAGTGAAGGGCCGTTGCTCAGGTGACGTGAGCGCAGTTGATTGAGGCGTTCAGGGAAACTGGTAAATTACACTTTTAGACGGCTTCGGGTCTCTATATACCGGTAGACACATCTTCATTAATTAGCACCATTTCCTATATGTCAGTGTAAAAGGTTATGCAGCCCAGGTTTAAAGAGACTTAGCAACTTTTCTATAAAGGTTCTTGTGGAAATAACAGTCCTTCATTTACACAGCCAAACAGCCCAGAGACACATCAGTGCCATAACGGTCCTTGTAAACATTGTCACGCACGAAAGCCCGTGAGTGTTCTAAGCAGTCATTACACCTACGGCACGAGAATGAACAAAATAAAATGGTGCATTCACTTGCAGTAGGAAATCTTAGCAATCAAGTCACGGACCTCTAAACAATGAACTAATAGATATCATAATTTTAGAGCCAGAGGTGTATGCAGATTAGACCAGCAGTGTTGCATTACAAGTCATTTTAGTTCAAACCTTTTATGTACAACATAGAATTCGATAATACAATACAAATAACCAAAACACACAGATTAAAATTGAAATTAAACATAAAAAGAACTGATTAATGAACTATTGGAAGTAACAAAGAAATAATAAATTATGAAATTAAATATATAAAATTGATTGAAATTATATATATGAAAATAACTGATTAATATTAAAGGAACTGATTGAAATCACATGGATTAAGAAATCCATGCTGACCCAGCATAATACAGGCATATCGATGCCTGCCACCACATCGATGTGCCTGTCCACCTGGATGAGGAGGCCAAAACATTGCTGGCCTGGCACCACCTTCATAACACGGCAATCCCCCTGTCCACCCACACGAACACTGTGGCTGCCGTATCAGACGGCAGCACAGTTATCAAAATTATAATATTGGAACTGGCAAATGAAGTGAAGGAAGGAAATTCCTATGCCGTAAAAAATTACGCTGGGTCAGCATCAATTTTTTTAGGGACGAATTTGCTCAAGGCATAATTTTTTACGGCATAGGAATTTCCTTCCTTCACTTCATTTGCCAGTTCCAATATTATAATTTTGATAACTGTGCTGCCTTCACAACACGGCAATCCCCCTGTCCACCCACACGAACACTGTGGCTGCCGTATCAGACGGCAGCACAGTTATCAAAATTATAATATTGGAACTGGCAAATGAAGTGAAGGAAGGAAGGAAATTCCTATGCCGTAAAAAATTATGCCTTGAGCAAATTCGGCCCTAAAAAAATTGATGCTGACCCAGCGTAATACCGCCATTTATACTTGCCAACCAATTGACGTACCTGCCCACCTGGAGATGGAGGTGGGCAGGTACCATCGATCAAATTAAAAATCAGGGACGTGGAGCCAGAGATGGCTCATCTTATCACTGTGGAGGGGTGTGTAGTCGCCATAAGTGATATAATTCAATAATACAATTAATACAAATAACCAAAACACAGATTAAAAAAATAAAATTAAACATAAAAATAACTGATTAATGAATGATTGAAAGTAAACACACAAAGAAATAATAAATTATGAAATTAAATATAAATTTGATTGAAATTACATATGAAAATAACTGATTAATATGAAAGGAACTGATTGAAATTACACGAATAAAAATAACAGATTAATATGAAAGGAACTGATTGAAAGTACATAATAAAAATAACTGATTAATATGAAATGAACTAGTTTCATAGCAAAACATACACGTCCTCAACTGGAGCTTTTCCGATAGCAGGGCAATCCATTTGTCCACCCACACAAACACTGTGGCTGCCATATCAGACAGCAGCCAGTTATCAAATTTACTTTTTTTGAAGAACTGGCAAGGTAACTGCAGGAAGGGAATTCCTATTACATAAAAATTATGCTTTGAGCAAATTCGGCCCCAGAAAATCCATGCTGACCCAGCAATCTATGCTCGACACCCCATCAATGTGCCTGTCCACCTGGAGGAGGAAAGAAGCTTGCAGGCACACTCCACACAAGAAGGACCTGGAGCCGAGGATGGCAGATGTTCTTGGCGTTTCTGGAGAAGAAGATTTCATAATAGGAACAGAACAAACAAAACATGAAGCACTTGATTACCAACAGATTAACAACAAACAAGTTACTATTTCACATTAAACCAGCGTTAACACAATTCACAGTACCCTTTAATAAGGGTAATCCGGTTGATCCGTCACCGGTCATAATCTGCCGATATTCGTTTTAAAATGTGGATCAGTGGTCTCAAAAAGGCTGATCAGAAGAGGCGCTCAGATGAAGATACATGCGTATTGTCTCATTTCTGGTTTCCGGTGCTTCTGCGTTTACTGGATGCATATTTTTTCTGCTCTAGCTCGATTCATTTTGTTATATTCTTCATTACAGCATTTAATTACTCGCTATACTTTTAAATCTACACTTGTTCTGCTAATGCCAGAAAAGGTTAGACTTGCTTTCATTTTAATTTCTTTATTGTAATACTTAATATGCAACTCTGTTAAGAATAGATAAATAAATAAATAAATAGATAGACGGCATATATGATCGCAAGAACACACCTGATCCAACCAATCAATGTGTGAAGGCAATTCAGGTAGGTGAATAAGTGGAGTCAGGTGTGTTCTTGGTTGGAATGAAAACCTGCAGCCAGAGCGGCCCTTTACTGGATCAGTTTGACACACCTGCTCTAGAAGATACTTACAGACTGTCTAGCGTTGAATGCTGATTGCTGCACTGCCTCTGATGATTCTTTTTTTGTTCCTCCGTCACCCTGGTTCTGGGATGTTTAAAGGAGAGATAAAACACAAGTCACATTACAGGTACATGTCACCAGATTTAGAAGAAGTGGTCTAAGGAGAGAGGAGGGGAGAGATCTATGCTATTTGCCACTGGATATTCAAGTTAATGAAGGTTAAACTTTTCACTGATGTGTACACCTCTTCACAAAGAATGCACAACCAATGAATGAGAAAAGTCTTGGAGTAATTAGGGCAAAAAACTGACCATTAATGGCCTTCTGTATTAACTGATAGGCTGATAGTCTGATTTAAAATGCTCTAGCTCTCACACTACACTCACAACTGTTACGCTGCATGTCCACCAGTGTGTCCTTTGTTTCACTGTCAAAAATCTAAGCGATCAGGGCTACGGTCTTGGATCAAGAAGCAGGGAATTGAGAGGTGCAACTCAATGCATTCCATATGATGTCCCTGTCTGCCTCAGGATGTTACAGCTGCGCGAGGCATTCTAGGTGCGCGAGACAGCCGTTATGCTATAAATTGATTGACAGCCCAGCCGTTATTCTACAACATTCCAAGGAACTGACAAGGTAGGACACCACACTACGCTGACTTTTTGACAAGATGTATATTCCTAAATACCAGCAAAATATTCTATAAATATAATTCTGAAAGTAAATCCGTATTTAAGTAAGACGTCAGTTTCGCCAAGTTAATGTTACTGTATCACCGTATTTAAGACCAGCAGCGCAACGATAAAAAAAAAAAAAAAAGCCGTTGGCCGGCATCAGCTTCGCAACATTGTCATTTAGCCAAAAGTCACAAACACACGTTAAACTCACAGAAAGCAACTATAACGATTTAGCCAAAACATTTTAATATATTTGACTCCGAAAATTAACGTTACGGTGTACCAACGGTTATTCGCGTCGGATATCAGCGTTAACCACAACCAACACTGGATGGTTGTGGTGTTGGTTGTGGTTAACGCTGATATCCGACGCGAATAACCGTTGGTACACCGTAACGTTAATTTTCGGAGTCAATTTGTACCCTGTATTTTTAATACTATGACTGTAACTTCGCTCCCTAGTTACTCAATAAGCAACTATTAAAAATGATAGGCTAAGCACCTTTATCATAATTGAAATAATTAGCTTAGCTTACTGATAAGTTAGGTAACCTTTACCGCTAAATTAGCTACGTTAGCAGCTAAGTTAGGTAACGTTATCCGTTAAGTTAGCTATGTTAGCCGCTAAATTAGCTAACCTTTAGCTGCTAAATTAGCTACCCGTTAGCTAACGTTCGAAAACAGCCGTTGGCCAACGTTTGAAACGAGCCCTTGGCCCCCGTAAGCTAACGTTAGAAATAAGCCGCTAATCAGCATTAACGCTAGGTTGGTAAGATCACAGACAGAAATCGTTACGGTTTTACGTCAATCGAATCACTTAAAATATGTCACTTGCCTGCATTCGCATGATCTTCGGTACTTCCACGCCTTATAGCCAAGAGCTTTCCCTCCCGGAGAGCGTGGCTATGGAGCGGTCCAGAGAGCCTTGAGCCTGGCTTTGACCATGCACCTGGGTCCGGCGGCGTGTTATAAAACCGGATCCGGAACTGCCACTTGGTTTTCATGTGGCAGGCTTCTTGTGCAACTCTGCGCGAAACGTTTATAGCGCCTCCTTGTGTATTGGAGTGTACAACATTAACAACAGTCATAATCTTCAAAAAGAGTTTATTACTGGGTCAATCTGTATATTGTAATTCATATGCTACTGAGAACAATAAATATATGTTGTTGCCATAAAACCTCATAAAACTGTATTTTTTGTTTCTGCATTTTCAGAATGGCACTGCGTAAAACTTTTGGGTCAGCGACGACACCGTACCAGAGGTGCCCCACTGTCACTGTAAAGGTGTTGGCTTTGAGGCAAAGCATCCAGGTCCCCAACTGGAGCTTCAGTGATGGCACGGCAATCCCTGTGTCCACCCACACAAACACTGTGGCTGCCGTATCAGACAAAATTTATTTTATTCGAACAACTGGCAAATCAAGTGGAGGAAGGGAATTCCTATGCCGTTAAAAATTACACCTTGAGCAAATTCGGCCCTAAAAAATCCATGCTGACCCAGCGTAATACGGCCATATATAATTGCCAACCAATTGATGTACCTGCCCACCTGGAGATGGAGGCCCAAACATTGTTGGCTCCACCATCAATCCAATTAAAAATCAGGGACGTGGAGCCAGAGATGGCCAATCTCCTCACTGTGGAGGGCTGTGTAGTCGCCGTAAGTTTGTGGACATTTTCCTACACAAAGTTGAAATCCATCTTATATTGCCTATAAATAGTACAAGCTTAAACTGCACAGCAATAAAGTGAGTGAAAGATAAACAAAATAAGCATGTTAGAAATGTAAATGATACATGGAGGCCTACAGTCATACACACACACACACACACACACACACGACAGAGTGAATTAGTGTGAATTTTGGAAATACATTTGAAATACATTACATACATTTAAACACGATTCAAATAACTTTTAAAAAATTATTTTTCATTTGCATTGTACCACAGCAAAATGCCTGACTGTATTTTGAGTTTTTATGGCATTTAAAAAAAGTCCTTCCCCTGTCACATTTAGACAGAACCAGTGGAGCGATATGTTAAGGAGGGAGGCCGCCCCATCCCTCTGAGGGCCTTTGTTATCAGAGAGGTACAGAACAGGCACGTGCACACATAGGGCCCTATGGGTGCTTGAGCCCCTGCCCTTTTTTGCCTCGTCTTAAAAAGTGCCCTCTGCCTGTGTGTGTTTTTTTTTTTTTTTTTTTTTTTTTAACAACATTAATAAATTCCTGTCAGGGATGTAAGTAAAAAAAAAAAAAAAACAGCGGTACAAAAACTCCACGTTTTCTTGTAATACCGGGTTGTTTGAGCCTGCCGCTTCCGCCAGAGAGAGAGAGAGGGCGAGTGAGTGAGTGAGAGGAGAGAGAGCCAACTGCGCCCCATGGATAACTGAGGAGACGTGACAGTGGAGCAACTTGAACCTGTGAGTTATGGTCTAGTCGCAGTCCACTTATTCAGCATCTAATATGGGTAATATTTCAGAAAAACGCTGTATTATTCTATTATTCAATGTGTCAGCTTCTGTTTTTGCCGGACGTCGGAGCACGGCGCATCAATTGAGCACGGCACATCAAATCCGCACAGAGCAGAGCAGATCGTGCGAGACAGGAAGTAGTGTAGAAAATACAAAATAAAACACCGGGTTAATTTTCAAAATAATATGCACTGTGTTTACGGCGGATCACATTTCTCTCACAGTAGAGGTTTAGATATAAAGTTTATTGTGACTTTGCTACTACTGTGTGGGTTAACAAAATAATAATAATAATAATAATAATAATAATAATAATAATAATAATAATGATAATAATAACAATAATAATAAGAATAATAAGAATAATGATAATAATAATTATTAATAATAATTTCAGCATTCTGGGGATATAAGATGTAGGTTATCTGTTAGGAATATTACCATCTGTATTTAAACTTGATTCATGTTGATTATGCCTGCAGCACAATGCCAAAAAAAGAAAGGATACAGAAAAGGAAGGAGAAGGAGCGCCAGGAAGCAGCTAAGGGTAGCAGACCTCTTAATGCATGGCTAAAACCAAGTACTAGCACCAGAATTCAAGAAAGACCACAGACCTCAGAAAGTGTCACACCTGAGAGAGAGGCAGAGACCTTAGAAGCAACACCTGAGAGAGAGGAGGAGGAGAGTGTAGAAGCAACACCTGAGAGAAAAGAGGCTTTAGATGCAACTCCTGACACAGAGGAAGCCATAGAAATCCCGGTAAATGTCGGGGAGGAAGAATCCACAGGAAGGGAGGCAGATGATACTACTGCAGAGGAAGCCATAGATGAGGGGGAAGTTGAAGGAGCTACAAGTGATGTAGGCGAAGAGGTCTTATCAAATATTGCACTGTTAAAGTATCCTACAGATCCTGCCCACCAACAAGCTTTTGATCTAAAATGTAATACCAGCTATGTCAAAATGTGTGTTGACAGAGGACCATGTCAACCTGTACTTAGATGTCCCAAAAATGCAGATGGACGATCATTTCAAAGAAACTGGTATAACACTAGGCCGTGGTTGGAATACTCACCAGACAAGGATGGTATGTTCTGCTTCAGCTGTCGTCTTTTTCTTAATGAAGAAAAGTACAGCAAGTCTGCTTGGAGAGTGGCTGGGTTAAACAACTGGAGAAAAGGGCTTGAAAAAATGCAAGAGCATGCAAACTCAGAGGCCCACTTAACAAGCATGGTGCGATGGAACACTTTCAAAAAGAGTGCATTACAAGCAGCTCTTGATGTATCAGAAATTCAAGGCAAGGCAGTGAGAGAGCGAGAGAAACAAAGAAACAGGGAAATTTTGACCAGATTGATTGACATAATTTTATATCTCGCACGACAGGGAAAGGCTCTCAGGGGTGATGATGAGTCTTCTGCAAGCTCAAACCAGGGCAACTTCCTTGAACTTGTGAAAATGTTCAGCCAATACGATAGTGTTCTCAAGCTACATTTAGATAGTGTAAAAGAGAAGAAAGTTGGTAAGAAGAAGAGTTGGGTTTCATTACTCTCAAACAGAACACAAAATGATCTCATAACAGCCCTGGCCACATTCACAAGAACAGAGATAAGAAAAGAAATGGAGGAAGCAAAAATCTATTCCATACTTGTAGATGAAACCACTGATGTATCTCACTGTGAGCAGGTCTCCTTTGTTGTACGTTATGTGTCTGAAATGGATGTCAAGGAGCGCTTCCTCCAGGTTTGTAATGTGTCAACCACAACAGGTGAGGAGATGGAGAAAACAGTTCTGGACCTGTTACAAATGAATGACCTACAGATTGAAAACATGCGTGGTCAAGGCTACGATGGCGCTGCCAATATGAGTGGTCAGTACAAAGGACTGCAAACAAGAATACTGCAACACAATGCCAAGGCTCTATATGTCCATTGCCACGCCCACTGCCTGAATCTAGTCCTGGTTGAAAGTGCAAAATCAAGCCTGCACTTTATCACCTTTTTCAACCTTGTAGAGAAGCTCTATGTGTTCTTCACTGCCTCTTCAAAAAGACACACAGCATTTGTAAAATGCCAACAGGACCTGCGCCCTGGAGAGCGTGTCATTCAACTACAGAAGCTCTCTGACACACGCTGGGCATGTAGGGAGAAAGCCCTGAAGGCCCTCAACAAGGTAATGGATGCTGTAGTGAAGACCCTCACTGATCTAACAGTCCAAGAGCCTCCAGATACTGCTGCTGGTGATGCAAGAATGTACCTTAATGCCATCGACTTTGAGTTCTTACTGTGCCTTGCAATAGCCACACCAGTTTTTGATGTCACTGCACTTGCCTCTGATGCACTCCAGAACCAGAGTATTGACCTGTCCACGGCATATAGTGTTGTTGGGGGAGTGATGGATACCTTGTCCAATCTGAGAACAGAAGAAGAGTTTTCCAAACTGTTCAAGAATGCCACAGAAAAGGCAGAGGCTTCTGAAATCAGCATTCCCACAGTCCCCCCGGGACAGAAAAGGCAGAGGAAGGTTCCTGCAAAGTATAAACACAGTTCTACTGCAGCCACAGAGAGCCACTCCTTCAAATCAGTGGAAGAGTACTACAGAGTGAAGATGTACTATCCCTTCCTTGATGTTCTTTCTCAGGAACTACATAGGAGATTTAAGGGAGATGGGAAGACACAGTCCTTCAAAGTACTCAGTGCACTCCACAGTTTGACGAAGGCCAGCAACTGGGTAGGTAAAGATGCCATGGGTCCTGACTCTACTGAAGCTGTCCGCACGCTGTGCGAATTCTATGGAGGAGAAGAAGAGAAGCTGAAGACAGAGCTCAGAGTTTTCTATGCATCATTCCATGACACTCTCACACTGAAGGGGATCTTAAGCACACTAAGAGACAACAGTGGACATGACATCTTTCCAGCACTGGAAGAAATGATGAAAACATATGCCACGATTCCAGTGTCCACTGCCACAGTAGAGAGGTCTTTTTCTAAACTGAAGCTGGTCAAAAACTCACTCAGAAGCCTATGCACAGAAGAGAGGCTGTCTGATCTCCTTCTCCTCTCCATTGAAAAAGACGTAGCCATAAATCACAATGATGTGATCAACATCTACAGGGACATGGCCCCCAGAAGGTTGCTGCTTTAAGGCCCCCAGAAGGTTTGGCTACTGATTGCACTGATTTCACAGCATTTCATGGAAGCCCTGAATTTACATTGAGGAGCATATTTGGGTATGGGTGGCCTCCATCCTACAGCCCTCTACTGGCCCCTGGTCCATATTTTTGGCCCTGTATTGCGTTTCAGTTGTTTAGTCTGAGCATTAAGTGAGAAAGACCATAAGTTATAACTTGATGGTGTTTTCATCAAGTTAAGGGAAGAAGGACAGATTTTCACATTTAAGTTTTTTTCCATTTGGGTATTTATTTTTGTATTTTTCAAGTTCATGTTGCACTGTTCAATGTTCAATATTAAAGTGCTTATCTTTAACAATAAATAGCCTAATAATAAACCAGTGTTTTGTTGCTTTTCATGTCTTCCAAGCCTATGTGAATTAACTCATTATGACAATAATTTGTTGACACAAAAGAAATGGCAATCACTTTTACCTACAAAGGACACACAGCTAAGTAGTTAGCTTCCTATTAGCAAATTAAATTTTACATTAATTTCCATATTGTGTAAAGGACCAAAAAAAAATTTCCTGCCCTTTTCTGACTTTGAGCCCCTGCCCCTCTATAATCATGTGCACGTCCCTGGCCAGGAAGCAGCTAAGGGTAGCAGACCTCTTAATGCATGGCTAAAACCAAGTACTAGCACCAGAATTCAAGAAAGACCACAGACCTCAGAAAGTGTCACACCTGAGAGAGAGGCAGAGACCTTAGAAGCAACACCTGAGAGAGAGGAGGAGGAGAGTGTAGAAGCAACACCTGAGAGAAAAGAGGCTTTAGATGCAACTCCTGACACAGAGGAAGCCATAGAAATCCCGGTAAATGTCGGGGAGGAAGAATCCACAGGAAGGGAGGCAGATGATACTACTGCAGAGGAAGCCATAGATGAGGGGGAAGTTGAAGGAGCTACAAGTGATGTAGGCGAAGAGGTCTTATCAAATATTGCACTGTTAAAGTATCCTACAGATCCTGCCCACCAACAAGCTTTTGATCTAAAATGTAATACCAGCTATGTCAAAATGTGTGTTGACAGAGGACCATGTCAACCTGTACTTAGATGTCCCAAAAATGCAGATGGACGATCATTTCAAAGAAACTGGTATAACACTAGGCCGTGGTTGGAATACTCACCAGACAAGGATGGTATGTTCTGCTTCAGCTGTCGTCTTTTTCTTAATGAAGAAAAGTACAGCAAGTCTGCTTGGAGAGTGGCTGGGTTAAACAACTGGAGAAAAGGGCTTGAAAAAATGCAAGAGCATGCAAACTCAGAGGCCCACTTAACAAGCATGGTGCGATGGAACACTTTCAAAAAGAGTGCATTACAAGCAGCTCTTGATGTATCAGAAATTCAAGGCAAGGCAGTGAGAGAGCGAGAGAAACAAAGAAACAGGGAAATTTTGACCAGATTGATTGACATAATTTTATATCTCGCACGACAGGGAAAGGCTCTCAGGGGTGATGATGAGTCTTCTGCAAGCTCAAACCAGGGCAACTTCCTTGAACTTGTGAAAATGTTCAGCCAATACGATAGTGTTCTCAAGCTACATTTAGATAGTGTAAAAGAGAAGAAAGTTGGTAAGAAGAAGAGTTGGGTTTCATTACTCTCAAACAGAACACAAAATGATCTCATAACAGCCCTGGCCACATTCACAAGAACAGAGATAAGAAAAGAAATGGAGGAAGCAAAAATCTATTCCATACTTGTAGATGAAACCACTGATGTATCTCACTGTGAGCAGGTCTCCTTTGTTGTACGTTATGTGTCTGAAATGGATGTCAAGGAGCGCTTCCTCCAGGTTTGTAATGTGTCAACCACAACAGGTGAGGAGATGGAGAAAACAGTTCTGGACCTGTTACAAATGAATGACCTACAGATTGAAAACATGCGTGGTCAAGGCTACGATGGCGCTGCCAATATGAGTGGTCAGTACAAAGGACTGCAAACAAGAATACTGCAACACAATGCCAAGGCTCTATATGTCCATTGCCACGCCCACTGCCTGAATCTAGTCCTGGTTGAAAGTGCAAAATCAAGCCTGCACTTTATCACCTTTTTCAACCTTGTAGAGAAGCTCTATGTGTTCTTCACTGCCTCTTCAAAAAGACACACAGCATTTGTAAAATGCCAACAGGACCTGCGCCCTGGAGAGCGTGTCATTCAACTACAGAAGCTCTCTGACACACGCTGGGCATGTAGGGAGAAAGCCCTGAAGGCCCTCAACAAGGTAATGGATGCTGTAGTGAAGACCCTCACTGATCTAACAGTCCAAGAGCCTCCAGATACTGCTGCTGGTGATGCAAGAATGTACCTTAATGCCATCGACTTTGAGTTCTTACTGTGCCTTGCAATAGCCACACCAGTTTTTGATGTCACTGCACTTGCCTCTGATGCACTCCAGAACCAGAGTATTGACCTGTCCACGGCATATAGTGTTGTTGGGGGAGTGATGGATACCTTGTCCAATCTGAGAACAGAAGAAGAGTTTTCCAAACTGTTCAAGAATGCCACAGAAAAGGCAGAGGCTTCTGAAATCAGCATTCCCACAGTCCCCCCGGGACAGAAAAGGCAGAGGAAGGTTCCTGCAAAGTATAAACACAGTTCTACTGCAGCCACAGAGAGCCACTCCTTCAAATCAGTGGAAGAGTACTACAGAGTGAAGATGTACTATCCCTTCCTTGATGTTCTTTCTCAGGAACTACATAGGAGATTTAAGGGAGATGGGAAGACACAGTCCTTCAAAGTACTCAGTGCACTCCACAGTTTGACGAAGGCCAGCAACTGGGTAGGTAAAGATGCCATGGGTCCTGACTCTACTGAAGCTGTCCGCACGCTGTGCGAATTCTATGGAGGAGAAGAAGAGAAGCTGAAGACAGAGCTCAGAGTTTTCTATGCATCATTCCATGACACTCTCACACTGAAGGGGATCTTAAGCACACTAAGAGACAACAGTGGACATGACATCTTTCCAGCACTGGAAGAAATGATGAAAACATATGCCACGATTCCAGTGTCCACTGCCACAGTAGAGAGGTCTTTTTCTAAACTGAAGCTGGTCAAAAACTCACTCAGAAGCCTATGCACAGAAGAGAGGCTGTCTGATCTCCTTCTCCTCTCCATTGAAAAAGACGTAGCCATAAATCACAATGATGTGATCAACATCTACAGGGACATGGCCCCCAGAAGGTTGCTGCTTTAAGGCCCCCAGAAGGTTTGGCTACTGATTGCACTGATTTCACAGCATTTCATGGAAGCCCTGAATTTACATTGAGGAGCATATTTGGGTATGGGTGGCCTCCATCCTACAGCCCTCTACTGGCCCCTGGTCCATATTTTTGGCCCTGTATTGCGTTTCAGTTGTTTAGTCTGAGCATTAAGTGAGAAAGACCATAAGTTATAACTTGATGGTGTTTTCATCAAGTTAAGGGAAGAAGGACAGATTTTCACATTTAAGTTTTTTTCCATTTGGGTATTTATTTTTGTATTTTTCAAGTTCATGTTGCACTGTTCAATGTTCAATATTAAAGTGCTTATCTTTAACAATAAATAGCCTAATAATAAACCAGTGTTTTGTTGCTTTTCATGTCTTCCAAGCCTATGTGAATTAACTCATTATGACAATAATTTGTTGACACAAAAGAAATGGCAATCACTTTTACCTACAAAGGACACACAGCTAAGTAGTTAGCTTCCTATTAGCAAATTAAATTTTACATTAATTTCCATATTGTGTAAAGGACCAAAAAAAAATTTCCTGCCCTTTTCTGACTTTGAGCCCCTGCCCCTCTATAATCATGTGCACGTCCCTGGTACAGAATCATTAAAATGATGTGCTTTTCTCTCTCTCTCTCTCTCTCTCTCAGCATTTTCCAAGCAGTGTATACCTCAATCACATTTTAGTAGAAATCAAGCACCGCTTACGCAGCATGTTTCTGCTATTGTAGGATGAAGCAGAGGTGAGAGTTTGTTTTTGGCGGGAGGCTGTGCTGAACAAAATAGAAGTCAGCATGGTGGTAAGTGTGACTCACATGAGGGGGAAAGGTTCCCCTCCTGGTTTCACACTCCATTCTACCACATACACGGAGGTCAAGGTGAGTAAATTACTACATCCTTTGTATTGATACTTCCTCTTTAGAATTAGTCTGCCGTTGGACATCAGGCAGGCTGCTTCATGCAACAATGACTAAATTATATATTTCTTTTCTATAGGCATTCAACGGCAACGTGCCATGTATGGTGAAAGGGGTCAGGACCCTCCCCAATGGGGACATAGAAGTCCTTGATGGCAGTGACACAGAGAGGGTCATCCCAGAATCTGTGTGGGAGAAAGCATTTCCAGATAATGTAGCCATTCCACCAAATGTAATCATGGCATTCAAAAATGGGAGGGTTGAGGAAATCCTCTTGGAGGGAAATTAGTTTAACCTTCATCAATCATTTACCAATCAGTTCTTTTTAGTGTGTACATTTTAATTGTCATTTATTTAAATCATTTATCAATCAGTTCATTTTTTGAGTGTGTATATTTTAATTAAAGTAATTTATTTAAATCATTTATCAATCAGTTATTTTTTTGAGTGTATATTTTAATTAATGTCATTTATTTAAATCATTTTTCAATCAGTTCATTTTTTGAGTGTGTATATTTTAATTAATGTCATTTATTTAAATCATTTTTCAATCAGTAAATTTTTTGAGTGTTTATATTTTAATAAATGTCATTCATTTAAATCATTTATCAATCAGTTAATTTTTTGAGTGTGTATATTTCAATAAATGTCATTCATTTAAATCATTTATCAATCAGTTCATTTTTTAGTGTTTATATATATATTTTTTAATTCATGTCATTTATTTAAATAATTTATCGATCAGTTCATTTGGAAATATGCAGAACAGTTCAGAGATAGTACAGAGATAGTTCCTCGATGACCAACTATCCTGCACCCCCAACATCACTGCTGTGGCCCGATCCTGCAGATTTGCCCTCTACAATATCCGCAGGATTCGGACCTTCCTCACAAAAGGATGCAACGCAACTCCTGGTCCAAGCACAGGTCATCTCCCGCCTTGACTACTGCAACTCTCTCCTGGCTGGACTCCCGGCCTCTGGGATTAAACCATTGCAGCGTATCCAGAACGCTGCAGCACGCCTTATCTTCAATCTACCCAAATTCTCGCATGTGACCCCCCTCCTCCGTGACCTCCACTGGCTCCCTGTTGCAGCACGCATCAAATTCAAAATGATGACACTGGCCTTCAGGGCCATCAATGGAACGGCACCTGTCTACCTTCAAACACTGGTCAAACCTCACGCCCCGAAGCGAGCACTTCGCTCCTCTTTCTCAGCTGGCCGGGTGGTACCACCATCGCTGAATTAAAACAAATGTTGCTCAGCAAAGTCCAGACTCTTCTCTGTTCTGGTCCTCAGTGGTGGAACGAACTCCCGACCAATGTGAGGACAGCAGAGTCACTGCCATCTTCCAAAAAAGGCTCAAGACTCACCTGTTCAGACTTCACCTCGACTCTACATAGCATGACCCACTAACTGAAAAATTGAATTCCGCTTTTTGAAATCCTTCATGTCTCTTATGAAAACATACCTTTACTCATGTGGACAAACTGTTTGAGTGCTTGAAATGAGTTTACCAAATTTTAGGTTCACAAAAGTAGTGTAATATATGAATAAAGTAGTAGATGAATGGAAAATAAATGTCTAAAAGGAAATTTTGTCAATAGAAATTTATTCTGTGCCGTTAGCCTGGGGCCTGTACTACGAAGCAGGATTTGTGCTTAGCGAGGTCACTTTTCTGTTTCAGCGTACATCTGACCACTTTGAATTATGTTTTTATATTTATTTGATTTGCTCCCAAGTTTACACCGCCGGGATTGCAGCTGAAAGAATGAGGCTGATATTGTCATAAACCACGTTATAAGAATACATCAAAGCAACAAATTAATTGTTTTAAATTTAAATGGTTGGCCTTTTATTGCTGAAGGACATCATAAGAGTTAAAGGGACGAGAGAGAGCAACGACATGATTTAAAAGACGGCTGCAGGGCGGATTCGAACCGGGACCGCCGAAAGGAGCCTCACATGTTGCGGTAACTCTACCACTAAGCTATCAGCGAAGTCATTGTTGTCATTCAATCAGTCAGATCTAGTAGTGCCCTTATGATGGGGTAGTCATATTATACTACTACTAATACTGGCCGCGTTTCCCAGATTCAATCGTTCTTAAGGACTTAAGACGTAAGGCGTTCCACAACATACACGAGACAACACAGCGCAGAACCGGAACTCCCGTTCCTCTGATAACAAGCAATAGAGAACAGCACCATCTATTGATACAATTACGGTACTACAACACCAAAGTGATCAGCCGTTGGATCTCCGCAGGGGGCAACCGGTACTTTGTCTGGACAGCCCGGTCTGACAGCACGTCCAGTGGCGAGAAGCATTTATATAAACTGTCTGGCTTCGCGCACGGCGACGCTGTTGGTTCGCAGCGAGAATGTGCTGTATTGCAGCCATGGTTTCTCACACACGTGGACTTTGGCAACGCCTTTATATAGAGTAGCAGGTGGAGCCTCTCTGGATGAGGTTCAGCCGAGTTCAATTACATCTGTTTCCTTGATATCTGTGAAATGCCACAGGGTTGTTGATGTGTTTTTATGTGTAGTACTATAAACTCATATATGCAGATGTGTGTGGAAAACTTTAACGTGTAATTCAATGTTTTTTTTTGTTTTTTTTTTAGCGCATTACAACATTGAGCATTGTTTGTTTATTATTTCGAAAAGCGGAGAATATAAATTTCCCTGACGCGGCTTGATCACTGAGCATTTCGTCGCTAAGAAGGCTGTTAAGAGTGGGTCAGCTCGATCTTACGTTTCCTTCTTAGTGAAAGATCTTCTTAGGCTAAGAGCGACTCGGCCACTATTAATACGACTTCCGCATTCACACAGTCGGCGAGTTTTTCCAGCTGTCCTTCCTGCATTTGGCAGATGAAACTGTTGCCTTTTGCCTGCATTATATGTTTAACTTCTTCGGATTTCTGTAAGATTATGGTTCGCTCCTCGTATGTGAAATACGCCGCTCCGCTGCAGTAGACTGATCCATGTATGTGATTGGTCAAATGCTGCAAACGCCGCCTCTCTCATGTGCACGCGCTCATAGCTGGACAGGTAAACCCTGGGTTGGGTTAACGAGTTGATAAGAAGTAGGATGAATAGTTGCAAGAGTAGGAATAGTTTGAATTAGTATGAATGTCGTTGAACAGTTGAACAATAACATGAATGTATGAGCGATGTGGAATATTTTAAGTTATGAATAATAGCTGATACTACGCTGGTTTGATGACTTGAATGTGTATGAAGAAGGTAAAGTAGTATGAATAGTTGGAAAAGTGGGAATAGTTTGAATTAGTATGAATGTCTTGAAGAGTTGAATAATACCATGAATGTATGAGAGATGTTGAATATTTGAAGTTATGATGAATAGCTGACGCTTCACTGGTATGATGATTTGAATGTGTATGAAGAAGGTCAAGTAGTATGAATAGTTGGAAAAGTGGGAATAGTTTGAATTAGTATGAATGTCTTGAAGAGTTGAATAATACCATGAATGTATGAGCGATGTGGAATATTTTAAGTTATGAATAATAGCTGATACTACGCTGGTTTGATGATTTGAATGTGTATGAAGAAGGTCAAGTAGTATGACTAGTTGGAAAAGTGGGAATGGGTTGAATTAGTCTGAATGTGTGTATGAAGAAGGTAAAGTAGTATGAATAGTTGGAAAAGTGAGAATAGTTTGAATTAGTATGAATGTCTTTGAAGAGTTGAATAAAGTATGAATGTGTGTATGAAGAAGGTAAAGTAGGATGAATAGTTGGAAAAGTGGGAATGGATTGAATTAGTCTGAATGTGTGTATGAAGAAGGTAAAGTAGTATGAATAGTTGGAAAAGTGAGAATAGTTTGAATTAGTATGAATGTCTTGAAGAGTTGAATAATAACATGAATGTATGAGAGATGTTGAATATTTTAAGTTATGAATAACAAAGGATGTCACCGAGTTCAGCTGTCACTCAAGTAAATGGCCTCATTTATATAGTGTGTGTCAGAAATGTGGACGCTAGGGCCAGTTAAACATGGTGTAGTTTCTTTGAAAATCCTTCTCGATTTGCATTGGATTCACTGAGGAGTACAATGAGTACTACAGAGACTGAAGACTACAAGTTCCTGCTCCTCCTGTCCACCAATCAGAGCACACCAGCTGCCAGTTATGAAGCTCAAAGGCACAGGAGCTCCATCACCATAGCAACGCCCCTCTGCATGTGTGTGTCTGTGTCTGTGACTCTCGAAAGCCTCTCTCTGTGTCTGAATTTCAGCTTTGTGCAGTCTCCGAACAAAAGCTTCCCACACTAACACCGAAACTCCTATCGCCAAAGTTTTCGCACCGTTAGCGCCACAAGACTCTGATGAAGACACTGATGACTTTTATTTTTTCCTAGTGTCAGAAATCTGGAAGCTACGGTGAGTTAGAAATGGAGTTGCTTTCAGGTTTCTTTGAAAATCTGCTCCTCGATTTACATTGGAGCGGATGACGAGAAAAATGGACTTGGCTGCGCTTAGAGGTTGCTAGTTCAAATTCTATAATTCTCACAGAGTTTTTGAGCACATTGTGAGAGAAAGGACAAGTTTGTCTACAAAATTGGAAAATATCACGTCTGTAGAGTGAAGATTGTGGCCGGGAGGAGTTTGGAAAGGAAAAAAATCTGAGACGCCCTCACACTCTAAAGGCGGGTCCACACCGCACCGACTGCCCGACTCGTGAAGTCGGGCTACCAACATGGCAGACTCGAACAACGACTTGGGCGGTTCACACCTACGGAACTACAGCCGACGCCATACGTTCCGCGCTTGCGCGAGATGTAATGTCTCCAAAACAACAGGCGGCGCTAATCTGTATTGTGCGCCAAAAAACACGAAAACCGGAAGTAGGCGGTCCTCTCTAGACCACCTTCTTCGATTCTACTGGTTATCCGGTATGTTTACATCGTCACTTCCGGGCTTCACTGATTCGCTAGTCAAGCTGCTAGCCTCCACCAATCAGAATGGTAAAAGAGTGACCGACTCGCATGGCAGATTACACATTTGAATCGGCTGAAATGAACCCCGACGTGGGCCGATTCGAGTGACCACACCAAGCAGACTCGTGTCACAGAGGCCGACTCTCTCAAAGACGCCGATTTTCGGTCCTGTGTGGACTCGCCTTAAGCGATGATGTCATCCACTCTAGCCTGAAAGTTCCGGCGCAATACACACCCATTATAATCTCATGATTTCTCCCAAAACAATCATGGTCATTGAACAGTGATTGATCAGAAACTATATGAGCTATTGAAACGCGGATTGACACACCCGGACACAAGACTTGTGTCTACATTTTAGAGTTTAAATGGAGTTTCTAGGTGAATGTATGAATGAATGGTGAGCAGTTGAATGTGCCTGAAGATGCACGGAAGTTTGAATGTTCCGTCCATTGACTTCAATGTTAAAAAAATGACGTAAAACGTTGAATATTTATGAATTTATGAATGTTATGAATGAGAAAAGTAGTAGCGGGAATGTCCTGAATGAGATGAACGTTTTGAAGTTTGAATGAAGTGAATCGGTTGAATAATGTTGAAGGAGTTTAGGTTTGAAAAAACAGGCGGAATAATAATAATAACTAGAAAAAGCATTTCCTGTAGAAAATGCGTGGAAATGCTTTATGCTGAAGCAACACTGGAAAAAAGCTGAATAGCTGAAGAGAATATTAATAAAGCTGAATATGTGGAAAGTTTGAAAAATCTGCATAGCTGAAGAGAATTTTCAAGAGCTGAATATTTGAAAAGTTTGAAAAGCTGAATAGCTGAAGAGAATATTTAAAAGGCTGAATATGTGAAAAGTTCAAAAAGCTGAATAGCTGAAGAGAATATTAAAAAAGCTGAATATGTGAAAAGTTTGAAAAAGCTGAATAGCTGAATATGAATATTAAAAGAGCTGAATATGTGAAAAGTTGAAGAAGCTGAATAGCTGAAGAGAATATTAAAAAAGCTGTATATTTGAAAAGTTTGAAAAAGTGTGTGTGTGTGTCTGTCTGTCTTCTTTGAAAAACTACAACTCCCACTGACTGCTCCTGTCCGCCAATCAGAGCGCACCTGCTGTCACTTCTGAGTGAGAGAGAGAGATAGAAAGACATTTTTGAAATTTTGAGAGGGAGGCAGTGGGCCGCCGCCCGGGGGTAAAAGTTTAAAGTTTAAACGGAGTTTCTAGGTGAAAGAATGACCGAGCAGAAGACATTTGACTAAAAAAACTACATTTCCCATTACTAAATGTAGTTTTTAGTACATTCCTGTCCACCAATCAGAGCACACCACTCGTGTCTCCATTTTAAAGTTTAAACGGAGTTTCTAGGTGAAAGTATGACCGAGCAGAAGACGTTTGACTAAAAAAACTACATTTCCCACTACTAAATGTAGTTTTTAGTACATTCCTGTCCACCAATCAGAGCAAACCACTCGTGTCTCCATTTTAAAGTTTAAATGGAGTTTCTAGGTGAAAGTATGGACGAGAAGAAGACGTTTGACTAAAAAAACTACATTTCCCACTACTAAATGTAGTTCTTAGTACATTCCTGTCCACCAATCAGAGCACACCACTGGTGTCTCCATTTTAAAGTTTAAATGGAGTTTCTAGGTGAAAGTATGGACGAGCAGAAGACGTTTGACTAAAAAAACTACATATCCCACTGCTAAATGTAGTTTTTAGTACATTCTTGTCCACCAATCAGAGCACACCTGCCGTCAGTTATGAAGATCAGTGCCCCACAGTGCTGTCACCATGGCAACGGCCCTTGCTGCGTGTGTATGACTGCTTTGGAGCGTCTCTCTGCTTCTCTCTATCGCTCAATTCCCCCTCTGCGTTGGGTCCAAACAAAAGCTTGCCACGCTCACACCAAAACTCCTATCGCCAAAATGTTCGCACCGTTAGCGCCACAAGACTCGGCTGAAGACACTGATGACTTTTATTTTTTCCTAGTGTCTGTGTGTCTGTGTCTGTGACTCTGGAAAGCCTCTCTCTGTGTCTGAATTTCAGCTTTGCGCAGTCTCCGAACAAAAGCTTCCCACACTCACACCGAAAGTCCTATCAGCAAAATTTTCGCACCGTTAGCGCCACAAGACTCGGCTGAAGACACTGATGACTTTTATTTTTTCCTAGTGTCAGAAATGTGGACGCTAGGGCGAGTTAGAAAATGCTGTTCATATCAGGTTTCTTTGAAAATCTGCTTCTCAATTAACATTAGAGCGGATGAGGAAAAAAAGAGACTTGGCCGCGCTTAGAGGTTGCTAGTTCAAATTCTGTAAAACTCACAGAGATTTTGAGCACATTGTGAGAGACAGGACAAGTTTGTCTACAAAATTGGAGAATATCACGTCTGTAGAGTGAAGATCGTGGCCGGGAGGAGTTTGGAAAGGAAAAAACTCTGAGAAGCCCTCACACTCTAACTGATGATGTCACGCACTCTAGCCCAGAAGAAAACTAAAAAAAGTCTGAAAACAGCATCATATTTAAACACTGATAATTTAAAAACTGTAATAGATATCACAATGAAAAGTAATAGCTGAAAAGCTGAAGGTTTTGTGAATGTTTTAAAATTTGAATGACGTCTGTAGGTGGAAGTATGCAGACTGCCATGCTTTTCAAAGAGGAGCATGTTTAAGAGGTTTTTAGGCTGATCTCCATAGGAATGCATTGAAAAAAAAAAAAAGGAAAAGGCTGAATATATTAAAAAGTATGAAAGGCTGAAAAAATGTTGAAGATGTCCCGGAAAGAGCTGAAAAGGCTGAACATTTTGATAGTTGAATGGTTTTTGTAGCTGAAAGTATGCAGAAGCTAGAGGCGACCAAAAAACGTACGGAAGAAGAAAAATAAAAATAAAGATTAGGATAACATAGGTTGGAAATGCTTAAGCATTTCCACCAACTAGAAAAAGCATTTCTTGTAGAAAATGCGTGGAAATGCTTTATGCTGAAGCAACGCTGGAAAAAAGCTGAATAGCTGAAGAGAATATTAATAAAGCTGAATATGTGGAAAGTTTGAAACTAGCACCCTCCCTCGATAGCCCCCCCCCCCCCCCCCCCAAAAAAAAAAAAAAAACCTTACCTATCTCTGATCTAGCACTGTTGCTCTTGAAGTACTACTTTACTCAGATGAGGACCTAACACTTGTTCTATATTTAGCTCTTACTGCATCGGCAATGATACGTCGTTTCTTTGTTTCCTTCTTTTGACAAATGTACTTATTGTAAGTCGCTTTGGACAAAAGCGTCTGCTAAATGACCTAAATGTAAATGTAAATGAGCCCAGGTTTTTTTTGGACATGTACTGGCACAGAGAAGCCATGCCTTGCTCTTTAGACAGCAGATATGCCATTTGTAGCATCCACACAGACGCCCTTTAAATGGTCATGAACTGTTATGTCCTTTCGTTTTTTGTTGTGTGTCCTCTGGATATGTTTTTCTATGTTTTTCTTATAGAAAGTTAATTTACAGTGCGGGCATTTTCCTTTTTTCAAACCGGTTGTACTTTTATTCTGGGCAGCAGAGACGGCAGAGGAAGACACAACAGTTGAAGCTTGGGGAGAAGGAGCAGTCGGGCTGGAGAGGTGGTGGCTGTCTTGACTGTGATGGGGTTTTGGTTGGATGTATGGACGGCAGCTGAGGTGGAGGGACTGTCTTGCGTGTTTGTGCAGGACTTCAGGTGTAGATCCATAACCGATTTCCTAGTGATCGTTTTGCCACAAAGGGGGCAGTGATAATGTCCCCCATCCCTGCAGCTGAGGTTGCACCTCCTTATCTTTTTGTCTAAGATCAATGCAGGCAAAAGATAGAGGAAAATAAGTCAGTGACTTATAAAAGTAAGCAGACACACATTCATAAATATTGTCTACAGACATATACACATACATTCTTATATTCTTTCTACACACATACATATATCACCTTTAAATGTAATGGAATGTTTTATGTGGGATTCCAGGTGGCGCTGAAGCTTCGTGTTTACGGTTGGTTTGAAAGTTGGGCATAGGGGGCAGTGGAAAAGTGTGCAGCAAGTTGTGCAGCGTTTGACTTCTGGCTTTGAATCATCCCTAAAAATCGAGTGATGCATCTACAAAAGACAGAAAAAAAATGTTATAATTCATATTTTAATTGTAGAAAAAATTAAGATCAAACAGGGTCCCCCCAGGATTTTTCCACTCAAATTTAAGACTTTTTAAGACCTTTTTAAGACCACATCAAATGAAATTTAAGACCAACCTCGCACCTATTCTGGCATACATTTATGAAATAATGCAAAAGAAATCCATCAGAATAACACAGGGACAAATAACAATTACTTCTTTTAATAAAGAATAAAGAGTGTGGGTGTGCACACCTGTTTGCAAATGTATTACAAATGGAGCATACAGCCCTATAAAACTCAACAATACAGTGTGTGTGTGTGCATGCCTGTTTGCAAATTACAAATGGAGCATACAGCCCTATAAAACTCTGCTGCAAAAGAACAATGTCTTAACATATTAGACACACATACATCCCACACCACGTGTGTGTGTGTGAGTGAGTGAACATCTATGTGTGCATGTACTGTATTACAATGGAGCTGGAACAGTGTCAACACTGTCTTGTTGCTCCCACATGTGAAAGTAGCCGCGATCTCCGAGTCGGGGAACATCACTTTGAAGAGCTTGCTTATATTTTCATTTGACGCATAGGAGTGGTGGTCCGATATTGTCTTTAGTATCCACGTCACGTTTGCCTTAAGAGTCGGCGTCGAGCCACAAAAAGCTTGTATGTTACCTGGCTGTGTGGGCTCGGTGCTGCTGGCAGCCGAGGTGACTGTTGAAGTTGGCGTCGGGTTTGGGAACTGGGATATGGGTGCCTGCTTCTGTGTAGCTGCTAAACATGCTAAATGTTTAGCACTCTTCATGTGCGACTCCAAGGCCACTCACAAACCCATTGTGCCGAGCTTGAATTTTTTTCGGCACAGACAGCACTGAGCCTCCCACTCATTCCCCGGTACAGCCTGAACCCAGTCATATTTTGAGTCATTGAGCCACAGTGGATTAAATCTGCACTTGGCTATCCCAAAGCTGCTGCGCGAGTGACGACATCGGTGGGTCAGCGGCTAACTGTGCACGCTCTAGCACAGGGATGCCAGGGTTACGGCCCGCGAGCCGGACCCGGCCCGACTGTACGTCACATCCGGCCCGCGGGTGATATGGGGTGAATATTTTTTTTTGATTATTATTTTATCTATTTTTTTTTTTTAAATACATACCGTAAATCCTCTAATACTGGCATGTATTCTATTACCGGCCAGTCACATTGGCTGGGGCAAGTGTCCACAGGCAGCGTTATTTCCACCCTTCCCATTCATTGTCAGGTTCGTGTCGCGAAGATTTTGGCTGAGGCTATATTAAAGGATTTACGGTTTGCCCTGCAATGCATTCGACTCACAGCGAGTGTGGAGACTGTGCGTCGCTGCCTCCTGCAAGCTCTCGAAAATCTTTTAAACTGAATGTTGTCGATCTAATATAAAGACAGATTCAGCAACTGCATAGCCTATTTCTCGCATTAAATGTTTTCAGAAACACGTTTCGGTGAACTATTGTCGTAAAATAAGAGAAAGTTTCCAAACGAGCCGCAATGTTGGTCGGTTTGAAATCCGGGAGCAGACAGGACAGCTGTGAAAGCGATCGTCCAATCAGGTGCAGCCATGAAGTGTGCACGTGATTGTATGAAGGAGAGCGCCTGTCAATCATCCTCCTTTGTAATGTATGTAATTTAGGCCTCATTGTGAGGCTATTTTGGTGCCAACGCAACTTTTTGATGTGTAGGCCTTCATGAATAATTTCAAATAGCCTACCTATCTATGTGTGGAGTCAATGTTTGGCCTTTTCAGTCCGAAAGTGTCCGGCCCCCTGAGGTCTCACTTGAAAAAAATCTGGCCCCTGTCCAATTTCACCCTGGCATCCCTGCTCTAGCGTAATGTGCCGTAATGTCGGAGATCGATAGTCGGAGAGAAACAAAAATCATTTTACAACGCAACGTTCCATGTTTTGTTTTTTTGTTAGTGTTTTACTTAGTATACAGTTATGTTGAGCTGGACTATGTAGGAATTTTTGTTCACAAGTTAGTCAATCAGAAGGACCTCACAGAGTCTATATTGCGTTGTTCAGATTCTGCAGGAGGATCATGGAGACAGCGAAGCCGTTGGTTCTTTAGTGCGCCATTGCTGCTGGCATTTATTGCAGATGAACATCAGATGATACAGACGTCTGGAGAAATTCACTTCTCTAGCTAAGAGCTGCTGTGTACAACACAGTTCTCTCGGCCAGAGGCATGAAGTTCTGGCGTTTAAACTATCTGCTCCAGAATATATATGTTACAAAGCAGGCAGGGCTTATGTGTATTTGCTTGTGCATGCAAGTGTGTATTTTTGAGATGCTGCTCCTCCTCCGGCTGGTTCCTCTCTTGTCTCCAAGATGATGAACGCAGGAAATGCCCCGCGAGTTGGGCCTTTTCCGACTCGCTGGCTTCATCCCCTGGTCCTGCAAGAAAACACTCCTGCTCGTCTACCATACATCATGTGTCCTCCCCTGTTCTGCTCAAGCTGGTGTCCCTCAAATTTACATCAAAGAAAACACTAATGAGCATCCACCATACTTTATGTGTTCCCCCCCCCTCTTGTTGGTTCAGACTGGTGTCTCTCGAACTTATCATTTACTGAATGCAGGTGTGTGTGTGTAAGCTGCTGCTGTTTTTGTTCCTCTAATGCGGTTAAATACGTCCAAGGAAAGTGTATAAGCTCCTGAACTTCCTCTATCCAACTGCGTCTGTGCTCTCCTGGCCTTTCATTCACTGATGGTAACTTTCTATTACTCCGCCGTTGTCTGAGGATGATAGAATAGATTAATATCACACACATTACATGATTGTAGTGAATCACACTACATGCTTATAATGAATCACATTATATGATTATAAAACACATTCCTAATTCGGCAAAACATACATGATTATGAAAGGCATCTATGATTCTGAGATATGCCACTTATGAAACATACAATTTCCGGATGTCATCATTCCTTCTAGACATTTTTATGTCTACAATTATCATGCAGATAAGAAAGGGAAAAATTAAGACCTTTGAGAATGAAATTAAAGACTTGTAAACAAAACTTAAGACCTTTTCAAGGCCTTAATTTACGGTTATCAAATTTAAGACTTTTTCAAGTTTTTAAGACCCCGCGGGTACCCTGTCAAAGACGATAAATTCTCACAGCACAGCAAACTATTTAAAGGGCGGTAATTCAGTAGTGGTTGTAGTCTAGACGAATTAGTCCCATCAGAGCATCAACTTTAACTATTATTGGCATATAATTAATGATGAGATATATTTCTACCTCATACTGTACTTTACATCTGTTTCTCTCTCTCATATGTTTTATGAACTGTCTGAGCCCCAGCACCCTATTGACTGGGGGACATTGAACATTTAGAATCTGAGACAGGATAGTAGGTTATTACATAACAGTAATTCATTAACTTTTATCCGTTTTATTACATTTTTCATCTCTTTTACCCCTTTTAACTGAACTAAGTGCTATGATCTCTTAGTTATAAACAGATTGTATGAACTAAACAGGCAGATCGAATATTTAACGATCGATTTTGTCTATTGAATGATATCGCGGAGATGAACAGCCGATAGGTGCAACTCTAGTTAAAGCGAAACGAGCTGCGTCAATTCAATTCATGGTAATTATTTTATTACAACATAACTCTGTTACGAGTATTAGAGCCACACGTGAAGAATTTTTTTTTTTTGCCGTGACGAGATTAAAATCGACACGTCGACTTTAATGTCGACATTAAACTCAAAACGTCGAGAATCAAGTTGCAACATCATATCGACTTTAATCTCGACGTGTCCATTTTCCATTCCTCTGTCAGCACGCAGACGCTCCGGGCATCCTCCCAAGCGTGCAGCGGATGACACGAAGTAGTCGGCAATAACCCTGGGGTCATTGTTTGTGGTGTAGGCCTCCATCCAAACAATATAGCGACTAAAACCATCAATGCAACCACTGATGGCAATGCCGCACTACTACAGCGGATGGCTACTTTGTATCATCCGCTGCACGCTTGGGAGGATGCCCGGAGCGTCTGCGTGCTGACAGAGGAACGGAAAATGGACACGTCGAGATTAAAGTCGACATGACATTTCAACTTTATTCTCGACATTTCGAGTTTAATGTCGACGTGCCGATTTTAATCTCGTCACGGCAAAAATATTTTTTTTCTTCTTGGGGCCCTAATACTCCGTCGTAGTTTTGGACTACAGATGACTGTCAAAAGTTCAAATCTTAAAATCGTTTATGCTCCCAACACATCCACAAATCTCTAAAATCGTTTAATAATGCAGCATTCACACCGGACGCGATAGACGCGAATACAATCGCGTGAGACGCGTGTATCGCGCCTCTTGATCATTTTGGACTATTCGCTTCATTCGCGCATGGCGCTCATTTTTGAACCGGTGCTGCTCTAGCGGGGGAAACGAGGGCAGCGCCGGCGGGTCATGTCGGCGGGCCCTCCTCCTCCGCCTCGGGGTACCCGATGCCAGAGTCTGTGAGCCTCCTCCGGGAGCCACGTCCCTCGCACTTCTCCCCAGGGAGAGTCGGGGCCACATTCGACTACGATCTCAGATCAGACGAGACAACCTGCGGAATTTAAGCATATTACTAAGCGGAGGAAAATAAACTATCTAGGATACCCTCAGTAGCGGCGAGCGAAGAGGGAAGAGCCCAGCGCCGAATCCCCGTCCGACGGGCGGGCGGACGTGGGAAATGTGGCGTACGGAAGACCACTTGCCCAGTGTCGTTCGGGGGCCTGAGTCCTTCTGATCGAGGCTCAGCCCATGGACGGTGTGAGGCCGGTAACGGCCCCCGACGCGCCGGGGTCCGGTCTTCCCGAGTCGGGTTGTTTGGGAATGAGCTCAAATATATCTTTGACATGTATTGTTACTTATCAGTTGATACAAACACAAATACTGATATAAGATAATGTCAGCTTATATATCCGCCTGGCTGAATTAACAAACCAAATCCCCCCCAAAACCCAAAGAAATAAAGCTTCCTCAAGAGACGACGAAGCAAATGACTAAAAACAGCTAAAAACAGCTCATCTGTCTGTCAGCTCATCTGTCTGTCGGCTTGAACTCGTCGCTGATTGGATGTTGCGGCGCGATGCCTCCTGAAAAGTTCAATATTTTCAACTTTATTCGCGTCGCTCAATTCGCGTCTATCGCGTTCGGTGTGAACGCCCCTTAAGACCGACTATAGGCTACACAACGTTTGCAAAAAACATTTGCCTATCTTACAAAAATGACACCTAGCTAGCGTTTGGATTAAAACAACAAATGCTTCATATTGGTGTAACGTTCTGTTATTTGTTTGATGAAAAAATCTAAACTTAATGAAACTAATAGATCGGAAAAGAAATGCAAGTCTCGTGCATTTATAATTGTATCGCTGTGTTTTGAATAGTCACCTACCATAACCTCCAAGTGCAGCTGAGCCGAACGTCACATCTTCGTGCAGTGAGTCCCGTTGTTACACCGAATTCTGCGACCCACCGAAAAGTGTGACCCGAGGGGGCGCTGTTGAATAATGTGCAACTCGCACTCCAGACATCCACCAGCACGCAATTTCCGGCGTGTGGGTGGATGTTTCTGTCTGCAGCGGAAGTGCGTGTGGGTGGATGTCTGGAGCGTGTGGGTGGATGTCTGGAGCGTGTGGGTGGATGTCTGGAGCGTGTGGGTGGATGCAAAGTCGTGGGAAGTTTACAGAAGAGATGACCACAGACAGCACTGTGAGTTGACAGGTGAGTGACAGCTTTTAAATATTATGCTACAAGCAGAACAAGTTAAACCAATGATCGACGTGATCCAACAGTGTAAACTTGCAGTATTGATCCACAATTTTCGGTCTTAGTCGTCACAGTAGGCTAAGTAGCCGAACGTATGAGGAGCGTTCGGATGGAGTCCGGCAGACAGCAGTCAGACCGGGTGACATTCAAGTAGACGAGAGTGCGACGGTAAAACTTGGGGGAGGTCGGCAAAATATATTGTGGACGGTCACGGGAATGCTAAACGCCCGACTCCCGAGATAAAACATTTTGCTGGCTGCCCTGGCGGTATCTCGCCGCAGAGAGCTCAGACAGAAAAACAGAGAGAGTGTGGGAAAATCCAGAGAGGACCAGGACACAGAGAAAACAGTCAGAATGAAACAGTTGCCTTGGATGCTCTGGATCTTGTGAACTACAAAAATAATATGTACTCGGGGTGATCATTTTAAGTCATGTTTGTGTATTCTATGTCATTTCAGAGGGCCAATGCAGAGAGAGGAGCATGTGGAAGATGACACACACACACACACACGCACACACGCACACACGCACACGCACACGATCGCTTCACGGCGTGGGACGGCCGTGCGTATTCACGGCGCTCCGCGTCCAGTGTGAACAACACCATAGCTTAACAGGGGCGCCTAATGGAAGCGGGCTCCGCTACGCGTCTATTTGCGGCGCTTCCACGTCCAGTGTGAACCAGGCGTGAGAAGGGAGCGCTCGATTTTTGGATTAACTCCCTCCTCCGAAACCTGTGATACCACAGTAACCACATCACATGCTAAACGGTAGGCGCCTAGAAAAAACTAACGTCCCTCATCCCAATCCACCCGTAGCACTGTTTTAACACACACATCCTATCGTCGGATTATCGGAGGTATTAATAATTGTATCGGATTTATCGGGTTGACGTCATAATTCCTATTATCGGGCCGATAATTATCGGTCCGATAATTATCGTGCATCCCTACCTGCAAGTTTCGTGACGATTGGGTTAAATATTGTGGAGTTATGTGTATTGATTTCTAGAGCCCCGCCCCTCTGATGTTCATTGGCTGATAACTTCTGAACGCAACGACATTTGACAAAGCTTTTGATGGCACTTGACCACCTTGGTCCAGTGATGACTCAGAGCAAATTTGGTGAGAATCTGATCTACGGTTTAGGAGAAGTGAGCAAAAACGTGTTTTTCACAAAATTCAAAATGGCGGAACATTTCGGTAGGCGGACTTTAGTAGTCCCAATTGCAATTTTGTGGAACACACTTGCCTGCATATGTGTGCCAAATTTTGTATCAATTGGAGTTTTGAGGGGAGTGGCCTAAAAGGCGTTAGGTGGCGCTAGAGAGCCACTTTTTTGTGGCCAACTATGAAACCTTTAAAATATCAAATTTTTCACCAGTCCCCATGAGCTCAGAGATTTTTTTCAACTTCTGAATATGATAAGGCCCCCAAAAAGGCCGTCGAACTTGCGAAATAAGAAAAAGAATAAAAAAAAAAATCCGTTCAGTTTCAATAAATCCGTTCAGTTTCAATAGGGCTTCGCTGCCCGACGTTGTCGGCGCTCGGGCCCTAATTACCCATTGGCCTTTTGGAACTGCAGGGGAATGCATGGGGGCACTGAGGTCCGCAGGCACAAGTTGGTCCATCGCCTCCAGCATCTCCGAGCTGAACAGGACAGGAGTGGGGGGGGGGGGGGGGGGGTTGGAACACACTCCCTGTGAAATAAAAACACAGGAAGACTGTTAGTGGAAATGTTTCATCAAAAACAAAGCATCCATACAGTCAAACATATACACATTTTTCAAATAAAACGTAATCAAAACTAACAAACCTTGTGAAACACATTTTCCAAATAGTCTCAACCACACAAGTCTTACCTTCCTGTCCTGTCCAACTACGGTCCAGCATTGGGGCAGCAGGGCAGGGGCGACGTCATCCATCACAACCGGCTGGGGACGGCGACCGGGGGGGAGGAACCACGGGCAGCGGCGGAGGGGGTTCTCCAACTGCTGGCGTGCGTAGCTCCATATCAGCTGGACCAGGACACCCCTCCCATGGCTGTCGCTCAGACCGACCTCAAAAAACAAACAATCACAATTAATTGACGGAACAGACATTTTACAGTAAATCTCCCATGCACTTAAATAGTCATATACAAACACCATCCCGGCTCCACAGCTCAAGGCGGTTCAGAGGGAACTGCTCTGCGATGCAGCAGAGCAGTTCTGCTTCATCGGCGGTATGAGCAATAAGATTTTGCTCATACCGCCCAACCCTAATGTGCGGTAGCGGTAGCACATTTGGGTTGGGCGGTATGAGCAAAATCTTATATCACGGTATGAATAATTTAATATCACGGTAACGGTATCACGGTATGGTTTTCCCCCCTGTAAATTCAATTAATGGCTTAAAAATAACCATAATGTCGCATTTGATCATTTTCCTCTTTTATTTTAATTTTCTCACAGCAGCATAATATTATTTTAAAGAAAATATAATAATATAATAAACAATAAGCCACAAAGAATGTGGAAATGTCTGGTTAACATTTGAACTCCAGCTTTAACTTAAGCTATAGTGTGTGTGCAAATGTAAACACAGAGCTCCATCTTAATAAGAAATAAAAATAACAAATGAGAAAAAGTATACGTCGTGATGGCCTCCGTTATCTCCCTCCATCGATGTGATTTATTGTCAAACAGGGTGCCATCGGCGAAAGACTCATAATACTGCTTCGCGTGTTTTATCTTTAAACGAGAAATCCGGTCATTTTTGACCCCATGTCCGTTGTCCTCAGGGTCATCCCGACTTATTAGAAGCAAAAAACCCGACAAAAATTGACGTTGCCTAGCCCGAGATCTGTACCTGCCTGGCAGCCTTCCAGACTCGCTACAATGCTAATCCATTGGGGCACCGTTGTATCTGCTTTCCTGGGCCTCAGAAAACAATTCCAAGACCTATGCAACACAAGTTGTGTCCGTACGAGACACCACAGCGCTCGTTTAGCACAAAAAGTGTGGCAAAACAACATAAATATGTGTGTTTTAGCATGAAGTTACTCACCTCAAATCACCCCGCAGAGTAGACATTAGCAGTAGACATGGATGGATATGGATTTATTACGGACATGACGACTGCACTGCTCGATCGTTTCTTTATGGATACAATATCAAAACTACGTGGAAAACGTCTTCGTTTCTGCGGTGACAGGGAGGGACGAGCGCCTGGAACGTTACTAGCTGAAGCTATGTTGCTATGTTGTAACAGTCATACATATGGACGTAACATCTTCATGGATTTATTACGGACAGGACGACTGCACTGCTCAGTCGTTTCTTTATGGATACAAAATCAAAACTACGTGTAAAACGTTTTCGTTTCTGCGTGACTGGGAGGGACGACAGGCGCTCGGCTGTCTACTGCTAATGTCTACTCTGCGGGGTGATTTGAGGTGAGTAACTTCATGCTAAAACACACATATTTATGTCGTTTTGCCACACTATTTGTGCTAAACGAGCGCCGTGGTGTCTTGTACGGACACAACCTGTGTTGCATAGGTCTTGGAATTGTTTTCTGAGGCCCAGGAAAGCAGATACAACGGTGCCCCAATGGGTTAGCATTACAGCGAGTCTGGAAGGCTGCCAGGCAGGTACAGATCTCGGGCTAGGCAACGTCAATTTTTGTCGGGTTTTTTGCTTCTAATAAGTCGGGATGACCCTGAGGACATGGGGTCAAAAATGACCGGATTTCTCCTTTAAGTGGTGGAAGAGGTTACCGGTGTTTCCACCTGCAGCAACAGTCGCGCGACACTCTTTGTAAAGTATCGCTTTTTGTTCGTTGTCGGATTTTCTAAATCCGAAAAAGTTCCAACAGACGTAGCGCCCTTTTTCTGAAAGAGTTGGGTGGGTCGCGCTGCCTCCGTTTCCTCGTGACGTTCACTCTCCGCCTCCGCCATGATTGTTATTACTCAGGTAAAGCTGTTTCTTCTTCGTCATGCTCATGCAACCACGCAAGCAGTCTGCTGCAATGCCCGCAGTGCCCCGTGTGTCGATGCGGTGTAATTACAGTGACTCAGAGCGATGCCGCAGACATCTGAGCTTTCTCCGGTATAAACGGTATTGCAAAATCTCTACCGGTGGACACTTTTATACCGTCACACGGTATAATACCGTCATACCGCCCAACCCTACCGCACATCTACAATAAATACACAAAGACGACATAGTGAAGTTAAAAGTCTGCTATACAACACATGACACACCATACATGTAAATGAACTTCACAAAAATCCTTTTAAAACTTAAGACGGGCCCACACCGGACCGAAAATCGGCGTCTTTGACAGAGTCGGCGTCCGTGACATGAGTCTGCTTGGTGTGGTCGCTCGAATCGGCCTACGTCGGCGTTCATTTCAGCCGATTCAAATGTGTAATCCTCCATTCGAGTCGGTCACTCTTTTACCATTCTGATTGGTGGAGGCTAGCAGCTTGACTAGCGAATCAGTGAAGCCCGGAAGTGACGATGGTAAACATACCAGATAACCAGTGGAATCGAAGAAGGTGGTCTAGAGAGGACCGCCTACTTACGGTTTGGCCCACAATACAGATTAGCGCCGCCTGTTGTTTTGGAGACATTACATCTCGCGCAAGCACGGAACGTATGGCGTCGGCTGTAGTTCCGTAGGTTTGAACCGCCCATGTCGTTGTTCGAGTCGGCCATGTTAAGTAGCCCGACGTCATTTACTGACGAGAATCGGGCAGTCGGTCCGGTGTGGCCCCGCCTTTACCCATGACTGCTGCAACGCGGCGAAACTCCTGCCTGAAGTGATCCTGGACATCCACGTCGACCGACAGGCGAGGAACGAAGTCCAGGACGAACACCTTGGGGCACCGACTGCAGGCACTGGCGATGAGCGCACGGAAGTCCTCCCCTGCCTGCTCCACCGTCCTCCTAGCCGTCAGGTTGTTGCTGGGGGCAAGAACACAGACAAGGTCTGGTGTACGTGGCACAATCGCACTTACCAGCTCAGTCCTCAGGTCCCTGGCGCAAGCCCCCGGCGTCGACATGGCACCAAACGTCAGGCATCCCTCCGGCATTGTGACGAACCCATCCACGATGCTGCGAAGGTGGGAGTCCCCAACAAGAAGAACAAACTGGAACAACATGACAAAGAATTATTATCATGCAAACAAGGTTATGATTAACATCAAACATCATTTGTCAAACGACTTCCAAAACAACATTACCTTTTTGCCTGGAGACTCCGGCTGGATGACCAACTTGTGGCTCCGGCCGGTGCGAGCAGAAGTTGGCCACTTCCTCACGGCATGGCGCTGTCCAGTCCCGTGGGCTAGTGAAAAAGTAAAAAAAAAAAAAAAAATCACAGTCAGAAATTTCACTCATAATTTATAATAATTATATAAGCATAGCTCTTTCCACTAAATATAGTGAGAAAACATCTAACTATTAATAAAGTAAAACATTTAATTAAAAAACAGTACATACCAGGGGGTCTGCCCGAGAAGGAAATGACAGGCTCCTGCCTGTCACACTGATCCTCCATCCTCCGCTTGGCAGCAACGGACAGCCGGTGGTTCTTCCCTCGAGGCATCCTAAATGGAAAGATAAGGCACACTAGACAAACACGTTATGAAGAATATAACTCTGAAAACTTGTATTGAATGTGTGAAACAAATAGAAAACTCTTCCTCTGAGACTCAGTGTCCACTAGTCTCAGGGCTCCAGAGTGCGACCAAAATTTTTATGAGTGCAACTGAAAGAAATTGTAGGTCGCACTGGTGCACCTAACGCTGCTCGGGTGAAAAAAAAATCATAAGCGCCGTATCTCTTTATGTTCTCCTGACGGTATCGTGGTCTAAACCAATAAGAGACGGAGCTCGGGCGGGTCCTTGCCTCTGATTGGCTGTGGTCCTTTTCACTGCTGTAAATTGTGTCAGTTCGAAAAATGCGAGCGAGCTGAGCAGGTACTCTGAGCGCTTCGACAATGAGTGGTGAGCGCTTCGATTCTCTTTGAAAATGAAGAGAGGCAGAAAGCTTCGCCCCGAGACTAATTAAAAAGCCCAAAAATATGCCTTCAGACAGGACTGGTTGAAGCAATTTCCCTGGCTGATGTACGATGAAGAAAGGGACTCAATGCACTGCATTTATTGTCGGGAGTGCGGTCAGAATTATCCGGTAATAGTGCATTTGTGGATGAGTCAACATTTTGCATCGAGACGTTGAAAAAGCGCAATATGTCCAAAAAGCATACTACATGCCGTACATACAAGTGTGTTAATAAAGTGGCCCCTCATCCAGCTGCATTTCAGCGTCGGGCTGTATCGATCAGGTCCGCTGAGGAATCTGAAATGCAATAAGCCTCCTTACTCCAAAACAGGAAAACAGGAAATGACGGAACGGAGTGCAGATAAAAACAATGCACACACAGTCTTGGTTCAGTATTTGTTCGACTTGAGAAGACCTTTGTGGACTAAATACTTGGCATTTCTGGAAAGATGACTCTGGCTAGGGTGACACTCGCGTTGTGTGCTCTCGGGCTCATTATTTTACGAAGACATCGTCTCAGTAGGGAACGAGTAATACGGAGAAACCATCGTCACTTCCGCCCCGCCCACACACCGCCATTGGATACTCTGATTCGCTAGCACACCGCCAATCAGAGTATCCAATGGCTCAGACGTCCAACGGCCCACCTCCTCAGAATTCGCATGCTCAGTCTGATCAGACAACGTCCGCGCGGCTCTGAAAGCTTCCGACGCAGCTGTACTAGGGTTGTCACGATACCAGAATTTCAGTAGTCGATACCAATACCTGTGAATTTCCACGTTTCTCGATACTAATTCGATACCACAATTAAAAAAAAAAAAAAACAACAGGACGCATGTACTTTTAAATTCACTAATTTATTGAAAACTGCTTCAAACTGTCAAGTATTTAACACCACTGTGCTTTAAGATCTTTTTGCACAAGGTTTAAATTGCAGTACCAGCTGCCAACACACCTATAGCCATCCAGTATAAAAACAAACTGTGCACAATACTGTGCTTATGAATATGGTCATAAATAACAATAGTCAACTATTTTACATAAAAAAAAAAAAAAAAAAAAAAGAACAGCAGTGGCCTATAGCCAGGTTTGACGTGCTTCCTCATTTGGTCTGAAAACTTCTGAGGCACTTTTTGCATGTCGGCTTGTTTGAATCAAGAATTTCTCCGGATTCATCCGCCTCGAATGCAAAATATTTCCACACGCGACTCTTCGCACCTGTCTTGTCGACGAGCCGACGTGTTGTGCTTTCGCTCCCAACCGCTGAAGCCATTTTTTTCCGAAGACGGCAAGTTTTCTTCTTCAGCGCCGCTTACTGCTCTGTGCTGCTCACACGCGTATACTGCCCCCGTCAGTTCCGCCAAGAATCGACACGGCTCGCCGAGTGAAAATTTGTATATTCGGTTCTGATGATACCAGAAAAAAGCAAGTATCTAATTATTTTTTTCGTGTCGGCATCGAATTGGTACCCAAGTATCGGTTCTTGTGACAACCCTAAGCTGTACACACCAAACATATGTGTTCCCGACCTCGTCCGAGCCTCTCCAAACGCTTCAGACGTCCAACGGTTGGGCCGGTGTGTTCCTGCCTTTAAGCTAGGCCATAAGGGGGGTGTCATTATGTAAAAGGAGAGCAATAAAAAGGTCACCATTTGGCATTAAAGGAGACACGATGAAAAATGTGGGTGCACCTAAATTTTGTGCTGGTGCACCTTAAAAAAAAAAAGTTAGGCGCACCAGTGCAACCAATGCAAAAAGTTAGTCTGGAGCCCTGAGTCTCCTCCTCAAATAATGTTCTCCTCTGCAAAAAAATAATAAATAAATAAAATATCAATTACATTTTATTCATATAGTATCAAATAATACATACCATAAAAAATGTCAGACCACTTATACAGAGCTGGACTCTAAATCTATTCTCTAAGATATAAAAACATTCGTAAACATACTTGTCAGCAGTAAAAACAAACACAACATAATGTTAAAAAATTAAAAAAAAAAAAAAAAAAAAATCACACACACAATACAAGTTTGCATTTCTTACACAGCTTGCCCCAGCTATTACAAACACAGACCTTTATAAGCCAATACATTCTCGCACAGGCTGCACGTGTACTCATTAACATGCGGTATATCATACAGCCACTTCTCGTGCGCTTTAAGACTCGTGAAAATGTGCACGACGAGCAAAATATCCATCATATCTCTCTTGTCCTTTTAAACGGACAAGAGAGATATGATGGATATTTGCTCGTCGTGCACATTGAAATTGCATCAGGACCGTAAAACAAACTCATTGTAAAAGGCAGAGCATGACAAAGCTAGTTACCTAAAGGCCACCGCCCAGCCAGCCAGTTAAAGCCTGCTAGCTAGCTAGTTGCCTTTAGCTAAAGGCCCTTAACGCAACCAGACAGAACAATATAAATTATAAAAAAACACGTTATTATTTTACCATTATGACTACTATTAACTTAAAGACAATATGTACCAGTGTTGACAATGTGGAATATCTGTGAAAACGCTGAGTAACATCCATCCATCCATTTTCTACCGCTTATCCTGTATTTAGGGTCGCGGGGGGGCTGGAGCCGATCCCAGCTGTCATTGGGCGAAGGCAGCGTACACCCTGGACAACACGCCAGTCTATCGCAGGGCCGACATGTAGAGACAGACAACCATTCACACTCACATTCACACCTACGGGCAATTTAGAGTCATCAATGAACCTATCCCCATCCTGCATGTCTTTGGACTGTGGGAGAACCCGGAGAGAACCGGGGAGAATATGCAAACTCCACACAGAAGGAACCCGGGCCAACCCGGGAATCGAACCCAGGACCCTCTTGCTGTGAGGCGAGAGTGCTACCCACTACACCACCGTGCAGCCCGCAAATATAAAAATAATAAATAAATGCCAACGCATGGTGGAAACCGAAGCACACGACACATACAACTGCCTGTTGCGTGTCACCGGCCCGCCCGCGGGCCGTTTTGCACTAATAGCTCAAGACCGTAAAACAAACTCATGGCAAAAGGCAAAGCATTACAAAGCTATTTACCTCATGGCCACCAGCCAGCAAACCAGTTAAAGCTTAGCTAGCGGGCTTTAGCGAACGGCCTTTACAAGTTATAAAAAAAACACATAATACTTTTACCATAGTGACCACTATTAACTTTAAGAAAGACAATATGTACCAGGGTTGACAATGTCATGAGCTGTATCAACCTATGCGGTTGCTCGCTAACGAACATAGCTACGACATGGCCGACATACCAAGCTAACGTGTGCATGCTCAATACAAATAAATATTCATTAATAGTTAAAATAACTCACGGTCCGTTCGTCCGAAGCACGAAAAGCGGTCCAATGTGGTCTCCTCTCGTTGTCCAAGGTCCAAAGTGTCGAAAGCCAAGCCAAAATCCAAAGCCAAACATCCAAAGGTTCTCTCGAGATTCGATAACGCAGCTCGGAAAGATCTGGAATCTCAGACTGGACGATTGAAGACGCAACGTCGTCAATACTATCTCATGGAGCCAGCTATTAGCCAATCACAGCGCTTCAAAAATGGCGACAGCCGCACGTCACAGATTCGACACGCGGAGACAAGTCAAGACACAAACGTGAACTAAACAGGAAAGAGAAACGCACAGGAAGTCCACAAAATAAAAGCACTCTATATATCGGATTTATATAAATTATAAAAACAAAGTGAAACATGACTTATCCTGACATATTGATAATAACAATACGTATTACTATGTTCCCATGGTTTACAAACGTATGTAGTGGATTAATTCATCACAAAGAAGTGGACATTGTAGTATGAAAACAGACATATACTATAGGTGATATAATAGTACACTGTTCACAAAATTATTTATTTCATGGTGCGTTCATCAGTGATTCAAGTCGTTTTTCATGCATCTACATCAAAGCTTGGAGGTGCGGTAAAGGTGTAAAAACATGATATTTCCAGGTGAATATTGCAGTGCAGACGCTTTCAGGGTGGGACTCTCATCAAACTTGAGAAGTTTGAACCAGATCAGAAAATGGACACTGAAGTTATAACAGTTTATAGAGTATTGTGGCAAAGCATAACATTTGCCGGCATTCGTGGCGCCTTCCTGGCCACGCCCTTCGACTTATGTACCTTTTGATGATTTTTCATTGTTGTGGACTTTAGAACAGGTTTGCAAAGTTTGGTAGGAATCGGATCAATGCTGTAGAAGCAGGGCGTTAAAATAAACTGCATGAAAAAGGCGAAAAATTCGGTTAAATTTGACATAAAATGCAAAATAGCTGACTTCCTGTACATTTTTCGGGCATGGGTCCCGTTTTTTTTTGTACATCTCTACATGTTCTATGTACCTACAAAGTTTCATGCAGCTACGTCAAAGTCAAAGATGTTCAATCTCTTAAAAGGTGCGGTAAAAGTGTAAAAACATGATATTTACAGGTACCATCAGGTGGCGCTCTGACCTCAGGTCAATATTACAGTGCAGACACGTTCAGGGTGGGACTCTCATCAAACATGAGAAGTTAGAACCAGATCAGAACCAAGCTTACAATTGAAAAATGCTGATTTACTGTAGCGCCCCCGAGTGGTCAATTTTAATAAAACTTTCAGGATATGTTCCAGGCAGATATGTCAACATATCCTGCAAGTTTCGTGATGATTAGGTTAAATATTGTGGAGTTATGTCCTTATATGAGTGTAATAACATGACATTTCATGTTGCCAATACGTGGCACTCTGAATGTGAGTCAATACTGCAGTGCAGACGTGTTCAGGGTGGGACTCTCATCAAAAGTGAGAAGTTTGAACCAGATCGGACGATGGACACTGAAGTTATAACAGTTTAGAGTATTGTGGCAAAGCATGAAATTCGTCCATGTTCAGGGCGCGTAATTGTGCTCCCGTAGGACTTATGTAAGACATTTCGATGATTTTTAATCGTGGAGTCCTCTAGAACAGGCTCACAAAGTTTGGTAGGAATCGGATCAACGGTGTAGGAGGAGTTCGTTAAAATACAAACCTTTCAATTGAAAAATGGCTGATTTACTGTAGCGCCCCCGAGTGGTCAATTTTAATAAAACTTTCAGGATATCTTCCACGGACATATCTCAATATATCCTGCAAGTTTCGTGATGATTGGTTTAAATATTGTGGAGTTATGTCTATTGATTTCTAGAGCCCCCCTCCTCTGATGTTCATTGGCTAATAACATCAGAACGCAACAACATTTTACAAAACTTTTGAAGGCAATTGACCAGCTTAGTCTAATGATGATCCACAGCAATTTTGGTGAGAATCGGATCTAAGGTTTAGGAAAAATTTGCAAAAACGTGTTTTTCACAAAATTCAAAATGGCGGAAAATTTCGGTAGGCGGACTTTGGTGTCATAATGTAATTTTTTGTAGAGCACATGGATCTGCATATGTGTGCAAAATTTCAAGTCAATTGGAGTTACTGTGTGAGCTGGCCATCCTTCTTTACGTTAGGTGGTGCTAGCGAGCCACTTTTCTGTGGCCAACTATAAAACCTTTAAAATCATTGAATTTTCGCCGTTTTCTATTAGCATGGACATTATTTTCAACTTCTGAATATGTTAAGGCCCCCAAAAAGGCAGTGATGTGGGAAAAATAATAAACGATACAGTTTCAATAGGGCTTCGCTGCCCGACGTTGTCGGTGCTCGGGCCCTAAAAATCATCATAGTCATAATAATTATAATGCCGATATTATATCACTATAGAAATCGTAGGCACATTTTAGGCATGTCTATCACAAAACAGGGTCAGGGCGCACAGCAGTAGACATAATATATGAGCCGGCCGGGCCATTCATCATCATCATCACCGTCTTCATCATCCGCGCTCCACAGCTGCACAGGATTCCCCGTCCAACATCAGAACGGCGGGACGGGACACCAGGACCTTGCCGCTCAGACCAGCTGCAGCCCCAACTCCGGTTCCAGCTCACGGCAAAGTTGCGTATTTCCACGGACACGGAGGCTGCGGAGGCGCGAGACCTCAGACCAGGCACGAGCTGCTGTATTTTTTTTTTATGTTTTTTTTCAGGCATAGATGCATTTCATTAGCAGTGGATAGATATGAAAAACCGGAGAGAGAGGGAGATGTTTTGGTCCAAGAGGTCCAAGTTTCAGCTGTGTTAATTCAGTCAGGCTGGGTTTCCGTTACGCGTGCCATCCGCCTTTGATCTGACGTCAGATGTGACGGGACAATCTATATAGATATAAATTCACGTGTTGATTCAATTAGTTGCATTAAATAGTGTTTGTTGTGATTATTTATTGCATTTAAATGTGCCTGGAACTGTGGAAACCTGCCTGTGAGGTCTTGGTGACATGTGCGCACTGCGCGCCTGTGAGCCACACTGCCACTCCGCCAGCTGTAATTCGCCAAGAGTAGACCAGGTTGGAGCTGGCGGGCTTTCTGTGACGCCTCCACCTGATGCGCCACCACACCCATCTTGGTGCAGGTGATCCACCAAACTGCCAAAGTGACCGTGCGCAAGGCTGCGCTGGTCGAAACTTGCATTGCACCAGCTCCGCCACCCTGCGCTGCGCCACAAAACTATAGCCCTTCGTGTCTTCCTCCAGTACCAATAAGGACTTTGATAATTTGGATTTCAACCTCGCCTTCACCTCCTGCCTAAAGCGTTAGACAATCCTTTGGCATCCCAGGGTGGTACCGTGCAGTGATTGGTGTTGAACGTTGTGCTTATGTGACAGATTATCATTGCACACATTCAACACAATACTGATGAGGTGCACACCAGCAATATTAGCAAAACTTTTGAATGATTGGAAATGAATATAGTCTAGTATTTTGTTTGTTTTTTGTTGTTTTGTTGGAATAATCTGTTATTTTATTACCTCTTATTTACTTATGTAAGAACAATATGCAAAACTACTGCAGCTAAGGTGACTGCTAAAATGATGGCTCAGTCAACTACCCACTTACCTGAAGAACTCTTTCTTGATGTTTTTGATGTATTGTGTTGTAATTTTCATGTGTCATTTGATTACATTTTCTTGTAAATTTAGTGTTGTCCTATAGGACAAAATGGGGAATTGTAGAAGAAAATGCGTTGCCTTACAATTCTTATTTTAATCTCATACTAATATTCCTTTCTCTTGTACTCATCAAATGTCCTGCTGCCCCTATTTGATTGTGGTTGACTTGTTATTCTGATAAGAAGACCTTTGATCTGTCCCTCTTCCTGGACCGTCTCCGAAACATCTTTATCTCACATACTTGATCAAGGCCTTGATGAATGGCCCCGGTTGTGACATTGTCTAGCTGTCCCGAGAAGTCACACCTTTCTGTTTTCTCAGGACATCTCTTCCTCTTGGTATTGAATCTATGCAAATCCACTGTTTAGACCTCCCCCCCTTTGGTTCTGTGTATAAAGCTCTCTCTTGCCCCACATTATGTAGAATGGACTCGCAACGCGGTATTTTCCTTTCCCCACTGTCAGTGATTAAACCTCATCTGAACCAGCCACCGAATTGGACCTGAAGAGTTTTTCTTCCACAGCTTCCAACAAAAGAACCGGGTTAATAAGGCTTATATTAATCATATTAATGCCCCTACTCCTGGAACTGTGCACCAGTTATATGGTGTCATGTTCAGGTATTCACAAACTATTATCTGTATTTCAATATCTTATATTCTTGAAGAAAACATAATTTTTTTCTGTCATGCCTCCAGGATAAACAAAGAAAATGGTTTTGATACATGGAAGTAAAGGGGGGGGATTATATCAATCTCATCAGGACTTGTCCAAAGTGTTAGTAAGCTTTAAGTGACATATCATGTTATCAGGAAGTAGTGAGCACACGACTGGATAAAAAAAAGCCTTGGATTACAAGACTTTCTTTCTGTACGTCTTTGGTTCTTTACCTTCGAGGCATGCAGGGTGAGTAATAGACAGGCTCAGTCACTATTCTTCTGGTGTTTCCCATGTGACCTTATTTCAAAAAAAGTATCAATGGTAGTCAACCGTGAGTGACAAATGATTTATTGATCCTGTTTGAAATGTGCCATGAATAACATGTTTGTCAATTTAAAAGGTAATTTTGCAGGTATTTGGTGTAAATCAAAGAATTCGACAAAACCGAATTCAACTTGATGATGGTGCTAGACGAAAAGTCAGAGGATCATCAAAGTAATTAGAGTTAATCCTCAAGGGGACATGAATGTGTGTGCCAAATTTCATCACAATCCATTCAAAAGTTGTTGAGATATTTCTGGATCGGAGACCAACCAACCACTGACTTCATAATGAGTATGAGTTATAATTCACATCTTTATAATTTCAAGTCAAAATGTGGTTAAATTCTACCTTCAACACCTTGTTTTTTTATTTATTGTAATTGCAAATAATCATTACAATACTTTGATCATTAGATTTTTCACTTTGTGCTCACCACAAGTACTAATATTTGTCCTGTAGCTGAGAATTCTTGATTGATTTAGGTTGGTTAATTAGCAACAGTCTTTGTTGTTATACATACATATTTTCCACACATAGCACATAAGAAGCTCATACTGAATTACAACAGTGTTTCTTTATAAAATGTCGACTGCTCCACCAGTGACTTTGTGCTCTATTGTCCAAACTGCACATTGGCTCCGATGTTGAACAACAGTGGACTGCTGGGAGGAGAGTGGAAAGAATGTGTCCAGGGAGAACAGCTGTTGCTTCCTCAGCAGGCGTCCGTGGCAGATCTCTGGTCAAGCTGTAGACTGGAAGTGGAGTTTCACTGCAGGAAAAATTGTTATGGCAGAGCAGAAAAGTATGTTTACATACAAACACCGACAACGCAACACTCTTCATAGTCTCCTCTAAAAACTGTCCAAGCATTAGAGGCAGTCTCTTACACAGAATGTGCTGCAATGACAATATGTAATTATATTTTCACACCAAACGCCAAGCTAATTTTCACCTTGTGTTAGTCACGCAAGTTTGACTGCAGGATCATTTGTGTGTCACTCATGCGGAGAGGCGGAGGCTTCCTTCCACGTAGTCACAAACCAGGTTTTTCCCATCATGGCTCAAATCACCACTATTGCTATGGTGAAGTCTCAGATCCACCAGGAAACCAAACCTCGTCCTCTCTGGGATCATGACATCATCCAGAGGTGCTCGGTGGATTTCACCAAGCTGGATTCACTGGATCTAGCATGACCCACGTGGGCTGGTTTACCACAGCTGGAGGAACCCAGAATAAACTATTTAGCTGTGATTAAATATCAATAACCAGATGAAAAGTATGCTGAAATAATATAATAATGTATTCACATCCATTTCTCGTGTCTGGTCTGGTCTCTGGACTAATGTGAGCTAATATCATAGACCTCTGGGGGACCACAGAAAGTCTCTGGTGTTTCCACATAGTCTGATCTGGTCTTTGGACTAATGTGAGCTACTAGCTAGACCTCTGGGGGACCACAGACCCAGGATAATTTGTTTCCTCCATTTAGGGTTCAGTAACATCAGGCCAACAGGAGGAGAATCTCAACACTGAGGCTTTAGTGACACAGAGTCACACAAATTAAACAAAAAAAAAGTGTCTATGTCTTTGCATTGACTTAATGTAAAAAAAACGAGCTTTGCGTTTGGTGTTTAGAGAGAGAACCTCAAATTAGATGAAATAAACATTTCTTCTGCCTGGTTCAGACGACACCATATGAGCCTGATTGGACCCCAATGTCAGTGTCAGCTCGGACCAGTAACGATAATGAGAGACAATCAATTGTTGTGACCATCGTACCAACAACAACATCCTGTAGTCTGAACCAGGAATCAGATTAATTCATAATTTTTTACACAATCCATAGTTACACTGTACCCTGCTTGACCCTCTGATCACCTGCATCATCATCATCATCATCATCACATTTAAAGCACACAAACCAGTTTAACATAACCATTCACTCCAGCATTGCTTACTAGTCCACATTGGTCCAAAGGATATATCTATAAAGATCTTGGTCATGTTGCACAATAACTGTTAATGTCCACAGTTCAGTATCAGAATACTGTACCCACATCTCAGCATGTCACAAGTCATCCACCGCACAGTCCTTCTGCTCTAAACAGCTGATGTGGTAACATCCTCCTCAGCACCGGTGGTGGTGGTGGTGCCCGGCCCATCCCCTGGTGTGTGTGGGGTGACTTTGGCCGCTCGGTGCTCCTTGCTTTGGGTGCAGCTGCGGGCACAGAGCTGGCAGGAGGCGCAGGCCGAATTGCAGCAGGGCAGGAAGCGAAAGAAGCTGACACGCCACAGGAACCAACCGGGCGACCAACAGCACCAGCAGAGCACCAGGCTGCCCGCCACTACACCCAGGAGGATGTAGAGGACCAGCAGGGACAGGGAGGCAGGGGAGTCTAGGGAGAGTACCAAATACAATTATCTTTATTTGAACTGTAGCCATATTATGTTTGTAATAATAATACTAATAATAATACTAATAATACTATTACTACTAATAATAAGCAGGTAGCAAACACTTATCACTTATCCTACTTGTCTGATTGTTAGCTAACTAGCTTAATAATTCCAATGCTTTAATGTTTCACTTGTAGGCCTACTGTTGATACTGCTTCTGTTAATACTACCACTACTGCTAATACTACTACTACTGTTAATACTAATACTACTACTGCTAATGCTATTACTACTGTTAATACTTCTACTACTGTTGATACTATTGCTTCTGTTAATACTACTGTTAATACTAATACTACTACTGCTAATGCTACTACTACTGTTAATACTTCTACTACTGCTTATACTAATACTACTGTTGATACTATTGCTTCTCCTAATACTACCACTACTGCTAATGCTACTACTACTAACACCAAATGCAGTTGTAACCCGAAGGCCTGGGCTGCACGAAATTTCTGCCTAAAAGCCTATTAAGCCTCTCCACTATGTTCCTGAAAACTTCTGTTGTAGAATTGAATTGAATGTTCCTCATGTGGTGAGTAAAAAGGAGGTTGAGGGTTCACAACATTTCTGAAAATATATATATTTCAACGTTGAAAACCACTATTATAAACCTTGCATTGTCCGTTCCTACCACATCTACCAGCATCAAAACAGGAAGAAGGTGGTTCAGTAGTAAAACCCGCCTCTTGCTGCTTTTGATTGACTGCCTGATGCCGTGTGTGAAATTGATGAGCGGTGAACGTCACACCAGGTGCTGAGAAATTGACAATGTTTTAACTTTTATGAGCATTTAAAAAAGGTGAGAAAACCATGACGTGCAGTGCAAGAGCGGAGTGCACACCTAACAGAGCGTAGGAAGACAGTGGTGTTGGGTCTGTCTCTCTGAGCACTTTTCCTGACACTATTCATGCCATCTTCTAATGCTCTCTCTCTCTTCTTTAGTGTCTTGTTATGTTTGACTGATATTATTTATCAGTGCATTTGGAAAAAAGAGTGGTTTTTTTTACCTCTGCAGGGGCATGTACTCTAATCTGTTTTCACGTTTTTGATTGAGGGGAATCAGATACGCGTTTCAGTCTCTGGATTTGCGGACGGTATTTGCGGCCATTTTCTTTTTCAGCAAACTCTTTCACTTTTCTCTTACATTCACACCTACGGGCAATTAAGAGTCATCAATTAACCTATCAAGTCCCCAGGGAGCAATGGCTATACTAATGAATTGTATAGAGAATTTCAGCATGATCTTGTTCCGCTTTTATGTAAATCATTTAATTGGGCTTTGGAAAATTAATCATGGGCAGCTATACGGAATTCTGCGATTATAACAGTTTTACACCAATCTGGCAAAAATGGCAAAACCCAGACTGCATCCTACCGGCCCATAAGCCTATTGAATACAGATAATAAACTTACATCTTCCATACTGGCTTGTTGTCTAGCAAATTGTACCCCAATTAATAAACAAAGACCAAACAGCTTTTATTCCTCAGAGTCAACAGGACAACGTGAGACAAACAGATATAGCACAAAAACAGAAAATACCTGTAGAAAGCATTACGTTAGACACCGAGAAGGCTTTTGATAAGGTGCTATGGCCTTATTTATTTTAAACACTGTCATTTTGGGTTGAGTCCAACTTTCATGAAATGGTTGAGAGCTATGTACAAAGAGCCAAATGCTAGAATCAGAGCTAAAGGAGTCCTCATCAAAAAAATGTAAATGTCTAAAGGTTGCCGGGGTTGGGGCTCTGTGCCCAGGGGACCCGGCCGGGCACAGCCCGAAGGAGCGACTGTAGGCCCACCACCCCCAGGAGGGTTCAGAAGGGGCGGGTGCGGTGCGATTTGGGTGGCTGTCCTGGGCGGGTGCCCCGGGTGCCCGCGGTGAAAGGCGCCGAGCTGGTGTGGGCTTGCTTATAGCCCCCCAGCTCAGCCGCCATGTGTTGGAGTATTCCCCAGTGAACGAGAGGGTCGTTTCCCTGCGCCTTCGGGGCAGGGATAGGTCTCTCACTGTTGTTTTGGCCTACGGGCCAAACGGCAGTGCAGAGTACCCGGCCTTCTTGGAGTCCTTGGGAAGGGTACTGGAGAGTGCTCCAACCGGGGACTCCATTGTTCTACTGGCCTCCCCGATCTGAACCCGAGTGGGGTTCTGTTATTGGACTTCTGTTCTAGTCACGGTTTGTCCATAACGAACACCATGTTCAAGCATAAGGGTGTCCATCAGTGCACGTGGCATCAGGACACCCTAGGCCGGAGGTCAATGATCGACTTCGTGGTTGTGTCATCTGACCTCCGGCCATATGTCTTGGACACTTGGGTGAAGAGAGGGGCTGAGCTGTCAACTGATCACCACCTGGTGGTGAGTTGGATCCGCTGGCAGGGGAGGAAGCTGGACAGACTTGGCAGACCTAAACGTGTGTGAGGGTCTGCTGGGAACGTCTGGTGGAACCCTCTGTCAGGGAGGTCTTCAACTCCCACCTCCGGGAGAGCTTTGACCAGATCCCGAGGGAAGCTGGGGACGTTGAGTCTGAATGGACCATGTTCTCCGCTTCCATTGTGGACGCGGCTGTTCGAAGCTGTGGCCGTAAGGTCTCCGGTGCCTGTCGTGGTGGCAATCCCCGAACCCGGTGGTGGACACCAGAAGTAAGGGATGCTGTCAAGCTGAAGAAGGAGCCCTACCGAACCTGGTTGGCTCGGGGGACTCCTGAGGCAGCTGACAGGTACCGGCAGGCCAAGCGTGTTGCAGCGCGGGCGGTCGCTGAAGCAAAGACAGGCGGTCGCTGAAGCAAAGGTTCGGGTCTGGGAAGAGTTCGGGGAGGCCATGGAGGAGGACTATCGGTCGGACTCGAGGAAATTCTGGCAAACCATCCGGCGCCTTAGGAAGGTTAAGCAGCCCTCCACCAACACTGTTTACGGTGGGGGATCACACTCCTCAGCCTCCCTGAGAAAGTCTATTCCAGGGTACTGGAGAGGAGCATTCGGCCGATAGTCGAACCTCGGATTCAGGAGGAACAATGCGGTTTTCGTCCTGGCCGTGGAACACTGGACCTGCTCTATACCCTCCGCAGGGTGCTCGAGGGAGAGTTTGCCCAACAAGTCCACATGTGTTTTGTGGACTTGGAGAAGGCATTCGACCGTATCCCTCGTGGCATTCTGTGGGAGGTACTTCGGGAGTACGGGGTCAGGGGCCCTCTGCTAAGGGCTGTTCGGTCCCTGTATGACCGGAGCAGGAGCTTGGTTTGCATTGCCGGCAGTAAGTCAGACCTGATCCAGGTGCATGTTGGACTCCGGCAGGGCTGCCCTTTTTCACCGGTTCGGTTCATTATTTTTATGGACAGGATTTCTAGGTGCAGCCGTGGGCCGGAGGGGATCTGGTTCGGGAGCCACTGGATTTCATCCCTGCTCTTTGCGGACAATGTGGTCTTGTTGACCTCCAGCACGTCCTGGGGCGGTTTGCAGCCGAGTGTGAAGCAGCCGGGATGAGGATTAGCACCTCCAAATCTGAGGCCATGGTTCTCGACCGGAAAAAGGTGGCTTGCTCCCTCCAGGTCGGGGGGGAGTTCCTGCCTCAAGTGGAGGAGTTTAAGTATCTGGGGGTCTTGTTCACGAGTGAGGGAAGGATGGAATGTGAGATTGACAGGCGGATCGGTGCGGTGGCTGCAGTAATGCGGTCGTTGTCTCGGTCCGTCGTGGTGCAGAGAGAGCTGAGCCGAAAGGCGAAGCTCTCGATTTACCGGTCAATCTACGTTCCTACCCTCACCTATGGTTATGAACTTTGGGTCGTGACCGAAAGAATAAGATCCCGGATACAAGCGGCCGAAATGAGCTTCCTCCGCAGGGTGGCGGGGCGCTCCCTTAGAGATAGGGTGAGGAGCTCCGTCACACGGGAGGAGCTCGGAGTAGAGGCGCTGCTCCTCCACATCGAGAGGAGCCAGTTGAGGTGGCTCGGGCATCTGTATCGGATGCCCCCTGGACGCCTCCCTCGGGAGGTGTTGCAGGCATGCCCCACCGGGAGGAGACCCGAGGAAGACCCAGGACACGCTGGAGTGACTATGTCACCCGGCTGGCCTGGGAACGCCTTGGGGTCCTCCCGGAGGAGCTAGGGGAAGTGTCCGGGGAGAGGGAAGTCTGGGCGTCCATGCTCAGGCAGCTGCCCCCGTGACCCGGTCCCGGATAAGCGGAAGACAAGATGGATGGATGTCTAAAGGTACAACAGAAGGAGATCTGTTATCCCCATTGATATTTGCACTGTGTATCAAACCATTGGCAGAATACATTAGAACAGATAGAAACATCAACGGTATTCATATAACAAAAGAAAATCATACTCTGGTGATGTACTCAGATGATGTTATCATTTATTTACTTGTACCTGAACAAATGATTCAAGTTTTAATGGATATCATTTAAGAATATGGAAACATCTCAGGTTTCACACTGAATGTTAATAAATCAAGAGGTGATGCTTATGGGATGGACAGTTAGTGAGGTAACTAAAAATAACTAGAAAAAGCATTTCCTGTAGAAAATGCGTGGAAATGCTTTATGCTGAAGCAACGCTGGAAAAAAGCTGAATAGCTGAAGAGAATATTAATAAAGCTGAATATGTGGAAAGTTTGAAAAATCTGCATAGCTGAAGAGAATTTTCAAGAGCTGAATATTTGAAAAGTTTGAAAAGCTGAATAGCTGAAGAGAATATTTAAAAGGCTGAATATGTGAAAAGTTAAAAAAGCTGAATAGCTGAATATGAATATTAAAAGAGCTGAATATGTGAAAAGTTGAAGAAGCTGAATAGCTGAAGAGAATATTAAAAAAGCTGAATATTTGAAAAGTTTGAAAAAGTGTGTGTGTGTGTCTGTCTGTCTTCTTTGAAAAACTACAACTCCCACTGACTGCTCCTGTCCGCCAATCAGAGCACACCTGCTGTCACTTCTGAGTGAGAGAGAGAGATAGAAAGACATTTTTGAAATTTTGAGAGGGAGGTTTCTAGGTGAAAGAATGACCGAGCAGAAGACGTTTGACTAAAAAAACTACATTTCCCATTACTAAATGTACTTTTTAGTACATTCCTGTCCACCAATCAGAGCACACCACTCATGTCTCCATTTTAAAGTTTAAATGGAGTTTCTAGGGGGCTGCACGGTGGTGTAGTGGTTAGCACTCTCGCCTCACAGCAAGAGGGTCCCGGGTTCGATCCCCGGGTCGGCCTGGGTTCCTTCTGTGTGGAGTTTGCATGTTCTCCCCGTGTAAGCGTGGGTTCTCTCCGGGTTCTCCGGCTTCCTCCCACAGTCCAAAGACATGCAGGATGGGGATAGGTTAATTGATTACTCTAAATTGCCCGTAGGTGTGAATGTGAGTGGGAATGGTTGTCTGTCTCTACATGTCGGCCCTGTGATAGACTGGCGTCCTGTCCAGGGTGTACCCTGCCTTCGCCCAATGACAGCTGGGATCGGCTCCAGCCGTGACCCTGAATACAGGATAAGCGGTAGAAAATGGATGGATGGATGGATGGATGGATGGTGAAAGTATGACCGAGCAGAAGACGTTTGACTAAAAAAACTACATTTCCCACTACTAAATGTAGTTTTTAGTACATTCCTGTCCACCAATCAGAGCACACCACTCGTGTCTCCATTTTAAAGTTTAAATGGAGTTTCTAGGTGAAAGTATGGACGAGAAGAAGACGTTTGACTAAAAAAACTACATTTCCCACTACTAAATGTAGTTTTTAGTACATTCCTGTCCACCAATCAGAGCACACCACTCGTGTCTCCATTTTAAAGTTTAAATGGAGTTTCTAGGTGAAAGTATGGACGAGAAGAAGACGTTTGACTAAAAAAACTACATTTCCCACTACTAAATGTAGTTCTTAGTACATTCCTGTCCACCAATCAGAGCACACCACCGGTGTCTCCATTTTAAAGTTTAAATGGAGTTTCTAGGTGAAAGTATGGACGAGCAGAAGACGTTTGACTAAAAAAACGACATATCCCACTACTAAATGTAGTTTTTAGTACATTCTTGTCCACCAATCAGAGCACACCTGCTGTCAGTTATGAAGATCAGTGCCCCACAGTGCTGTCACCATGGCAACGGCCCTTGCTGCGTGTGTATGACTGCTTTGGAGCGTCTCTCTGCTTCTCTCTATCGCTCAATTCCCCCTCTGCGTTGGGTCCGAACAAAAGCTTGCCACGCTCACACCGAAACTCCTATCGCCAAAATCTTCGCACCGTTAGCGCCACAAGACTCGGCTGAAGACACTTATGACTTTTATTTTTTCCTAGTGTCAGAAATGTGGACGCTAGGGCGAGTTAGAAAATGCTGTTCATATCAGGTTTCTTTGAAAATCTGCTTCTCAATTAACATTAGAGCGGATGAGGAAAAAAAGAGACTTGGCCGCGCTTAGAGGTTGCTAGTTCAAATTCTGTAAAACTCACAGAGATTTTGAGCACATTGTGAGAGACAGGACAAGTTTGTCTACAAAATTGGAAAATATCACGTCTGTAGAGTGAAGATCGTGGCCGGGAGGAGTTTGGAAAGGAAAAAACTCTGAGAAGCCCTCACACTCCAACTGATGATGTCACGCACTCTAGCCCAGAAGGTTCCGCGCAATACACACCCATTGAAAACTCAAAAAAAGTCTGAAAACAGCATCATATTTAAACACTGATAATTTAAAACCTGTAATAGATATCACAATGAAAAGTAATAGCTGAATAGCTGAAGGTTTTGTGAATGTTTTAAAATTTGAATGACGTCTGTAGGTGGAAGTATGCAGACTGCCATGCTTTTCAAAGAGGAGCATGTTTAAGAGGTTTTTAGGCTGATCTCCATAGGAATGCATTGAAAAAAAATATGGAAAAGGCTGAATATATTAAAAAGTATGAAAGGCTGAAAAAATGTTGAAGATGCCCCGGAAAGAGCTGAAAAAGCTGAACATTTTGATAGTTGAATGGTTTTTGTAGCTGAACGCATGCAGAAGCTAGAGGCGACCAAAAAACGTACGGAAGAAGAAAAATAAAAATAAAGATTAGGATAACATAGGTTGGAAATGCTTGAAAGCATTTCCACCAAATATGCATTCCATTGGGATGCAGAAAGGATAACATAGCTAGGAATAAAAATAACAAAGAACTTGGAGGACTTGTTCATTTTGGAGAATCATTCAAATCAAAGAAGACCTACATAGATGGTCATATATATATATATATATATATATATATATATATAAATACTTATATATATAAATACTTGTATTTAGTGGGACGGAGCGGACGGTGATCTGAAGGTAAATTATCTTTCCGCTCCTAACATGGATTTAATGTATTGCTAGAGTGTTTGAGGAAGTTTGATTTTGATGTGACTTTGACGGGAATTGTGTCTGAAAAGGAGGGAAACCAAACAAACAAAACGTTAAATCGTTTCTGTCCTTCCAGAGTCTGCAGCGTTGGGCTCAGAGGAGGGTGACGTGAGGAGGGTGACGGTAACGGGCCCTCGGCACAGTGTCCGGGTCCGGCGCAAAGCAGCAGTGCACCGCAGACGCATGGCACATCAAGTGGTCGGGTGCTCACTGATGCCGTCCTGCAACTTCAGCGAGACACAATTGCCGCTATCAACAACGTTGCAGAAGAGCTACGGCAAACGTGCACCGTCTGGCAAGAAATCGCCATATTAATAAACAATACGTTAAAAATGAACATTGTTGTCTTCCTTATCTTACAAAGGCAGCATGACATCCTCACGGATCCTTGCGCCCTGTTGATGCCCCTCCAGTCGGGCAGGGGGCCGAGGCTCATCATGCTGGGGACTCTACCACCTTTGCCGGGTGGAGTCTGCCTCCTGAAGTTCAGTAAAGTTGCGCTCTCCACGCTCCACGACTGAGCACGCACAAGCGTGGCACTCATTATAGCGCATTTCCTCTGTGCTCTGGTGGTTTAAAAATGAGGATAAAGTGTAACAAGTATACGATGGCTTAATGGCTGTATGTATGTGTGTTGATGACATATGCACAGTAAATAAGGAGAATATGTAGTTATTCCCGCTGTGTTCTGCAGTGATCTAATGGAGGGTATTTGTTGTATCCTGTATTACATGCAGTCGGGCCGTCTCCTCCTCCTGCGGTGACAGCGCTGATTCAATATTTCAAAATTATTTTGATTTAAGATACGGGTTGGATTTTAAAAGAAGGTGTTTATGAAGTTGAGTTCCTCATGATAACGCGGATCTAACGTATGATATGGAGTGAAATTAAATGTGTGCGAGTCATCAAAACTATAATAGTTCTTCTCACGTTTACTTCCTACAATCTGACATCTGTATCGCTGATTCCCCTCCAGTTTCCAGAATGTGCGTACCGGTACGGATGCCTCAGAATTTGCTTACGGGTACGCACACTTTCCCGTCAAGTTTGGTTTTTATAGATCACAACCTTTGCGTGGAAAGTGGCGTACGCATGTTTCCAGCCCCGTTTTGTGCGTACGCAAGCTTTATAAATGAGGCCCCTGGTGAGCAAGGAAACACAATGGTGCTCATTTGCATCTCATTCAGATAAGCCCTTCCCCCTACAGATGTCACTCAGTGATATCTGGTATATGTTAGCCTGCAGGAACCGTCTAAGTAGCTAGTGCTAATGATTTAGCAACTAGCCTATTGTCCTCAGGTAGGCTAGTTGCTAAACTATTGGCATCACTCAAAAATAACTCCCTGGCTCTTTTAACATGGTTTAGCATGGCTTTTTGCTGTTTTTTTACTGAGTCCATATGTCTCATTCTTTTAATGTCATTCCTGACACTAAACTGGGTCTTGAAAAGGGGCTAGTCTTAGCTCATGTTAATGTATGCAGCTTGTGTAATAAGGTTGAGGAATTATAAGGTATTGTTAGCAGTAATAGTATTCATATTCTTGCCATTTCTGAAACACATCTTGATGATGTTTTGACTGACATAGATGTAAATATTGAGGGGTTTTTATATTTTTAGGAAAGATAGGAATGAATTTGGAGGAGGTGTGGCCATTTATCTTCAGAAAAATGTTCCTGCCAAAGTACGTGAGGATTTAATGAAAGATGAAATTGAAGCTCTTTGTGTACAAGTCTATCTACCTCATCTTAAGCCTATCTTGGTTTGCTGCTTCTATCATTCTCCTAGTGCTGATGCTCTGTATCTTAATTATCTGTGTAAATGTTTGATACGTTATCTGACATGAATAATGAAATCTACCCGCTAGGTGATATGAACATAGATTGGTTGGGTAGGCCTGGTACAAACAAGAACAATGTCCTTTCTATTTTGAATGTTTGCAACCTGTATCAGATTGTCACTCTGCCCACAAGAAATAGTATAGATAGTGATGGTATCACCCTGAATACATGCATTGATCACATTTATACTAATGTTCCTGACCTAAGTTCTAGAGTTGTCTCTGTGCCAATTGGTTTTAGTGACCATAACATAATTGCTGTTACCAGAAAGACAAAGCTTCAGAAAGACAGAGCAAATGTTATTTACACTCGTTCATATAAAAAATTTCATAAGGAATGCTTTATTGAAGATATATCGAGTATAAATTGGAGTGATGTATACAGTGAGAATGACCCTGAGGCTGCACTTAGTTTATTTATGTCCAAATACATGAAGGTTGTAGACGAGCATGCTCCTTTAAAAAAGTTTACGGTCAAACATAAAAGAGCCCCATGGATTGATAACACTTTGATGAATTTAATGACAGAGAGAGACGCTGCTAAAAAGGTTGCTATAATGTCTGGATTAATTGGAGATAGACGCAAGTATTGCTCTTTGTGCAATCAAGTTACAAAATTAAATAAAATGAAAAAGAAGGATTACGATAAACAAAGATTAAATACTGCTAAATATGATGGTAAAAATGGAGTGTTTTTAATGAAATGATGGGTCGCAAAACTAATAATTGTCCTCCCTTTGTTAAATCTAATGGTTTTGCTCTCACTAAGCCGAATGACATTGCTAATCATTTTAACAATTTCTTTATAAAAAAAAGTATCTCAACATAGAGAAAGCATGAACACCCCAGACAACCATAGATCAAAAGACATAATCACGAACATTATAATGAATGACAAAGTATGCACTTTTGCATTTCACCAGGTTGAAGTCAATGAGGTTGGAAAGGCTTCTCTGTGCTCTTCCTGACAATAAATTAGCCGGTGTAGATAACCTGGACAGTAAACTGTTAAGGGTCACTGCCAGCTGTATTTCATCTCCAGTGACCTATATTATTAATAGTTTACGTATCTGCAAAACTCCTTTGTTGTGGAAGACAGCTAAAATTATCCCCATACCCAAAGATAAGAAATTACTCTTTAATGAGAGCAACTCTAAACCAATTAGCATTATTCCAGCCCCAAGCAAAATAATGGAAAAAGTTGTATATATGCAAATTAATGATTATTTTTTTACGAATAATTTGATAACTGTGTCTCAGCATGCTTATAGAACTAGCCACTCCATGTCCACTGCTTTGATAAAAATGACTGATGACCCTGGTTTAGAGCTAGTGACAATTCTTTAATGGTGGGGGCTGTGCTGTTAGACTTAACTGCTGCATTTGATTTGCCTGATCACTCTCTTTTGTTTAAAAAACTTGAATGTTATGGTTTTGGTCCACTGGCATTAATGTGGACTCATAACTATCTGACTTCCAGATCACAACAGGTGCATTTAAATGGTGGTATATCAAATAGTAGGGATCTAGTATGTGGTGTGCCTCAGGGCAGCTGCCTCGGACCTTTACTGTTCACTGTGTTTATTAATGATCTTGCCTGGGCTACTGACAGAGCAGAAATTGTGTTTTTTGCCGATGATTCAACCTTGTATTATGCTACGCCTTCACAAAGTGAGTTGAACGATGCCCTTAATAAGGAATTGGTAATTCTACATGACTGGATTTCTTGTAATAAGTTAGTCCTTAATGTTCTTAAAACAAAAAGTATTTTAATAGGTTCAAGACATAAGTTATCTTGTAGCCCAAAGTTGGATTTAAAGTTAAATAATGTTACTGTGGAACAAGCAGAAACTGTTAAACTTCTGGGTGTAATGTTGGATTCCAGGCTTTCCTTTAGTAATCACATTAATCAAACAATCTTAAAAATGGGAAGAGCTGTTGGTATCTCCAGGAAATGTGCTTCCTTTGTTGCCCGACCCCTAATGTGTCACATTGTGCAGAATTTGGTGTTGTGCCACCTAGATTATTGTTCTGTGGTCTGGGCATCTGCTGCCAAAACTGAGCTCAAAAAGCTGCAGATTGCCCAAAATAAGGCTGCACAGTTGGTACTGGGCTGCTCAACCCGATCAAATGTTAACCGCATGCATGATTCCCTCTCATGGCTGATGGTAGATGACAGATTAGTACTGCTGTAATGTTTCAGTCAGTCTTGATCAGCAAAGCGCCTGACTTTTTATCTACTCAAATTATTTTTAGAAACACTGTGCACAATTATAGCACTAGAGGGTCCAGCAGTGATCAGCTGGAAGTGCCTCACCCAAGAACTAAAGCTCTATCACGATCTTTTATCTATAGAGCAATAACTCTGTGGAATAATTTGCCTCACTACCTCTGTTGTATTGAAAGGACACAGGTATTTAATAAGAAATTGAAATCCTATTTTATACGAGCTGTATATGAGTACGAGTGGCCCCATTTTGCTGTCTAAGTAAAACTCTTTAAGATTTGTGGAAATTTTCAAATGTTTGCCTTAACTTTTTAACATTAGGTATATTGTGATAGACTGTATGTGTAAATGTATGATATGTTGAAGATGTGATGTTTTTGTATATGTATATGTGTGTATGTATATCTTATGTATATTCTGTGTTGTTCCTTGTGGACCCCAGGAAGACTAGCTGGGTACTAAGGTACCAGCTAATGGGGATCCTTAATAAACAATTAACAGTCAATTCAAGCAATGCAAACAGGCACCTTGGCACTAGGGATGTCCCGATCCGATATTTGGATCGGATCGACCGCCGATATTAGCAAAAAATGCATATCGATATCGGATCGGCCTGCACGGGAAAATCCTGATCCAGACTCCAGATCAAAACTCCGGTCCGTGTTTTCCAGCGCACCGATGTAGGTATTCCATTCCAGTTTTCTTCATTTTTCCCCAAAATCCGGTCCACGTTTTCCAGCACACCTAGCGCACATCTCGCGACCTGTCCAGCATCCCCTAAACAACAACAAGACGGACTTGTCTGTGCATGTGCCGCCTGGCTCACACCGGCCGCGGCAGCGCCGCGAAAAGGCACGTAGCGGAGCCCGCTTCCTTTCGGCGCCCCTGTTAAGTGTAGTTCACACCAGACGCGGAGCGCCGCGAATAGGCGCAGCCGTCCCGCGCCGGGAAGCAATCTTTTCGGCATCTGCTCTATTTTTTAGAGCAGATGCTCTAAAATCTCATATATTTTTTTATGATTGACCCTAATCAATCAGGATTCAGGACTGCTCACTCCACTGAGACGGCCCTCCTCACAGTGACCGAGTCCCTGCGAGACGCCAGAGCCTTGTCCCACTCCTCCGTTCTCATTCTCCTCGACCTATCTGCTGCATTCGACACAGTCAACCACCAAATCCTCCTCTCCACTCTGGCTGAACTTGGCATAACTGACTCTGCTCTCGCCTGGTTTACATCATACCTGACAAACCGCACCTTCCAGGTCACATGGAATGGCTCTATGTCCAAACCCTGCTCTCTGGACACGGGCGTCCCTCAAGGCTCAGTATTAGGACCGCTTCTGTTCTCACTATACACCAGATCACTAGGTTCTGTTATCACATCGCATGGATTCTCCTACCATTGCTACGCAGATGACACCCAGCTGTTCCTCTCTTTTCCCCCGTCCTCTGACGCTCACATTGCAACTCGCATCTCAAACTGTCTGGCTGACATCTCTGTCTGGACAACTGCACATCACCTCAAGCTCAACCTGAACAAAACCGAACTCCTCTTCATCCCAGGGAAAGACTGCCCTCGCATGGACCTGTCGGTCACTGTCGAGGGCATCACAGTATTACCTTCCTCAACTGCGAGGAACCTGGGTGTAATCCTCGATGACCAACTATCCTGCACCCCCAACATCACTGCTGTGGCCCGATCCTGCAGATTCGCCCTCTACAATATCCGCAGGATTCGGACCCTCCTCACAAAGGATGCAACGCAGCTCTTGGTCCAAGCACTGGTCATCTCCCGCCTTGACTACTGCAACTCTCTCCTGGCCGGACTCCCGGCCTCTGCGATTAAACCATTACAGCGTATCCACAATGCCGCAGCACGCCTTATCTTCAATCTACCCAAATTCTCCCACGTGACCCCCCTCCTCCGTGACCTCCACTGGCTCCCTGTTGCAGCACGCATCCAATTCAAGACGATGACACTGGCCTTCAGGGCCATCAATGGAACGGCACCCTTCTACCTTCAAACACTGGTCAAACCTCATGCCCCGAAGCGAGCACTTCGCTCTTCTACTTCAGCTGGCCGGCTGGTACCACCATCGCTGAAATCAAGCAAATGTCGCTCAGCAAAGTCCAGACTCTTCTCTGTTCTGGCGCCTCAGTGGTGGAACGAACTCCCGACCAATGTCAGGACAGCAGAGTCATTTGCCATCTTCCGAAAAAGGCTCAAGACTCACCTGTTCAGACTTTACCTTGACTCTACATAGCATGACCCACTAGCACCCTCCCTCGACACCCCCCCCCCTCCCCCCCCCCCAAAAAAAAACCTTACCTATAGCACTCTGATCTTAGCACTGTTGCTCTTGAAGTACTACTTTACTCAGATGAGGACCTAACACTTGTTCTATTTTTAGCTCTTACTTTATCGGCAATGATACGTCGTGGTTTCTTTGTTTCCTTCTTTTGACAAATGTACTTATTGTAAGTCGCTTTGGACAAAAGCGTCTGCTAAATGACCTAAATGTAAATGTAAATGAGCCAAAAACCTCCCATTACAGCTTGGTTTCGATGTGCATATAATTTTAAAACGACAGTACTGAGCTAGCTTAGCTAGCTAAGCAAAGTAGATAACTTGGATGTTAACGGAAACTCACCCCCTGAGAAACTGAAAAGTATTCCTGCAGACTTCATTGGCTCCAATGAAATAAGAGGTCTGGGCGGACTTTCTTTTCGTTTGTGGCTTTTTGGTGGATGCAGTCATCTCTGATGTAACTACTGTTGCTCTCTTTTGGCAGCTAAAGAATCCATCCGTAAGCTCTTGAGAAAGTTTGTCGCTACATGAATGTCATCCAAGGAGAGAGTTCTCCTTTCATCTTCCGTAGCATTTGCAGTCAAAGTAATGGATTTCCTCCATTTCACTGTCTATATCCCATTGAAATGTAACTGTAGACATCTGATATCTTCCGCTCCAGCTGATCCTGCGCTGAATAAGTAGCCATGTGTTTCGCTTCTAACGTGGAGCTGATTGGCCCCAAAAAATAACAACAGCGCGTGAATGGCCAATGGTGATCAGTATGGAAATGAACTGCATCGCCATTCATGGCCCTGCAGGGACACAGACAAGGGCCGTTTTTTTTTCCGAAACTACAAATACAAAATATATACTTTTATGGCAACCAAAACTGTTATCTGAAACATGGAGTGGCTTCTTCATGATCTCAACTTGCATACTCTGCAAAAAAAACCAGAAAATCACTAATTTTGAAAAAAAAAAGCTTATTTCGTCATTTACACGAATTCTACCCACCCGACTTGTTGCTGGTTTTGCCGTGGCGGGTCACATATATGCATGTATAGCAATGGGATAGGTTACTTATGAAATTCATATGGAATAATGAGGAAGAGTAAAAGGTGGTTTTGACTTGCCAAATCTACAAACCTACTATCAAGCAGCACAACCTAAAAATATTGAAATATGGATGTCAGGAACCCTTCATAAAAATAAATGGAGAATGACTACTTTTCCTTTCCAAGAAATACACTAAATCCCAGGTTCATAGATTGGACAACAGATGTGTATTCGCTCGTAAGTTTGTAAAAGTTTCAAACTGGAAGGAGAATTAATGTTGTTCAAAGAAATAGACAATTAACTGCCTCCCTAATAAAAATGCCCAAACATCTTTAAGTTATGGGCAAATGGAGGTTTGGAAATTGATGGTAGGTTTAGGGAAAAGGACATGAAATCTTTTCAACAGTTAAAATCAGTATATAACCTAACTAATTCTCACATGTTTCTTTATTAAGCAGTGAGAAGCTATCTTATTGACATGTTAAGGAAAATAACTATTAACTATGGATTAAAGATATTAATCCACAAATATTTTCCACTAATATTTTTATGGTTATACTATCTAATAATCAAGATCAAGAAATTATTGAGAAAGTAAAAAACAAATGTCAAAGTGATATTTCATGGATTGGTAACAAATGTGTAAAAAGTTGGTTCAGATATTTAATAATGCCACAAATTCAAAGTAAATATAAAGAAAAATCCAACGAATCAGATGCTAAATGTTGGAGATAATGTGGTGAAAAGAAAGCCAATCCCTATTAAATAAAACCCACTGTGTCTACTTCTTGGGAAAATACCAGAAGAAATTCAGAAGAAAGACTCCCACTTGTTTCTAATGATAAGGGTAACAATAATTTAACAAATAACAACAAATAACAAGAAACTGGTTGAAAAATGACCACTTATATCTGGTGAATGAAATATATGAAATGGAGAAGTCTACTATGAGGATTAGAAATCAAATCCATTTACTTGGGAGATGGGAGAAATGGATTAAATATATAACATAAATAAAATTCTTATTTTATGCTGCTGCTATATGACTAGCTGCAGGGTAATGGACAGATTGTCATCAACTAAACAAAACTATATGAGTTCTGCAAGAAATAGTTCAGGAATGCAACAGTGAAAGATGTGTAGAGGCAAAAGGGCCCGCTTGATAAAGGTATTTGATTGAGTCAAAGCTTTGGTTCAGACTTCAAAGGAATATATGATTGAGTCCAGGTTTGACCTCTGGAATGAGGTATTGAATATATGAATATATTTCTCTTGCCTGGAGGGACCTTGTGTTGTGACTACAGTAGGTGAGAGAAGGTCTCAACCAGATAACGTCTTAGATCAAATGATCTCCAACCCCTCAACGTACTCATTTGCATGAGACAGGTCCAAACCTATCTCTCATCTATCATGTCAGTGTTCAATCTCCAAGGGCAAAGGCCTTAAATATGAATCATTTTATTGGTATCCTTGCATGAATAAACAGAGTAACTTGTTACAGAAACACACAATGAGGTTGTGAAGCGATTGGTTAGGTTTGGAATAAACATCATGGCTTGTCTCGAAGTAATAAGGTAATAACAAATAAATGACATACGCTGTTTTTTCTTACGTAAAGTTAGGTAACAAGCATAACAATGTTACATAACAACTGCAACAAATGTCCTGTTTGTTTGACCCATGCACTTTCTCACATGCCATACTCACTTGCTATGACCAAAAGCAAAACTGTTGACGTTCAATATACCCATGGTTTACAGAAATATACAATGCCAAAATGCCATTGTATTGAAATTGATGATTTGTGCTGTTACAAAATGGCCTCATTTATATATAAATGGCCTCATTTATATAGCGCTTTTGTCCAAAGCGCTTTACAGTAATGACTGACATTCACCCATTCACTCACACATTCACACACTGACGGCGGAGTCAACCACGCAGGGCGACACCAGGAACTCAGCTAGGAGGAGCCGGGGATCGAACCGGCAATCTTGCGGTTGCCAGCCAACCCGCCAACCCGCGGTTGCCAGCCAACCTGCTCTACCACCTGAGCTAAACCCCCCCAGTTGCAACAGTTGGTCAGCCTTCTGCTGTATTCAAATGCAGAGAGAACCTTTTGCATGGGGCAACAGCATACAAAGTCAATGCAAATACATGAATAGAGGCAAATTCATCCTGGGCAACACACATGATGTCAAGAGATCAGACCAGACAATGTGGAGAAACCAGAGACTGTCTGTGGTCTCCCAGAGATCTACGATAGTCGGTCATATTAGTACAGAGACCAGACCAGACAATAGCCCCCTTTAGACTGCCTTTTTGTTGCGGGAGTATTCCGCCGAGGCAATAAGGCGTAACAGAATGTTACAGCAACGGAGGTCATCACAGAGGATTTTTAGGATTATTAATATAGTTAATAATAAACATGTGTGTGGTGTGTGTGTGTGTTACAAGACGGCGGCTGTGGGTGTCGACCAGTCAGCCATGTGTGGGGGTGTTCTTTGTGGGAGGCTGTGTGGCCCTGCCTGGAGAACAGGTTTCTATATATGTGTATAATTAGTTCAATATATGTAGAGCCGTTAGGAAAGTTGGATTAGTGAGCATGCAAACTGTCTGTTCTAAATCACTGACAACTGAACTAAGGTTACATACTTAACTAAACAATATATCAAATAGAGAATCACTTGGAAACATTAATGTCATCTCATTTAGTTTCTGTCTTAAGCTATGCCCAGATTGTTTGATTGGTTGTTCCTCTGAAGAAAGGTTGCTGTCTTCAGGTTCCTGTGAGGAAAGTTGCTGTCCTTGGAGTTGTGGATGGAGGAATTTCTAGAGAGATGGGCCTTGACTACGAATTCTTGTCTTTGTTGCAGAAGCACACTACAACAGCCAGCTTGTTGGCTGTTTTGAGGCCGCTGCTGGGGGCTTGAGACCTGTAGTCCAAATCCCAGGAGAAAGAGGGAGGTGGGGAGACCGCTTGTCTGGGCGGAATCCCAGGAGAAAGAGGAGACCTGTTGTCAGGTCGACATCTCAGTAGAAAGGGAGACGAGACCTGTGGTCAGGTCGACATCTCGGTAGAAAGAGGGAAATTCCAACTTGGTCTGCTTGGTAGAAAGCCAACTTCCGCTGCAGTTGACCAATCAGAATGGAATCTGAAGTTCACTTTCAGTGACACAGGCCTGCAGGCAGATGGGGGAGGGGGAAAGACCCCCTGTGGAGGTGCATGACTGTGTTTCCACACAGAGGACGCTCCAATCTGAAGGTTCAGAAACAATTCAATCTGCATCCATGAATTGTTTCAGAGACACAAACTCTGAGGTCCCAACAGTGTGCAATAAATGAACCACACATATAGTTATGGCCGGAGCACACTGACTGTTTTAATGTCCCTCGCTGTGGGCTGACCAGGGTACATTTAAATGGATTTCAGCTCATAAACAGCTGGCAATTTGCACAGCAGGGCAAATGTGAATCCCCCTTTCCCGCTCTCAATGGACCGGTCAGAAATAAAAGAATAGCTGTTTTCTCAGGCCAGACTTGGCCGGTCTGTAAAAGCAATCAGAAGCTGACAGGTTTGCCCAGACAGTCTGTGTTTGCACCTCGGACGCTGGAATAGACAGATCACTCAAGAGGCTGCTCTCTGCCGTAAGACCCCATCACCATTTATTGGTTTACAAGGCTTTGGTGAAATTAACAACTCAATGGTCACCCCCATTAGTTTTACACCCAGTCATCAGCATCCAAATGGGCACTCAGTTCATTTGTTTACCAACCAAGCATCTGTGTCACAACGATCACTCACCTGTTACAGACTCGTGACTGGGAGCGCTGTCTGGCATACCACAATTCATGCGTGAAGGAATCGGCACTGTGGGTGGATTCACAAAAGGAGAGGGTGGGGTTGCCATTGGTGGTTCAGGAGGTACAATCTGACCTGCTGATGAATTGACAGACAGATTAGGGTCAACTTTTAAAGGGGAGAAAAAGCCCTTTTGTTGAACTGTAAAGACAACCCTCCCAACACTTTGTTATCCTTGTAATAACTCACTGTACCTTTAAATATCAGCACCACAAATGTCACCTCATCGCTTAACTGACCTTTACAGCCCGTCGTCAGGTTTTCCTCCAGGTCACTTCCATCTCCACAGTTATCGATGCCTTTATCATCACACACCAGACTTAGCGGGATACACTTCCCATTTCTGCAGGTGAAATAGGGCTCATTTCTGCACTCTGATTGGTTAAAACCTGAAGAAGAAGATAACAATTGAGAGGAAGGATTTGAGTTAGTTAAAACTGAGATTTAAGGCATACTAGTTATTATTGAGGGTTAACAAACATGCTGAATGCATTTGCATTGTCGGTGAGCTTTTTTTCAAAGCTTTTGTTCACAGCAATGTTAGCTAGTAACACATGTTCTTCTCAGGTGGCAACCTCGTAATCTGAAAGTCGATACAGAAGTGCGTTAAACTTCGGGCGGCTGTGGCTTAGAGATAGAGCGAGTCATCCTCGGAAAATGCCAGCTCCTCTAGTCTGCATGCCGAAGTGTCCTTGGGCAAGATACTATATCACCAACGGCTCCCGATGCTGCGGATAAAAGTGACTGAATGTAGTGTGAAGTACCTTGAGTAGTTAGTAAGCTAGAAAAGCGCTATATAAATGCAGGTCCATTTACCTGTATGTTCTCCGTTGGCCACCAGTGGGCGACTGCTCTTATTTAAGTCAATGAGAAAATTAGCCTACTTCTCTCTTAATTTATTATCTCAGTAAACATTGTAAACATAAGTTTATGGTCTCAATCCCTAGTTTCAAGTCTTCTTCAATCCAGCATGATGTTAATTTAGTACATTATGGTCCATTTAGAGTCAAACAGACCAGAAAGCAGGGGATGCTTTAGGGGCGGACCAATTCAAATGGCAGCCCGCCGGCCACGTCACCTAGAAGCAACCTCCAAGTGGCCCAGCCCCCGATCCCGCAAGAAACGCATAGAGAAACTGAGAAAAACACATTTTGAGTAGCTCAGAAATTCCTCCAGTAGTACAGATTGTAAATGCAACACTGTGTAGACTAACGACATTCATCCCACAATGCACCCCTGAATGCTGCATTTTCTGACACTCCCCAAATGCATCTAATCTGCATCTGCACAAATAAACAACAGATCTCATCAGACTTGCTCCGCCCACAGAGGTGATGGATTTAGCCACAGAACAGTTCATTGCTGCAACAGAAGGACACGTATTCCTAACCCTGACCCAAAAATAAAGATGGCAATGGTCAAAATCAAAATGATGACATCCAAATGCGTTTCATATGGAAAAGAATCTTATCACGATAACATTTTTCATATTAGTAGTGTAACTAGTAGCAGTAGGGTACCAGCAGGAGCAGATTCGGTTATTAACAGATAATTATTACTATCAATATAATCATTGATATTAATAATCATAAATATATCAATTAATATATTAATATATTCATCAATTAATATGATTATTAATGTACAGGGCACCACCCTGAAATCAGGGGAAACTGTACTCAGTCTCAATATAAAGGGGTTTTATACTCACATGCCAACCGTCGTGATCATTGGCATAGGAGCAAAAAAACAATCAAACAATTAAAAAGGCATTGAAATTATTTTTACCTCACTACCTACATGCACACAAAGCTAAACAAAGGAGAGACACGTGGAGTGTGTTTGTATGTGTAGGTGATGAAGGAGACCTGCCGCCAGGCCAAAAAAAAATCAATATGCCAAAAATAAGCCACCTATCAATTCATTCATAAATCAATAATCATTTACATTAGGAGCGCCTCCGCGCAGCACTGTAGACTTGCTCCGCAAGACGCGCGGCCGCAACAATCCTCGCCGCGCGCTCCTGCTACGTTCTTCTTCGCGTACTTTATGCGCTTCATGTTGTTCTGATGCCGCTCTGCCTTGTTAAACCACCACGATGCCGCTTTCTACTTTGAAAACACGGAAAGTTGACACTGTATTTTGATAAGCTGTTGCACTCTTCAGACTCGTAGTGTGAGCGTGCATTTATAAGGAAAATGCCGCTTTGTCTCCGTCCAAAATCCGCTTTCCTCGCGCTGCCTGCTCGCACAGATCCGCTCGTGCGCACATTCGCTGATGCAGGTCGAGTGTTGTCGAGAAATATATGCAGAGACGGCGCTCCTTAAAAACAACATCAAGCCATAGGCAGCCTAATAAAATAAGGATTGTTTTTTGATAAGCTGTGGAACTCTGAGTTAACCTATTTCTACCTGAATTTCTATGAACTATTAGGCTGTTGAGTAAACCTATAACTTATATTTTACTTGATAAAATAAGACAATATATGCACTCATATGTCGTTATAATGTTTTATAACGTATAAAAGTATCTGTAGCTATTAATGTGATGCTTCTCATTTTCCAGCCATATTTTTCCGGCCCCTAATTTTGGATCATTTCCATCAATGGCACCTTAATAAGCCACTCTCTCCTTTAATCCTTGAAAACCTTGAATACACTCAGGTTGAACAAAAATGTTGAATGCAAATATAATAATTGCAGAATTGCAGACTGCTTGCTGTGCCACCTGACTTAATCCAACTGCACCAATATACCATCCCACGCGTCTTGTCTGTTTAGGGTTTTTTCGGTGGGTACCACCGGGCCTGAAAAAAATTCTAGGGGAAACACTGTACGTGTATGTATGTGTTAGCAGAGACAAAGAGGGGAGCAGGGAATGTGCCCGAAAGAGATTGGTCCTCACACCACACAAAGGTCAGTAAGCGTGTCACTATCACACGGGAGCTCGGCGAGTGAACTGTGTCCGTACGGCGTGATCCCGGTATTTTAACTGATAGTAGCTCACTTATGGATCTCGTGAGTGTGTCCGAGGTCAAACCAAACACAGTTACAGGAATAAACCCAGCAGAACAATCAGCACTTGTGGAGGGGGGGTTTAGCTCAGGAGGTAGAGCAAGATTGCCGGTTCGATCCTCGGCTCCTCCTAGATGAGTGCCTGGTGTCCCTGAGCAAGACACCTCACCCCAATTGCTCCTGACGAGCTGGCTGTCGCCCTGCGTTGTTGACTTCGCCCTTGGTGTATGAATGTGTGTATGAATGTGTGTATGAATGTGTGTGTGAATGTCAGTCATTCCTGTGTTGGGACCTCACCAAAGAGAACAAAGATCAAAGCCAAAAGCCTTCACGTGCGGTCAGAACAAAGGAACAAAGGAGATAAAAGAACTACAACCCCCAAACTTCCATCTTGTCTTAGTTCAACTCTGGTGCCCAATTGGCTGACAACCACAGGGACCCCAGGGGGGCCCTGAGAGACAGCTGTGTGGCATAAAAAGCCGTCCTCCTCTTCACCATAGCACACCGCTACAACAGGAGATCGCTACCAGCAAGAAGGATAACTCGCTATCAGCAAGAAGGATAACTTCTACGCCCCGCTCTTGTCTGAAGTCAGCTAACCAAATGCCACACCGTGCAATTTTATTGTTTGCCTGCAGAAGGAAGGAACACAAACTGTTTTCTTTAGCCGAGTTGATCAGCGAGAAGGATAAGCCCCGCACGTGAATGAGGCCATTTACCATTTAGCACAAAACAACAATAGAACAGCAATATAGAAAGCAACGGACTCGGCGGTCCGTGGTCAACACTTAAAACACATTAACAAGAATTACAAGCATATCCTACACTATCGAACCTGCCCAGGCAACAGCCTCTTACTTGGTTGATGTGCGTGAGTCCGTCCTGTGCGGGTGGCAGTGCTTCTTGGCGCGCCGGCAGCAACAGAGCTGTGGATCGCGAGTCACACAGCGGCTGGTCCTCATGCGGCAGCGGAGGATGCAGCAGGTCGATTGAATCCAGGCGAGAGTGGGGCTTAGAAGTTTTCCTTCTCGCTGGTAAACTTGGATGAAGAAACAGTTTGTGTTTCTTCCTTCTGCAGGAAAACAAATAAGATCGCGCAGTGCGGCGATGTTCTCAGGATCCAAAATTAAAAAAAGAAAAGGTGAGGAAAGAAAAAGTTGGGGAAAACAGTCTGTATCTCCTCCAGCGAGTTTGGGGAAAGACTGTGACAAAGGAAAAGGAAAAGCTGCAGACGTTGAAAGTTCACCTCCTGTTGTAACGGTATGCTACAGTGGAGAGAGGCCGTGTAAAGGTGGTCGCTGATCTTTATACCCCACGGCGATAACCCAGGGGCCCTTGGGGCTGTCAGCCAATAGGGCACCAGAGTTGGTATGACATCAGACATCACACCTTGGTGAGAGGTGTGAAGCAAGATGGAGGTTTTGGGGTGTAGCTCCTTGTCTTCTTTGGTTCCTTTGTTCTGACAGCATGTGAAGGCTTCTGGCCTCTGTGTAGGCCGCTCTTTGTACTCCTTCATCACTCAATATATATATACAATATAATATATATATATATATATTGTATGTATGCACATTGTTTATGTGTTTATTTAGGGCCTGAAGTTAACTTTTTTGGCCAGCCAAAATAGTTTGTGCCTAAAATAAAGGTGAACAACTCAGAAAATGCATAAAAATGGTTCGTGAACTTGTACAGAATACCCATTAAAGTGTGTGCAAGTGTTTTTTTTTTTTTGCCTCTAACTTTAAGTTTTTTGTCCCGATTACAAATGGGTTTGCAGTGTTTCCCACAGGATTCTTGGAGACTATTCCCCCCCCGGGAGAAAATTTGGAATAATTTCATTGTAATGCATCAATTTGGTGAATTCTGAGAACCAATTTCTTACAAACTGCTGGTACTGATACAAATGTTGACATACTAAATGGGGTTGAGGAGTTTAAGCATTCAAAAAAAGATGAAAACAAAAATGACTAAAACAATCTCTGAGAGACAGCTGTCAATGAATGTGAATGTGTTCTAGCGGAATGTGGCCAGGACAGGCCATGCGACATGTGGGCGGGTCCGGAGAGAAAATAACTTTAACTTTCTGCGATGCGAGTGAAGCGAGTACCAATCACAATATAGAATAGAGATGATTGACAGTTGCTTAGTGTTGTGTTGTCTTATTGGCTACCCGCCAATGTGGCAGATAGATTGACAGTTTCACCCGCCAATCACAAAAGCCACCCGCATTTGGCGTGCGTGCGGGTGCCAATTTCATGCCCTGTTTATGTGACCCCCCACGGCAAAACCAGCAACAAGTCGGGTGGGACGAATTTGCGTAAACGACAAAAAAAGCTTTTTTTTCAAAATTTGTGATTTTCCTTTTTTTTTGCAGAATATGCAAGTTGAGATCATGAAGAAGCCACTCCATGTTTCAGATAACAGTATTAGTTGCCTTAAAAGTATACATTTTGTATTTGTATTTTCGGAAAAAATCTGCCCCTTTCTGTGTCTTTGCTGGGTTGGGTACGGTGATGCAGTTAATTTCCATACTGATTACCGTTGGCCATTCACGCGCTGTTGTTATTTTTTTCGGCCATTCAGCTGCACGTAAGAAGCGAACCACATGGCTAGTTATTCAGCGCAGCGGAGGAGTTGGAGCAGAAGATATCAGACGATATATCTACGGTTACATTTCAATGGGATAAAGACAGCCAAATGGAGGAAATCCGTGACTTTGACTGCAAATGCTACGGAACAAGAAAGGAGAACTCTCTCCTTGGAAGACATTCATGTAGCGCCAAACTTTCTTAAGAGCTTATGTATAGCATACGGATGGATTCTTTAGCTGCCGAAAGAGAGCAAACGGACATACAGTAGTTACGTCGGAGATGACTGCATCCACCAAAAAGCCACAGACGAAAATAAAGTCCCCCTGGACCTCTTATTTCATCGGAAGCAACAAAGTCTGATGGAATACTTTTAAGTTTCTTATGGGGTGAGTTTCCGTTAACATCCAAGTTATCTACTTTGCTTAGCTAGCTAAGCTAGCTCAGTATTGTCGTTTTAACAATGTAAACCCGAATCAGTTCAGAATACAAGAAATTTTGTGGAAACTGATTACCTGATTTGTGGAAACTGATTACCTCAAAGTTTTTGAGTTAATAAGTTAGAATATTGAAGTACTTGAGTACTTTTATTTTTTAAATCATTTACACTCAAATAGTGCTTTTTTTTAATTTGTGAGTGTACTGTACTTAAAACATTTGTTTTAATTTGTATAATTTTTTAAATTTCTTTGTAATGACTTGTTCTGATGCTATGGTACTTAATTGATCAACATCTTTAAACTAAAAAAATATACTGGTTAGTAACCTAAAATATAATTTTACACAGCTCATAAACTACTATTTTTTTAAGTTCAGAATACTCCATTTTTACATTAAACACACACACAACTTCAGGTACAATTTCAGTTTGTTTTTATTTTGCATTAACATTGTTTATCCAAACAAGTATGGACAATTATTATCTGTGTGTGTGTGTGTGTGTCTATATATGTCCATCTACATGTCATGACATGACTGAGCATGTTAAAGTGCTTAAAGTAAAACATCTGGCAAGACTTTGTACACAAATTAAAAGGATCTTACAGGTCATGAAACTGCAAAGCAATTTTAAACATAAATAAAACTGAAATAAATAATGCCACTGGTCTTTGTGCATAAGTCTAACAAAGGACCAAGAGCTCTTTCATAAAATAAAATAAAAAATAAACAAAAACATTATTGTAAAGGGCATATCTCACACCATTCCGATCTACAGTTGTTAACTTTTTAAAACCATGAAGGAATGACCACTTGGTGGATAAGGGACATGTAAAAAGTGACCTGTGTCCTGCTTGTGCTCCTTCACTTGCACCAGCTCTACACATTATAAAGGAATTTTCAGTGAATAAATGACAGAAATATACAATTGCTAACAATTAAAACTGTAATCTTTTTTTAAAGTGCAAACATGATTAGGTAGCTTTTGTGGTTAGACAGCCTACCTGGGGCCCGTTTCACAAAGCAGGTTCAACAAACTCTAAACCTAACCCTGAACTCTGAGTTGAACAACTCTGAGATGGGAAACTCTGAGTTTTCAGTTTCAGAACAGCGGTTTTGAATTAGTTCACTCAACTCTGAGTATGTAAACTCTGAGTTACGCGCGTGCCTGCCGACTCTACAAAGCCATCATCAATGGATCTCCGATACTACAATTCACCATGGCAACGGGGAGAGCGTCATTAGATATTACTGAGTGTTTACGTAGAAAACGAGCTCATCCTGAGAAAGCGGAGCACCGTAACTGCAGCAAAGTAGCGATAGTTGGCGTGGCAGACATTTACTGCCCGATCTAATGTGTATAACTGAATGAAACAGTCTATTGAACTAAAGGTAATAAGTCTTTCTTTTCAGATTTGCACAACGACACTGTGGTGTAATGGTTAGCAACGCTGCCTATGGTGCAGGCGACAGAGGTTTAATTCCCGTGGTTCACAAAGTAGCGCAACAAACAAATTATTATTTTTATTGGGTGTAATCCCCCCAGGCACAGAAAGAACGTGGCTTCAGTTGAAAATTAAGCATAAGAATATTGCGCAAATACGTTGACTAAGGCATATGATTTTAAATCATATTTCACATATTAAACAGTAAATATAAGCAGGTATTTCAACACAGGAATGTACTTAAACATTTCATAAATCTCCCGTTCGCAAAAAAACTACCTCCGCAAAGAATCTGGTTGCGGATAATGTCCGCGATATGAAATGTTGAAAATGTCGGAGAATATTGTGTTGGGACCTAACCGTTAGGACTACACAATGCGGCCTACAAAGCCTACACAATGCGGCCAGACAAAGAGACAAAGGAGATAAAAAACTACAACCACCATTTTAGGGTCACCTCCACCTGGTCACGAGATCTGACGCCACACCCCTGGAGCCCGGTTGGCCGACGACTGAATGGAACTCCAGGGGGTCACCCGGAACCAGCTGTGAGCTATAAATCCCGCGACCACCAGAAAACTCGCTCTCTCCAAAGTAACTCGCGTTACGCCAGGAGGTGAACATAACGTCTGCAGCGTTTTCCTTTGTCCTAGGCCGCAGTCTCTTCCCCAACTCGCTGGACGAGCAACAGACTGTTTTACCCCTCTTTTCTCTACTCGTTTTATTTTTCTTTTGTTTATCATTTTTGGATCCCGAGGAGACCACCGCGACAGCGACTCTCCCGTTCCCCGCGGTAAGAAGAAAAAAACTTTCTTCGTCCCAGCTGCCAGCAGAACGGATAACTCGACCCGTCTTTGTCTGAAATCAGCTGACCAAATCGCCGAGCCCCGCGATTTTCATCGTTCCCTGCAGAAGGAAGAATAACCAACGGTTTTCTTCAACTAACTTGGATCCGGCGCTGAACGAGCGCCCAAAACTACCGTCCGCTGCCGGCGTAAAGAAACGCCATCAACGCACGGGACGGAAACCTCACATCGACGCATCTCACATCGACAAAAGTAAGAGGCTATTTGTCTGGGCAGAAGCAGAGATTCGATAGTGTAGGACATGCTTGTAATTCTTGTTAATGTGTTTTAAGTTCTGATCGCGGATCGCCGAGTCCGTTTGTTCATGTGCTGCTGTATTTGAATGCTGATTGTGTACCCATGCCGCTGGGTTGATTTCTGTAACAGTGTTTCCGCCATATTCGCGAGCTCAGAAAGCCTCCACTATCAGTTAAAAGACCGGTCTCGCGGAATAAACGCCAGTTCATTCACGCGAGCCCGTGTGGTAGCGGCACGGCTTCTGGGCATCCGAATATCGCTCGCGCATTCTCCCTCTCTTTGTTTGTGTCCCGCTAACACACACATACACACACGCCGCACACACGTGGCCTAAGCCAGCTGTTCCCGGCGGACACTAGGGACATAGCTACATCTGGTGGCTACATACGGTTTTCTCTCTCTCTCTCTCTCTCCCTCGCTACTCGCAAGTGGCTCCGCCCCTGAACGCTGCGAGGACTAGCTCCACCCATCTCTCCCTCTCTCTCGACACGCACGCGCACACACACGCACACGTACACACACACACATACACACACACACACACACTCCACGTGTGTCTCTCCCTTTGTTCAGCTTAGCTTTGTGTGTTAGGTAGTTAATAAGGTAATAAGGCTTTGTTAATTGCAGTGTTATTGATTGTGATCATTATTACTGATTTTAATAAATCTTATTATATTATAACTAGCGGTCTCTTGTGCTTGTTGTGTATGTGTCACTGGATAACAGCAGGTTGTGAAGGCTAGTGCTTGAATTTCACGCCTTTTTAATTGTTAGATTGTTTTTATGCTTCTATGCCAATGATCACGATCCTTGGCATTTGAGTATAAAACCTTTATATTGAGACTGAATACAGTTTTAGGTTATCTTTTCCCTGATCCCAGGGTGGTGCCCCGTTTATTCATGATTATATCATGAGAATATATTAAATATAATTATTAATACCGATAATCATATTGATGTTGATAATTAACTGTTGATAACCAAATCTGCTTCTGCTACAACCCCAACAATTGTTTAGATAATATCTAATGTGATTGAAAGGAAAGGTAATCAAAATCCTCTCCCGACGCAAAGCTGCTAGAATAACTTTTATTTCCATATCGATTAGGTTGACGATGAAAGGACGGCACAATTTTTCAGTTGGTTCAGATTCCGGAAAAAGGCGGAGACATGTAGGGAGAAACTCACGGTTTGTTGAAGCAAACCTGCTAGCGAGCAGGTTAGTTTCACGAAGTATGTTACCCGGGTAACTGACTCAGATTTATGCTGAACTGGCTTTGTGAAACCAAAAAACCAGAGTTTCCCTCATCTCAGGGTTAACTAACTCAAGGTTTTCACTAAACCTGCTTTGTGAAACGGACCCCAGGTGTAACTTCCATTCAGATGCTTTGGGCAAAAGCATATTCAACATACTGTCACATTAAGACACTTGGCACCAAAAACTCGCTTCTGTATGTGCATACAGATGTGTGCATGTGCATAGACACAAAGTGCAATGTGGTCCCATCAGCACTTTCTGGATGAAGGTAAAAGTGTGAATGACTTTCCTTATGGAGCTAGAACAGTCTCATAATTCATAAATGCACACAGAAATTCATAAATGCACAAAAAAGATTTACAAATGTATTTGGGGATTTGTATATACATGTGACTCAAAACACAAATACATTTTCAATGCACACACAAATATGTTTCATTTCATATGTAAGTAAAAAATATTCACATATAAAAAACAAGATTCATAAACATATTTCCAATGCACACACAAATCTAAAAAAAAATCACAAATACATGAATGTTAAAGTATTTGCAATCTTCATCAAATACGCATTTGGGGCTTGTTACATTCATATATGAACTGTTGGACCTGTATTTACAAAGTGCTTTTAATTTGTAAACCTCCCTGCATTTGTGTGTGAAACTTTTGAGACTCCCCTGACGTGACTCTGATCCACAAATGCGTTTTTTCTAAGAGGAGGTTGTCTGTAGCCAATCAGATGTCTCCCTCCTTTACAGCCAATCACGTGAGTGTCTCCCCCACGAGGGGTGATTATGACCTCATTAAAACGCGCACCGCAGGCAGGTAGGCAGGCAGGCAGGCGGCTGTGTTCGGAATGCCATACTAACGTACTGCCTACTACATACTCAACGTGTATGTACTGCATACTGCCTACTAAATGAACGTTTGAGTATGCTGTTACCCTCAGACTGTTCACACCGAAGTATACACATCTCATACTATATATATATATTTTTTTTTAACTTTATTGACATCTCGTCCTCATCTTCTCTCACGTAACCGAATCGATTACGTTAGCGGTTCTAGCTCCCGTTTAATATGAATTACTTATCAAAATATAAAGCATGATTATTATTACAGTTAATTAACATATTTCTAAATATTTTTAAGTCAAATTACAACTGTCAAATGTTTTCTTCAGTTTATATGCGCGCTCTCACGCTTTCCCTCTTTCTTCCTCTGAGTAGCTTCTTCACTCGCCATCGATCGCGACTATTAAGCAGCTTTTATTGATCATTAATCGTCTGTTCATAGATCGTACCTCTGACCACGGAACACCAGCACCTTCACCGCGGAGACGACGGAGGCAATCTGCCCGTCGGAGGAGCTACATTATTCACATGCACATGGAATTTGGATTTCCCTCTGAAGTAAGTAATATCACTTATCTGGTTTAAATACGTTCCTTTATTATTTGATTATCAATAGATGTGCATATGCATGCATAAACAAATGTAGGCTACATGTAGGCTAATATAAGTGGTTTTAATAATATCATGTATGAGTTTGGTGTGATAAAAATAAACAAGTACAAGCAAGTGGGATATTAGTGAATAATTTATTAGACAAATAATCCAAGTTATATATACAGGTTGCAATACGTGTATGATAAGAAGAAATGAGTAGTTTATTAACAAATGAATAGGAAAGCATTCAGAATAAATGTAATATCTATTCAATCTGGTGTACTATCAGATTCCTTTAGTGACCACTCTGCTGTCTTTTGTGTTTGGAAGATTAAAATGCCCCATCTTCCCCCTAAATTTATTAAAGTAAGGAAAGCTAATAATATTAATCATGATCACTTTATTCAAGACATTCTAAACATAAACTGGGAGCGGTTTCAGCTAATACCAAATGTTGATGATGCGTGGCATTTTTTCTATACTGAGTTTCTCAAGGTTATTAACAAACATGCACCCTGGTCAACAATTAGAGTTAAGGGTAGACACTTACCGTGGATTAAAGGAGAACTTATTAATCTATTCAAACAAAGAGACAAGGCCTGGAAAAAATATCGGGCAACTAGGAATGTTTCTGACTGGATTGCTTACAAAGACTTCTTAATCTTAATATATATGATTGTTGACTCATGTTTTAGGCCTGCAGGTCTATTTCCCTCCTGCTCTGGAGGAGAGGCCCTGCTGCAGTAGTTGGCATCATGGCTGAGGAGATGGGGTGTAGTGGGGTAATAGCAGGTCTTTGCTCCATCATCTCATTCATGACAACAAACACTTCCAGTGTGCAGCAGTGACCTCTCCTCCCTCAGTGCTGACACCGTCAGTTCATACAAACAACACTTCTCATAAATCATTGTTTAGATCAACTATTCACCACTAGTCATATATTATAATATGTACTGTAATACTGTTCCACATGGGATAAACTTAATGGACTCTGATGTTTGAACACATTGTAGATATTACCCAGCACTGACTTTGCCTGATTATTAATAAGAAAGACAACTTAATCTGGTTTATTTTATACTTCATATCAAGAATGTAGAGTTCAATACTTTAAACTGCTTCCAACTCACCTTGTATTTCTGCTTGAGGGTCTCCCACTTCTTCTTAGCTCATCCGGCTCCACCTTCCCTCCATCTAATGTTCTTCAATAAACATCCTATATGAAGAACAGCACGTAGAAAAGTGTTACAGTTCATTGATGATTTCTTGCTGTTCAACAGAACGTTTCAGGTAGACATCTCAGGAGAGGAGTACATCTCCCATCTATATACGCTGGTGTTCAACCTTATATCATTGAGTAGCTTAATATGCACCAGTAGTAGTTAAGACCTGCATATGAGAATTATAACATTTAATACCACATTTTCTTAAGTGAAGCCTCTCGAGCAGCATCCCTCCTGCCGGTGAACTTCTCCTCATCGTTCCCTCCACCGGATGAGGCGCCCGGTGTCTGCATCCGTCCCTTTAATGGACAACGATGCACCGCGTTATTAACCACCGTTAGTAAATATATTATCACGTTTTCACATAAGCACCATCTTCTTAGTTAACGTCGGTAAAAACGGCACATTTGCCGCTTCGGTTTCGCTCGCTAACCTCTATGGTAAATAACCGTCAGTAGGCTAGCCGGCTAGCAGGACCTTCGATTCGCAACGCTAACGTACAATTCCAACAACAATAAAGTAACGTTCATTAACAATACGATTTAAAAGTCAGCTGGAAACATAAAAATCGTGTTACAGTATGCTTACATGTGTACGCGGTTTGTGTCGGGCTGTCGCCAGAATCTCCGCAGTCGTCCGCCATTATTCAAAACATTTCAGAAGACGAGCCGCAATGCATTTTAGGGCAAGTTGAGTAGATTTAGCAAGGTCCGCTGTATACTCAGAAATTCTTGCCAATGCAGTATACATCCGGGCATTTCTCGCATACACAAATCCGCATACTATTGTATGTGAACGCACTACGTACTCAAATTTACGTCACAATTGAGTACGAGTAGGACGTTAGTATGGCATTTCGAATCACCCCTCGTGGGGGAGACACTCACGTGATTGGCTGTAAAGGAGGGAGACATCTGATTGGCTACAGACAACCTCCTCTTAGAAAAAACGCATTTGTGGATCAGAGTCACGTCAGGGGAGTCTCAAAAGTTTCACACACAAATGCAGGGAGGTTTACAAATTAAAAGCACTTTGTAAATACAGGTCCAACAGTTCATATATGAATGTAACAAGCCCCAAATGCGTATTTGATGAAGATTACAAATACTTTAACATTCATGTATTTGTGATTTTTTTTTAGATTTGTGTGTGCATTGGAAATATGTTTATGAATCTTGTTTTTTATATGTGAATATTTTTTACTTACATATGAAATGAAACATATTTGTGTGTGCATTGAAAATGTATTTGTGTTTTGAGTCACATGTATATACAAATCCCCAAATACATTTGTAAATCTTTTTTTGTGCATTTATGAATTTCTGTGTGCATTTATCAATTATGAGACTGTTCTAGCTCCATATTTCCTAGGTTAGTCCAAATGCAATACATACATCAAACCAATGCTTTAGCCAACCTGGGGATGTTGCTCATCACAAGCTCATCTTCTACGACAATAGCAACGGATGCAGGACTGAAGTAAACTGGACTTGTAGTGCTCTCGGAGACCACTGTGACAAGGGCAACAGGCGTGTCAGTGATGTCTGGCTCATGCGAATCATCCTCCTGGAATATGCAGGTTATACAAGGTTAACTTTCAGGAATTAGACAATTGCATTATATTACTATTTCACAGGTCATGATCAACAGCTAAGTATTAGGTAGGTATTTCAACTGACTAATCTACTGGTCACCATCCAACAGGTAACATGTAAGTATGTCAATGTGTCTCATATAGGTCTTTTAAACCCTAGGAAAGTAGTGTTGTGTGTGTGTGTGTGTGTGTGTTATTTAATGAGTGGTAAGGTCAAAAGGTCAACCAAATGATTAGCCTTCTGGGCAAGGTGAGGTCAGGGCTTTGTGGGAAGTTAAATTTAAGGATTACAGGGCTTCTATACCACATACTGTTTGTTTTTTTGTTTTTTTTGATAGAAAATGTAACATTTTAATTTTTTTTATTTATTTATTTATTTTTTCTCATCTGTCTCTTCTTTTTTTTATTGATGTTTATGACAGACAAATACAAACAAATACTTGTTACCTTATTGCAGTTACATGGATAAGATCACATCTTGTATGCATTTATCAGTATCTATCTGCCCAGTCTTTTTTTTTTTTCTCTTACAAACAGCAACAAAAATAGCAAAAAAAAGAAATGCAGTCCAGCAATAATGTACAGAACAGGCCAGACCTACAACACAAAACATATATCCACAAAACAAAACACCCTAGGAAGTCTACATATTATACCAATCCTGTACCTGCCTCTAATAAAATATGGAGAGATGGCGACATTCTTACATATCCAGCAATTGAGCAAGGAATGGGCCCCACACCTCTTTAAATAAATCTTCCCTCCCAGCCACTCTATAGGTGACCCGCTCGTAGCTGGCCATTGAGCTTAAAACCTGTATCCACTCCTTAAAAGTGGACTGAGTGGGAGATTTCCAGTGGCATAAAGTTATCCTGCACCCTGTTGTCATAGCTAGACGACACCAACTTTTTTGGTGTTTCGACATTTGAATGTTATCTGGAAGTAACCCCAACAAACATAATGCAGGGTTTTTGATCAAGTGTGTGCCCAGCACCTTATTCAAGAACACAATTATTGCATTCCACATGTCTTTAGTTTTGTCACACTCATATAACATATGTACAAGAGTTCCGACCCTTCCATTACATCTCCAACACAAATCACTGTTTCTGAGTTTCAGTCTTGCCAGTTTTGAAGGGGTCCAGTAAGATCTATTTAATATCTTATAACAAATGAGTTGTGATTGTGCTTCACGTGAGTAACAGTGCCATATAGTTTTTTCCAATTATTTTCTGGAATCACTTGAGCCAGGTCCTTCTCCCAAAACGCTTTCAGACCATCCAGTTTTGGCACTTGTGTACTTCTAATAAGTTCAAAGAATTTTGAAGCTCCTCTGTTTTTCTCTCCAATCTTATGGGAAATTACCTAGATTTCAGTCCGACTGTGCTGAATATGTTTGTTTGAGAGAATACAATGTCTCATTTGTAAATATCGCCAGAATTCAGAGTTACTCAAATTATATTTATTTTTAATCTCATCAAATGATCTAAATCCCACATCTCCCATCACATCCTCAAGAATATGAATCCCAGATCTAATCCATTTGTTCCAAAAGAAACTTTTCTTATCAATTAACAATTTCTTGTTATACCATATGGAGGATCTGCTTGATAAATATGGATCAGTTTTTGTTATTTGATGAGCAATTTTCCATGACTCTCTGGCAAAAGCCATTACCGGGTCTTGGGAGGGGACTGGTCTATCTGTTTGTGAGAGGAAGGCCTCCACAGAAGAAGGATGTACCAGTTGCTCTTCTATCCTGACCCACAGAGGGATCCTAGTAGGCGGCAGGTGAATTTTAGATAGCTGCGATAAAGAAAATGATAAATGATACCAGTCTATTCGTGATTATGCTAACCCCCCCTTGTCTTTTGCAGCATATAACTTAGTCCGATTAAACATGGGTTTTTTTCCTGCCCATATAAACTTCTCTATCATACTGTTGTATGTTTTAGGTAATGGGGAAGGAAATTTTAGCGGTAACATGGAAATGATGTAATTGATCTTGGGAGTTAAAATCATTTTAACTAGATTGAGTCTGCCCAACAGGGAAAGATGCAACTTATCCCAATTTTGTAACAGAATTTGAGTTTTCTGAATAACTGGAGAAATGTTGGCTTCCATTATTTTTTTCAGACCTGGCGTTAATTTGATACCCAAATATGTTAATCCTTCAGGCATCCATCTGAATTTCCAGTTCTTTCTAATATCTGGGGGGCACAGTTTTGATAACGGCATGGCTTCTGATTTTGACCAGTTAACAGTATAACCAGATACCTCTGAGAACAGATTTATAACTGAACAAATTTCTGGGACAGAGGATTCAGGGTTACTAGATATCAATAACACATCATCTGCATACAACAGGAGCTTGTGCTCTTCTTGACCCACCTGCACACTCCGTATATTTGAGTAAACCCGTAGGGCTATGGCCAGGGGTTCAAGAAATATGGCGAAGATTAGAGGTGATAAAGGCGATCCTTGTCGAACACCGCGATTTAGTCTGATTTGAGGTGACATAATCCCATTAGTTAAGACTGTGGCTGATGGGTCAGAGTACATTAATTACACCCACTTCCTAAATATTGGACCAAATCCAAATTTTTCTAGCGTATGAAACAAAAAAGGAAACTCCACTTTATCAAACGCCTTTTCCGCGTCTAATGAAAAGGCAACTGTTGGTGTGTCATAATTTCTTGTCATACACATAATGTGTAACAGTCTTCGAAGGTTGTCTGCAGAGCTCCTACCCCGCATAAACCCCACCTGATCCTGATGAATGAGAAATGGGACCACTTCTTCCAATCTAGTTGTTAAGATTTTGGCGAGAATTTTCTCATCCACATTAATCAAAGATATAGGGCGATAATTAGCACACTGCTGTGGATCTCTTCCCTTTTTATGCAGTAGTGTAATAACTGCTTCCCTCATGCTTTCAGGTAACCTACCTCTTTGAAACGCATCTCGATATACGACTAGTAATCTAGGGGCAAGATCATCTATGAATTTCTGATAGAAATCTACTGAAAACCCATCGTTTCCAGGGGCCTTTCCTATCCTGAGGCTTCTGATTGCTTTTTTAATTTCATCTATGGAAATATCACCCTCCAAAAGTGCTCTCCCATCCTGTGTTAGGGTAGGAATTTTTAATTGAGGAAAAAAAACTTTCTAATTTGTTTTTGTCTGTCCCACCCTGAGACATATACAGTTCTTGATAGAATTCGCTAAAGGTAGTATTTATGTCTCTTTTGTTCGTAATAAGATTATTGTCTTTATCAAAAATCGATGGAATAACATTTTGAGATTGTATTTGTTTTACTCTGTGTGCCAGTACTTTACCAGCTCGCTCTCCCTGCTCAAAATATTTCTGCCTGGTACAGAAAAGGGCAAATTTGGTTTTCCTGTTCAGTATGTCATTTAATTCACATTTAAGTTTGTTCAGTTTACCCCACGTATCAGAGTCTTGTCGCTCCGTGTGTTGTTTTTCAAGCTTTTTGATGTCTTGCTCTAATTTGAATAACCTTTGACTTTCTGCTTTTTTTATAAAGGAACTTCTTTGAATAATACGCCCCCTCAGAAAGGACTTGAAAGCATCCCACATTACCCCATGGTCTTCTATAGAGCCTTCATTATGCTCCCAGAATTCATGCATCTCAGATTTAATAAAGTTGCAATTTTCTTCCCTGTTCAGCATAGAGTTGTTAAAACGCCATCTCATGCTTTTTTCTGCTCTATCTAGAGGATGGAGGACTATATCCACTGGTGCATGGTCCGATAGCACTATATTTCCAATTGTAGAATTCAGCACCTGGCTGACCATATCACGGGATAATAGAAAGTAATCTATCCTAGAGTAACTTGATACGTACGTTTGCAAATCGTATTTATGAATAAATGGGGAAATTAGCTAAGCTGGCTCGGCCCACTTCTCCTATGCAGCCATCTTGGGCGCGTCACCCACCGGAAGTCCCCTATACTACATACTGTATGTATCCATATGCATCCACACTCACGCCTCCACACAGGGTTTGGAAGGTGGTTGCGTTGTATAGTCAGGCAGCTTTTAGTGTTGAAAATAATGCTATCCATACAAAGCAAGCAATATCACCTCATTGATAACAGTTCTGCAAAAGCAGTGAATACTTACATTCCACGTCTTGAAGAACGGTGGGTCCTCCTCACGTAGGCATACCAGGAGGGCGCGTAGGGCTGCAGTGCGTCTCATGTTGACATCTTGTTCTTGCTGAAAGGAGCAAATTGAACATGATGAACTTTGTTGCTGTCACTGTTGTCCGTATAACTTGATTTGGGCCAAGTTCAACTTTAACTCACCTGGAGGTCATAAATATATAGGATGTCATGCAGCGCCTCTACTATCTTGCCGGTGTGTTCTGCCTTCTGTCTGTATATGGCCAACAGTTGTGGTGTGTGCCGGTCAAGCTCAGCATAAAACTGGTTCCGTAGATTGACGTTTGTGATGTGGTGGAACTCTGCACAAACCTACAAAACAAAATAAAAAAACACAATAGGACAAATGAATTGGGATGAAACATGTTTAGAGAGGGCAGACTGAGAAAGATGTGTAAAGATTGGTAGAAATGAGAAAGAGTCTGTTTTACCTGCGATTCCATCCGAAGAGCGGGCCATTTCTGTAGGAACTCCTTCACCATTTGATCCCCCTGAACGAACTCTTGGCGACGCAGGGCAAAAGTCATCAGTGTCACAGTGCTGCCTCTGAGAAGGGCGGTCTGAAATCACACAAGGGACATGTAAAAACTGTGTCCTGCTTGTGCTCCTTCACTTGCACCAGCTCTACACGTGTCTTTGTGAAACTGCGATAAATTAATTTTCAGTGCATTAATTACAGAAATGTACAAATGCAGGAGGTGTAGAGACATGGCAAAGGACTAACTCTTGAATAATGGCTATGTAGTGCTTAAATAACTGTGTCTGGGTGTCTGAGGACACAGCACCCAACTTGCACTTCCACTCCATCATTTGAAGTGCTTACTTTCAAACTAAATGAATTCTTCTGCAAGTGAGTTTAAATAATTTGGCTTACCAAAGAAAAGGGTCAGTGCTGGTCAATATTCTCAACTTGGTCCTGTGGAAACAGATACAATAAGCAGTAAGAAACCAGTTAAATTATGTAGGCTACTCAACAACAGCTTTACAGAATATCTGTCTTAACCCAGAGGGCCCTAGTTTCGTAGACCAGCGCACCTGCGCCGTGCCGACAGGGTGTGTCCGCCTGGACTTTGCAAGTTTCGTGCACCGCGCAGGCTCGCACAGGCACACCTCCCGTCTCACCCACCGGCGCAAGTGGGAAAGAGGGAGGAGAAGAAGGCGTGAGTGGCAGACGAGGAGGAGACGAGGCGTGGACTGGGATTAATACAGCCGATTCAGATCTTCACCAATCAAATGAGCTCCTCTCCTCTCCTTTAATGCGTTAGGGGAGGTTCAGTGCAAGTTCCGTCACTTGACAACCCGATGACAGAAGCAGCGCCGCCGCTTCCACCACGCTCCCATCACGCGCTGTGCGTGCATATCATAATAATATCAATGCCGATATTATAAAAAACAGGAGAGAGAGGGAGATGTTTTGGTATATAGATATAAATTCACGTGTTGATTCATTAGTTGCATTAAATAGTGTTTGTTGTGATTATTTATTGCATTTAAATGTGCCTGGAACTGTGGAAACCTGCCTGTGAGGTCTCGGTGACGTGTGCGCACTGCGCGCCGGTCCGCCAAACTTCCGATCCGCCAGCTGTGATTCGCATTGAATCAATGGACTTTGCGCCGAAAGTAGACCAGGTCGGAGCTGGCGAGCTTTCAGCGCAGTCTCGGCGAGGCTTTTTGCCACGAAACTTCCGCTACGCCAAGCTGAATCTGTGACGCCTCCCCCTGCTGCGCCGCCACACCCATCTTGGCGCAGGCGATCCACCAAACTACCAAACTGACGGTGCGGAAGGCTGCGCGGGTCGAAACTTGCACTGCGCCGGCTGCGCCACACTGCGCCGCCCTGCGCTGGTCTACGAAACTAGGGCCCAGAATCTCAAGTGTTAATATGACTTACCAATAAAGTTGTTCTCAGATGATATAAGTGACTGTAGCTCATATACAGTCAATTACATAGATCTTCAAATGCACAGACAGACAGACAGACTTGATTATAACAAATAATAATAAAATGTTAGCCCATTTATGGAGGGGAAGCAGCACAAGCTAAATCTCAGTTACCTTGATTTGTGTGCATGCTCGCTTCTCTGCATCCACTTCAGCCTATGAGGAAAGAAAAAATCGAGGTTCAATGTAAGCTTGCAGATTGCATAAGCTTACAACTTCATGTCCATGCATTACTACGGACGTAACTAGCACTCAAGTGCATAAAAGTTACTGAGTCGGCTAATGGCTAAAACTAGCTGCAACTTCACGTTTGTTCGTCTTAAGATAGCTACTAGGCCTAGGTTAGTTCATTCAGGTGCATGTAAGAAGAAGAAAAATATTAACCAGATAAGGGCGTTTCACATAAATATCAGCGCCACACAAAGAAACGCTACGGCTGCTAACTGAAAAGAGTTACGAGCTAACACCGTTAACGGCGCAGGCGCCGCAATTTAAAAATTAGCGTGAATCACCGCACCCATTGCCCGGTACCCTAAAAGTAAAAACAGCGCAGTCTAACGATCAAACACTTTATTATTTGTGATACCCATGCAACGTTATAACAAGCAAAGCAGTTTTGACAAGTTTGTTTGGTTTACTTACAAGTTAATCCATGAACGAAGATGAGACTCGGACTCTCGCACACGGCAGCCATCTTGGACAAAAAATGTTGTGTCGGTCAGTGCAGCAGATTCACAACGTCGTGACGTCATGACGTCGGGGTACGGAGCGTTTACTCAAAAGCGATCCTTGATGGGGAACACTTTACTCATAAGTGCTGGGCCACAGAAAACTAGATAAATCATTCACATCACTGATTAGTTATAAGTTCTTTCAACTATTAAACAGATTTTAATTATTGTGCCCTCAGTCCTTATAAGTTAGTAGTACAGTTCGGATTTACAGTGTACATGCACATCTAAACTAAGCTGTAATGGGAGGTTTTTGGCTCATAATGTGGGCATCTGATTTAACAGTAAGGTGCCAAGGGGCCTGTTGGCATTGCCTGAATTGACTGTGATGCTAATAGTTTAGCAACTAGCCTTCCTGAGGACAATAGACTAGTTGCTAAATCATTAGCACTAGCTACTTAGATGGTGCCTATTAGCATGACACATGATGTGAAACTTCTTTGTTTTCCTTTTCAGAATTGGCAAAGACACCCTGACTGATATAATCAAACACTTTGAGGAGAATGAGCCTGGATTAAATTCACTTAATTCTAGTACTGACTGTACTGTAGGATTTTTTCCCTACAATGTTTACATTGTACACTTTAAGTATTTACATTTCAATAAAGTACCTTCTAATAACAGTCAAGTAAAGTGCTTAACGAAAATAACACTACATCAACAATCCCTACATGATAACTGCTTTTGATAACCATTGTTCAAACCACAACAATACTTTCTGCCCTGCAGGGTAACAGATACTAGATATCACTGAGTGACATCTGTAGGGGGAGGGCTTATCTGAATGAGATGCAAATGAGCACCATTGTGTTTCCTTTCTGGCCAGTTGAGGTGAGATTTGCAAATCTTTGAGGCCAATTTTCTCAGTGAACGGTTTTCAGAGAAGCATACATTCAAATGGCCAGATTTCCATGTGTTAGACATCATTGGAATGCTTAGAAACTACACTTTCATAATCCGAGAATAACTCAAAATGCTCCAAGGTCGACTTGTTCCTGGTTTTGCCGTGGCCGGTCATATATATATCACAATATAAATTGCTTTTTTTCTAAAAATGTTTGATTCATTTCTGTCAAGCCTCAATGTTTCATTTTTACTTTTAAGTAAGGTGTGAATATATGACGAGGTACGCTGGGTTTAAGTATGATTTATAAACACAGTAGAACATTATAAAACAGAATTTCAAATAAATAAATATATATATATATATATGAATACATATACAATAACCTTAAAAACTTAATTCGGACCAGTTAAAAGTTTCAACAAACAAAATGGACAAATAAATTCTTAGTCATCCCTGCTGTCCCATCCTGCAGGTCTTTGGACTGTGGGAGGAAGCCCGAGAACCCGGAGAGAACACACGCTTACACGGGGAGAACATGCAAACTCCACACAGAAGGAACCCGAACCCGACACAGGAATCAAACCCGGTACCTTCTCGCTGTGAGGCGACAGTGCTTACCACTACACCTATGTGCAGCCCTAGATTCCAACCATTTAAAAAACTTTGGAAACAAACCCATAAAAAAATAGACAAAGACATTCTGATTATCACCTCAGTACAAATTCAAGCAGCACATTTAAATGAAGGAGAATAGGGTCTCTTGTGGTTGTTCAAGGTCCACTCCCCCTAGGCCAGGGCGTTTCATTGCCCAGCTATATCTCCACACATTACCTGCATCCAACCAAAGCCTGCTCGAAGGTGATTGAACAATACTTCTTGGAATACAAACAGAAACCATCTTGTCCCGATATCAACAGATTCTATATGTGAACGCAAAATCTGTTACCATGAGATTAGGCAACAGACAAAAACAAAGATGCAGAACTCGGGGATTCAAAATGGCAGTTCATAAACCACTGGGTGACATCACAGTGACTCATGGAAACATTTCAAACAACTGTTGTAACAGTCTGCTGTTGGCTTAGGTACATTAGAGTTAACATAGAGTTGACATGCTGCATTGAGGTAGGCTGACGTTTTCCCACATATCATCAATGCAACACTGTTTGGCAAAAAACTCCAGATGCGGCTGTGGCTCAGAGCTCCTCCGGTCTACCTACAGAAGTGTCGGGAAAGATACTGAACCCCAAATTGCCCCTGAAGGCTGAACCATCGGGGTGTGAATGTCTGTGAATATGAGTGAATGTGTAGCTCCTTATGTGCAGCGGCTGTACGCTGAACTATGACCACTGTTGCAAGGCCCAACTAACAAGGGCGGACTTGCCATCGGGACGTTCGGTCCATCCCGGGCCGAACTAGCCGGTGGTCATATTTCAATTTTCAGATGTCGGTTTCTATCATGGAGGTATTAAAACAGCCCTCAGCTGCAACACTGGCTGGCCTGGCTTTGACATCCGCAGACAGCGTTAAAGGCCGGAGCTCTGGCCCAGCAGTCAGACTGGACCAGTTCAATATTGTCAATCAGAGGGGGGGATGCAAACGGCCCCTCCCAATTTGGACTGCTACACTTTTTGTTCAATCTGATTGGCTTAACCAGACCGTTGGCCGGGTTACTTACTTCTCTCTGGAGTTACACATAGAAAACGAAAATAAAGGTGGTGGAGATGAGAAAGAAATGAGTGGAACTATTGGATAAATAACTATTTAGGTCTATATTTGAATTTATTGTATTTGTTTGTCTTTTACTGTGTTATTGTCTTTGTATGTAAATACAGTAGTAACATCCATCCATCCATCATCTACTGCTTTATCCTGTATTCAGGGTCGCGGAGGGCTGGAGCCGATCCCAGCTGGCATTGGGCGAAGGCAGGGTACACCCTGGACTAGGGTTGTCACAAGGACCGATACTTCGGTACCAATTCGATGCCGACACGAAAAAAATAATTCGATACTTGCTTTTTTCTGGTATCGTCAGAACCGAATATACAACTTTTCACTCGGCGCGCCGTGTCGATTCTTGGCGGAACTGACGGGGGCAGTATACGTGCGTGAGCAGCACAGAGCAGTAAGCGGCGCTGAAGAAGAAAACTTGCCGTCTTCGAAAAAAATGGCTTCAGCGGGTGGGAGCGAAAGCACAACACGTCGGCTCGTCGACAAGACAGGTGCGAAGAGTCGCGTGTGGAAATATTTTGCATTCGAGGGCGAGGCGGATGAATCCGGAGCAATTCATGATTCAAACAAGCCGACATGCAAAAAGTGCCTCAGAAGTTTTCAGACCAAAGGAGGAAGCACGTCAAACCTGGCCAAACACCTCGGCTATAGACCACTGCTGTTCTTTTTTTAATGTAAAATAGTTGACTAGTGTTGTTATTTATGACCATATTTATAAGCACAGTATTGTTTGTTTTTATACTGGATGGCTATAGGTCTGTTGGCAGCTGGTACTGCAATTTAAATTCTGTGCAAAAAGATCAGTGATGTAAAATACTTGACAGTTTGAAGCAGTTTTCAATAAATTAGTGAATTTAAAAGTACATGGGTCCTGTTTTTTTTTTTTAATTGTGGTATTGAATTAGTATCGAGAATCGTGGAAATTCACAGGTATTGGTATCGACTACTGAAATTCTGGTATCGTGACAACCCTACCCTGGACAGGACGCCAGTCTATCACAGGACTGACATGTAGAGACAGACAGGTAACTAGTCTATCACAGGGCCGACATGTAGAAACAGACAGGTAACCAGTCTGTCACAGGGCTGACATGTAGAGACAGACAGGTCCCCATCCTGCATGTCTTTGGACTGTGGGAGGAAGCCGGAGAACCCAGAGAGAACCCATGCTATATATTATTACTTATTTAAATTACTTACAAAAAAGGTTCTACGTGTGAAGAACACTACAGAAAATTCCATGCTGTGATTTGCATGGAAGAATAGGACTTGATATGTGACGTGGTTTTCTGTGCTCTTTTCTTTCTAAACAAAGAAAGATCTGGTACCACCAGACTCGTTATTAATGATGTAGCCTAAACATCTGATCTGTTTTACCCCCTAATGCAAGCAAATACTGTTTTTTTTTTCATCAAAAACTATTTGATTACAATTGGCTAGCTTAAAACAGCATTGTTGAATGTTTTTAAGTCAAGATAAAATGAAATGCATTTTTAACTATTTCAGATCACATATAGTGCACCTATTATACAAGATATGCAAACAAAATACTTTATATCAAAATAAAAATAAGAGGAAAAAAATACTCAAATATGTTGTGTTGGTGTACCAGCCAATTTCAACCTATAATATCACGACATCCATGAATCAATCTGGAACTTTTAACAATTGTGTGTGGAACTCCATTCCCCTGTTGCTCCATACTGCACTACACGCTAAGCCGGCCACTTTTTAGTGAATTTGATTGAAATCCCTATGTGTACACCGCTCAAATAAGAAAGTTTCACAGGGGAATAATGAAGTTTCATAGGGGAATAATAATACAACATAGGTTTTACATAGCTCAATGCAGAAGATAAAGATGCCCTAACTTCCATTTCACCGAGACTTTCCCCCCAAAAAAACATCAAAACATTCTCAATGTCCCCCCTATAGCCTTAAACCCTGAACCCTTAGGGACTTAACGGACGTCACCTGGTAGATGGTTGAGGTAAGAGGCTGTGAGGGCTTGTAATGGTAAATACAAATGGGACAGCACTCGGCATGTCACTTTACTTTGATCAGACAAAATGTTTGTCATTATTATCTTAAAGTGTTGGTTTTTCACATTTTACAGCCTGATCTGAATGTCTTCCAGGATCTTATCACCAGACGTACCTGTCAAATCATGTACTTGTTTATAGTTAAAACGGCCTAATAAGCCAAATTAAATTTTGTTTCGTGGGTAATTTCCCCAGGCAAAGTCAGCATTGATGCTGACTTGCAGAAAGTGGGCATAAAGGGCTCAAAACTCCAAGAGCGAGTCTTCATGCACCTGGGGCCTCATTTATAAAACTGTGCGTAGGATCCTTACTAAAAGTGTACATACGCCCAAAAGCCAAAGTTAGCTTGCGCCAAAAAAAAATCTGATTTATAAAACTGTGCACACGCAAGCTGTACGCAATGTTCCCTTCATAAATCACAGGATCACCTACAAGTGTGCTTACCTGAATCCCGCTCTGTACACGCCCACATTTTACTATATTAATGAGCCGGCATGCAATCGTTTCCGTGTGGTGAATCAGAGGTGGAGGCCCAGAAAATAATTTAATTTAGTGGTCACAGCAGCGGGATCACAAATAAAAAGACGCAGTGCGAGTGGCAACACATTGCTGCTGCAGTCAGAGGGACGGAGCGGACGGTGATCTGAAGGTAAATGACATCTTTCCACTCCTAACATGGATTTAATGTATTGCTAGAGTATTTGATAGTGGTGGGCAAGTGAAGCCTTAAGGCGAGTCCACACCGGACCGAAAATCGGCGTCTTTAAGAGAGTCGGCGTCCGTGACATGAGTCTGCTTGGTGTGGTCGCTCGAATCGGCCCACGTCGGCGTTCATTTCAGCCGATTCAAATGTGTAATCCGCCAAGCGAGTCGGTCACTCTTTTACCATTCTGATTGGTGGAGGCTAGCAGCTTGACTAGCGAATCAGTGAAGCCCGGAAGTGACAATGGTAAACATACCAGATAACCAGTGGTATCGAAGAAGGTGGTCTAGAGAGGACCGCCTACTTCTGGTTTTCGTGTTTTTTGGCCCACAATACAGATTAGCGCCGCCTGTTGTTTTGGAGACATTACATCTCGCGCAAGCGCGGAACGTATGGCGTCGGCTGTAGTTCCGTAGGTGTGAACCGCCCATGTCGTTGTTCGAGTCGGCCATGTTAAGTAGCCCGCCGTCATTTACCGACGCGAATCGGGCAGTCGGTCCGGTGTGGACCCGCCTTTATGAAGCACTGAGGCTTTCCTAGCAATTGTGTTGAAAAAGATTCAAAGCTTCAACGCTTCAGTGATGGTGACATCTGGTGGACAACTGCAGCCATAGCAACCTCTCAAGAGCGCGACTGACGCTCTGACACGTTTCAATCCCATGTCAGCAATAAAAGTTTAGAAAAGACTGTGTGGTCATTAACGTGTTTTGTTCATTCATACTCGCCCATACTGTAAAACATCCCAGTTTAAGGTAACGGATAAATCTAAATGATATGAAGGGTTAATAGTTGGTTTATTTATTTGATCATGGTATGTGAACTCAGAAATATCGTTTTTGTATTAACTGTTTTACACCAGAATCCAGATAATAGTTTGTCATAGGAGAAGTTGTATGGTGAACAGAACAGACAGGTTTTTGGTCTTCACATGTTTTTATTCAGAAATAGAATTTCTTCCACTGTGGCAGGCTTCAGTCTGCTCCTCCTCTGGCTCACAACGCATGAACACTACGAGCCAATGAAACGCACTGACACACACTGTGAGCCAATGAAACGTTTCGAAATATTTCGAAGCAATGAAGCCTTAAGTGCTTCGGTCATGTGACGCCGGTGTTTGATACAAGCTCCGACACAAGCTCCAAAGCCTCGGTATCATTTGCCCATCACTAGTATTTGAGGAAGTTTGATTTTGATGTGACTTTGACGGGGATTGTGTCCGAAAAGGAGGGAGACACAGACGCGACTGAGACAAGAGGGATAAGGGTGAACAGATTTTAAACTTTTATTGTATATAAAACAAAACGTTAAATAGTTTTTGTCCTTCCAGAGTCTGCAACGTGTGGCATAGAGGAGGGTGACGGTGATGGGCCCTCGGCACAGCACAAAGCAGCAGCGCACCCCGGGCGCATGGCACATCAAGCGGTCGGGTGCTCACTGATGCCGTCCTGCAACTTCAGCGAGACACAATTGCCGCCATCAACAACGTTGTAGATGAGCTACGGCAAACGCGCGCTGTGATTAATAAAATAATAAGTTTACAATGAACATTGATTGTTATCTTCCTTATATTACAAACGGATAACATCCTCACGGATTCTTGCGCCCTGTTGATACCCCTCCAGTAGGGCAGGGGGCCGTGGCTCGGGGTCATCGATAAATTTGCGCTCTCCACGCTCCACGACTGAGCGTGCACGAGCGTGCCACTCATTATAGCGCATTTCCTCTGCGCTCTGGTGGTTTAAAAACGAGGATAAGTGTAACAATTATAAGATGGCTTAATGGCTGTATGTATGTGCGTTGATGATATATGCACGTAAATAAGGAGAATATTTAGTTATTCCCGCTGTGTTCTACAGTGATCTAATGGAAGGTATTTATTGTATACTGTATTACATGCATTTGGGCCGTCTCCTCCTCCTGCGATGACATCGCTGATTCAATATTTCAAAATTAATTTGATTTAAGATAAAAGTCAGATTTTAAAAGAAGGTGTTAATATGAAAAAAACGATCACTCATTAAAAGCGTCAAAAACATTGCTGGAGTTCATCATGATAACGCAGATCTAACGTATGATATGGAGTGTAATTTAATGTGTGCGAGTCATCAAAAATATATAGTTCTTCTCAGGTTTACTGCTGATTCCCTTCCAGTCTCCAGAATGTGCTTCTGCATGCCTCAAAGTTTGCTTACGGGTACGCACACTTTCATAAGTTTGGTTTTTATAGATCACAACATTTGCGTGGAAAGTGGCGTATGCACGTTTCCAGCCCCGTTTTGTGCATACACAAGCTTTATAAATGAGGCCCCTGATGATGTGACCATGGGACAGACCTGAACCCTCAGGGACTTAATGGGAACATCCATCAAAGTCCGTGAGGGGAGACGTTGGGATCGGGCCATAGTCCCGTCAGACTTGCTCTGCTCCCTTTGTTTCCACTAATCAGTTTCCAGTCTGCCCACCTGTGTCTTGTTATCCCATTAGTGTCTTGTGTATTTACTGTCTCGTGTCTACTTTTGTTTCTGATTGGATTTCCTGCCTATGTTCCTCTCTACTTTGTATTGTCTCAGCCTGCTCAGCCTTCACTTTTGTTCTTGGAACCAGCTTTTAAATTGTTAAATTAAACCTGCCTGCCAGTGAAACCTGCCCTGGGTCCTCTTTGAAATCTAGAACTGTGACAAACCATGTGTTAAACTGGCCACAGAAGGAAGGTGATTGGAAGATGGAAGGATAAGTGTATGGTTAATTGTAAATGGTCCTCATTTATATAGCGCTTTTATCCAAAGCGCTTTACAGTAATGACTGACATTCACGTACACATTCACACACCGACGGTGGAGTCAACCACGCAGGGCGACACCTCGTAAGGAGCGAGGTGGGTGAGGTGAGGTGTCTTTCTCAGGGAGACCAGGTCGGGGATCGAACCGGCAATCCTGCGGTTGTCAGCTAACCCGCTCTACCTCCTACCGCTATTCCCCCCAGTATGAGTGTATGAGTGATAATACATTCCAAGATGATATTAAATGATATATCTCATCCATTATTTTCTGATATCAGGTCATCAGGATCATTACACCATCAGCATACAAAGTACCTGTAGGATGGACAGACATGTCTTTCTTACCCAGTCGGAAGGAGGTGAAGTCCCCCACAAAGTCAACTCGGGGCTGAGTCCCCCGGGTCACCAGCCTCAGGGTCAGGTAGTTTCCTGTGGACAACACAGGCCGGGGTGGGCTCTTCCCACAGAGAGGAGGCCCGAGAGGAGGTGAGTTCCTGTCCCGTCCGTCATAGAATTGAACATATGAGCCGGCATGACACGGGTCCCCTGAGCTTTCACCAGAGGTGGGCTCCAGTCTGGGGTTGAGAGCAGCAGAGCCACGCGGGGATTCTGGAAAGAGAGGGGCTGGGCTCAGGGGGGCCACTCGTAGCAAACTGTAGACCAGGAAGAAGCGGAAGTGGAACTGGACCTTGTCTTTAGGGGAGTTGGCTTGCATGGTGAGGTGGCAGTCCGTCCCCATGGTAACAAAGTAGTACTTCTTGGACTCCTGGTGCGAGTTGACGATCATGCCGTCACCCTGGATGGTCTGGCCACAGAAGTCCACCACGTTCACTGACGAGAAAAAAGACAGAATCAGAGAGCCGATACACGTCTGTAATGAAATGGGTCAAACTCCAAGCGGAGTACTATATTACTGATCTCAGAGGGGAGAACTGTCTTTTGTGGTCTCATTCTTGAAAGTACAGAAACTTATTTTTCAGCTAATTCAGCTAATTTGAGTTGATGTGTCAAGATAATATAAAAATGAAATAATTATAGAAAGAAGACAACCTTAAGGCAGTTCATGTTCTTGGCTTTAAAGTGTGAGTATAGAGACACAACTTATTAATGGGCAGGTCAAATATATATGTGATTCCACATGAAACTAAAACCATTTACATGTAGCTTTTTTTATCTGCATGGGCTGTGTCTGAAATCAGTAACTACTGGCTATCTAGTGAGTTCTCTATTATGTAGTTCTGTCTGAATGCATAATGAGAATTATTAGAACCTAGTGGACTCAAAAGTATCCCACAATTCATTTTGAAAAGTAGTGTACAACTGCTGGTCACTGCCAGAGCATTACATAGCATCATGCAGTGATTGAGACAAATCTATGAAAACCATATATTAAATGTGAGCAGTGCATGACAACGCGATCAACAATGGTCACAACATACTTTGAATTTAATTTGCATTAACATGCATAGACAACAGCAGTGTACCACTCCTTTAGTTCTTGCCTTTCACAATAAAAGCCCAATACATATACGTGGAATTGCAAGTAAACTTAAATTACACCATGTTACCTTACAATATGTATTTATTACAAAAAAATATGTCTGTATTTATTATGGATGGTCCACAAGCTTCCGTTGACCTGACTACTTTTAATTGTGTGACAGAAGTGATGTAATTAAAAGAGCAGAGCAAATTAGTCCTCTACATAGTTTCCTGTATGGTCTACTACAGGCATCCCCAAATGCTTCTGTCCGGACCCATGACCAATCTCTGATGAATTCACGAGAATAGATCATTTCCATAGAGCATTATCTTTTTTTTTTGACTGTCGCAGCTATAAACAGTGGGCGCAGCTACTCCAGTTAATACGACAATGACTTCACTGAATTGAGCCAATCAAATCGGTTGTTTACCCTCAGCGCACCAGAGAGAGCAAGAGAAAAGAGAGCCAGACAGCGATGGCAGCATGGCTTGCTCGAAGGGAAGGAAGTTTGATATGGAGAACCGTTGTTTTCAAGATGAATGGACGGAGAAATATATGTTCATTCTTCCGGCAGGCAGTTCCAAACCCGTGTGCCTCATATGCTCCGAAAACGTGGCATTAGTCAAAAGCAGCAATGTGAAGCGCCACTACGACACAAAGCACAGATATTTTGAGCAAAGTTATCCACTGAAATCCGAGCTGAGGGCACGCAAAACGACCGAACAGCAAGGCCAGTATGACAGATCTACCCAACTCATCATGCATTCATTTACAGCCCAGCAACGTGCAAACGAATGTTCGCTAAAGGTATGGTGGATTTTGGGGCAACATAAAAAAACATTTAGTGATGGGACAATTGTGAAGGAGTGCTTGAATGCCGTTACTGAGAAAATTGACAATAAATATTGTTGAATCCATATGAAAATGTGGGGTAGGGTATAAGACATAAGTTGGACTTGTGAGGTTCGGACATTCAAATTTTAGTAACTGGACCTCAGTGACTTTTAATTGAATACCCCTGGTCTACTACATAGTCCTCTATAGTCCACTATTTATGGGGAAGTCGCAATATTTTTCTTCTTCTCTTTTGCCTTAGGTGCGGTGAGGCCCTACTACAGATGGAAGAAGATTCACTAACCCACTCATATCACCTGGATCCTTTAACCGATCCGGGTGGGTCAAGTCTGCTGTCTCCATTCACCCAGGTCACTTGCTGCTAACGCCAGTCAAAATATACAAATTCAAACCATTGATTGTGTGACTCGCTACTCTCTTTAAAACCTGTAAAATCACATTTTAACCTAGTCCATCAGTTTACCCGAGCAAGTGGCTGCTAGTACTATATAGTCCTCTACAAAGTCCTCTATATAGACCCCTAGATAGTCCTCTACATAGTCCTCTATATAGTCCTCTAGTAGTCCTCTACATAGTCCTCTATATAGTCCTCTAGTAGTCCTCTACATAGTGGTCCTCTAGTCCTCTAGTGGTCCTCTACATAGTCATCTACATAGTCCTCTAGTGGTCCTCTTCATAGTCCTCTGCAGTCCTCTATACAGTCATCTATATGGTCCACTACATAGTCCTCTATATAGTCCTCTACAGTCCTCTATATAGTCGTCTACATAGTCCCCTATATCAGTTGTTACCAAAAATATTGTCGAGACTGTTGTCTCCATTCACCCGGGTCACTTGCTGCTAACACCAGTCAAAATATACTAATTCAAACCATTGATTGTGTCACTCGCTACTCTCCCCTAGATAGCCCTCTACATAGTCCTCTATATAGTCCTAGTCATAGTGGTCCTCTAGTAGTTCTCTAGTGGTCCACTATATAGTCCTAGTCATAGTGGTCCTCTAGTAGTTCTCTAGTGGTCCTCTAGTAGTCCTCTACATAGTCCTCTAGTGGTCCTCTAGTAGTCATCTAGTGCTCCTCTAGTAGTCCTCTACATAGTCCTCTAGTGGTCCTCTAGTAGTCCTATAGTGGTCCTCTACATAGTCCTCTAGTGGTCCTCTAGTAGTCCTCTACATAGTCCTCTAGTGATCCTCTAGTAGTCCTATAGTGGTCCTCTAGTAGTCCTCTACATAGTCCTCTAGTGGTCCTACAGTGGTCCTCTAGTAGTCCCCTAGTGGTCCTCTAGTGGGGTCCTCTAGTAGTCATCTAGTGGTCCTCTAGTAGTCCTCTACATAGTCCTCTAGTGGACCTCTACATAGAAGTCCTTGGATAGTGGGTAGGGAGAAGTGAATGGGTGAGTGATTTCAGACACAGCCCTGGTTTGTCTTTGTGATCAGTGTTGTGATCCTTTGTGAAGCAGATCATCCACAGGCAGGATCAGGACCCGGACCAGGACAGATAGTACGGCAGACCCCCCCCACACACACACACACAAATACGGCCCATCCACCTACCGCCCCCTGCCTCTGGGCCGCAGGCCAAATAATGAGAAGATTTACGACCACCCCTGGAGTTTATTAGCTCTGTTTCCCTGGGAGACAACTAGATCCTCCTGCATTGACCTCCAGGAATGCCCAAAGCCCTGGAGCCCCTGTTGGTGGGAAACCGCTCATCCTCTCTGCACCACACAAGCAAATAGAAAACCTCGGGGGACACTGTCGAAAACATAGCTGAGCCGAAGATACCAGTAAAGATGTTTGCTGGCTGAAAATTCAACTATTTTTAACCGCAATCATTGTAAAGAAAGTCCATTTTAGAGAGCTGATGCTGGGGTGAAGGTCTGGGAGATCACTGTAGTGAGAAATGTGTCAGAGAAAATGGCAGCAGCCTCACTGTCCATCCATGTGTTATTCTACGGCTGGTGACTCAACATGGGCCTTGAGGCCTTGTGCACAGCAAACAACCTCACAGGACAGTGAGTCAACATGAACACAAACGACCGTAATGGGAATAAAGCAGCCGTCACATATCACAACATCAATATGCTTCCTCCACCCCCTCACACTCTTTGTAAACATCTAATTATATAATTTTTCACCTCATTCATTTTTTTTATTCCTACGTCCACATTCCATTTTTTAGTTTTTGTCTTTTATTCTTATTTTGCTTTGTATTTATATATTGATCGGATGCTTGTTCAGCACAACAATGTGCTAAACAAATCAAGTTGGATTTAATTTCAACACAAGTCATTTGGGAACCAATTTTAATTTACAATGACGGCCTGGCCTGCAGCCGCAGAGTCTCTCCACACCACTGTTTTTGACTTTAAATAACAAATCACCACCATGCAGTGGCGTGGCGTGGGGAAAATTTGCGAGGAAGCCAAGTGAGACACAGGGCCCTAGTTTCGTGGCGCAGCGCAGGGCGGCGCAGGGTGGCGGAGCCGGCGTAATGCAAGTTTCGACCCGTGCAGCCTTGCGCACGGTTAGTTTGGCAGTTTGGTGGACCACACAATGCGGCCTACAAAAGCCTTCACACGCGGTCAGAACAAAGGGACAAAGGAGATAAAAAACTACAACTGCCATTTTAGTTTCACTCCTCACCTAGGTGCGAAGTGCAATATCACACAACTGATGTCCTTTTGGCTGACAACCGCAGGTACCCCAGGGTCCCCAGGAGCAGCCGTGAGCTATATAAACCAGCGCCGCCTTAAGAACAGGCTCTTCCATCGCAACACCACGTTGCAACAGGAGGCGACTCCTCCACTGCAGCATACCGCTGCAACAGGAGGCCAACTTATAAGGTCTGCAGCGTTTCCTTTGTCCTAGGCCACAGTCTTCTCCCCGATCTCGCTGGACGAGCGACAGGCTGTTTTTCCCTGTTTTCCGCGACTCGCCCCTTTTCTTTTACTTGTTTTTGGATCCTGGAGATCGCCATGACCACGCGATTAACTTTGTTTTTGCCTGCAGAAGAGGAACAAAACCGGTTCCTGCCTTCCAGCTACCAGCTCCTGTCTGAAGTCAGCTGACCAAATCGCCAAGCCACGATTGTTGCCCGCGGAAGGAAGAAACACAAACTGTTTTCTTTATTCGAGCTTGATCAACGAGAGAAAAAACGCCCCGCTCTCGTTTGGACTTAGTTGACTCATCACGTCCCCCGCTGACGCCCGGAACTCCCGAACAACCGCCGCCGCAGCCTACGCAACGACACCAGTAAGAGGCTATCAGTCTGGGCAGAGACATAAGTTTGATAGTGTAGAATATGGTTGTAATTCTTGTTAACGTGTTTTAGGTTTTGATCACGGACCGCCGAGTCCGTTGTTTTCTGTGTTGTTGTATTTGAATGCTGATTGTGCACCCACGCCGCTGGGTTTCATTTCGGTAACAATGCGTGTCCAACCTCGGACACATTCACGAGCTCAGTAAGTGATCTACCATCAGTTAAAAGACCGGGCTCTACGTCAGCTGTTTCCGTCTCCGGACGTGAAAGGACATAGCTCCATCTGGTGGCTGTACCCGGCCATCTCGCGCTCTCTCTCTCTCTCTCTCTCTCTCGCGCGATTCTATCTGACGTCAGTGGCTCCGCCCCTGAACACTGTGAGGAATAGCTCCATCTGGTGGCTGCACCCGACCATCTCTCCCTCTCTCTCTCGCTACTCCATCTGACGTCAGTGGCTCCGCCCAGCTCCATCTGGTGGTCGCGCCTGGCCATATCTATCTCTCTCTCTCTCTCTCTCTCTCTCTACACACACACATGCACACACACCCGCACACGCACTCCATGTGTGTCTCTTCCTTTTTTTAGCTGAGCTTTGTGTGTTAGGTAGTTAGGTAATAAGGCTTTGTTAATTGCAATGTTATTGATTGTGATCATTATTACTGATTTTAATAAATCTTATTATAACTAGCAGTCTCTTATGCTTGTTGTGTATATGTCACTGGATAACAGCAGGTTGTGAAGGCTAGTGCTCGAATTTCACGCCTTTTAAATTGTTAGATTGTTTTTATACTGCTATGCCAATGATCACGATGATTGGCATGTGAGTATAAAACCTTTATATTGAGATTGAATACAGTTTTTGGTTATCTTTTCCCTGATCCCAGGGTGGTGCCCCGTTTATTCATGATTATATCATAATAATATATTAAATATAATTATTAATATCGATAATCATATTGACATTAATAATTTGCAAACCTCTAGGGGGGTCTAGGGGCATGCCCCCCCTGTGATTTAATTTTAATGCATCAATTTGGTGAATTTTGAGAACCAAAATATGACATCAATTACTGACCAACTGCTGGTACTGATACAAATGTTGACATACTAAATGGGGTTGAGAAGTTTAAGCATTCAAGAAAAGATGAAAACAAAAATGACTATAACACATTATTTTAATTATTTATTATTATTATTAATAATATAAGTGGGTGACTATTCCTTAGCCTTCACTGGTGTTTTGGTTTTGACTAAAGCCATGTTCACATACATCACCACTCGCCCATCTCTGAGCGATAACTGTCAATGGAATGTGAATGTGTTCAAGCAGAATGTGGCCAGGACAGGCGATGCAATGTGGTTGGGTATGGATATAAAATAATTTTCTGCGATGCGAGTACCAAAGGAGTACCAATCGGAATGTAGAATAGAGATGATTGACAGTTGACTTCAACAGAGAGTTCCACAGAGAGTTGCCGCTTGAACTAGCCACCGGCGGCAATTAATTTTTTTGCCAGGGAATAGAATTCAGTGACAAAGTGAGGGCCGACGGGCGAGTAGAGACGTATGTGAACAGGGCTATACGCGCACGCACTGTCAAACTTATGCAGCTGAGGGGGGGTAGGCGCGGGGGACACCTTGCCATGGTGACGGGGAAAAACAGAATGTTGATGAGCCATAGTCTCGTCAATGTGTGGGAAACACTGAAGTAAACATGACAGGAACTCTATTGGCCAACCTTATTGCACTGTAGGGTGGTCAAAACAATCTACTCTACCAACTCTATTAGACCAGCTATTTTTACCTTTTTATTTTAATTTGTTGTGATCCTCAACATCAAGTTAGTCTGAAAGGACCAAAGCAGAGTGTTTGGACAGCAGCTTCCCTCCCAGTCTGTTACCTTACAGGCAAGTCTCTTATAAAATACTTTCCACTTTCAGTATCTATATTCTAAAGAAGTGTTCGTCAACGTTTTTAAGGCCAAGGACCCCTTAGCTGATAGTGACACGGTGGAGAGACCCCCTATTACATATCATATAAAATTGTGCTGCTTATTAAACCAGGCCAATAATAATTGTAGTGCAGCCTATAGTTCCACACACATAAACATAACATTTAACAAATAGGAAGATTTGTGGGGATCCCCTGCAGTAAGTCTGCGTCAGCACGACTTCTAACCTACTTGTCCGATCGTCAAGAAACAGAAATAGTCAGTACCCGCTGCTGCTCGCCCCATAGCGCGCGGACGCGTTAAGCGCAGACCCAGATGTTGTCGATCAGAGAGTGGGGCTGAAGTCTTACCGGTCTCGATGGCCGAGCAGTGGAGGGTCATGAAGCCGAGCAGAAGGAGCAGCGTGAGCCGCCGCTGCCAGCAGCTCCCCGCCTCCACTTCCACCATCATGTGTGCACGGAGCGCCGAGGAGCGGAGCGGTCACAGCGGAGGAACCCGAGTCATTCCGGCGTCACAGAGACGTGGGGCTGCTTCATCGCAGTGGCCTCCTCTGGCTTTTGTCCCAGCTGAACCTCCTCCCGGTCCCCTTCACGTGTCCAGTCATCTCCATGACGACACCCAACCAATAAGCTATCAAGCCAGGAAGAAACGAAAGCTTCATTTACAGAATATTATGGCATAGAAAACCTGACAAAAAGACCTATCTACATATAAGGCAAATTGGAGAGAAAGGATAACTTACATTGTGTAAAAGTAAAAACATGTAACAAGTGATAGCAAGTACAAAATACATTTAAGGAAATAATCAATACATTCATAGTAGCGAGTCTTTATTCTATGACGTTTGCTAGGGGTCCTCGTCACTTAATAAGCACTGAAGACAGATTCTGCTTGTTTGTTTTTCATTAGTCTCAAAGCTTGGAGATGATCTGAGGGGTATTCCACCAAACTCGCTAATTAAAGCAGCTCTTACCTAGTTAAGCCTGGTTAGAACTAACGCCAACTTCCACTTGCGGCTAAACCCATTCCATCAACGCATTTCAGCCGCGCCTTGTTGAGGCTAATTCAAGCCAGGTTAACGTTGTTGTGTGTTACGCCGTTCACGGGATATGAAACCAGCCCAGAACCGTGAACGTCGAATCATCGAGAAAATGGCAGAAAAGACCAGAGCAAAAATTATTGATGGAACTGTACGAGGAGTACAAACCCATCATAACCAAAAAAAGGGAATACTGTAGTGATAAATAAAAATCGCGAGGCTGCTTGGGCAAGAATCGTCGAGCGATTAAATACGGAAGTACCATTAAGAGTAACATGTTCTAATATAACACTGACAACAACTTCACGAACGTGAGGATAGTGTAGAGGTAACGTGCCGGCTTTGCACGTGGCAGGTAACGGTTCAACTCCCAACTATGGAAGTTTGTGATACTTCTTTCTTTGGCCGGAACTCGCTCTCTCTCTCTTTTTTTTAGATAGGCCTAGTAAATTCATTTACATTGACCAACACATTTATCTCAACAATTCAATGAACACATTCAATGAACTTATTAATGAACTCACCTGAAAGGAATTTATGTGGCTGACAATTGCATGCAGCAATGCCTTTTCATTGGGATCTATAACATGCTATTAATAATAACATCTTTATGCCTATCATGTTTTTGCAAGTTATATTTGGGTTCTGGGGAAATTGTATGACATATTTATCATAGTTAAGGTAAAATGTTGGTCTAATTCTCTGATCTAAAGACAATTATAAAGGAAAAAAAAAACCACATGAGAAGTCCTTGCCGGATGTGAACCTAGAATGCTCATATTCAAGGGCAGGTGCATCACCACTCACCAAACGGAAACAATCGGTTTTGTTTTCCTCTGTTTGGAAGCTTGGATGAAGAATCTGGCCAATAGTATCAGATTGTTAAAAATCAAGTCACTCTTATGTCCTTCATGTTGATACCAAACATGTTCTCTAGAGAGAGGAGTGAGTTGGATTTCTGCCTGTAAATCCTCTCAGAAGGCCACAGTGTATCTGCACCGGAGAAACAGGTGATCGGTACTTACAGTTTCACAAAAGATGCAATTATTATGATCATTGTCAAATCTCCTTTGAATCATTGGATGGATACATATTTATAATTGTGTTATGGACTTATTTTGTCTTTACAGAATACTTGATATTAAAGGGGCCCCATTATGAAAAATAGGCTTTTCCATGGTTTTCAAACCTAAGAGGTCTCTGGGGTGTCAATAGATCCCCACAGTATCAGGAAAGACCACCATCTCCCTTTTTTCTCCATTTGAAAGAAATGCTCTGAAACGGTTTGCAGAATGTGCCCTAAATGATGTCAGCAGCAAATTTTCCTGTGCCTTATATGTGTTATCTTGGCTCATTAGAACCCACATAATCCCTGTTAGCTTTCAGTGTGATTTACATACAAACCAGTAAACAAAACATGCCAAAATCAAAGAGCAAGTTGTGCAAGTCCTTGGCTGCAGCAAGTCACACAATTGCTGATATTTTCTTGCATCGTCGGAGCAGCTCAAGGCCCGGTGGATGAACTTCATCTACGATGGAAATGTTGCCCACATGTGTCAGTAAATGTTTGTTTGTGTGTGCTACGCACTTCACCGACAGGAGCTTTGACAACTTGGGTCAGTACAGCTCAGGATATGCCTCTAACCTGAGGCTAAAGGTTGGATCAATACCGACAGTCCGAGAACCAACCACAGACACTGAAGCGGTACGTTTCTAAATAGGTAATATGCTGTGTTACAGTTTACCTGCCGAATTTCTTTCTAAAGTTAGCTGTGGCGAGATGAAGGCTGTGGGTGAGTTGTACCAACAATGCCACCTGGGGAGTTTCACCCCAGGAGATAGTTAAGTGTTCAAAGACGAATAGTTAGGTACCTTTACTATTACAGGCTGCTACAGGTTCAGACACCACTGGGCAGAGACGTTTTTAGAAAAGTATAAAAATAGTTTTTATTTTACAAATAAAAAAAGAAATGCGTCAAATCAACATAGGCTGCATATTCAAATACTCAAGCTGGGGCCAACAGGGCTGGGGCTCATCACGGTAGACCTAAATCAAATCAAGGGAGGGATTACTAACCAAAACACCCGTGGCGTGACACACACACACACACACACACACACACACACACACACACACACACACACACACACACACACACACACACACACACACACACACACACACACACACACACACACACAGTTCATGGAAAAAAAACACCACCACTAGGGATTGGGTCGCCACTTTGGCCCACAGCACCTGTCCACAAAGAAAAAGAGGGAAATATATATAACAGGCCTCACAGCTAAATGCAGCAATCACGTATCCACAAATGCACACACCCTAGATTTTGGATAAGAAAACAAACAAACAGTAAATCAAGGTTTGTTAGACAAAATTAACAAAATCAAACAATAAGTTTTAAATAAGAAAACAAAAAAAAACAGTAAATCAATATTCATCCATCCATCCATTTTCTACCGCTTATCCTGTATTCAGGGTCACGGGGGGGCTGGAGCCGATCCCAGCTGTCATTGGGCGAAGGCAGGGTACACCCTGGACAGGACGCCAGTCTATCACAGGGCCTAAATCAATATTCGTTAAACAAAATTAACAAAATAAATCCTTTTCACATTAGCACAAATAATTAATAAATCACACAAAATTCCTGAGGCTGTAACAAGCCCTGACACCAGCTCTGTGAAGAGCCTGTCTTAAATCACAGCTCCATCATGTCTCTGGCGAGCCGAAGAGCCACAGAACACAGTTTAAGTGAGCCAAAACTAAACTGCCACACAAAACAGCAGCGTCCTCCAGTGAGCCGTGGCCATAAATGGACATATATGGACCTCACCGGCGCAGCATCACACCAGACCAGGTAGCAGAGTTACTGCACGGCTTCCGCCTGATCCCAACTGTGGCACAGAATATTGACAATTAGCCGGGAGGGATGAGCAGCGGGTAGAAGGAAAAGAGGAGGGGAACAACTCCGACTTACCATGAGGAGCCACAACCACACACGGACGGCCTCCAGCAGGACAACTCGGTCCCACGGCAACAGCAGCCTGCCGCACTACAGTAACAAAAGGGAGAACCGTGTCACCAATGCGCCCTGTGGCACGCTAAGTGGGAGGAAGGACAGCGGTGTGCATACCTGTTGTTTTACAAGGAGACGTGCGCCACGATGATCCGCCACGCCAAACAGGGCTCCACCACACTCACAGACACACCACAAAGGCTCCAGCGCCTGCTCCGGCTCTGCCACACCAGGCCACAGCCACCACAGAGGACGAGCAGAACCGGAAAGGAAGAGAGAGGCCACAGGTGTGACCAGACCAGTATAAGAAAAGTATGCAGCACCGCCCATCAATCAGTGCGCCGGCCCACACCTGATGTGAGATGGAGCAAGGAGGAGGGGGAAGGGATGGGAAGGAAAAGACTATCCTTGCGCTAAAAGCTTACATTGTAGTTATATTGAGGACCGTTAATGTTACGTTGTACTGCGGGGGGCTTTTCCACCTCAAACCTGTAAAACAATGCCTAGAGAGCAGTTTGCTTGAGAACGTTGTCTAGCTTGAATGTGCTAGCGGCGGCAAGATCAGTTGATTAGTGTTTGTTTATACACGCCAATGCGAAGATGACATCAAAAGAACAAACGTTTCTTTTTGCACCGTTAATGAAGGAATTTTACGAGCTATTGGTGCGTCACAACATCAGTTCTAGTGAAATAGTAACTTGTTCCACATTTCAGATGTAGTTGTAAACTCTGACCTTACAGAGCAGCAGCTCACATCAGCGTCCCACAATGAGGGACTCTGGGGAAACTGACCCACCACAGCAGCTACTGTTGGCACTCACCTGTCTGGGAGGACTCTAGAGGCTCCTTACACAAGTAAAGGTGTGTAGCCTGATATGTAGCCTACTTTAGATCAGGTTTAACAGCACAACAGCAACTACTAGTAGTCATGCAGATGTGTATTTCTATTATGTGATATCATGGGTTTCATTCCTCCTCTGTTACAGCTACCCAGGCTACTGTGTCCTGCAAGGACTTTGGTGTTGACACAGCCATGGTTCCAGCAGACCTGTTTGACATCCACTCCAATATGGAGATCTTCAAAGAGAGCTCGCCTGGACCCGGTAGAGGAGGAGGATACTTTGGAGGGCAGCTCTTCCTTGACTTCAGAAGAACTTGATGCCACATATGACCCTGCAGAATCAGCCACAAATGTAACAGCCTCAACACACATTTGGCGAAAATATCACTACATTTGTGGATGTGAATATATTTTTACTGCCATGCCACCTGTTTTTAATGAGGTTTTGTAGTATATGATCAACCTGGAGAAAATACAATTTAGGAATGCATCAATAAACTGCTGCGGATTTATGACGTTACTAGTATGTGTTGGGAAAGTTCACTTTCTACATGAACGCGTTCAAAGTTCAGTTCACAAATTTTAAAATGAACTAGTTCAGTTCATAGTTCATAATTCAAAATGTTGAACTATGTTCACAGTTCCAAAAATGAACTAGTTCATAGTTCTTTTTTTCAATATGCTGCTGCAAGCTATTATTTTTCAAAATGATTGCCACAGAATATATAGAACCACAGACAGCAATTATTTTATCAGTTTTAACACTGAAACTATGCGTCAGATTTCATCTTCATACCCAATTTTTTTTTTTTTAAATCAAAATCTCTTTATTTATTTTTTTGCAATAACAGTGCATGGATTTCAGTTTAAAAAGACAAAATGAAATGAAATATAGAAATGAGATCCAACACACACAGAAAGAAAGAGACAACAATAAAACAACAGCAAAAATAAAATAAACCGTAAAATTAATCCCCGTCACTGCCAGTGAGCTTCATGACCTTTAAATATGCAGTTTAATAATGAGTGTGGATTATAGTTGTCAATACAGTAAACAAAAAAATAATAAAAAAGATGCCAAATTGTGGAACGTCAAGGGCCTAAGAGGACTGACTATACCCAATTTTGAATCCTTATCCAACCAGGGTTTACATTAGAATTGAGGGGACAGCATTTCCCCATTGTTGCTTTAACACTTTGCTGCTGACCATTGAGTCCACACCAGTAGCTGCAGCTTTCATACCAACAGTATATTCTCAAACACACAAGGACAAATTTGCTACTTGAATGGTCTTTTTTAATGAGGAATTATAAAAAGAACAGGACAGCTTCAGTTCAATGTGCTGTTTTTTTGCTGTTGATGTGACTGATGTGTGGATTTATTTTTTGAAAGCTGGCGGGCAAAGTTTGCACATGAAGATTGTTCCCATCCTCACCGACGTTGTCATAAAGAGGCTCTCAAGTTTTTAACTTAGTTCAGCGTGAGATTTTGGCTAAAGGTACGTGTCCACAGGCAGCGTTCAGCTTCAGTTGATGGAAATATCCAACCTGAGGTAAAGCTGGACAAAGAGTGCAGAGTGAGGTGTTGTCTAGACTGCAAAGAAGCAGGAGACCACCTGCCCATATGAAAGATGTTGTGAAGTAAAACAAAAACAAAAAAAAATGGAAATGACTGTTTAGATTGTTTAACATTGTAATAACATTGGTACTGCCTGTTTACATCAGTAGTTTTCGCTGGTGGAGTCATGGTTATGACATGTTGATGTTATAAAGTGTATGTTCAAGTAAACTGCAGAATAGTTTAAATTTAAGAGGAGAGAGATGTAAAATGTATGGTCAATTCAGTTGCATGCCACACCCTCCTGGGTGATGTGGGATTTTGAAAATGTATTGCCTCTGAAAAATCATGAGCGTGTTTCGTCCTGCTCAAGGTGTAAAGTGTCCTGAGATAACTGTGAACTTCAACTGCTGATTAATTTGACAATAAAGTCTTTACAATAATTGTAAAATGTGTCATGGTTAATTTTACTGAAGTAACGGTCAGGAAGACTGCATAATATGTTGCATAGAGGAACTTATTTTTATAAAACACAATTGATAAACAAACAACTTACTGCTGTATTCCTCTTAGGTGTAAAGCACCATAATCAACTCTATATATATATTTAATGCGTTTTGGAGAGAGAAAATTCAGGCATACGGTTCCAACCAGGATGTTCCACCATTGTTGTAAAATGTATGTTCAATGCAGTTGCACTCGGGAACCACCAGAGGACTCTAGTGAATCTCTGTGAAATTCTGTCACGTGATCAGACAGCAGAAGTTGTATGTTGCAACCAGAGAGAGAGAGAGAAAGGGAGAGAGACTTTTTTCAGCCACATGTGTCAGTCTGTAATATGGAAGCTGTCATCTCTAAAAAAAAAGGCAGTTGAAGCTAAAGGCCAAGACTGGTAATTGATATGCGTCATGTTATGTCAACAATAACCTCAACAGACAACTTGGTGTAACGGACAGTAACATTACCTGTGGTGTCTCCATGCAGCAGACATGTTAGGTGTCTGAAGGCATTGTTGAGCAATTCCCACATGGTCACTTAGACAAATATAGTGCATAATTTGAGAATTTCAACAACAGAAATCTTGTTAATATGGTAACCTGCCGGACTTTGCTGACAAGCTGAGGTGGATGAGCAGTAAACTGAGCAGTAAGTTTGGCACGTAATGTTGAGATTGAGCACAATCATGTTTATAAAACACAGCACACAGCCTATATTTAAAATTCAGCACATAATTTTGGAGGACGACATGATACTGACCAAATCTTGTTCCTTGTATTGTCGGGAACAGGTGTTTAATCCCATTAATGTAAAAGTAAACAAACTGCCCGTAGACAGGACGCTTTCATCGGGTTTTCATCCGTTTAAATATGTTAAGTCCCCATTTGGAAAAAAACATGCAACTGTGAACTGTCAACAACACGGCACTACTTACGATATTGCTTGTTGCCAAAATAGCTCACAGATACATTACTTATATAGCGACGTTACTTGTGGCTAGCGCTAGCTACGCTTACACACACACATTGAGTTACTTTCCAAAACATTACACAAACATGTTAACTAACCATTCAGAAAGGTCCTGCTGCATCCACAGCGTCAGAACTTCTGCAGGAGCTGCTCCTGGTTCTGGGTCGGAGTCCGGTTCGAAGCGGTACGGCTGAACCGCTGTATTGTTTGTAGTGTAGAACCATAACCATGGCAACAAGCTGGGCGCGGACAGCACGGGTCGGAGAGACACAACCACTTCCTCAGGAGGAGCGGGGTCAGGGGTCATCTCATTAGCATACGGCTACACCGCGTCAGAATCACTCGTTTGAAGGAGTGGGGTGAAAAGGCTGAAAATGAGGAGTGTGATCCACTCCAAAATACATGTTCCGATTGTTTTTTCCAGTTGAGTAATTCAAAGACCAGGTTTGGAGAACTTATATTAACTTGTTGAAAAAGAACATAATAGGGCCCCTTTAAATTTCTCAATTTCTGATTATGGAATTTCTGTCTGGTGGTATTGGGAAGAGTATATTATTTAGATGAGAACGTATTTGTGTTCTTAATCTTAACATTCACAGACCTAAAACATCTGTTCTGACGTTGGTCGTTGGGCCGCCGCCGAGAAAAATGTTCTTCTGTCCATCATGTAGCTACGTCCATCTGACAGATGTCGATTTGAACCCGCGGGCGGGAAAACAACACAGGAAAGAGAGAGAGGACACACTTCTTCTCGGCAGGGCAGGCTATAAACGCAGGCTACTTTCCCGCTGCTGTTGCCTCTCTGTTGGACTCTGGTACTGCAGGAAGGCTACACTTCAGACTCCGGTGCGGCCAGTGGAGGGAGACTGACATAAACCGCATTGAGCTTTTCCTCCCTACTGTAAACATTCGGGGCTTTGGCAAAAACATCCGGGGCTTGAGCCTAAGTAGCCATCCCCTAATCCCGCCCCTGGTATCAATCCTGTGGTATCGATCCTGTGGTATTGATAGATCGATACTCACACGCTACTCATTTGACATTGATTTCCTTAAAAATATATAAATATAAACAAAAAAAAATAAATAATTGGGGGTGTATGCATCACTTTCAGCTGTTTTGATTACTTACTTAAATTACTATGTGCCGTGACACCCCTGTACCTGGCGGCCTATTGAGCTGGCCCATGTCACGTGACAGGAGACTAGCAAATGAGTGTCAAAGTGTGACACAGCCGACAACGACAATCAGCCAGAGTCCGCTCAGCACGAGCCGGAGGAAAAGACAGGAAGCTTAAGATATGACAGACAAAAAACGAAGCGTGGTGTGGTGTTATTTTTCACCAGTCGATAAACTCACGGCAAGGTGCCAAGTGTGTGATAAAAAAGTTTCCCACTGCAGCAACACAAGTAATTTAATCAAACATTTAAAGACGATGCACCCCGAGAGGCACAGCGAGCTTGAAAAAAGACAGGCTGCTGTAAAAGTCGAGTCTCCTTCGCCACCCGCATTCCACCAGAAGACCCTGCACGAGAGTCTGCAAATAAGACAAGTGTATCCAGATACAGACAGTTGCCTTTGACAGTGGAGTGATAAAGTCTATAAATATTATGATCACAATCTAATTTTAACAGACACTTTAGGTGAAGGGGATAATTATATCCAGTATTGCCCAGTTGTTGATTAGCCTACTTAAAACAGCCCTTGGTTTTTAGTAATGTTTACTGAATATTTTGTTTAAGTAATTATCCATCGTCTACCGCTTATCCTGTATTCAGGGTCACAGGGGGCTGGAGCCGATCCCAGCTGTCATTGGGCGAAGGCGGGGTACAGCCTGGACAGGTCGCCAGTCCATCGCAGGGCTGACATGTAGAGACAAACAACCATTCACGCTCACATTCACCTACGGGCAATTTGGAGTCATAAATTAGCCTATCCCCATCCTGCATGTCTTTGGACTGTGGGAGGAAGCCGGAGAACCCGGAGAGAACCCACACGTACACAGGGAGAACAAACTCCACACAGAAGGAACCTGGGGCCGACCCGGGAATCGAACCCAGGACCCTCTCGCCCCTTAAGTAATAATCCGAAATCCAAATTATTTCCACACTTTAAAGGGGGATTTACTGAAGTTGAGAATTGCTGACTCAGAGTATTAAAACAAGATAAGAAAATATGAGTTACAATTTTGGAAACTTTTATTGAAAAGAAAATATTAAAAACTATGATGTTGGGATATTGGTTTTAATCTGTAACATGATTTCTTACATTTGGAAAACATAATTTCATATTTCATTAATTATATCACAAACTTTAAAAAATAACTGCAGCTTCTTACGATTCAGAATTGGAAAGTGACGTGAAAACTTTATCCTTTTTAGATGAGTCTCAAAGAGCATGTGAGATCACAGTGAGCCTGGCCAAAATGATTGTGAAGGACTTGCAACCCATTTCAAATGAAGAGGATCAAGGTTTCCGGCATTTTATGAAGGTGGTGGATTTCCGATACCAGATCCCTAGTCGGAAATCCATGATGACAGGTGAAATTCCCAAACTGTATGAGCAAGCACAAAAAACAGGACTCCATACAATCAGCAAGCAGTCTGGTTTTAACAACTGACATGTGGACTGCAAGAACCACCGAAGCTTATTTGACTCTGTCTAATAGGCTGGGATAGTTTGCCTTCTATACGTTATCTAAATCTTCTGATGTCATTCTTGGGGCCCGCAAGCCTAAAGCTAGGAGGACCATCTATCTGTACTTATATGGAAATGTATACATTAAGTAAGCTCGGACCATCTTGCCATTGGCGCAGAACTGGTTCAGCTCCTAAGAGGGCCCAAACATCCTGTAGCCAGCATTAACGCACACACAGGGCTGATTTATGACTAAGGCAGCCTGCAGATAGTTTAACCTAAACAATTCTCATCCCTTAAAGCTTCATGCAGAGAAGCAATCTTTCCTGGGTAAATCATATCTCATAATGTGTAAATGAACAGATACCTCACTGGTACTCAGTATGATGAACGTTGCGAGAATTAAGCAAAAAAAGCAACATGATCTGGATTCAATTCAATTTATTTAAAGTGTCATATCACAACAGAAGTCATCTCAGGACAATTAACACATTGAGCAGGACTAGAATACGCTCAAGATTTCCAGAGTCAATACAATTTCAAAGTCCCAACATCACCCAGGGGCAAGCATTACAGCAACAATGGTGAGAAAAAACTGCCTGAGTAGGCTTTTAGGCAGAAATCTGGTGCAGCCCAGGCCCTTGGTATTAACGGAAGCATGGGCGTGGTACGCAGGGGACATGTCCCCCGCACTTCCCGTATCTGTGCCCTCTGTTCCCTGCACTTTTTACCGCCATTACAACCATTGAATTCGTTCTTAACACGTGGAAACACGTTTTTCCGAGCCGCCTTTGAATGTACCATGAGGAGGCGGAGCCAGGCGACAAACACACTGGGCCCTAGTTTCGTAGACCAGGCGCAGTCAGCTCTCAGCGCACCTGCGCCACGCCGACGGGGTGTGTCTGCCTGGACTTTGCAAGTTTCGTGCACCGCGCAGGCTCGCGCAGGGTCGCCCAGGCACACCTCCTGTCACTCCCACCCGCGCAAGTGGGAAAGAGGGAGGAGAAGAAGGCGTGAGTGGGAGACGAGGCGTGGACTGGGATTAATACAGCCGATTCAGATCTTCACCAATCAAATGAGCTCCTCTCCTCACCTTTAATGCGTTAGGGGAGGTTCAGTGCAAGGTCCATCACTTGACAACCCGATGACAGAAGCAGCGCCGCCGCTCCCACCACGCGCATCACGCGCTGTGCGCGTGTGTATCATAATAATAACAATGCCGAATTTATAAAAAACAGGAGAGAGAGAGGGAGATGTTTTGGTCCGAGAGGCTGAGTTTCCGTTACGCGTGCCATCCACCTTTGATCTGACGTCAGATGTGACGGGACAATCTATATAGATATAAATCCACGAGTTGATTCAATTAGTTGCATTAAATAGTGTTTGTTGTGATTATTTATTGCATTTAAATGTGCCTTTATTTGCGCCTTGCGCTGAGAGTAGACCAGGTTGGAGCTGGCGAGCTTTCGGCGAAGTCTCGGCGAGGCTTTTTGCCACGAAACTTCCGCTACGCCAAGCTGAATCTGTGACGCCTCCCCCTGCTGCGCCGCCACACCCATCTTGGCGCAGGCGATCCACCAAACTGCCAAACTGACCGTGCACAAGGCTGCGCGGGTCGAAACTTGCATTACGCTGGCTCCGCCACCCTGCGCCACCCTGCGCCGCCCTGCGCTGCGCCACGAAACCAGGGCCCAATGTGTTGTTATGATTTCAATCACACAGACGTTGATTCAGATCTTGTTCACCATGTTCAGCAAACCAGCAGCCAAGAGGCAAAAAACTTTACTGTGTTTTTTCCAAACAAACCATGTAAGTTGAGTATTGCTGTTGATAATGTTTAGCTAAACGATGACTAATTAATACATGTCAATATATCAAGTTAAGTTAGTTAATAATTGTTAACTGTTATGTTGAATCGCTTGTTAGGTGCACAGGTGGTAGTAACTAGTTACATTTACGCCTTTACATTTACTTGAGTAATTTTTGGGATTAATTGTACTCTTAAGAGTTGTTTTACTGCAAAATAAGTTTTACTTTTACTTGAGCAATATTATTCTTAATTAACAATACTCTTACTCATTACTCCTGACTACAATTTTGGCTACTCTACCACGTGGAAATTAACCCACTCCTCCTTATTTTCTGCACAGAACTTGTGCTCACTATTTTTTCTACATATTTTTTAAATCTTTATACAATAGAAAGAGCAGGGTCAGGGAGGAGAAAGTGGACAACAATTTCACTACTACTAGTGTATTCTTAATTCTATTTCAAATTGTTGCTTTCCACATGTTTTTTTAATCTTTATTCCCACAATAGAAAGAGCAGGGTGAGAGAGGAGACAGTGGACTAGAGGCCAGCAAGGATGATCATACAGGGTCACAGGTGAGAAAGAAAATATAACTAGCTGAGAAAAAATATAGATAGCATAAAAATGACTTTGCGATGCATTTCCACAGCTATGCCACCACTACTATTCTTAATTATAGTTGTATTTATTTATTATCTATATTATATTATTATCTATATCATTGCTGGAGAAATTGTAGGATAAATTATAACTGGCTAAGGAAATGTCTACAGGATAAGAGTGACTCTAAGATTAGCATTTCCACAGCTATTTCAGAACTAGTCTTATTTATACTCTACAATGTTGTTGTCTGTGTTGCAATAGGTAGCACAGGGAGAAGGTCATGTGTCAGGGGAGCAGTGTTGCCAGGTGTACGATAATTATCGTATTTGTACGACAATTTTGCCCTCTGTACGATGTACGCTCAATAATCCCAAAAAAGACCAAGTATACGATAATTTCACCATTCCGTGAATGTGTGGTTGTAATTGGTTGTAGGGTTGCAGCCTGTTGCAACTGTCTGTCTGAGTTTTTTTGTGAATCTGAAGGCATCTGCTTTTCTAAATGTGAGCTATGAGTGAGAGTCTGCTGCGCCCGCCCCATGAGTGAGGAAAAAAAAAGAAAAGAAATGTAGAAGAAGCAGAGCCAGTCTGGAAGAAGAAGCGCTGAAAATGAGTGAACATGTTAGACGCTATTCAACACTAGAGTGACTATAGTGCATCAATAGACTTGTAATTTTGGTTATGACGAGTGTATGATAATTTCCCTCAAAATACAATAATTTTATGTCTCTGGTACGATAATCCTACATTTCTCACCTGGCAACACTGCAGGGGAGAGACCAGGCTGCAGCATTGACAATCAGGGAGAGGCTTCATACAGAGATACACAGGGGTGATAGCGCTCCGGCGCGATTTGTTTGTGCAAAAAAAAAAAAAAAAAAAAAAATCAGGGCCACCTACCGGTGCGCACCGTTAGGGCTGCTTAACTTTCCCCAGGTTCGCATTCGCGTGATCTGACAATTCCCAAGATCCGAGAGGCGCTTTCACTCTAAACCACACCAGTCGGCATACTTAAGCCAATCGGTAATTAGGATAGGAGCTGGTCCTGGGTTTTGGCCAATCAGATTGATTCAGCAGTCTCTCCACATGCGAATGTGTTTTGTGTTTCCCATACACCACGAATGTGTTTTCCACACATGAATGTGTCATTGGAGCTTTGACTGCTTTAGGAGAAGCCTTGCCAATTGTCCCTCCAGAAGAGATTGGTCAGCTGGTAGAGGAATGCAGGGCCTACCAGCTGGATGGGGACATGCTTCTTCATGTATAGAGTGACTGTCGAGTGGATGTAGACTGGATGTAGACTGGTGGAGCCATGTTTCTTCCTTGAAAACGGCAGAGAGAGATAAAAGGTATCCAACCCTATGCAAGCTGGTTAAAGCTCTTCTGTCCATTTTCACAGGCCCCTTGGTGGAAGGATAATTTAATTTGATGGATGATATCCTTGAAGATGACAGGTGCTCCATGAATGTGGAAACTTTGTATTTGTATTTATTGTTTATTTCGGGCATGTCCGTTAAATCATCATCACACATCTTTGTTCACATAGTAAAAAATACACATGGCCGAAAGGGAAAGTGGGAGAAGCCAAGGCTTATCTAGTCCCGCCCCCATTACCCACCAGATAAAATCGTCATCATAATCATTTGTTATCATTGCATTTTTCACTTGACATAACTTTTCCTTTTTCTTGTGACATTTGACATAACATGTTACAGCAGTAGGTGGAACAGAGAGTTGGAGTCCAGTGCATACAGATGTGCAGACAGTGTGTCCGCACACGTGTCCATATTTGTTCATCACGACTGAGCAGCAGTCTCACCATGTAACAAAGTCTGAAGGGGGTCCAATCGACAAAGAGAGAAAAAAAAAAAAAAAAAAGTCCAGTGTAGTTACTAGTTGTTGAGATGGTGTGGGAGACCCTTTTTTATTTATTTTTATTTTTTTTTATTAATAATCACTGTCCTCTGCAGCTTTCGCTGCCCTTGACTTAGCCATTTCCTCCCGGTTATTGGCAACTTCAGCTCGCTTCCGTAAAGGGAACTCGCGAAGTGCGGAGAGGTCAGAGCGCATCCCGACCATGGCTGACCGATTGGTCACTATTTCTTCCCGGTTAGTGGCCACTTCAACTCGCACCAGTGCCGTGGAATCGCGAACTGCAGAGATGTCAGAGCGCATCCCGACCACAGTAGACCGAGTGATGGCGTTGTCCGCCCTCACACTGGTCAGCTCAGTGGCTATCTTTCTCATGTTCCAATATAGCATGAAGATTCCACATCCCAAGGCGATCATTCCAGTTGTCATGAACGCTAACACGTACACGTCCTCGAAGTCTTCCACATCCAGAGTGGCAAGGCAGATGACTCTCCACTTTCCCCAACCATCCATGATGTAGCCGGACATGAAGTTCCCATCCGGACACGCAGGTTCACCAGAACCCGCACGCAGTGTTGAGAACACTCTGTCGATAGCATTCAGTGACCAGTTCAGCAACTCCATCGTGAATTGTAGGAGTAACAGTTGCGCTTGGTATTCATACCTAATTTATCTACACATTGTTGATACTCCCTACCACGTACAACTGACATCATACCATACAGTTTCTCCGGTCCAACTTATTGTTTGGGTACAGAATGTTCATTTGTTATGCTCCCATCCCGTCACAACACCATGTCTGCTGATTCGTGCCTCAGACATTTATCAACTCACATGCTATAATCTGTACTGGTCAAGTGAATTTACATACTTCTTAAAGCCCTTTAGTGTTGCTGTTCTTTTGACTTCTTCTTCTAACACATTCCATTGTCTAACTCCTGTGACCGATAAGGAAAAGGATTTTAACGTAGTTCGTACCTTCCTTTGCCTGAAATCATGTCCCCTCTAAGATTGTGTCTCGCTCTGTGTATGAAGAATTTTTGTAGGTTCTGGGGGAGAGTTCTGTTAGAAGCTTTGTACATCATTTGTGCTGTGCGATACTTTATTAAATCATATAGTTTGAGTATTTTCGATTCGATAAATAGCTGATTTGTGTGTGCCCTGTAGTTGGCATAGTGTAAGATTCTCAAGGCTCTATTTTGGAGAATTAACAGGGGCTGTGTGGAGCCTTTATATGTGTGTCCCCACACCTCTGCACAGTTTTGCAGGTGCGGAGAGACTAGTGCGCAGTATAACAGATGAAGTGCTTTTTGATTTAGTATTTTTTGTACTTTCCAAAGTATAGACACACTCCTGGCCAACGTCCTTTTTAATTGTGCTATGTGTGGCTTCCAACTTAACATGTCATCGATAATAACTCCCAGAACCTTATTCTCACGGACCGTCTCAATATTAACTCCGTTTACGTGAATGTTGGGACTGTTGTTGCAGCCTCTCTTACTGTATAGCATGTATTTAGTTTTACCAAGATTTAGTGATAATTTATTTATATTAAACCACACTTGAAGTTTGGCCATTTCCTGATTTACTGTTTCCACAAGTTGGTTCAAGTCACTTCCCGAGCAGAAAATATTTGTGTCATCCGCGAATACTATTAATTTCAGAGTATCTGACACTTTACATATATCATTTATGTATAAGATAAACAGCTTTGGACCCAGAACTGACCCCTGTGGGACCCCACAGACTATGTCCAAGTTAGTCGATGTTTTATCCACTATTTTAACATATTGGGATCTCTTGTGTAGATAACTCTTGACCCACTGCAATGTTACACCTCTAAGGCCATATCTCTCCAGTTTAGCTATTAAAATATCATGATTAACAGTGTCAAATGCTTTTTTCAGGTCTATGAAAATTCCTATGGAATATTGTTTTTGGTCAATAGCGTCGGTGATGATTTCCACAGACTCTGCTAAAGCTTGAGCAGTCGAATGGTTCCTTCTGAAGCCGTATTGGCTGTCATATAACAGTTTATGTTTGTTAATGAAGTTATCAAGCCTATTGTTGAATAGCTTCTCTAGGATTTTTGACAGTTGAGGCAGTATAGAAATTGGTCTGTAATTAGTAAACTCGTGTGTGTCACCATTCTTAAACAGTGGCACAACCTTGGCAACTTTCATTCAGTCAGGACCACTTTGTCAAAAAGAATCTTTATTTATTTGCATAAGTTTCATTTGGCGGTATGGTACTGTTCTGGGACTCCCTGCTCTTCCACGCGCTTGCGTGGAAAGCCTGAGGCAGGAAGAGCACCTTCCTGCCCTTCATGAGCCCTCATGAACGGCATAAGCAGGGAGCGTAGCAGCAAGAAAAACCCAGACAGAGCAGAGCAACCAACGAGAACAATGGTAAGGTACATAACAGATGACAGGAGGAGCTGGGGTGGAGGTGGGTTGAAAACGCCGGCAGAGGAAGCAATGAGGGAGGTCAGGCTAGAGCGGTTTAAATAGCGCGCTCTGAATGCAATTTCCCAATAGGAAGCGAGCACGGGGAGTCAGCTGAGCCGTCAGCTGATCTCCTTGGTTTTGACAGTTGCGCTGTTGCTGATTTAGAGCTTGACGTCGTGGCCTGCCAGAACTAACGCTACGCTCGATTTTTGGTAGGAAACGTCCCGTTTTGAAATGACAGATTGAAAATGTAGGTCAGGGGTGAAATGATTCCATCTAATACTTTCCTGATTAATCTCATGTCCTGGGGTCCGTTTCACAAAGCAGGTTAAGTGAAAACCTTGAGTTAGTTAACCCTGAGATGAGGGAAACTCTGGTTTTTCGGTTTCACAAAGCCAGTTCAGCATAAATCTGAGTCAGTTACCCGGGTAACATGCTCCGTGAAACTAACCTGCTCGCTAGCAGGTTTGCTTCAACAAACCCTGAGTTTCTCCCTACATGTCTCCGCCTTTTTCCGGAATCTTAACCAACTCTGAAAAATTGTGCCGTCCTTTCATCGTCAACCTAATCGATACGGAAATAAAAGTGATTCTAGCAGCTTTGCATCGGGAGAGAATTTTGATTACCTTTCCTTTCAATCACATTAGATATTATCTAAACAATATTCTCCGACATTTTCAACATTTCATATCGCGGACATAATCCGCAACCAGATTCTTTGCAAAGGTAGTGTTTTTGCAAACGGGAGATTTATGAAATGTTTAAGTACATTCCTGTGTTGAAATACCTGCTTATATTTACTGTTTAATATGTGAAATATGATTAAAATCATATGCCTTAGTCAACGTATTTGCCCAATATTCTTATGCTTAATTTTCAACTGAAGCCACTTTCTTTCTGTGCCTGGGGGGATTACACCCAATAAAAATAATAATTTATGTGTTGCGGTGCTTTATGATTTACGGGGATTGAACCGCTGTCGCATGCACTGTGTGCGGCATTGCTAACCATTACACCACCATGGCGCTGTGCAACTTTGAAAATAAACACTTTTTACCTTTAGATCAATAGACTGTTTCATTCAGTTATATACATTAGATCGGTCAGTAATTGTCTGCCACGCAAACTATCACTACTTTGCTGCAGTTACGGTGCTCCGCTTTCTCAGGATGAGCTCGTTTTCTACATAAACACTCGGTAATATATAATGACGCTCTCCCCGTTGCCATGGTGAATCGTAGTATCGGAGCTCCATTGATGATGGCTTTGTAGAGTCAGCAGGCACGCGCGTAACTCAGAGTTTACATACTCAGAGTTGAGTGAACTAATTCAAAACCACTGTTCTGAAACCGAAAACTCAGAGTTTCCCATCTCAGAGTTGTTCAACTCAGAGTTCAGGGTTAGGTTCAGAGTTTGTTGAACCTGCTTTGTGAAACGGGCCCCTGGTCGTCAGCATCAGTAGAAGTTTTGGCAACGCATTTGTTGACTAGGTGTCTAATCTCTGTGTCCTTCACGGGTGTGAGAAACATAGAGCAGGGATTTCTGTCTCCATCCTTATCAATATGACTCCAAGGCAGGGATGACTCAGGGATGTTATTCGCTAACTCCGGCCTGATGTTTACAAACAATTGGTTGAAACTATTTGCTATGACCTCTGGGTTATCCTCCTGCGTGTTGTTTATCTTGAAGTAGGGAGGGTAGTTTGTTTTTTTACTTTTATTATTAGTCACGTTGTTTAGAATATCCCATAATTTTTTCGTGTACTCCATGTTTTCTGCAAGTAAATTGCTGTAATATTCTTTCTTGCGTTCATTAAGAATAGTGTTTAATTTATTTCTATATCATTTGTATCTCAATTCTGACTGAGCCGTCCTAGATTTAATGAACTGTCTGTACAGAGTTTTTTTTTTTCTGCAGGCGTTTATCAATGGTTTTGTGAGACAAGGTTTCTGCTCCTTGTTCCGCTTCGGGTGTCTCCTTTTCACAGGACAGTGTCTGTCGTACAGTGTTTTAAATATTCGCAAGAAGGAATCGTATGCATCATTCACATCTGTTTCATTTCACTTGCAGTAATCAAGTCCACTTAAAGCCAGGGACCGGACAGCCTCAACTATGACCATTGACCAGCCTCTGAGGCGAGCCTGCCGTTCATCATTTTAAAACTACTAATTACATTTACAGAAAAAGAAAGAGACTGAACAGGCACTAAAGCAGAAAAGCTGAGTGAGACAGCAAGGATGCAGTCCTCAAAGGAGGCAAACAAACTGGTTCAACAGGCCCAAAAAATCAAAAGGCCACCCAAATCCTCCTCTGTGCCAGTCTCTACTTCATCCACACAAGCCACCACTGCCTCCTCTGGTCAACAGGCCCTGAAAAGAAACAGCCACCCAAATCTTCCTTTGTGCCAGTCTCTAGTTCAGTGGTTCCCAAACTTTTGTGCCCAAGGCACACCAAAGGGCAAATAAAAATTTCAAGGCACACCTATTGTGCAAAATAGCCTTATAACACGTGTTATCACTAATATCATCTGTTTATCTGTTAAGTTTATAATTATTTACTAATGCAAAATAAGATGTGACAAAGACAACTATTCTACTCATGAAATATTTATTAACAAAATACTTCACAAAAATATTTAAACTTTATCAAATTGAGCTTAATCAAACACACCCATTTCAACCAGACAGGTGAGGCAAAGGAAACAGAAATTCAGCAGAGAACTGTCCATGAGAAAGCTGCATGGTCCTGAATCTGACCCACAAATTATAACTGTAATGTAGGAAAGCAAGGGTTAATGCCTAATGGTATCTACGTAAACTGTGTATGTAAGGTCTCTCTCTAATGCCCCTTAACTCCCTTGTAGGTCACTACAACATTGTAATTCAACACCTATTGATTTCCTTTCTGATCTGCTTAACGATGACCGGGAGATGATCCATTTTACCTCTGGCCAGTTGAGGGCAGTAGAGGTCTACATACGTTTTGTGGATAAATCACCGTTTCGGAGCTGCGTACTTCTGGGTCGCAGAAACTTCGGGTTTGAACAGACAGTCACAATTATCAAATGATACGTAACCATCCATCCATCCATTTTCTACCGCTTATCCTGTATTTAGTGTTGCGGGGGGGCTGGAGCCAATCCCAGCTGTCATTGGGCGAAGGCAGGGTACACTCTGGACAGGACGCCAGTCTATCGCAGGGCTGACATGTAGAGAAAGACAACCATTCACGCTCACATTCACACCTACGGGCAATTTAGAGTCATCAATTAACCTATCCCCATCTTGCATGTCTTTGGACTGTGGGAGGAAGCCGGAGAACCCGGAGAGAATCCACGCTTACACGGGGAGAAAATGCAAACTACACACAGAAGGAACCCGGGCCGACCCGGGAATCGAACCCAGGACCCTGTTGTTGTGAGGCGAGAGTGCTACCCACTACACCACTGTAAAGCCCGTAGGTAACCTGTCCCTGCGCATTTCATAGCCTTGCTCTTAAAAGTGGTCTCGATTGGGGAAATTACTTCAGAGGAACAACATATGGTGTTCCTTATCTACATATGTGGCTTCAAGTGTCAAAGGTATTTATATGACCCACACAGCAGACTCCCAATGGTATATAACCAGTCCTTATATCTCTGAGAAGTTCCGGAGAGGGGGACAGGAGGTCGTAATCTGTTAACCCGACCAGGTTTTTCTGTACAAATCATTTTTGGTAGAGTTGAAAGGAACTTTGATCAAACACATACAATGCAAACCTATCAAGCTAGCCCAAACAAGTTCGGTAACTTAGTAAGCATTTTGTCCTTGGTGATGCGGGCAGATTAATGAGCAAACATATCTTCGTCTGGCTGCTTGAGTGCAGTAGTTATGTCCCTTACAATGACAATGTTAATTTTTAGCAATTTTTGGTAACTTCTCTGTCCTTCGTCGTAGAACCACGGGACATTCACCAGTATGCTTATAATTCCTCAATGATTACTATTGATGATTTAAACTAATATTGAACACATATCTCATCCTTTTCTTGGATTGGTCAAAATGTGAACATGTTTTCTTGAGTTCATGAGTTCATGCGATCTCTCTCTGCATGCCAGCAGACCAAGTCATTAGTTTATGACTCCCAAGAGGGGAGGAAGGGGTCTTCACCATGCCTTGGGAGCAAATGAGGAAGAGATATGGTGTTATCCTTTATACTTCAATCGAGGCTCTCTGTCAAACAAAGGTGTTAATCAGTTTCCAGATGCGTTTGGATGCTCTTCTTATCCGGGGTGCGTGGGGAACTCGTTGATGCTCTGACTGCGGGGTTCGTAAATCCTTTTAACCAAGCCTTAAATTGGCCTCCATTTCCTCCAGGTCGGTCCATTTGACCTGAAGGAGAATGTTTACTCATCTGCTGGGAGGGTCCTTTGTCTGTATATCTTTTAAAGGTGAATAGTTCCTCTTTCGTTCGTTGAGAAGTCACATCCAAGAATCGTGGGCTGTGGCCCCTACAGTAACATTTAGAATCAGGCTTTTTTTGTAAATATTCTGCCTACTAACAAATCAGTGGGACACATGTGCCTTTCGGGGAGCACAGATTTTTTTAATCCTTGGTGACACGGAGGAGAGGGCCACTCGCAAGTCCTGCTCAACAGAGAGCCATGACCTGGTCTTGTTCTTCATGTAAACAAGAGTGGAGAACGCCAACTCACACAGGTAGGTGGTGGGGAAATGAAGAAGTTGGTCGATAGCGTGGTGGGAGATGGTTGGATATTCTGATGCACAAACCAACCAAAACTGATCGAGTGTGAGCTCACTAAATTTCAGTTTCAGCGTGCGGTCCGCACGGAGCTCTGCGCTCTCCTCTCTCTCCTTCATAGTGAGCTTCTCGGTTGAGGACTCGGACTCCTGGTTGAATGGGTCTCAGATCCAGTCATTGTCCTCGATGTCCGCCACACGTGGAAAATAGCGCTCAAACCTCTCTTTTAAGGTCTGAAGGTGTTCGGCATATAAAGCGCGCTCACTGGCTGCCTGTGGCGCAGCTGATGCCAGCGGGAACATGTTCATGGAGCCCTGTTCCAAAGCCTCGCGCCACAGGGTCAGTTTGCCCATAAAGCCCCGAATCTTGTCTGTGGATGATAAAATGTTTTCATTCCTGCCCTGAAGCTTGGCGTTTAACTCGTTGAGATGCCCAAATATGTCTGCAAGGTAAGCCAGCCTGGCGCACCAGCTCTCATCCGCGAGCCTGTCCTTATGTGGGACAGCGTGTTCACGTGAAAATTCCAAAAGCTCTTCCCGAAGCTCGTAAAAACGGGATAAGACTTTCCCCTGAGACAACCATCGTACCTCTGTGTGGAGGATCAGGCTTTGGTGGTCGGCTCCCATCTCAGCGCACAGCTGGGAGAAAAGGCGAGATTTCAGGGGCCTTGATTTGATGTAATTAACCATCTGCACAGCCTGATTCAGTCAACTCCGGGGGCATGGTTTTGGCAACTAATGCCTCTCGGTGCAAAATGCAGTGGTTGGTCACTATCTGTGGATTTTGTGCTTTTACCTTTGCAATAAAGCCTCTCACTCTCCCCGTCATGCATGCCACACCATCTGTGCACAGACTGACGCACATACTCCAGCCCAGATTTGTTATGTACCTGTTGCACTTGTACTCTAACAATTAATAAAGCTCGGGAGACCAGGAAGTGTGGCTCAGGACTTGTGTATTCATCTTCACATATAAACAGGAACAAGGGAGCGTTTTCGCACGTTCACGTCACTTCCTACTTACACCATTGGAGGGCGCACTGCTCACTGAAGGGACAAGATTGGTTATCAATACACAACATATTCCTTCCCCTTTACTTTTGACATTCCCTTAACAAAAGTAAAATATTAACTAGCTCCATATCTTCATTTACAGGCAGTAACTACAAATTACTTTTCATTAACATGTCATGCATATAGAACTTGCATAGAACTACGGAGAGAGGGTGGACTACCTCAATCCAGACTGAACCCTGGGGATTATTCTGCCCCAATGACGATGGGTTAGTCGCTACACTAGAATGACAGTTTGTCGGGAGGTCGTCTGTTTCTTCTTGGATAAACACGACCGGGTAAGTCAGTCACAGCTTCTGGGGAGGACTGAGTGAGTCCTGGGCTGGGAATGATTTCCGGCCTTGTCACCAGAGCAGGTCTTGGTGTGCCTGGAACAGTGTCAGTTTCTGCTGGTTGTTTCTGCAGCACTTCCGTTGATTGGTGTTGTTCCTGATGGGTCACTGGCTCAGGAACGTGTAACAGTTCTGGAGCTGCAGCCTCACTTGAGACAGAGGTGTGGAGCAGCTGATCCACATGTCTTCTCCAGATGAGGTGATCGCTGGTTTCAACTGTGTAAGAGACAGGACCTGTCTTTGCAACGACCACGGCTGGGGTCCGTTTCACAAAGCAGGTTTAGTAAAAACTCTGAGTCTGTTAACCCTGAAATCAGAGAAACTCTGAGTTTTCCATTTCACAAAGCTAGGTAACTCAAACCAGAGAAAGAGGGGTAACTCTAGCCTGTTTCACAGAGAGAGGTAACTTAACCTCTCGGTCAGTTACCATGGTAACTTACTCTTTGAACCTAACCTGGTCGGGACCAGGTTTTTCCTCAACAAACCTCGAGTTTCTCTCTGTCTCCGCCCTCTTTCAGCCAAACACGGTATTTGATTTCCTCATTCAGTCGGCAGGCGAGTTTTGGCGTACTATAGTTCTGCCGTGTGTTTGTGAGTAAATCATCAGTCAGTAACTGTTCATAATAATTTTTTGTAGGTGGCGACTATTTTCACCATCATGGCATGTCCTTTTGATAATGATCCCGTGGATGAAGGCGCAGCGTTACTGCGCAGAGAATTAAACATTCGTCGGGAGATGATTATCAGACCGCGCCTAGATGTTCTTGCATTTCCAAACAATTATCTTTTTGAGCGCTACCGTTTCACATCACAGTCCATCATTTACATACACAACCTTATCCGTCCTTACATTTGCAATCTGACTAACAGAAGTCATGCTCTCACATCCCAGCAGGTATTATGTGTTGTGCTGCGTTTTTTGGCAAACGGGAGTTTTTTGTACAACATCGGAGATGCAGAGCACTTGAGTAAGGCAACTGTATGCAGAGCGGTCAGAAAGGTGTGCCTCGTGCTGAAACGGCTACTGCCTGTTTTTGTTGTTTTCCCTGGGCACAAACATGTCAGAGCCATCAAGGAGGAGTTCCACAGGATTGCAGGTGAATGATGTAGAGATCCATTAAATTAATATTAAATAATATTCTGTTAATGACATTGTGCTGCAACCTCAGACTGGGATTATTAATTGTAATTTATTTCAGGATTTCCCAGTGTGATTGGATGCATAAATGGCACACACATCCCCATCACGGCTCCGTCACAGAATGAAGTGGATTATGTGAATAGGAAGTCCATTCACAGCATAAATGTGCAGGTACATGTGGATTGAGTATACTGTTTCAAAATGATGAAGACTGCATCATAATTCAACATCTGTCATTCTCTGCACTGTCAAGATCGTATGTGATGCTGCACACATAATTTGTAATGTGGAGGCCAAGTGGCCTGGGTCTGTTCATGACTCAAGAATGTATCGCGAGTCTAACCTGAGCAACAGGCTGCAACGTGGTAAGCAGCCTAATGATTTGCACAATACTGTATAACTCACTTGTCTCCCTCCTTTTAATATACTCTACTATACATAACAGGAGAGTTTGATGGCCATCTGCTGGGTGACAGGGGTTACCCATGCCAGCCGAGGCTGCTGACCCCTTACCCTGACCCTGAACCAGGCCCCCAACAGAACTTCAACCGGGCTCACTGCAGGACGAGAGCCCGGGTTGAGATGACCATAGGCCTGCTGAAAGCCCGTTTCCAGTGCCTACGTCACCTCAGGGTGACCCCTGAGAGGGCCTGTGATATTATTGTGGCATGTGTTGTTCTTCATAATATTGCTACTATTAGAGGAGAGCAACACCCTGCCCTACAAATTGAAGACGCTGATGATGACGACCCCATCCACCTGTCAGCTATGCAGGACGGCAGAGCAGTCAGGGACACAATATGTCATCATCACTTCAGTGACTGAGTCACCATCATCACCACCACCAACGTCAAATAAAGACATATGACACATTTAATTTGGTCTTTTTTATTTCCTGCAAATTAAAGATCTAGTTTAGGTAATGTTCCAATAGTTAACATAATTAACATAATTCACCTGCGACCATGTACCAACCTCTAACTTGTGCTCCAGTATTTGAATTTCCAAGTCTGCCTTTCTAATCTGCCGATCCAAGTACTGCATTTCTTTGTCTGTTTTTTGTATTTTTTTCAGCAGGTGAATTTTATAAATGTCTTTTACTGGTAACTGGGAATACATACAAGGAGGACATTATACAGTTGCACATGAATTCACAGAATGAATCTCTGGTGTTAACTGAACATCCATCTCACTGTGTCAATCTCTGCAGTGGAAGTTGAGGGACCCTCCTGCTGCTGCCCAGCCATGCTCTGTTAAAAAAGGATGAGAGTGTGTTAATACTTCAGTGTAGGCTAAATGTCACTCTATATTCCACCACAATGTTAATAAATGTAAATGGGAAGAGAACTATCAGTAATATATCAACATGTTACCTCTATAGGCCTTTCTGGATCCCCCTCGGTAAAGGCAGCAGACACCGTTTCCTCATACTCTTCATCCTAGATGAGTGATACGTTACAGTATATTTAAACTACCATTTGACAAAATCTTTGGATTATTGCTACTTACAGTGGCAAGGTCTGCTGTGGCATGAGGGGGCTCCACCAGGCAGACAGCACCATCAGAATCTGTTGGGACAAAATTAAAAACAAAGTCATGAAAGGGAAATAAATAGGCTTTAGATAGATAGAGATAGATAGATCTAGGCATAATACATTTTATGAAAGCACTTGTGTCTTGGGGGGTGAGCTCAGATGATGAGCTCCCTCCCGGGATTCCCTCTGCCACTGGCCTTCCTACATTTTGGCTGAGAGCCAGCTCCTCTGCCTCCGTTAGAGGAGGCGGTGCGGGGCCACCCCCCGTTTTACGGGCGTCCGCTTTCTTTCTGTTGGCTGAGTAGAAGTCTGTGTTAGTTTAAATAGCCTATATATTTAACAGAACATGATACAGATGAGAAGGCATTAATGTGTATGAAAACATTATGTTGGGGATAAACAACTGTACAGTCAAACAGCCACTTAATATTTAGCTACTTTACAATGTCAAACATAATCAAAATGAGGTACCGCCGTGAGATTATGCCGAGGTCTTACCTGTTTGAACAATGTTTTTATGTTTCATCTTCAGCTGCTGCCAAGTTCGCTTCTCCCCCATGGGATTGCACCTAAATGAAATTAATTACTAGGCTGCACTCAGTGTCACCCTGTAATATTATTGTGATTGCAAAGGACTACATTAAAACTTACGCATTGACCCGAGCAGCAATTTTCTCCCACGCCGTCTCCCTCGCTTTAGCTGCTGCAGCGGTGTTACACTTGCTTCGAAAAACGTCGTCAAACTCACCGTATGAGCGCATCAGAATTTCGAGCTCAAGTGGGGTGAAAAATGACGCCCGCCGCTTCCCTGTTGCCATGGTGTCTCGTCGAATCGGTGCTCCATTGATGCGGTCTTTTTATACTTGTGGTGCACGAGCTTAACTCCAGGTAAAACTACTCCGAGTTGATCAACCTAACTCAAATCAGCTGTTCTGGAACCGAAAACTCAGAGTTTCCTATCTCAGAGTAGATCAACTCAGAGTTCAGGGTTACACTCAGAGTTTGTTGAACCTGCTTTGTGAAACGGGCCCCTGGTGTCCACTTAACACTACTGGTGAAGTTTCTAGCGAGCACCTTATCACCTGCTGCAAATGACCGGAACTTGGCTTTTGCTCGTCTCTCCTGTTGAACTCTCTGTTGCATGTGAACAACCTCTTTTGTCTTGAGTGGCCTCAGAAGATCAAGTCGAGTGCGCAACTGTCTCTTGAACATAGATGAAGCAGGAGACATCTTTGTTGTGGCATGAGGTGTGTTTCTGTACGACAACAGAAATGCATTGAGGCGTCGGTTGAGGGACTGTGAGCCGTTAGAGGACTTGAGAGCTTGCTTCATGGTTTGTACAAATCTCTCAGCGAGCCCATTGGTGGCTGGGTGATAAGGCGCAGACCTTATGTGTTGAATGCCGTTCTCTTCCATGAATGTTTTGAACTCTTCAGACACTAGGGGTCCGTTTCACAAAGCAGGTTTAGTGAAAACCTTGAGTTAGTTAACCCTGAGATGAGGGAAACTCTGGTTTTTCGGTTTCACAAAGCCAGTTCAGCATAAATCTGAGTCAGTTACCCGGGTAACATGCTCCGTGAAACTAACCTGCTCGCTAGCAGGTTTGCTTCAACAAACCCTGAGTTTCTCCCTACATGTCTCCGCCTTTTTCCGGAATCTGAACCAACTCTGAAAAATTGTGCCGTCCTTTCATCGTCAACCTAATTGATACGGAAATAAAAGTGATTCTAGCAGCTTTGTGTCGGGAGAGGATTTTGATTACCTTTCCTTTCAATCACATTAGATATTATCTAAACAATATTCTCCGACATTTTCAACATTTCATATCGCGGACATAATCCGCAACCAGATTCTTTGCGGAGGTAGTGTTTTTGCGAACGGGAGATTTATGAAATGTTTAAGTACATTCCTGTGTTTAAATACCTGCTTATATTTACTGTTTAATACGTGAAATTTGATTAAAATCATGTGCCTTAGTCAACGTATTTGCGCAATATTCTTATGCTTAATTTTCAACTGAAGCCACTTTCTTTCTGTGCCTGGGGGGGATTATACCCAATAAAAATAATAATTTATGTGTTGCGCTACTTTGTGATTTACAGGGATTGAACCGTTGTTGCCAGCACTGTGGGGGGCGTTGCTAACCATTACACCACCGTGACGCTGTGCAACTCTGAAAATAAACACTTTTTACCTTTAGATCAATAGACTGTTTCATTCAGTTATACACATTAGATCGGGCAGTAATTGTCTGCCACGCCAACTATCACTACTTTGCTGCAGTTACGGTGCTCCGCTTTCTCAGGATGAGCTCGTTTTCTACATAAACACTCGGTAATATCTAATGACGCTCTCCCCGTTGCCATGGTGAATCGTAGTATCGGAGCTCCATTGATGATGGCTTTGTAGAGTCGGCAGGCACGCGCGTAACTCAGAGTTTACATACTCAGAGTTGAGTGAACTAATTCAAAACCGCTGTTCTGAAACCGAAAACTCAGAGTTTCCCATCTCAGAGTTGTTCAACTCAGAGTTCAGGGTTAGGTTCAGAGTTTGTTGAACCTGCTTTGTGAAACGGGCCCTAGCTGTGGGCCATTATCACTGACAAGTTGTTGTGGCAGGCCAAAACGACTGAAAATAGATCTCAGCTCCTCAATGGTTTTCTCTGAAGAGGTGCTCTTCATCACAGCAACCTCTGGCCACTTGCTGTGAGCATCAACAACCACTAAGAACATATGGTTCTCCAGTGGCCCAGCAAAATCTATGTGGACTCTTTGCCATGGTCCCTCAGGCCAGTCCCACGGGTGCAATGGTGCCAGCTGTGGAGGGTTTCTCAGTTTCTGGCAGTCAGAGCAGGAGCCTGCTTTCTCCTCTATAGCAGCATCGAGACCTGGCCACCAGAAGTAGCTGCGTGCAATCTCTTTCATCCGTACCACACCACAATGTCCAGTATGTAGCTCTACAAGCACTTTCATTCTGAGAGGTGGTGGAATGATGACGCGATAACCCCACAATAAGCAACCAGACTGAACTGAAAGTTCATCTCGTCTCACCAGGGGTCCGTTTCACAAAGCAGGTTTAGTGAAAACCTTGAGTTAGTTAACCCTGAGATGAGGGAAACTCTGGTTTTTCGGTTTCACAAAGCCAGTTCAGCATAAATCTGAGTCAGTTACCCGGGTAACATGCTCCGTGAAACTAACCTGCTCGCTAGCAGGTTTGCTTCAACAAACCCTGAGTTTCTCCCTACATGTCTCCGCCTTTTTCCGGAATCTGAACCAACTCTGAAAAAATATGCCGCCCTTTCATCGTCAACCTAATCGATACGGAAATAAAAGTGATTCTAGCAGCTTTGCGTCGGGAGACAATTTTGATTACCTTTCCTTTCAATCACATTAGATTTTATCTAAACAATATTCTCCGATATTTTCAACATTTCATATCGCGGACATAATCCGCAACCAGATTCTTTGCGGAGGTAGTGTTTTTGCGAACGGGAGATTTATGAAATGATAAAGTACATTCCTGTGTTGAAATACCTGCTTATATTTACTGTTTAATATGTGAAATATGATTAAAATCATATGCCTTAGTCAACGTATTTGCGCAATATTCTTCTGCTTAATTTTCAACTGAAGCCACTTTCTTTCTGTGCCTGGGGGGATTACACCCAATAAAAATAATAATTTAAGTGTTGCGCTACTTTGTGATTTACGGGGATTGAACCGCTGTCGCCAGCACTGTGGGCGGCATTGCTAACCATTACACCACAGTGACGATAAGCAAGACAGAAAATAAACAGTTTTTACCTTTAGATCAATAGACTGTTTCATTCAGTTATACACATTAGATCGGGCAGTAATTGTCTGCCACGCCAACTATCGCTACTTTGCTGCAGTTACGTTGCTCCGCTTTCTCAGGATGAGCTCGTTTTCTACATAAACACTCGGTAATATCTAATGACGCTCTCCCCGTTGCCATGGTGAATCGTAGTATCGGAGCTCCATTGATGATGGCTTTGTCGAGTCGGCAGGCACGCGCGTAACTCAGAGTTTACATACTCAGAGTTGACTGAACTAATTCAAAACCACTGTTCTGAAACCGAAAACTCAGAGTTTCCCATCTCAGAGTTGTTCAACTCAGAGTTCAGGGTTAGGTTCAGAGTTTGTTGAACCTGCTTTGTGAAACGGGCCCCAGGTAAGGCTTAAGACTGGGTGACATCACTCCTCTCCTCCCCCTTGTGACGATATCCATTACCTCAGACAACACTGGGTCAGTTCGTGTGTGTTTCTTCACCTGAGCTGCGGTGACTGGAGCAGCCGTCACATCCCTGAAGTAGAATATCTCTGCTCTCGTTGGCTCAGATGGTGTGGCAGGCAGAGGGAGTCTTGAGAGCCCATCAGCATTTTGATGTTGGTCCGACTTCCTGTACTTGATCTCATACCGGTGGGCAGATAATAACAGAGCCCATCGCCGCATACGGCTCGCTGCCAGCGATGGAATGCCACTGTGGGGACCAAGGATGGAGGTCAAAGGTCGATGATCCGTCAGCAACGTGAATTTCCTGCCGAAGAGATACTGATGAAATTTCTTTACTCCAAACACAATCGACAGTGCCTCACGCTCAATCTGTGCGTAGTTGCTTTCTGCTTTGCTTAGTGTCCTTGATGCAAAGGCAATCGGTCTCTCTTCTCCCGATGGCATGATGTGAGACACAACCGCGCCTACCCCATAAGGTGAAGCATCGCACGCTAGCTGAAGTGGCAGCTTTGGATCAAAGTGGGCGAGAGCCTCAGATTGGGCGAGGGCTGTTTTTACCTCTATGAACGCTGTCTCACATTTGTCAGTCCATTTCCATGTTGTCGTCTTGTTAAGCAGCGCATGAAGCGGCTTTAACTTATTGGCAAGGTTGGGCACAAACTTTGCGTAGTATGTCAGCAAGCCAAGGAATGACCTCAGCTGACTCACATTTGTGGGTGCTGGGGCCTCCACGATGGCTTTCACTTTAGATGGTGCTTTGTGGAGCCCTGTGCTGTCGATGACATGTCCTAGGTACTCAACAGATGGTCTGAAAAACTCACACTTGTCCTTCCGTACCTTTAAACCGTAGTCCTCCAGACGTTGTAGCGTCGCATCCAAATTCCTCAAGTGTGACTGTTCATCCGGTCCCGTGATGAGCAGGTCATCCAGATAGCACTGAACACCTGAGGGACCGCTGAGGATCTGGTCCATTGCTCTTTGGAACAACGCTGGGGCAGATGTGATGCCGAAAGGGAGCCGCTGGTACCGATACAGGCCTTTGTGTGTCACAACCGTCAGCAGCTCCTGTGACTCCCGGTCCACATGCATCTGAAGATAGGCTTGAGATAAATCTATCTTACTGAACTTCTGTCCTCCAGCCAAACCTGAGAAAAGGTCATCTATGAGGGGCAATGGGTATTTTTCAATTGTCAGGACTGGATTTACAGTGACTTTAAAATCACCACAGATTCTTGGAGTACCATCTTTTTTTATGACGGGCACAATGGGTGTAGCCCATTCACTTGTGCTCACTGGTTCCAGAACCCCGCTCGTCACTAACCTGTCTAATTCTGCCTCCACTTTTGGTCTGATTGCATATGGTACAGGTCTCGCCTTTAACCATCTTGGTGTGCTGCCGGGTTTTACTGCGAGCTTGACCATGATGTCTTTCATGCTGCCCAGTTCCCCATCAAAGACTTTTGGATGTTTCTTTAATATCTCCTGTAGAGGGCTTGTTTCTCTATCCATGACCATGAACAGTCCTTGCCAGTCTAGCTTAATCTTTTGTAGCCACCGACGACCTAGCAGAGCTGGACGGTTACCTGCGACGATGTACAGTGGAAGAACCTCTTTTTGTTTGTTGTGTTCCACTTGAACATTCACGGCTCCCAACACTGGAACAGACTCACCAGTGTATGTCCTCAGCTTCAGCTTGGTGTCTCGGAGAGTCAGGTGTTCCAGCTTTTCTCTGTACACGGCTTCTGATACCATGGATACGCGTGTGCCGGTGTCCACCTGCATCCGCACTGGTTCATTCTCCAGCAGTGGTGTGACCCAGTATCCATCATCATCATTGTCTATGACAGATAAAACATGCACAGTGTCGTTATCAGATTCACCATCACTCGATTCTTCTTGCTCATGTTCCATTTTGTTCACATGTTTCTTTTTGTCTCTATGGAAACCAGCTCTCTTTTCTGGTCTGTGTGACTGTGATTTCTTGCTTTTGCAGGCACGTTCGATGTGGCCCTTTTTACCGCAGCTTCTACAGTCCAAGTCCTTACACCAACACTCTGGTGCCTGGTGCCCTGATTTTCCACAACGGTAGCACGATGGTCCCGGTGTGGTTTTCCTTGTGGACTCTGTGGACATTTTGTGCACTTGACTGGTTATACTGAGCTGCTGTGCCTCTCTGGCAGCCATCTCCATTGAGGTGCTGATCCCAATGGCCTTCTCCAGGGTCAGATCTGCTTCAGTCAGCAGGCGTTTCTGGATAGCCTCGCTGCGCAGGCCACACACTAGCCTGTCACGTAAGGTGTCATTGTGTGACGTTCCAAATTCACAATGTTCTGAGAGCTGTTTCAATACAGCTACAAACTGTACAACGGATTCGCCTTCTTCTTGATTTCTTTTGTGAAATCTGAATCTTTCTGCGATAATTAACGGCTTCGGTGAGTAATGGTTCTTCAATATTGTCACAATTTCCGCATACGACTTGCTCCCTGGCTTTTCCGGTTGCACCAGACTACGTAGCAGATTAAAAGTTTTTCCTCCAATGACGCTCAAAAACGTGGGTACCAGGACATCCTGCTCAATCTTATTAGCGAGGACAAAGTAATCAAATCGTTCCGTGTAGGAACCCCACTGTTCAGTGTTTTACTCAAATGGTCCAATGCTTCCAATCAGCGCCATTCCAGAAATTAGTCTTATCCCTTTATTTTCTTGTTAGTTACTCACGACCTTTGTGTATGCCTTCATGTCCGTGCCTTACTGTCCCTTTTCTTCGGTCTCCTTTCCTCTCAGGAGTTGACTCCTTCCCCTGTAGCGCCGTCGTCCGCCGCCCGGGCCCGTCTACCTCCTGGAGCAGCTCCGTTAGCCACCGGTAGCTTGTGCCGCCGCTCAGCGCCGCGCCGTCCGCGCCGCGCCGTCCGCGCCGCGCCGTCCGCGCCGCGCCGTCCGCGCCGCGCCGTCCGCGCCGCGCCGTCCGCGCCGCGCCGTCCGCGCCGCGCCGTCCGCGCCGCGCCGTCCGCGCCGCGCCGTCCGCGCCGCGCCGTCCGCGCCGCGCCGTCCGCGCCGCGCCGTCCGCGCCGCGCCGTCCGCGCCGCGCGGCGCCGTCCGCCGCGCCGTCCGCGCCGCGCCGTCCGCGCCGTCCGCGCCGCGCCGCGCCGTCCGCGCCGCGCCGTCCGCGCCTATCAACTCGACTAACCGCCGAAAACAATAAAACGTGAGGCCGTACCTCGTCGCCAGTTTTGTTATGTACCTGTTGCACTTGTACTCTAACAATTAATAAAGCTCGGGAGACCAGGAAGTGTGGCTCAGGACTTGTGTATTCATCTTCACATATAAACAGGAACAAGGGAGCGTTTTCGCGCGTTCACGTCACTTCCTACTTACACCATTGGAGGGCGCACTGCTCACTGAAGGGACAAGATTGGTTATCAATACACAACAAGATTGTTTTCTTTTAAGTAGTTATCAGTTACCTTGAATATTTCTTCTCCCGTTGTATGGCTTGCCATTTCTTTACAGAAGAAAAAAGTCTCTTTAATAGAGTCACCGTCAACATACCTGACGTTTGCCAGGAGCTGGGCAGCCCCACTTATGTCGGTCGATTCATCTATTTGAAGAGAAAATCTGCCGCTCGCCTGCAGTTTCTCTGTTAAATGTTGTTCAATGTCTTCTGTCATGTCATCTATTCTTCTTTTGATTGTGTTATCAGATGCCGGCACCTTGGATAGCTCATTTGCGGCATCTGGACCCAGCATGACACCTGCAATTATTTTGCAAGCAGGGAGGATGAGTGTCTCCGCTATTGTGTGAGGCTTCTTTTGCTTTGCAATAAGCTCCGCTAGCATGTAACTAGCCTCCATTGCCTTTTCAGACACTTTCACACAATCCAACAAATGGTCTTGCTGCCTCTGGTTCAGATCCCGCGCTCTTTTGAAATAGGCCAGGTTTCTCTCAGCGTGGAAGGGATGTTTGGTTTCCAAGTGCCTCTTCAGCTTGCTTGGAACCATATTAGCATTAGCTAACTTCTCCCGACAGAGGACGCACTCCGGCTGAGGAATGTTGACATCCCCGGTCCAACTGAAGCCATAAGACAGGTAACTTTCATGATACTGTCGGCTGACAGTTTTTTTCCTCTTTTCTTTCGGTGGGTTGTCGGACTCGGCAGTCTCTGCACTGGTGGTTGGTGGTTTGCTCCGCACGAGAAAGTGCTCCATTTTCCCTCTTGTTTATGTTTTAATGTTGTGTTGACCTACTGCCTTTGATGTGTCACAGTCTAAATTAAATTCCCACCTGCGCAACTGCGCGAACAGCGAAATGTGGGATCCTCTTTGAGGATTTTAAAATAGTTTTTAGATAAAGAGTTTGCCTCTGTATTATGGAATGAGTGCATTCAAAGTAGTATAGTAAATTAAAATAATTATTTTTGTCTAGTTGTATACTATATTGCAGTAGGCTATGGTTGTCACAAAATCCCACGTCACACTTGGACTTGCCTCACACAGTTTGGGAACCACTGCTCTAGTTCATTCACACCAGCTACCACCACCACCTCCTCAACAGGCCAGAACACCAGACAAACCCTCATCTTCTCCAGTCACCACCTCTGGACAAGCCAGATGTCCTCCATTTGCCACAGCCTCCCCTTCACTACACAGCCAACATCTTTTTGCACCAGCTTCCCTGACCTCAGCACCAGCTACAACCTCCTCTGAATCAGCCACCACATCCTCAGCACCAACACGTTTTTTCCCCCCAATCTTCTAATCCAAAGCATCATCTGCATCAAACATGTTGAAAAGGAAAGGTTCTTCCAACCCAAAATCCTGCCCAAAAAGGAAAAAATAAATGTTGGGGCAAATGTTTTCTGTAGTCATTTGATTATTTATATACAGAATGTCACAAAATAGCTGTAACAACGCAAATCTATGAGACTAGATTAGTGGATGTGCAACTGTCTAATGTACGGGCATCACAGCAAGAGGATGCACGAACCCGTCTGTGAAAAATAGTAGAACACCAAATTTTGCACAGCTATTGAAGTACAAATCTGAGGATGACCTTGATCTAAGGAAATGGTTGAGTTCCCAAATTGACTATACTATACTATGTCCCCAAGTTCAAAACAAGATCCTTAATTTATTGAGCCACTCAATACTTTGTGAAATTGCAGATAACATCAGGGGTCCGTTTCACAAAGCAGGTTTAGTGAAAACCTTGAGTTAGTTAACCCTGAGATGAGGGAAACTCTGGTTTTTCGGTTTTACAAAGCCAGTTCAGCATAAATCTGAGTCAGTTACCCGGGTAACATGCTCCGTGAAACTAACCTGCTCGCTAGCAGGTTTGCTTCAACAAACCCTGAGTTTCTCCCTACATGTCTCCGCCTTTTTCCGGAATGTGAACCAACTCTGAAAAATTGTGCCGTCCTTTCATCATCAACCTAATCGATACGGAAATAAAAGTGATTCTAGCAGCTTTGCGTCGGGAGAGGATTTTGATTACCTTTCCTTCCAATCACATTAGATATTATCTAAACAATATTCTCCGACATTTTCAACATTTCATATCGCGGACATAATCCGCAACTAGATTCTTTGCGGAGGTAGTGTTTTTGCGAACGTGAGATTTATGAAATGTTTCAGTACATTCCTGTGTTTAAATACTTGCTTATATTTACTGTTTAATATGTGAAATATGATTAAAATCATATGCCTTAGTCAACGTATTTGCGCAATATTCTTATGCTTAATTTTCAACTGAAGCCACTTTCTTTCTGTGCCTGGGGGGATTACACCCAATAAAAATAATAAATTATGTATTGCGCTGCTTTGTGATTTACGGGGATTGAACCGCTGTCGCCAGCACTGTGGGCGGCGTTGCTAACCATTACACCACCGTGACGATGTAAAACTCTGAAAATAAACACTTTTTACCTTTAGATCAATAGACTGTTTCATTCAGTTATACACATTAGATCGGGCAGTAATTGTCTGCCACGCCAGCTATCGCTACTTTGCTGCAGTTACGTTGCTCCGCTTTCTCAGGTGAGCTCATTTTCTACATAAACACACAGTAATATCTAATGACGCTCTCCCCGTTGCCATGGTGAATCGTAGTATCGGAGCTCCATTGATGATGGCTTTGTAGAGTCGGCAGGCACGCGCGTAACTCAGAGTTTACATACTCAGAGTTGAGTGAACTAATTCAAAACCACTGTTCTGAAACCGAAAACTCAGAGTTTCCCATCTCAGAGTTGTTCAACTCAGAGTTCAGGGTTAGGTTCAGAGTTTGTTGAACCTGCTTTGTGAAACGGACCCCAGGTCACTTCGCAACTGCAGTTTTCTGTGGTTATAGATGGAACACAAGGCGTGTCAGGAAAGGAGCAGGAGGCAGTATGTGTGAGATAAGTTGATCATGATCTGATAGTTCATGAAGAATTTGCTGGCATGTATGAAGTGTCTGTGACCACAGGAGAAAACCTTGCAAAGGTTATTATGGATGTACTGCTCCGTCTGAATTTGTCAATCACTGGGTTGAGAGGGCAGGCCTATGATGGTGCTGCAAACATGGCAAGGATATATTCAGGAGCACAGGCCATTATCAGGAAGCATTAACCTCTGGCTCCTTATGAACATTGCGGGGCCCATTGTGTGAACCTAATCACACATTCTGTTGTTTGTGACTCTTAGCAGTGGGCTCATGAATTGGGAGTTCTATTTGGCCAGTCAATGAAAATGAAGTCCATTTTTCAGGATATTGCAAAAGCAGAGAGCAGGCCAGCCCAGTCTATCAGGCTCTTGTCTCCCACAAGGTGGACTGTATTATTGCTTGCTTTAGAGGAAATGGCATCTGGTAAGTCAGATTCAGCCAACAGGGCAAATAGCTTGCTTGAAAGATTGCAAAAGGGCAATGTAGTTCTTGGTCTTCTGCTTGCCTTGGAGGTTACAGAGGAATTGGAGTACCTCAATAAGTCTCTTCAGAGTTGTACACAGACAGTTGATGGTATGCTTGCTGCTGTCACTGAAAAAAGAACAACAAATTTCAAAGTCTCTACAACAAAGCATCAGAAATGTGTAAAAAAACTCAACCTGTCTCCATTTGAATTGGCTTGGGTTGCTTCTTACTGTGCCTGCCTCCTCCGCTGAGGCTGAAAGAAGCTTCAGTGGTCTTCGGAGGTTAAAAACCTGGCTCCGAAGTATAATGACACAGTCTCGGCTCAACAGTGTTTCTGTGTGTCATAGCCACAAAGAAAAACTAGACAAACTATATAGGAGACAAATTGCTCAGCAATTCATTGCGGCTAATGAGAGGCGCAGAATCACATTTGGGTGCTTCACTTAGTTGAGATCAGTGTACTGCTACATATATGATGTATTGACTAGACCATGACTGACATGTGATACCACCATGTCTGAGGACACCCAGTATTGCTTTCATGGAAAATGGAATGCACCTTCCAGTCCATGCTAAGTTCAAATATACGTTCTGTGAGTATTGGAACTGTCAGGGGAATGTCTGAATGTAGATTGTAAACTGATGAAATAAATGAATAACAATGTGGCCAGATGTCACCTAAGGCCCAAAGAAGGGAGGGGCCTAGGTGTGACATTTTTGGAAAAGCCCACTTGATCATAACCAAAGAAGGAGGATCCAGGGGCGTGGAACCCCCCTCGACAAAAAGTATATCAGCTGGGAAGAAGTTAATTATTCTGTTGAAATAAATACTTTGGCCTGAAGACCAGCTGTTCATCCTTGTTTTAAGACTCCAACAGTGAGTGTATCTTCTAGTTGATAAGTGAGTTAATTGTTAAGTTTCAGAAAAGTAGTTACCGTAAATCCTCTAATATTGACCTGTATTCTATTACTGGCCGGGTCTCTAACATTGGCCGGTCTCGCTGTCGGCGGAGGTAAACAAAGGCCGGTCACTAATGGAGGCCAGGGGCCCGTTTCACAAAGCAGGTTCAACAAACTCTGAACCTAACCCTGAACTCTGAGTTGAACAACTCTGAGATGGGAAACTCTGAGTTTTCGGTTTCAGAACAGCGGTTTTGAATTAGTTCAGTCAACTCTGAGTATGTAAACTCTGAGTTACGCGCGTGCCTGCCGACTCTACAAAGCCATCATCAATGGATCTCCGATACTACGATTCACCATGGCAACGGGGAGAGCGTCATTAGATATTACTGAGTGTTTATGTAGAAAACGAGCTCATCCTGAGAAAGCGGAGCACCGTAACTGCAGCAAAGTAGCGATAGTTGGCGTGGCAGACAATTACTGCCCGATCTAATGTGTATAACTGAATGAAACAGTCTATTGATCTAAAGGTAATAACTCTTTATTTTCACATTTGGAGAACGACACTGTAGTGTAATGGTTAGCAACGCTGCCTATGGTGCAGGCGACAGGGGTTCATTTCCCGCAGCTCACAGAGTAGCTCAACAAATAAATTATTATTTTTATTGGGTGTAATCCCCCCAGGCACAGAAAGAAAGTGGCTTCAGTTGAAAATTAAGCATAAGAATATTGCGCAAATACGTTGACTAAGTCATATGATTTTAATCAAATTTCACATATTAAACAGTAAATATAAGCAGGTATTTCAACACAGGAATGTACTTAAACATTTCATAAATCTCCCGTTCGCAAAAACACGACCTCCGCAAAGAATCTGGTTGCGGATTATGTCCGCGATATGAAATGTTGAAAATGTCAGAGAATATTGTTTAGATAATATCTAATGTGATTGGAAGGAAAGGTAATCAAAATCCTCTCCCGACGCAAAGCTGCTAGAATCACTTTTATTTCCATATCGATTAGGTTGACGATGAAAGGACGGCACAATTTTTCAGAGTTGGTTCAGATTCCGGAAAAAGGCGGAGACATGTAGGGAGAAACTCAGGGTTTATTGAAGCAAACCTGCTAGCGAGCAGGTTAGTTTCACGGAGCATGTTACCCGGGTAACTGACTCAGATTTATGCTGAACTGGCTTTGTGAAACCGAAAAACCAGAGTTTCCCTCATCTCAGGGTTAACTAACTCAAGGTTTTAACTAAACCTGCTTTGTGAAACGGACCCCAGGGCTATTATTAGAACCAACGTTTTTCTGGCCAGGCCTCAACATTATGCTTGTGATAGTAACATGCAAGTACCACAGGGGCGCAATGTTTGCTGACGAATCCAAGCCATAGCTACGGCTACGGCAGGGCTCTCAAGTTTTTAACTTAGTTCAGCTTTAGATTTTGGCTGAGAGTGCATGTCCACAGGCAGCGTTATTTCCACACTTCCCACTCATTGTCTATGCGAGAGACGGGGCACCGCCTCCCGCAAGCTCTCGAAAATCTTTCTGACTGTTGTCGATCTAAAATGAAGACAGATTCAAGGTTCAAGGTTCAATCTATTGCCATATAGTGTAAACACGTTGGATTTTTTTTTACAGCCAGTCATGTATGGATGTGGTTGACAGACAAAAACATTTAAACATTTTTTCATGAGGGCCATGGTGTTCAGGCCCCATTTGAGGTCTGGGGAGATGGTCAGCCCAAGGAAGTGGCAGGACTCCACAGTGGTCACTGGGGTGTCCCCCAGCATGATAGGAGAGGGTGGAGCTGCGTTCCCCCTGAAATCCACCACCATTTCCACAGTCTTCAGAGCATTAAGCTTGAGGTTGTACCCGCTACACCAACTCTGCAGCCGCTTGATCTCCCTCCTGTAAGCAGATTCATCCCCCCTGGATATGTATGGGATTAGATTTGTGCCAAAAGAAACAAAAAAAATTAGGAATTTGAGAGAACATAAAACTAATTTAAAAAATAAAACATATAACTTGCAGTCAAATAATTTGTCAAATACTGTAAAATATTGACATTATTTTGTTTACGGTTCCCTCTGCTTCTCTCTCTCTAAGCTCAGACCTTTGCGCTGACTCGGCTTTGCGGTCTCTCTGCTGCTCTCTCTCGTTTGCGCTCCCTGATTTTTTGTTTGCAGTTTTGGCACAAACCTCTCGGGTGGGCGGGGCTTTCTGAGCAGAGCGTCCCCATTGGCTGATTCGTTTTTGACTGACACAGATCAGTAGGCTCAGTGACCCGGAAGTTAAATGTAGGTAGCTGGCGTGCAAACGGAGAGAAGGAGAAGAACAACAATAAGAGTGACAAGAAGAACAAGAAGAAGAACTAATTAAATGTAACTATTTATTACATACATATATTGTCTGTGAGTAACATTTTGTTGTGTTATAAGTTATAAGTAAAGCAAAGCATGGTCTCGGAGAGGAAAGAGGGATTTAATTTAGCTTTCCTGTCAGAAAAGGCTGTATAACGGCAAGGTAAAGCACTGAGTGAGTGAAATTAGTTGAGATACTAAATGTTATGGTGCTTTTTATTCAGAGAGACTCCAGCTCCTCTACTTTTTACTCCCTTACTAGTATTTGTTTACAGGGCTGTATGCCCGATCCAATGTAGCGCCGACGGACAATGCGGTGTCTACGGTTACACAGGCAAGAGTGATGATGTCATTTGATAAAAATCACATAATTTACCCTGTGAATCAGGGGAGACTGATGGAGCTGCCTTGTTAATACCTTTACTGTCACCTTCTCTCTGTTGAACAGTGTGGGACCTGATCAGGACCAAACAGGGGGCTACATGCAGTCCCAGGTAATTACCTACTTATCTATTACAACATGTTATGATCCAGCTAATATCACAGTAATATGTATATAGTATATTTTTTAGCTATCTTTTGAATAAACAAAATTCTAAAATATTAAGTTAATGGGACAATTGATGTTTTTATTTTTTTACTTAAATCCTAATACATGGACCATTATACTATTAATCATATAGGATGTAGGGTCGTGGCGGTTTCAATTATAGTGCAGTCAGTGAGAAAGTGTTTTCATATAATGTAATGAATACTGAATACTTCTGACATCTGGCAATGTCTGTGTTTGCAGGTGCAAGTGCGAAATGAATTGTTGCACAGGATTCAAGCAAGATTCAGCTTGATCCTCAGAAATGAGACATTTGATTTGGAGTACCTCCTGGATGTGGCTCAACAAGAGCTTTCCTTGGCAACAATGGCAGCAGATCACTTAAACATCCCACCAGAACTCATTCACTGTCTACAGGAGTTGATCAACGTCCTTAGTTAGCCAGGTTGTATGGTGTTTCGAGAAGAACACTTAATAGGCGGATTAAAGAACATGGCCTTTCTGTTCGTGGATGCTATTCCATGCTATTGAGCAGTATTGGTCTAACTTGTTATAACTTACTGTCTTTCAGCCAATGGAGGATCTTTTCAGGGATCAATGTGTTGATGCTGACCCAGATGATGGAGTGGAAGTGTCACAGATCGCCTGCCCCCTGTCAGACCTGAACCTTGCTGTCCTTCAGGGATTAATAAATCCCATGACATCGACATTGAGTCATCGGGAGCTTTATATTCAGACACTTGATCTTATGCACAGACTATGTTCCTGCAGTTGAACTCCCAAAAACATGTAGTTTTTGTATTTTGTATTTTATTTTTTTCCTTTTGTACAATGTAAGGCTTATAGAGTTACAACTGACCCTAACTGTAAGTTGAAATGACAAACTAAACTGCATTAAACATCAAGTTTGTGGCTATGCAAAGTTGTTGCAAAAGTTGATAACTAGATATATCAAAAACAAATCTTAGAAGTTTGGAAAAACACATTCAAATCAAACAGAGTTCACATACCCTTCAGTTTTAACAGTGAACAAAAAATGTAATATACCTTAGATTCTATAAAAGCCTGCACCACATTTGATAGCAGTTTCCATATTTGCCTTGAAATCACAGTAATCAAGACAATGTGCAGTGGGAAATGTGATTGTCTGTGTGCATGCACTAACAACTGGGTAACAAATTGTGTGGTTTGGCATCCGTTCCACACATGTGTGGTCAAAGTGGACAGTGACAGCAAATGTCTCTCTCTCTGAGAGAAGTAGATGTCTGTGTGACTGTCCTGTCAACCACTGCATCACGTCCGGGACAGTGAGTGCATCCTCATCCTCTGCAGTTCCATCTGAGGACATTCAAAATGAGACAATGTCAAAATAGCTGAATCCAATCGAACAAAACCAGACAGACATGAAATTACTTTGCAGCATCTATTTTGGGTCTGCAAAATTGCGAGATCCTGTTTACAAACTGGGAAAGGATACATTTTCTCAGCAGCGATCCAGTGGGCGTCAAGAGTTTGATTAAGTAAGTTATGTGCACGCTACAGTATTAAAGATTAATTTATTTAACTGGCTTCATCATTTGAAGCTTCAACAATTTTGTAGTGGTTGACAATAGTAATAGCAGTAATGCTGTACTAGTAAGGTCTCTTTTTGAATGTCAGACCGTCAGAAGAGCTTTCAGGAATTTACAGGATCCATCACATTCTCTCCCCTGAGGACTCAGACTTTGTTGCAGCTGCAGGACACAGATGAGAACCCTGTTCTTCGCCGATGTCCAGCTCCTAAACTCCCATTATTAATTACCAGAGTGTTAAGTGGCAGAACTTTGAAATATTGAAGAGAAAGAAGATCAACAATCTCCCCAGAAAACTATTTTATTTATTTATTTTATCTTAACTGTTTGTATTTGGGTAGTAAAATCAGCATTTTTAAAATTTTCAAGCACCCTATATCATAGCTACATGTGTGACGTTTTTAACAAATCAATCGTTTGGAAATCGGTCCAAAATTCTGCGAATAATTCTACTTTGAGATTGAGGAGTACCTCTTTCCTTCGTATGTTGATGCACCGCTGCCTCTGATAGTCCTGTTCCAAGATGGCGGCGCTATAGGCACGTACCTCCACAGTCGATGCGGCGTCTATGTATATATTATGTCTATGGCTCCGGTCTAGGCAACGGTGGCCTCGGTCGTCTGGCTGCGTGTTTCCTGGACTCCATGGCCTCTCTGGGTCTGGCTGCTTACGGATACGGCATCCGCTACGAGTTTTTCATCTTCAAAGATTTATTCAGTTCTCTCAAATTCCTATTTTTTTTTTAAAATGAGTTTTATGTTCTCTCAAATTCCTATTTTTTTTTTGTTTCTTTTGGCACAAATCTTATCCCATAGATATGAGGCCCACCAGGGTGATGTCGTCTGCAAACTTCAGGAGCTTGACCGAGGGGTGAAGAGAGGTGCAGCTGTTGGTGTAGAGTGTAAACAGGGCGGGGGAAAGGACGCAGCCCTGTGGGGAACCCGTGTTGATGGACCTGGAGCTGGATGTACGCGACCCCAGCTTCGACCGCTGGGACCTGTTAGGGAGGAAGTCGGTTATCCACTTGCGAGTGAGGACCGGTACAGGGATAGCTGGCGCTCCGGGGTGTGTTAAAGGCCGAGCTGAAGTCCACAAACAGGATAGCGTAGTTCGCTGCAGTGTCAAGATGTTCTAGGACGTAATGCAAAGCCAAGTTTCTCAAACCTGCAGTAGAACTCGTTGAGCTCGTTTGCGAGAGGGAGGTTGTCGGGTGTCGGTGGGGACTTGGGTCTGTAGTTGGTCATTTTCTTTAAGCCTTTCCAGACAGAGGAGGGGTTGCCATCCGACAGGTGCTGCTGCAGCCTCTCTGCATAGCGATGTTTTGCCTCCTTCACTGCTTTAGCGAATCTGTACTTAGCCCGTTTGAACAGATCACCATTCCCACTTGTCAGGGCCCCCTAGGGTTGTTCCTGTTCCTGTCTGCAATTACTTGATGTCCCTCACCTGTCTGTCATTGTCTCCCCGCCCCATGTGTTCTTAAGCTGTGCTCCCCCTCCCCTCTGTGCTAGATCGTCTTGTCTGTTTTCAGTGAGCGTTCCAGCGATTTTCTCCGTGCCTAATTACAGTTTCCTCGAGCCCTCGATCCTGTTTGTTTTGTGACCACGAGTTTGCCTAGCGTTTTGGATACCTCTGCCTGTACTGACTGATTTACTGGTTTCGATCCTTGGAAATAAACTGACCTTCCCTTTGCCACTCGCTTGTCTGCGCCTCTGCTTTGTGGGTCCTCCTGCTCTGATCGTCACAGTACGATCTGGCCAACATGGACCCCGCGGAGCCAGATCAGGCCGGCTTGCTTGATGTCCTGAGATCCCAGGGACAGAAGCTCCACCAGCAGGACGAACAGCTGGCTGGTGTACGCCGGGTAGTGGCCGACGCTGCCAGGCAGAGTGAGTCCACCTGCGCCACTCTGACCGCCCAGCTGGACTACGTCATCAACCGGCTTCAAGGCCTCGAGCACGCCGCCTGGCAGCGCATTCTCCAGTTCCTGGTGCCTCTGCTGCGGCCGCAGCCGTGGAACCAGCAGCTCCTCCTCCACAACCTCCTGAGCCCCAGTGTCTGCGTTTATCCAGCCCGGAACGCTTCTCCGGTGAGTCCGGTGACTGTCGTCCCTTTTTGGCTCAGTGCGACCTCCAGTTCGAGTTCCAAGCCGCGGCTTTTCCCTCCGACAGAGTAAAAGTCGCGTACATCATCTCCTTTCTGTCGGGTCGGGCTAAGGCTTGGGCGACAGCGGAGTGGAGCTGCAGGTCTGCCATATGTAACTCATTGCCGCAATTCGTAGACACTTTTAAGACAATTTTCCAGTCCGCTACCCCCGGACGTTAGGCGGCTAAGGCACAAGTGGCATTAAAACAAGGCAGACGGCCCGTATTAGAATACGCCATAGAGTTCCGCACACTAGCCGCGGACAGCGGCTGGAACCAGCCGGCGCTAGTAGATGCCTTTTACAACGGATTGACGGAGACGATCAAGGATCACCTGGCACCACTGGACCTGCCCCCTGAGCTGGATGCCTTCGTCGCCCTAGCGTCCAGGATTGACAAGCGTCTGACGGAGCGCCACCGAGCTTCGTTCTCCTCGTCCTGACACCTTCCCGGTCAGCGCCCAGCCCCTCCTCGGGGGCCTCCACCACCCGGCTATCCTCACTCACCGGCTGTGCTGCCGTCGCTGCCCGAAGCTCCCGAGCCAATGCAGATCGGTCACACCCGCCTGTCACCAGCGGAACGCCAGCGGAGAATGAATGAGGGCAGATGTATCTATTGTGCCCAGCTCGGCCACTTCATCGCCTCCTGCCCCGCGAAGCTGTCTCCCCCCGGTGATTCAACTCAGCCAAGGGTGAGTCCCTCCAGTTCCTCCCCTGCTTCTAAGAGACAATTGTCCCAAGTGGTACTAAGTTCAGAGACATTGACTATTAATCATCCTGTCTTAGTGGACTCTGGAGCAGATGCTAACCTGATGAGCTATAAGCTAGCGGAGCAGCTTCGGCTAGATAGCGAGCCCATTTCCCAGCCACTCTCAGCGACGGCCCTAGATGGCCGCCTCATGTGTTATGTTACTCATCAAACCCTTCCAGTAACGTTAAGTTTTAGTGATGGTCATACAGAGTTATTGAGTTTTTACCTTTACCACTCGACTCACCACCCTCTCATTTTAGGGTACCCTTGGTTGAGACTCCATAACCCTCACATTGACTGGTCCACTGGGAGGATGCTGAGCTGGGGGAAAGATTGTCGGGGGAATTGTGTCCCTCAGCATCGCAACATAATTGCTCCCACGAACAAGTCCAGCATCCCTGGAAACCCCGACCTTGTTGGGGTCCCAGAGTGTTACTGGGAGCTAAGAGAGGTTTTTAGTAAGTCCAGAGCGACCTCTCTACCTCCTCATAGACCATATGACTGTTCCATTGATCTGCTTCCAGGAGCTGCGGTTCCCAAGGGAAGATTATTCTCCCTATCCAGGCCAGAACAGCAGGCTATGGAGGAGTATATCACCTCCTCCCTCAAGGCGGGAATCATAAGACCCTCTTCCTCTCCTGCAGGAGCGGGCTTCTTCTTTGTGGGAAAGAAAGATAAGTCACTCCGCCCGTGCATAGATTACACCGGCCTTAATAGCATCACTGTCAAGAACAGGTACCCCCTCCATTTAATCGCCTCAGCCTTCGACCAGTTACAGGGAGCCAAGGTGTTCACTAAGCTCGATCTAAGGAATGCCTACCATCTGGTAAGAATAAGGGAGGGGGACGAATCAGGCAGTGTCTGATTGGCCAACCCCCTCATCACGAAAGGAGGTGCAGCGCTTCCTAGGTTTTGCGAACTTTTACAGGAAGTTCATAAGGAACTTCAGTACTGTTGCTGCTCCTCTCCATGCTCTCACTTCCTCCAAGGTCTCCTTCTCTTGGACTCCTGCGGCGGATACAGCGTTTCAACGCCTGAAACAGAGATTCCCATCGGCTCCCGTCCTATCACTCCCAGACCATTCACGCCAGTTCGTGGTTGAGGTTGACTGCTTCCGACACTGGGATAGGTGCAGTCCTTTCTCAATGTTCGGGTAAGGACAATAAGATTCACCCCTGTGCGTTTCTGTCAAAGAAATTGTCTCCTGCAGAACATAACTATGCTGTGGGGGATTGGGAGTTGCTGGCAGTGAAGACCGCCCTAGAGGAATGGAGACACTGGCTGGAAGATGCAGAGCAACCATTTGTGGTATGGAACGATCATAAAAATTTGGAATATTTAAAGAGTGCTAAGAGACTGAATCCCCGCCAGGCCCGATGGGCCTTGTTCTTTTCGAGATTTCATTTCACTCTGTCCTACCGTCCAGGGACTAAGAACGTCAAACCCGACATTCTGTCCCGCCTTCATGCCCCTGAGACCGACATAGAGAGGACCAGCCCAATCCTGCCAGCCACCTGTTTTTTGGGTGCAGTCTTGTGGGAAGTGGAGGCTAGAGTCAAAGAGGCAAACCGAGCTGCCGACATTCCTCCAGGTTGTCCCCCCAACAGACTGTACGTACCTTCAGAGTTGAGGGGTCCAGTGATTCACTGGGCCCATACATCCAAGGTATCCTGCCACCCCGGTGTTCGCAGGACGCTTTTCAGGATCCAGGAGAGGTTCTGGTGGCCGGCAATCCGGAAGGATGTGGAGGACTATGTGGCAGCGTGCTCCACTTGTTCACAGAACAAGCACTCCAACGCGCCCCCAGCGGGTCTCCTCCAGCCACTCCCTGTCCCACGGCGCCCCTGGTCAGACATCTCCCTGGACTTTGTGACTGGTCTTCCTCCGTCTGAAGGTAACACCACCATCTTAACCGCTGTAGATCGATTCTCCAAGATGGTGAAATTTATCGCTCTACCTAAGTTGCCCTCTGCTAAGGAGACTGCAGAGGTAATTCTTAATCATGTGTTTCGAGTTCATGGTTTCCCTAGAAATGTGTTGTCTGACCGGGGGCCCCAGTTCGTGGCACGCTTCTGGAAAGCCTTCTGTCAGCTGCTAGGAGCTACAGTGAGCCTGACGTCCGGCTACCACCCTCAGACAAATGGTCAGGCGGGAAGACTCAATCAACAGCTGGAGACTGGCCTCCGGTGTCTCTCAACCCAGAATCCCTCTTCCTGGTCCAGGATGCTCATCTGGATAGAGTACGCCCATTATACTCTACCTTCAGCATCCACCGGTCTGACGCCTTTCCAGTGTGTTTTCGGCTACCAGCCCCCTCTGTTCCCAGACCTGGAACAGGAGGTAGATGTCCCATCCGCCGCTGCTATGGTGCGGCATCGTCGGCGGATGTGGACCCGTGCCAGGGGGGCCCTTCTCCGCTCATCAGCTGCATATAAGAAAGCAGCTGACCGACGTTGCAGAGTGGCTCCAGCCTACAGCCCTGGCCAGAGGGTTTGGCTCTCCACCAAAGACCTACCTCTTCGCACAGAGTCTCGTAAGTTGGCACCCAGGTTCATAGGTCCATTCCCTGTATCTACGGTTATTAACGACTCTGCTGTGAGACTCGCCCTCCCCAGGTCCTCCCGCATCCACCCTACATTCCATGTCAGCCGGGTGAAGCCGATTCACGAGAGTGTTCTGGTCCCACCCGCCAAGCCCCCTCCGCCTCCTCGCTTCATCGATGGGGGGCTGGTCTATACGGTGCGACGGCTGTTGGCGGTCCGGCGGCGGGGCAGGGGACTGCAGTATTTGGTAGACTGGGAGGGCTACGGACCGGAGGAACGGTGCTGGGTTTCTTCCAAGGACATTATGGATCCTCAACTAATAAGAGACTTTCGGCAGGCCCACCCTCACGATCCTGGGCCGTCGGCCGTAGAGGGGGGGGGGGGGTACTGTCAGAGCTCCCTAGGGTTGTTCCTGTTCCTGTCTGCAATTACTTGATGTCCCTCACCTGTGTGTCATTGTCTCCCCGCCCGTGTGTTCTTAAGCTGTGCTCCCCCTCCCCTCTGTGCCAGATCGTCTTGTCTGTTTTCAGTGAGCGTTCCAGCGATTTTCTCCGTGCCTAATTACAGTTTCCTCGAGCCCTCGATCCTGTTTGTTTTGTGACCACGAGTTTGCCTAGCGTTTTGGATACCTCTGCCTGTACTGACTGATTTACTGGTTTCGATCCTTGGAAATAAACTGACCTTCCCTTTGCCACTCGCTTGTCTGCGCCTCTGCTTTGTGGGTCCTCCTGCTCTGATCGTCACACCACTATGCCTGGCCACCTCCTTCTCCTTCCTCAGCTGTTTAAGCTTGTCCCTGTTGTCTTCCTGGAGCTGTCTACCGCTGCGGTGATGTCAGCAGAGGGTGGAATGTAAACACACACAAGAATGAATGAGCTGTACTCAAGGGGGGAATAGAATGGATGACAGAGGATGCAGAGGGATTCCAATTCAGTAGAACAGTGTCGGCTGATCGGGAAGTCCAGCGTTTGATAACAAAGAACAATAGTCCTCCACCGCGACTTGTATACTGCCGCGAAGTCTCTGTCCGCCCGGAACGAAGAGAAGCACTATTTGTTGCAAATAGAGTTCATGTTTGCGAGGAATATTCCCGGAAGAGGTGGTCTCGTTCCCCTCTGGCTCAGACGAACCAGAGAACCAGCTCTCCTTCCCCACTGTCAGAACGCTGCACCCCTTACAAGAATATCCATAATGTCCGTGGAATGGGTGAGTAGGTCGGGATATAAGTCTGGTGGGGTTGAGCCCCTAAAGTGCAGTAGTTCCTCCGTTGTGTATGAAGGCAGGCAGGACACAAGGGTGGTACTAAACAGACAAAACAGACCACAGCATACAGAGAGGCTACAACGGCCATGGACGGCGCCATCTTGTCACGTGATCGACCAAGGGGTCCGTTCTCCTTCAGGAACTGCATAGCTTATTTCTCGCATAAAATGTTTTCAGAAACACATTTCGGTGAACTATTTTCGGAAAATACAGCCAAGCGTGCAATACTGGCAAGCAGTAAACATTGTTTACGGTAATATGGCAGCTGCGGAGCCAAAGAGGAGACTTTTTCAATAAATTAACCTAGTATTTTATAGGTTCAAATAGACACAAAATCTCGTTTTTATTCATTCTACTAGTAGTCTGTTTTGCTCAAATAGAAATAGAGGCCTGTCTCTAATTCTGGCCGTCTTCCAATGAAGGACTGGTGTTATGAACTGTGATGATCTGGACCCAAGTGCACGACTCAAACACGGATTATAGTGAAACAAAGTCTCTTTGATAAACAGCCAGGTGCAAAAATAGTGTGAGGGGAAGGTGAGTGGTGCGAGGTCCCAGGGTCCCGAGGAGTGATGAGGGTTAAGGTATCGTGAGGTCTGTTGTCCCGGGTGAGACGGCGTGCAGGTCGAATCCGCAGGTAAGTAGGCCGTTCGAATAACAGCGACTACGTTGGCACGGCGATCTGGGGTAGAGCAGGAGAGGCACAGAGGCATTAGCTACACAAGCTGGAATTGGACACGGAGGCAACAACAGGAACTTGGAAACTGAGTAAGCCAGGAATGAGTACAACCACGTAGACTGACGGAACGATCTGACGGCGAACAGGAGGGAATCCAGAGCTCTTGAAGGGCGTTGATTGCAAGTGGTTTCACCTGCCTGCTGCCTGTGGAGGGAAGACCACGCCCACATGCACCGAACAGACGGGGGAGGGGACACAGGGGAAAACAGACGAGCACACACACACACACAGGAAAAGGGGCAGGGCTGCCATGATGGGATCATGACACCTGGACCACGATGTGCTTGAGTAAATAAAGGCCTGGGCCTATATTAGAGGATTTATGGTATCCACTACTATGTACATGTTGCGAGAGGCGCCCTGTGATAGACTGGCGACCTGTCCAGGGAGTACCCCGCCTTCGCCCGATGACAGCTGGGATCGGCTCCAGCCCCCCCGCGACCCTGAATACAGGATAAGCGGTAGAAAATGGATGGATGGATGGATGGATGTTGCGAGAGGCTTCCTTATTCCTACATTATAGAGAATTCAGAAATATGGGCCTATCAGAGATAGATATGTGTATTTCATTATTTTTTTCATTTATATAGGTCTAGCCCCGACACAAATATTAACATCACAGTTATTAACTATAGAGGATAATCAACAAAGAAACTTTGTTACTCTATTTAATATAAACATTATTTTATTTTGATTATATTATTGTTTCTGCTTGGTTCTAAAAGAAATCTAGAACTGAAAATATGACCTTGTAATATAGCAAAATAAGGAGCACCTTTTGCCTTTGATTCCCTTAGTTCAAAAGGGAAATACTGACATGGATGATTAAAGATGTAGTTTATATTTAATTTCAAAGAGACTTTTTGTTTATTATGTATTTATTTGAGATATTGTTTGACTACTCCATTATTTGTGTTTTCAATGGCAGCAGGTATTGGCATACCATTTTTCTTAGTCTTGAATGATTTTGCACATCTGTGCTGTCATAGTCAATGACAGCAAATGTAAAATAGCTACATCTTCATGTCGATATGTTTATTGTTGTGTCACTTTCACTTGTCACTCCTTGCCATTAAATTAAATTATGTGGCTTATTACCCTGTTACCTTGTCACTTACATTTAATTTTGGTGCTGATGATTTGAAACAGGATGGTGTTTGGTGTTTTACAGAACTTTTCGTATTCAGTGTTGTCATTTGACACTTAATTATCTGGCTACTTACCCTGTAGATGCTCAAGAGTCATTTGGGCCCTAGTTTTGTGGCACAGCACAGGGTGGCGGAGCTAGCGCAATGCAAATTTCGACCAGCGCAGCCCTGCGCATGGTCAGTTTGACAGTTTGGTGGATCGCCTGCACCGAGATGGGTGTGGCGGCGCAGCAGGGGGAGCCACAAAGGCGAATTACAGCTGGCGGAGTGGCAGTTTGGCTCACCGGCGTGCAGTGCGCACACGTCACGAAGACCTCACAGGCAGGTTTCTACAGTTCCAGGCACATTTAAATGCAATAAATAATCACAACAAACACTATTTAATGCAACTAATTGAATCAACACGTGAATTTATATCTATATAGATTGTCCCGTCACATCTGACGTCAGATCAAAGGCAGATGGCACGTGTAACAGAAACTCAGCCTGACTGAATTAACACAGCTGAAACTGTGATGCAAACTAACAAGTTCACATCTCTCTCAGCCAACCACAGACACCCTCTGCATCCGAGAGTGAGTATAAAGAAGAATTCAAAAGAAAAGAAACAGAGAGAGAGAGAAAGAAAGAAAGAGCATGACACGCTGTCAATGAATTATGAGTTATGTGCAGTGTCTTCAGGATTAACGTGCTTCATGTGATGATCCAAACAAATGTTACAATTGTCTTGCTTAATGTGATCTACAAAGATGGAGTATGTTATTGCGAGGAGGAGATACGCAGAGAGGGTGTACCGCCAAAGGTCATCCTATTTGGGCATGACAGAGCAGGAATGCAGGTGACACAAACAAATAATGACTGGCATACCGCCGTGTCCAATGCAATTCTTATGTCATTTGGTAATCTTTTTCATTAAACAGGAACAAATTACATCTAACTCCTGAGGTGGTCCACGTGGTGACGCGCATCGTGGCCTCCGATGTGCACCCTGGTGGCCCCTGCGCTCTCCCAGTTGCTGTAAAGGTGACAGCGGCTCTGACCTTCTTCACCACCGGGTCTTTCCAGCACACTGTGGACTCGGTGGCGGGGATCACTCAGAGAGCTGTCAGTTCGGCTATACATGCAGTGTCTTCCAGTCTAGTCCGACATGCAAATGAGCACATAATTTTTCCATCAACAACTGAGAGCCAGCTGGAAACGAAGCGAGGTTTCTTGTTGAAATGTGGATTCCCTGGTGTACTGGGAGCCATCGACTGCACACATGTGCAGTTGCGCGCCCCAAATACACAAGCCATCACTTATGTGAACTAAAAGGGAGTACACTCCATTAATATCCAGGTGATTTGTGACTCCAATTGCCTGACACATGTTTATGCTAACTTCCCTGGGTCTGCTCATGACTCATTCATCCTGGCGAATTCTGCCATCCCTACAGTCTTTCAGGTGGACCCCCCACTGGATGGGTGGCTGCTAGGTGACGGCTATCCACTGAAAATGTGGTTGATAACGCCATACATTACACCTACAACAAGGCAACGTGATTTTAACCGTGTTTTCAGTAGTGCTAGGTCAGTCATTGAATTTTGGACAACTCAAAATGCGTTTCAGATGTCTGGACTGTTCATTATCATACATCCCCCAGAGTGTCAGTGCATTCTTCATGGCATGTTGCGTTTTACACAACATGCCATGCCACTTTGATTTCACGGAGGAGACATTACAGGTCCTCCAGGCCCTGGAGCTGGCTATTAACCTCTTGGAGCTGGGCCTCCAACCCTGGGCCCGGGAGGTTAGAGAACCCAGCTCCCTCTCCACCATCCTGAACCCCCCCTCCTGAATGTCCAGGAACGGCCGGTCCCTCCCTTGAATCCGGTCACGGGACTGGGCCCATCTTCTCATTGGCTGGGGGTGAGCTGCTGTCCCTGGCTTGTCCTCTGCCGCCGCCGCCTCCTCCTGCTGCTGCTGCAGCGGTGTGGTTGCCTGTGGCGCTGACAAACGTTCTTAAATGTTTTTGTTTGTTTTTTTAATAAATGAAATGAAGTCATTTGTAGATGTATTTTGTTCACTGAAGCTTGTTATCTTTGTGTTTGTCCAAATCAAGTTTATCAAACGTTTTCACATCTTTGATTTTGTGAACACGATCCACATTTACATGCTAAAATTACAACATACTCTGATAGCCTAGAGGAGGCTATATCGTCCGCTGAGCTTAGCTTTTGTTTGGCCCTTCTTCTGACATCATTGAACCGTTTTTTACACTGGGCAACGGTTCTCAGTGTACCAGGGCAACGTTCATTGATTAATGCTGTTACCTCCTCCCAGGCTGCTTTTGCATCACCAGCCCGTGGAGGTCTGCTCGCAGTTCCAAATATTCGGACACTGCGAGCTTGGACCTCTCAGACCAAAACATCAGTTTCATCCTGGGAAAAGTTTGGCCGTCCGGCGCTGCTGCTGCTGCTGTCTTATGTCATTGGGTTGTCAAGTGACGAAACTTGCACTGCACCTCGCCTCGGCGCATTAAAGGTGAGGAAAGGAGCTCATTTGATTGGTGAAGATCTGAATCGGCTGTGTTAATCCCAATCCACACCTTCTCTCCTCCTCGCCTTCCACTCATGCCTTCTCTCCTCCCTCTTTCCCACTTGCGGGGTGTGATCAAGTGAAGTAAGAAAATTACAATACATCAATACATCAATTCTACACAATTCATTGAAAACATCAGGAAATAATTCTTTAGGTACGTCGTGAGTAGTTCGTTGAATCATCATTTTAGTAGTCACCTTTGCTGTAATAATTTTACACATTGCTCTGATACAAGAAAAAATAACAAAAATATAAAACAGATTAAACCAACAAAAACATATTGAACTATATTTGTACCCCAATGACCAATGAGTGTTTCCAACCATTCAAAAGGGCTACTAATATCGCTGGTGTGCACTTCATCAGCAATGTGTTTAACATGTGCAATGACACCAAAAAGGCTAGCATTATAATCTGACACATAAGTACAACATTCAACACCAATCACTGCACAAGTACCACCCTGGGATGCTAAAAGATAGTCTAAAGCTGCTCTATTCTGTAAGGCTACTAGACGGGTTGCAGCCAGCTCTTTTGATAAGAGAGACAAACCTAGGGAAGTGGTATTAGCTAAATCATCTATACGTTTCGAAAGATCTCTTATCTGATTCAGGGAAGACAATACACCATAACTGGGAATAAGCATGCCGAATAGACTGCTCCAATATGTCTGTGAGTGGGTGATTAACACATCTTGTTTTGTAGGCAATTTATCCACAACTCGCATTGCTGGGACTACGAAGCCCAGGTCACACACTCCGCTCCAACCCTTAGGAAGATATTCATATGCTTTTTTTTTTTGTCCACATATCCAGTACATCCCTTTTCCAGCTGGGACGGAACAAAAAGAAGCCGCTGTGGCTAACCTAGAAAAGTTAATGTCAAGTGTCGAACAAGCTGTAGGTGAAGGGCTGTAGTCCGAAGTCCATATTCTGGGAGAACTTCTTGGTATTGGATAAAACAGTGAGTCACAGTTCGAATGTCCCATGTCATGACCAACTCCGTTAGCTTTAATGCACCACTCAAATGGTCGTGGAACTACCCTAAGAGGGATGGCAGCAGGGACATCAGTGCATGCCTGACACTTGCTTGTGGATGTTTTGCAAGGTAAAGGTCTCAGTTCAGGTGTAACTGGGCACAGTTCATGGGTGTAAGATGTGTGTGTATTTAGGGGAAGTAAATGGCACGTGTCACAGTCAGAAATGGGCAGAGCCATCAGGGGGAGGCCTTCATTTGTGCTATGTGGGATGAATCCACATACGTAACAATTGGTAGAATTTGAGCTGTGATAAGCTACCATCCTAGTCAGGTTGAAATAGGTGTTTGTGGAAATCATTTGGTCGTGTGTGGAGATTGTATTTGGTCCAGTTTCCCGTTTCTGACGAAAGCTGGAGACTGCATTCGAGAGGGGATGAGCTATCCCTGATATGCTTCTTTCTGGTGGCTCCATAGCTGCAGTATTAAGAAGGAGATCTTCCAAAGCAACTTACTGTCCCCATTGCTTAATACTGGTACTGCAAAGGAGCCACAGAAGTGATAATCCGGTCACAAGCAGCAGCCATGTTGGTGTCGTTCATCAGCATCTGGTCAGAACAGCACCGTTCCGGGTTGTTCTCCTGCTGGGCTGTTGATCTTCACTGGTCCATGTTGGCATCCTGCTGGGCTGTTGATCTTCACTGGTGTGAAGAGTGGATCCATGTGGGGTGTCACACACTTCATGACAGTGTTGTTGGTCAGCAGTATTTGAGATGGGCCGGTCCACCTGGGCTGGAGAGGGTTCCTTCGCTTGAACTGCTTCAGGGTTGAAATCACTAGGCTGAAGGTTGTGATAGTTCCCGTCAGTGGGAGGTGTGTGGGCTGCGATCACCTGTTAGTGTAGAGCTTAGACAGAAGAACACAGTTCCTTGCAGAGTTCTCGTGTGATAGAGTTGTTGAAATGGGTGCCGTCGTCGCTGTTAATGCAGCGTGGGATCCCAAACAGGCAGACAATGTCTCTGAGGAGCAGGGTAGTCACTGTTGTGGTGTCTGCTTTTCTGTTTGCAAAAACTTCAGTCTATGTTGAAAACATATGATTAAAAAACAAAACAATAACAATAACATGTGAACATATGACTTTGTACAAAGTCAATCAGCATATTTAGAAAAGAGTCCCCACGGGAGGAATGCTCTTCTTGGTTAGTGTCGACAAAATTTTTGAATTTAGGGACGTAACAGGAGCAACGTAAATCTGCTTATTGCAGCAACCATTCCCCATTTGCTCCTGTGAGTCACACCATGTGTCGCACAAACAAGTTGAGGAAGCAGGAAATGTGTGGCTAATGCGCGGCCGTCGCAGGAGCTCCACAATTCATAAAACAACACAACCAGGCAGACTGCTCAGAGGTGTCGGGGGCAGCTTGTAACGTAGCCACGTTAAAGCAAAGAGCTCAGCTTGTGGGGCTGAGCATGGGGGGGTTGGAGGGGGTGGGTGAGATTCTAGGATCTTAAATAGGGGACCAATTGCATAACCTGAGTCAAGTGTAGGGCTCTCTGATTCCCACAATGCACATAGACTAAAACGCAGAATCTGACAAGAATACCTGTAAAACGTGGAATTTCGTGGAATTGGTCAAAATCTGAAAATCAATGTTTTCTCGAACATTATAAGAGTTTGTTACCATACCTAAGCTGAAAGAAAAGGGAAGGGGGGGGGGGGGGGGGTAAACTTTGTGTAATCAATGGGAACAATGCCTCATCCAGCATGTCTGAAAAGTGAAACATAAATAGCAGTGAGTGGACTGACAGATACGCTGATTTTAGACACAGCGAAAGTCAGGGGCAGGGGGCTGCTAGATAATACTAGAAGGATAAGGTACAGTATTAGTTATGAGAAACAAGAAATCATAAAATTGAAAAAATGAATTAATTAATTCTTCTACAGGGGCTAGGAGTGACAGGAGGAGTGACAGGAGGAGTGCCTGCGCACAACACTTGCAAAGTCCAGGTGGACACACCCCGTCGGCGCCTGGTATACGAAACTAGGGCCCTCTGTGTCAACTCAACCAGAGTTTGGCAGCTTTAGATTTTGACAGTATATAATTCTAAAAAACTAAAGTCGGTCTCCTGGTGCTGTGCTGTTTGTTGTTGGTGGTGCTGTTGTTTGGCTGGTTATGTGGTTCTTTAGCCACTAAGGAGAGGTGCAATTAAATGCGAGAGAATGATAAATCACTCAATAGACCTCTGAACAATTTGTCCCCCTCACTTCTGAAATGATGGCTACACCTCTGAACAGAAGCAATAGTACAAATAGAAAGCACAGGGACTCCGGGGAAACATACAGAGAGAGAGAGAGCGAGAGAGGGAAGGAGAGAGAGAGAGAGAGAGAGAGAGAGAGGCTCAGTGTGTCACTATAAATAAATCCCCCATCAGTCTAGGTCTATAGCAGCTTAACTATGAGCTGGTTCAGGGCAAACCTGAGCCAGCCCTAACTATAAGTGGTGTCAAAGAGAACGGTTATAAGCCTACTCTTAAATGTGGGAACAGTGTCTGCCTCCAGAACCAGAACCGGAAGACGGTTCCACAGAAGAGGAGCTTGATAGCTGAAAGCTCTGGCCCCTGTTCTAATTTTGGAGACTTTAGGAACAACAAGTAGCCCTTTATTCTGAGAGCGTAGTGCTCTAGCAGGACAGTAGGGTTTAATGAGCTCTTTAAGATATGATGGTGGCTGACCATTAAGAGCCTTGTAAGTGAGGAGAAGGATTTTAAATTATATTCTGGATTTTACTGGGAGCCAGTGCAGAGAGGCTAATACAGGAGAAATGTGATCCCTTATTCTAGTTTAAGTCAGAACACACTCTGCAGCATTCTGGACCAGCTGGAGAGCTTTAAGTGATTTATTAGATAATAAGGAATTTCAATAGTCCAGCCTTGAGCTAACAAATGCATGGACGGTTTTCTGCATATCTTTGAGACAGCATTGGCCTAATTTTATTAATGTTACACAGGTGAAAGTAGGGTGTCCTTGTAGTTTGTTTTAATTGTTTGTGACATAAATCGCAGCATTTCATTTCTACCTGCACAAAACTGAAGAGATGAGCCACTTCAAGTTCGACTATCTGTTAAATTGTACAGGAAGTTGCTTAAAGCAGGACATCAGATGACACATTTGCAACATGAATACTTTTTTAAAAGTAGGCCCCAGAAAAAACATTATTTTGAAAGCAACGAGGCCTTCTGATCGATAAATCATGAGAAGAGAAAGGTTATAAGAGTGTTTCTGATCATTTACTACAACTTACTTAGAGATATGTATATGTTACTGAAACATACAGTATACACATGTGAAATAATGAATACATGAGTTAAAAGACTAATTCTTATCATTTCCTCTCATCATATTACTCATTCAATCCTTAGAGTCAATAGTAATAGCTATATAGTATTAGTAGCTGCACTTATCAGAGCAATACCAACATTCACGCTCCCTCATGTGGCCTTAAAGGTGAACTGCAAATAGAAAAGTTAAATCAAAGCCAATGGAAGACATTAGGGGAATTTGACTTGATGTAGCTGCCTGCAGCGCACTACCTAACGTGATGTATTGTGGGTTGAAGCGATGCATGATGGCTAGAATTTGTGTCCGACTTAGCAGCCGACTGCAAAGACGTCACAGGGTCGCGACCATATCACGTGACCCAAAACATCGCAGGAACAAGTTTTTAAGAGCCGCTTCTTGCAGCGCCTGGCAGCGCGGTCTACGGCGGCTGCAACCAGCTTGTCCACACCTCCGCTACGCGGAATGGCTTTCTATTGGTTATAATTAAATGACGTGTGTTCATGTCCGCACTCGGCGGCCACCTTGTGGTGAAATGATTTGCCTTTTTATTTTGGTCGCTTGAACTCATGGCTTGATTTAAAGTTCTATGCATTGTGCTGTGAGTCGGCCTATTATATGTGAGGTCTGGTTAATACAAACATAGACTGATAATACAAATATACTGAATAACTTCCACATGTTGCCTTGCGTGTGTGTGTATGTATGTATTTATGTATATACTGTATGTATGTATGTGTGTGTGTGTGTGTGTGTGTGTAAATATATAAAATAACATATCTCTTTGGTTTGCTGCTGTGTATCAAGTCTATCGCTTGAGCACCATAGTCACGTTGACTTTGTTGTCCGACTTGACGGCGTTTGGCTGCCGTCTCTTTTAGAGCCCGCCCCCTCAGACACCTGCAGCTCTCGTCGGTGTGATAAGTCAAGTCAAGTCAAGCCAAGACCATCCTGAACAAGCCTATTGAATTGGCTCTTTGACAATAATAACCATTAGACACACTAGTTGAAACAGGTCTGCAACACTATCAGAAGCAATAATGCCTCTTGAGAAAGGAATGTTGAAAGGCATTGTGGGAAATAAAATATATCTCATTAAAGTAGTAGACAAGCCAGGTTGAGGGATGGGACTGGGTCGACATTTTCTTTGGCGAATCAGTTAGATGATTTCAGATCTGTGAAAGGGAAAGAATCTCCAGAAAGAATCATACTAAAGCGTCTTGTGTTCCCCAGACATGAGTTTGTACGTTTCTTGCAAATAAGTCATTTAGCGTGGAAGATTAGCGATTAGTCAATGGAAAGGGGGAAGATGGAGCTTGTACTTCGAGAATTAATAAACGTCCTGATGAAATAACTGGTTGAAACATCCGAGCCGACTGTGTGGAGGAGAATCTCAGTCTAGCGTCCATCATCAAACTTGACTTCCACATTATAGACCCAGCCTGACTAACTGCTGATACACAATCAGATCTGACGCAGTGTTGCTAGGTTCTGAGTACAGTAACGTGTACCTGAGCAGAGTGTGAAGTAAAGCATCACTTACTAACATTATAAACACTTGTTTCGGTTTGAAGTAGTTACTCGAAATACATTTTCTAAATGTTTCCTCATCACCATGTTACACCGCTGTTGTTATGGCAACGTAACGTTCTATACAACACATGGTTGTTATTACAGCCATGTATGAGGGAGAAATGTTAAACTTACATCCCAGAATGTATGAGTTTATAAATGGTTTGAATTATTCCTTTTACTGATAACTCATAAGCATTATGTCTGAAGTATCAAAGTAAAGGGCTGCTGATGTACATGGATTCAACTCATCAGTCATAGCAATCCTTTTGAATTTGAGATCCAATATTTTCCTGATCAGGGCCCGTATTTATCAAGCTTCTTAGAGTTACTCCTAAGAACCCTGCTAAGAGCTGACTTATGAGTAAAAAAATTCTTCGCTGAAAGCTGCACTTAAAAGTTAGTTATCAAGCGTCTTACTCACACTTTCAGCGATGTGTAGGACTGAATCCTAAGTGTCACTCGCAGAGCTGGAATTTTAGGTGACGTTACTTCTGTGTCCATAGAAATGACCAATCACAGAAGGGAATCCCTTGTCTAAGAATAAAGAAATATCTTAGAAATATTTAAATGGACGGGCTGCACGGTGGTGTAGTGGGTAGCACTCTCGCCTCACAGCAAGAGGGTCCTGGGTTCGATTCCCGGGTCGGCCCGGGTTCCTTCTGTGTGGAGTTTGCATGTTCTCCCCGTGTAGGCGTGGGTTTGCTCCGGGTCCTCCGGCTTCCTCCCACAGTCCAAAGACATGCAGGATGGGGATAGGTTAATTGGTGACTCTAAATTGCCCGTAGGTGTGAATGTGAGCGTGAATGGTTGTTTGTCTCTACATGTCGGCCCTGCGATAGACTGGCGTCCTGTCCAGGGTGTACCCTGCCTTTGCTCAATGACAGCTGGGATTGGCTCCAGCCCCCCCGTGACCCTAAATACAGGATAAGTGGTAGAAAATGGATGGATGGATATTTAAATGGACAATGGGAGTGTATATTTTGACAATAATCTACAAAATAATACAAAACATATTGGCAATGAATCAAAATAAATGTTTCCTTATCTTTCCAATTCATGAGGCTAATTAGGCAACTAACTTGAAACTGGTGTGGGTGGCTCTATAGATACTAGCCTACTGCAGCCACATGCAGAAATCAACATGGAATCCAAAAGGAAACCCAATTGGCGAGAAGAAGTATAACGTTCTCTCGAAAAGCAGAACTGAAATCGCAGCTTTCAAGGCCTGCTCCATGTATGTAGTGCTTCTTTTTCATTTGCTTGCATGCCACCTTATTCACTCATATATAATTCATTTTTATATTCTTATGCAGGCGGAGGACCACCTGGCAAAGAGTTGAGCGCAGTTGCAGAAGTTGTGCAGCGCATACTTGGAGAAGATAACCCCAGCATCTCTGGGTTGGAGGGAGGCCAGGATCCAGATGCGATGAAGCTTGAGTTGCTTTCAAAAGTGAGTTTACAAATTATTCCTGTTACAACTCTATAGGGATATTGCGCTACAGCCTAGGTGCGTTTTGATGAGAGATACGTGCATAATTCTTGTTGGATATTTGCCAGGCTACTGTTCAGTAAATGTCTAAAATGTGAGTTTGTTTGTTTAAGTCATAACAACAATGGAACCATTTCTGATATTTCAGCCATATTGTTTTATTTTTCAGTTTGGATCGAGAATGCTTTAGAGTCTCCTGTGTCCCCGGGCATCTCCGACGCTCACTCTCCCTGTGCTTTTGACGCAGTGCAGCCAGGCCCAAGCACTTTGTGTGAGGCAACGGGCATCAATCAAGTGGTGGGTGAAAAAGAAAAAGAAAAAGTCAACTTCAGTTTATCACATCTTGAGCATGCCGTCTCTTTTGTTTTTCAGGCCGAAGTGAGTGATTGCGGCCCAGCAAAGGAGACGGATGATCTGCAGGCCCTAGTTTCGTAGACTAGGCATAGTCGGCGCGCAGCGCACCTGCGCCACGCCGACGGGGTGTGTCCGCGGGGTATTTATTGCATTTAAATGTGCCTGGAACTGTGGAAACCTGCCTGTGAGGTCTTGGCGACGTGTGCGCACTGCGCGCCGGTGGGCCAAACTGCCACTCCGCCAGCTGTAATTCGCCTAGAATGAATGGACTTTATTTGCGCCTTGCGCCTTACGCCAAGAGTAGACTGGGTTGGAGCTGGCGGGCTTTCGGCGAAGTCCCGAGGAAGCTTTTGTTCGGAAACTCCGCAAAGCCGAGAAAGCCGAGAAATGGAGAAATAGAGAGAGGGTTGAAGGGAGTCATACACACGCGCCAAGGGCCGTTGCTATGGTGATGGAACTCTGTGATGGAACTCTGATCTTGAGAAGTGACAGCAGGTGTGCTCTGATTGGTGGACAGGAAGGAGCAGTCAGTGGGAAATGTATTTTGTTTTAGTCAAACATCTTCTGCTCAGCCATACTTTCACCTAGAAACTCCATTTAAACTTTAAAATGGAGACATGAGTGGTGTGTTCTGATTGGTGGACAGGAAGGAGCAGTCAGTGGGAAATGTAGTTTTTTCAGTCAAACATCTTCTGCTCAGGCATACTTTCACCTAGAAACTCCATTTAAACTTTAAACTTTTACAGACACACTCCCGGGCGGCGGCCCACTGCCTCCCTCTCAAAATTTCCCGGTGGGGGAATTTTTCTAGTTTATTGTTATTCTTACCCAAAGTGGAGGTTGGTGATGTGTTGTCTGAAGGCTTCCCCATCACATGGATGGATGTTGCCGCTCGCGTCTCCATTTCCTCCCTCATTGTCGTCATCGTCTGCTGGTGGGAGTGGGACGTTGCGCTCCTTACAAATGTTGTGCAGTATTGCACATGCCATAATGATACGGCACACTCTATCTGGACCTCTTCTTGTTAACATACACACTCTCATCCACATTTGGAGCGATGATCCTTACATGTGTACCATTGATTGCACCGACCACTCCAGGGAAGCCAGCTACCTGCATGAATGCAGTTTGCTTCTGCTGAATTACCCAGGGTGTAGTTTGAAAGTCAGTGAAACGCATGACGAGGTGAGGAGCAGTAAGGGCCATTATTGTTTCCATAATAATTCTGCTAACTGATGGTTGTGATGGCCCCAAATCATCAGCGTTACACTGTTGCATTTTCCCAGTGGTGAGATATCTAAGCATTGTGATGACCTTTAGTTCTGCCGTGAAAGCTCTGCTGCATGATGTTGCTGATGAGATGATGCCCCTTATTAAATCTGTGACAAAAAATAATACCCGCTCTGTCTAAACGATACCGTTTGATCAGCTGCTCGTCATCAAACAAAGCCAGGACATCCTTCCGCTCCCGGAACGTTCGCGCACGTCTCTCTCGCCTCAGTGCCATCCCTTGCTGGCAACTCCTAACCACTTAGGACACCTCTGGAGGTCTCTTAAATATCTGGGAGATTAGGAGTGATTCTTAGACTTCAGAAAGTTGATAAATAGCTTTTATTCTTAAGTTTCAGAGTAGGACTAAATTTCACAAATTCTCAGGACTTAAGAGTAAAATGGCACTCTAAAACGCTTGATAAATACGGCCCCAAGTTGGTTTTACATCCAGTCGGTCTTCTTTATTTCATTTGTCAAAATCAATATTGTACCAGACAGCAAAGGATACAACAAATGTGTTAAAACTGTGACTGTTTGGTTCTTTTTGGTTTGAAACTTCCACGTAAAAATCACAATCATCATCACATAAACTTTGTGTAATTTAAATGAATATCAATGCTTTGTGTCTTTGTCAACCATGTTTATTTTAATCAGTCTCTACTGAAATAAAAATCAACTCATGTAAAATGTATGTATGATTGATAAAGAAATAACATTTCATAATAATGACTTGAGTTTAAACTGTTTCTTCAATTACCGTAAATCCTCTAATACTGGCCTGTATTCGATTACCGGCTGGTCTTTAACATTGGCCGGTCTCGCTGTCGGCGGAGGTAAATAATGGCCGGTCTCTAATGGAGGCCGGGGCAAATGTCCACAGGTAGCGTTATTTCCACGCTTCCCATTCATTGTCAGTCGTGCAATGCCTTTGTGTCGAGAGAGGGTGCGCCGCCGCATCCCGCAAGCTCTCAAAAATCTTTTAAACTGACCGTTGTCGATCTAAAATAAAGACAGATTCAGAAACTGCATAGCTTATTTCTCACATAAAATGTTTTCAAAAACACATTTCGGTGAACTATTGTCGCAAAATAAGAGAACGTTTTCAAATGAGCCGCCATATTGGTCGGTTTGAAATCCGGGAGCAGACAGGCCACCAGTGAAAGCGTTCATCCAATCAGGTGCAGCCATGAAGTGTGCATGTGATTGTATGAAGGAGAGCGCCTGTCAATCATCCTCCTAATTGCAGCCCACCAAGCGTGCAATACTGGCAAGCGGTTAACGTTGTTTACCGTAATATGGCAGCTGCGGAGCCAAAAAGGAGACTTTTTCAATGAATTAACCTTGTATTTTATAGGTTCAAAAAGACACAAAATCTTGTTTTTATTCATTCTACTGGTAGTCCGTTTTGCTCAAATAGAAATAGGGGCCTGTCTCTAATTCTGGCCTCCTTCCAAGAAAGGCCTAGGCCGCGATGTGCTTGAGTAAATAAAGGCCCATGCCTATATTAGAGGATTTCACAAATTCTAGGTGCATTTCTATATTTTACACAATCTATTCATATGAATATACTGTCCATTCTGTATTTATTGATTTTATATATTGTATTAGTGAACACTGAGGTTTCATGGCGTGTGGCATCAGAAACCATGAAACTGGAAGAATCCAGCCTGTTATAGTTCAGTACCATCTAGTGGGCGGTGTTGTGACTACATGTCTTATGCTTCCCTCAACACAGACCAAACAAAGGAATGGAAGTGGGGCAGCAGCAATAGAAAGGCGACGTTCCCATGAAGCTGACAAACCTTCTAATGAGAGAGAAACGTTTTTCTCCCAGATTACTGACACACTTCAAAAATGTGATAAACAAAACACAACTATTTGGTTAAGTTAAATAAAAACATGGTTTGGCTTGAAATAAAGATGTTAAGCTATTTAAGTTATGGTCGCAAATTCACGAGTTGTATGCTGACTTCTGGTTCCACACAGGATACTAACAGGGCTCACGTAGGTGAAATTCCTATGTTTGTTTGCCCCATCCGGCTACCCTGATCTCCTCTATATAATTTGATTAAATAAGCATGTGATACATTTGTGAAGTAGATTTGCGATGAATCAAAAACAAACATAATCCAGGAGTAAGTATGTTTCCCTCAAAACAGAATTGACTGATTGGATGTCCAGGCAGGACACTGACCTTAAATCAAATATCATATATCAAACACTACCAAGTGTAGCCCAGACCTGCTGATTAGTATAATCAATAATACTCTATTAGTATGTTGTTAGAGTAAATGTTGGCATAATGTGAGAAACAGCTTATACTTTGATGGGAGCCTTTTGAAAACACGGCAGTCTTCACTTAGTGCACCCTGTTAAAAATGGAAGGACTCTGCGTTGTCGGTTGAATTTAATGAGTCCCGTTGATGATGTGGTTGTGTAGCAGCTCCTGGTCGTGGTTGTGCAGGTTGGGGTTGACCTCCTCCTCCCTCAGCCGAGCATTTTTCCTGATCTCCTCCAGGGAGTAGTCCTGCACCAGGCTGCCGTTCTCAAAAACCGTCACCAGCAGGTCCTGAGGAGCACAGAGCCCATGGAGGAATCATTCAGTAAATCAGGCTGCATCTCATTTCAAAAGGGCATTTGGCATTATTAAAATGTGGCTCATAATTCTTTCCAGATACTGCAACTCACCAGGTTTAGTCCACTTGAAACGTGTTTTATGTGTACTCTGAGGCTCTGGAGGATCTTTCTTGATCACTTCCCAAAAAGCAACATTTCTAAGAAGCTTTGCAACATTTTGCAGCCATCTCTCTCTTACATCAACAGGGATGTGTATCTAAAGAACAGATGTAGTTCTCTGAACCCCCCACCCCCAAGACAGTCACACTGTCTTCTGTAGAAATGAACTTTTATATTTAATTTCTGTTTGCATCATCATTTCATTTTAAAGGCGAGTCCACACCGGAAGAACTGCCCAACTCACGTCGGTAAATGAAGTCGGGCTACTTAATATGGCCGACTCGAACAACGGCATGGGCGGTTCACACCTACGGAATTACAGCCGACGCCATACGTTCCGCGCTTGCGTGAGATGTAATGTCTCCAAAACAACAGGCGGCGCTAATCTGTACTGTGGGACAAAAAACACGAAAACCGGAAGTAGCCGGTCCTCTCTAGACCATAACACAGAGCACGCTGTCCTCACCAGTCACTGTTGTCAGCAGAGTGAGTTTGTAGACTGTATTTGTGATTACTCTCTGAATGGAAAAATCTAAAATGTTGGATGATGTCGATACGGAGACACTGGCCTTGTCAGCTCTCGCACTTATTCTGGAAGAAGACAGTGTTTACCGTCGTCACTTCCGGGCTTCACTGATTCGCTAGTCAAGCTGCTAGCCTCCACCAATCAGAATGGTAAAAGAATGACCGACTCGAAAGGCGGATTAGACATTTGAGTCGGCTGAAATGAACGCCGACGCGGGCTGATTCGAGCGACTACACCAAGTAGATTCATGTCCTGGACGCCGACTCTCTCAAAGATGCCGATTTTCGGTCCGGTGTGGACTCGCCTTAATGTGCTGTTATGTTGTCTCGATGATCCCTATTTTTAAGCAGACAGATTTAATTAAGAACTGGGAGTGAAGGTCTAATGAATGACAGCCTCTGGTGGCATTATGGTAAACGTAGTATCCAACATCAATAAGAGCCGAGCACATAGTCGGGACTAAAATCAGTATACCATCCCAGTCTAGTTCTGACCCCCTTTAAAAGGACCAAATAAGTGTGTTCTAGTCCTGCTCAATGTGTAAAGTGTCCTGAGATAACTTTTCTTGTGAAATGACACTTATATCTAATGAGCAAGACACCCCACCCTAATTACATTCTTGTGTGTGAATGTGTGCGCGAATGTCAGTCATTACTGTAATGAGGCCATTTACTGTAAAGCGCTTTGGATAAAAGCGCTATATAAATGAGGACCATTTACCATTTATATCTAATAAAATGTAATTGAATTTGCCCGTTTTAACTGTATTTGTCTGTTTTAATTGTATCTGCCTGTTTTAACTGTATCTGCCTGTTTTAACTGTAAGGTGTCCTTGAAAGTTTAGGTGCCCATCCAGCCATCCATCCATCCATCCATTTTCTACCGCTTATCCTGTATTCAGGGTCACGGGGGGCTGGAGCCGATCCCAGCTGTCATTGGGCGAAGGCAGGGTACACCCTGGACAGGACGCCAGTCTATCACAGGGCCGACATGTAGAGACAGACAACCATTCCCACTCACATTCACACCTACGGGCAATTTAGAGTAATCAATTAACCTATCCCCATCCTGCATGTCTTTGGACTGTGGGAGGAACCCGGAGAGAACCCACGCTTACACGGGGAGAACATGCAAGTTTAGGTGCCCAAAAAATAAAATGTATTATTATCATTTATGAAGACTAAATATCCCCTATGTTCTCCTATGCAGCTGTCTACCAAGTTTATCAGAACATAATATTCCAGTTAGCCAACATGTTTTCAGATGGACATGCTCTCATCTTGCTCTTATCAATGTCACACTTATGTCTGGAGATGGACATCGCAGGTGAGCCGGGACTAGGGCTATTGGAATGAAATTCAGGAATCTAATATAATTCTAACAGTAAAAAAGATCAATGCTAATGGAATGCTGAAATTAATATTCAAATGTTTTTTTAATTTTTTTATGTGATTTCTAATGTTGGCAAATCTCGCCCCCCTCGCCTTGGCCTACCTACATAAACTAAAGGTTTTGTCACATGGAGTCTGATAAACAATAAAGTTTTCCGAATCATAATCTCACTATCAACAATAGCCGACAGCAGCACACATACGGAGACGGAGTTAACACACACAGAGATAACACACGGACATAACACACACGGAGATAACCACCAGGCAGCACTCGTTGAAATGACAACAAAGATATCGACTTACCTCGAGAAGCGATGCAGTCATAACAAAGATGCATTCATGCTTCTGAATACCGCTAGCTAGCTCGACCCTGATCTCCATCAGCTTATTCATTTGGAAAGAGACCAACAGCAAGATGTACGTGAGAAAGTGAAAGTAGAGCTGACTGTGAGACAAGGAGGGCGTAGCCATAGCAACGGGGACACAACGTCCCCGATGAACGGCAATATCTGTTTCACTTTCTATCCATTAAAGTTGACAATTTGAGGCTAAGCTTAAAGGTTGTATCAGCGATTCTGGTATGTCTATGTAAGAAGCTGCGCAATGCCGTTGCGGAGCGGCGAATTTCGAGAGACGGAGGGCCGCCGCCCGCAAGCTCTTTTAAACTGACCGTTGTCAATCTAAAATAAAGACAGATTCAGCAACTGCATAGCTTATTTCTTGCCTAAAATATTTTCAGAAACACATTTCGTTTAACTAGTTTCGTAAAATAAGAGGGAGGTGGGAGGCTGCGAGGGGAGAATAATATGAACTCGGAGGAGCACAGAGGGGAGGTGTGTGTGTGGGGGGCGGGGGGTGCTTTTTTTCAAACTTTTCAAATCGTAGACTAGAGCTGTAATAAATATATTTCCCTATAATAGTATCAAAACTTACTTCACTTTGTTTAGTCCAGAAGCTCAAATGTGTGCCTTCAATAGTCTTTGTGCTTCAGGCTCAAAAGTGTGGTCCAGTCTTCTAGTGATCTTCTGTACATGTGATGGAGGCATGCACAGTGCCAGTAGGGGGTGTGGTCTCAATAGCCATGCACTAAGCAGTGTGCTCTGTGCATGTGGTTGAGGAATGGCATGGATATTCAAGTGTATTTGAATGGCATCTGTTTGTTTTAGTCAAGATTATGCTACATTATGCCTCAGCTATATTTAAGTCCCCTTTGAAGAGCCAACCATCGATTTAAAACATTCCCAGTTTATTCCTGTTTATTCCCATTAATTCCCAAGGAAAGTTTCCACTTTTGAAAATTCCCGGAATTTTGCAACCCTAGCTACATAGAACATATAGAGATGTACATATAAATCACTACATGGTCTAGGGCGGAAGTATATCACTGATATGCTCCCACTACATAAGCCTTCTAGACCACTAAGATCTTCGGAGACCATCATTTAGTCACTATGCAACAAATAGCTGGAATAAACTTCCTGAAGATGTAAGACTTGCCCCAACTCTGACCACTTTTAAAACTAGACTGAAAACTTTTATGTTCACCATAGCTTTCTGCTAAATCGTTTAATGTCTGCACTGTTTTTAATTATTGCAAATATGTTTTTATTAGGGCCCGAGCGCCGACAACATCGGGCTGCGAAGCCCTATTGAAATGCGAATGTGCGAATGTTTTTTAGGGCCCGAGCGCCGACAAAGTTGGGCAGCAAAGCCCTATTGAAACTGTACTGTTTTTTCTTCTTTTTCTTATTTCGCAAGTTCGACAGCCTTTTTGGGCGCCTTATCATATTCAGCTCATGGGGACTGGCAAAAAATTTGATATTTTAAAGGTTTCATAGTTGGCCACAAAAAATTGGCTCTCTAGCGACACCTAACGCCTTTTAGGCCATGCCCCTCACACCGTTACTCTAATTGACACAACATTTTACAGACATGTGCAGTAATGTGTGCTCTACAAAATTGCAATTGACAGTGCTAAACTCCGCCTACCGAAATTTTCCGCCATTTTGAAATTTGTGAAAAATACGTTTTTGCTCAACTTTTCTAAACCGTAGATCCGATTCTCACCAAAATTGCTGTGGATCATCATTAGACCAAGCTGATTAAATGCTATCAAAAGGCTTTGAAAAATATTGTTGCGTTTAGAAGTTATAAGCCAATGAACATTGGAGGGCTCTAGAAATCAATACACATAACTCCATAATCTCTAACCCAATCATCACGAAACTTGCAGGATATGTTGACATATCTCCCTCAAACATATCCTCAAAGTTTTATTAAAATTGACCACTCGGGGGCGCTACAGTATATCAGCAATTTTAGCCAATTGAAGGCTTTGTATTTTAACGAACTCCTCCTACACCGTTGATCCGATTCATGCCAAACTCGCTGAGATTGTTCTAGAGGCCTCAACGATGCAAAATCATCGAAAGGTCTTACATAAGTCCAAGGGCATGGCCAGGACGGCATCCTGAACATGGACGAATTTCATGCTTTGACCACAAAAATCTAAACTGTTATAACTTCAATGTACATTGTCTGATATGATCAAAACTTCACGTTTGTCAAGTGTACCACCCTGAACACATCTGCACTGCAATATTCACTCATATTCAGAGCGCCACCTACTGGCAATAGAAAGTGTTAAGTTTTATACTTCAGCGAACTCTTCCTAGCAGCTTTATCGGATTATCCTCAAACTTGGTCATCATGTACTCAAGACTTCAATGATGAAAAATCATCGAAAGGTCTTACATAAGTCAAAGGGCGTGGCCAGGGCTTGCGCTATGGCCAGTGTACAGGAAGTTGTTGTAACTTCAGGATACAATGTCCAATCTGCTCAAAACTTGACATGTTTGATTAGAGTCTCACCCTGAACACGTATGCACTGTAATATTGACCTTAGGTCAGAGCGCCACATGATGGTACCTGGAAATATCATGTTTTTACACTTTTAGGGCTCCTTTTAGGATATTGAAAACCTTTAACTTTAACGTACCTGAATGAAACTTTGTAGGTACATAGAACATGTAGAGATGTACAAAAAAGCCTCTTGGACCCATGCCCTAAACCCAACAGGAAGTCAGCCATTTTGCATTTAATGTGAAATTTTAAGCGTTTTTTCGCCTCTTTCATGCAGTATATTTTAACGATCTCCTCCTAGACCACTGATCCGATTCCTACCAAACGTTGTGAGCCTGTTCTAGAGGCCTCGCTGATTAAAAATCATCAAAAGGTCTTACATAAGTCTTATGGGAGCGCAATAACGGCGCCCTGAACCTGGACGAATTTCATTGTTCACCACAATAATCTAAAACTATTATAACTTCAGTGTCCATTGTACGATCTGTTTCAAACTTCTCACATTTGATGATAGTCCCATCTTGAACGCGTCTGCACTAGAATTTTGACTGACAATCAGAGCGCCACCTAATGGCAACATGAAATGTCCTTTTTTTACACTTGTATAAGATCCCAGTGTCCTAGAACTTTGCACCCCAGTCGAGCGTGGTGACTTCAATCATCTGACACAGTGATGGACAGGACGATTCAGGCAAGCGACGACCGGCGCCGTGGCAGTGGCCGGGGACGACGGGGGACAACTGGCAATGTGGCGGTGGCCTGGGACGACCCGCCCCGTGGCGGTGGACAGGCCAGGCGGTCTGACACGTCAGGCGGTCGTAGCACTAACCAAGTTACGTGCCATGCGAGGGCCCGTTATCACTGCTCGCAGTTTTAATTAGGGCCCGAGCGCCGACAAAGTCGGGCTGCGAAGCGCTATTGTTATTCTAATGTTTTTTTTCTTATTATTCTTTCACGACTTCGACCTGCGTTTTGGGGGCATGAGCGTGAAAAAAAACGGAAATTGGAGTGCCTATAGGGCCTGGTGAAAAATTTGAGAATTTGGCGTCTTCGCATTTGGCCACAAAAAAGTTGCTCGCTAGCGCCACCTAGAGTGGAGATTCGCCAGCCCCGCCGCACCGTTACTCCGATTGACATGAAACTTTGCACACATGTGCAAACAAGTCTCCTCTACAAAAAATCCTCTTGGAGTACCAAAGTCCGCCTACCGAAATTTTCCGCCATCTTGGATTTTATGAAAAACCGGAAGATGCGCATTTCTCAGACACTGTTGGTCCGATTTGGAGGAAATTCAGTACGCATACTCGGTGGGGGATGGTCCGAAAAGGTTTCGAAAATATGCATTTTATCAGAAGATATCGGCCAATGAACATTAGAGGGTGGGGCTACAAAAATGCAATTAGCATAACTCTATAACCTTTGCCCGAAAAATTACGAAACTCGAAACCTATGTTGGCATAGCGTCAAAGAACACATATGCCAAGTTTCATCAAAATTGGTTAATGTTTGGCGCTGCCACAAATTTCCAAAAAATGCAATTTTTGGCTGTTTTTGGCCATTCACAGGGGTCGTACAAAATCAAAAACTGATTATACCGTTGATCCGATCGATACCAAAATTTGATATGTGGTTGGAAAGGCCTTAAGCACAAAAAGTTACTCAAAGATGCTCCAAAAGTCTTGGGGCGTGGCCAAGGCGGCGCCATGACTGCGCTACTATTTTCAACCTTCGCCATTGGCATTAAAACGGTTATAACTTCACCGTTTCTACTCCGATCTGCTCCAAAATATTCATGCTTGTTAAAAGTCACGTCCTGAACACAACTGCACTGCAATTTTAACTCACAGATAGAGCGCCACCTAATGGCGACATGAAATGTGACTGATTTTAGGCCCTTTTTCTTAGCAACAGCCCCTCCTCTAGGTTGAGCGTACAGGCATGAAATATTTTTCCTAGATAGCCCATGTAGATGTGTACAAAAAAGTCTCTTGGACCCACCGCCTCAAGTCATCATAAAGTAGGTAAAACAAATGTTTTTAGTAAAGTGTGTAATTCAGCCAGGTTTTCACTCAATCTTCACTCAGGGAGCATAGGGGGGACAGACACATGGGGCCAGCGACCACCAGGGGGAGTCAGAGATCTATCAGTGACACATGGAGAACTGTGAATCTCACATGCAGTTGCAGTCTCCTTCCACCAGATCAACAGTCATGCCACTTTTAATTCCATTTTTTAAATTCCTCTCATTTCAGCCTGGACACAAAGGGAGGAGGAGAGATGGCACACATATCCACATGCACCTCACACAGCTGTCAGTTGAACTCTGCCATAAACATTATAACTTCAGTGTTTGTTCTCTGATCTGCTCCAAACTTTCCACACTTGATTAGAGTTCCTTCCTGAACACATCTGCACTGTGATATTCACTCAGTCAGAGCACCACCTACTGGCGACAGGAAATGTCATTGATTTTGTGACTTTTTCCAAGTAAAAGCCACACCTGATTTTTGTTAACTAATTCCTCTCATTTCAGCTTGCAAGGAGGACACGGGGAGGAGGAGAGATATAAAGAAGGCATAGACATGTGTGTGAGCTCTGTGACTGAAATGTAGTTTCACTTGTGAACGCAGCCACGACACGACTGCACGTGACAGACAGATGGCTTTGAAAGTCAATCGCTTGTGTCTAAACTTGCACCACGAGGAGGTGGCCGCCACGCTGCCGTGTGAATGCAGGCACTCCACGACCGCACGTGAGAGACGGATGCCTTTCGGTGTCCATCGCTTGCGTCTCGACTTGCGCCACAAAAGGCGGCCGCGCCAAGGGCAACGTCCACGACACTGCCCTGTGACCGTAGGCACTCCACGACCGCATATGAGCGAGGGCCCGTCATGACACTGCTCGTTATTATTTTTCCCACATCACGGCCTTTTTGGGGACCTTTACATATTCAGAAGTTGAAAAAAATTTCAATGCTAATAGAAAACGGCGAAAATTCAATGATTTTAAAGGTTTCATACTTGGCCACAAAAAAGTGGCTCGCTAGCGCCACCTAACGCAAAGAAGGATGGCCAGCTCACACCGTAACTCCAATTGACTTCAAATTTTGCACAGACATGCAGATCCGTGTGCTCTACAAAAAATTACATTATAGCACCAAAGTCCGCCTACCGAAATTTTCCGCCATTTTGAATTTTGAGAAAAACACGTTTTTTGTCATTTCTCCTAAACCGTAGATCCGATTCTCACCAAAATTGCTGTGGATCATCATTAGACCAAGCTGATCAAGTGCTATCAAAGGCTTTGAAAATATTGTTGCATTTAGAAGTTATAAGCCAATGAACATTGGAGGGGCGGGGCTCTAAAAAACAATACACATAACCCCATAACCTTTAGCCCAATCATGACAAAACTTGCAGGATATGTTGACATATCTCACTGGAACATATCCTGGAAGTTTTATTAAAATTGACCACTCAGGGCGCTGCAGTATATCAGCAATTTTAGGCCATTTTTGGCCATTTTAGCTTATTGTAGGGTTTGTATTTTAACAAACTCCTCCTACACCGTTGATCCGATTCATGCCAAACTCGCTGAGACTGTTCTAGAGGCCTCAATGATGCAAAATCATCGAAAGGTCTTACATAAGTCCAAGGGCGTGGCCAGGGCGGCATCCTGAACATGGACGAATATAATCCTTTGACCACAAAAATCTAAACTGTTATAACTTCAATGTACATTGTCTGATATGATCAAAACCTCACATATTTTTCAAGAGTACAACCCTGAACACATCTGCACTGCAATATTGACTCATATTCAGAGCGCCACCTACTGGCAATAGAAAGTGTTACGTTTTATACTTCAGCGCACTCTTCCTAGCAGCATTATCAGATTCACCTCAAACTTGGTCACCATGTACTCAAGTCTTCAATGATGAAAAGTCATCAAAAGGTCTTACATACATCAAAGGGCGTGGCCAGGGCGTTCCGTTTTGCCAGTGTAAAGCAAGTCATTGTAACTTCAGCATACAATGTCTTGGAACTTGCAGGATGTGTTGACATCTCTCCCTGGAACATATCCTGAAAGTTTGATCAAGATTGACCACTCGGGGCGCTACAGTTAATCAGCAATTTTAGGCCATTTTTCTTATTTTACCTATTGTAGGGATTGTATTTTAACGAACTCCTCTTACAGAGTTCATGCAATTGCTGCCATACTCACTGAGACTGTTCTTCAGGCCTCAACGATGCAAAATCATTGAAAGGTCTTACATAAGTCAAAGGGCATGGCCAGGGCAGTGCCATGAACACGGATGAATTTCATGCTTCGCCACAATACTCTAAACTGTTATAACTTCAGTGCCCATCATCCAATCTGGTTCTCACGTTTGATGAGATGCACTGCAATATTGACATGAGTTCAGAGCGCCACCTGATGGTACCTGGAAATATCATGTTTTTACACTTTTACAGCTCCTCTGAAGAGAAAGATCACCTTTAGCTTTGACGTACCTGCATGAAACTTTGTAGGTACGTAGAACATGTAGAGATGTACAAAAAAGCCTCTTGGACCCATACCCTAAAATGTACAGGAAGTCAGCCATTTTGAATTGAATCTGAAATTTTAACCAATTTTTTGCCTTTTGTATGCAGTATTTTAACAAACTCCTCCTAGACCGTTGATCTGATTCCTACCAAACTTTGTGAGACAGTTCTAGATGCCGCAATGATTAAAAATCATCAAAAGGTCTTACATAAGTCAAAGGGCGTGGCCAGGACGGCGCCACGAGTGCAGACGAATGTCATGCTTCACAAAACTCAAAAACACAAAACTGTTATAACTTCGGTGTCCATTGTCTGATCTGGTTCAAACCTCTCAAGTTTGATAAGAGTCCCACCCTGAAAGTATCTGCACTGCAATATTGACTCACAATCAGGTATACAATCAATATGTAAGCCCTATATATATATACACATAAATACATACATACATACATACATATATACATATATATATTAGGGCTGTCAAAAGATTGATTTTTTTAATCGCGATTAATCGCATTTTGTCCATAGTTAACTCGCGATTAATCGCAAATTAATCACATTTTTTGGCACTTTTTTTTTTCTTCTAAATGTACTTTAATTAATTTTTTTCATATTCTTAATACTTTTAACAACATAAGGGCAAATATACTTGATTTATGAAAATGTTTATTTAACACTTCAAATATCCCCTTACCAAAACATGGGATCAAAACAGGGTTATAAGAATATATCACAAACAATTAAAGTGAACATGTCACAGGAGAGAGTGTAACAGGAGATAAGTACAGTTAGGATATAAGTGCATTGGCTTGCAAGTGATATCTCAGACTGGACGTACTTCTCTGGTAGCTCATTTCATACCCACGGTACGAGCAGATGACTTTGGTCTTATTGACTGAACCATCTGGCAGTCTTTTGAAGGTGAATTTGCCGTTCACAAATCGCCCCTGTGGACACGCACCTTCAAGGTACGTGTCCACAGGGGCGACTTTAAACGCGCGTGGACGCGCCGCTTCCCAGTATTGCACGCTTGGTGGGCTGCCACTAGAGGATGATTGACAGGCGCTCTCCTTCAAACAACAGATTTTTGCGAGCGTTCCCGAGGCGGCGAGTCGAGCCCGGCGCCTCTGATAAGCATAAAGTAGATTCGACTTATACTTTAGGCAAATGAGGAGCGGCCAACTCGCGGCAATGCTTTTCACATAGACAATGAACGGGACGCGGGGAAACACCGCTGCCTGTGGACACGCACCTTCCCTCTGGATCAAGACTACAGGTGCCACCGACGGCCATAAATCATACAATGCGCGTTTTTTTTTTTTTTTTAAATACCGAGCGTTAATCGCGTGTTAAAAAAATTAACGGCGTTAAGAGGATGCTGCGTTAATGCGTTATTAACGCGTTAACTTTGACAGCCCTAATTAAAACAAATATTTATTGCTCAGTTAAGTTTCAGTTTAGTCAGTAGTCTAGTTTGTAAATAGCCTTAACCCTCTGAGACCCACATAGAGAACTTTCCGTCTTTTCATACTTTTGTGTTTTGCCCTATAAAATTGTCTTAGAGTATTAAGTTATACTCATCCCCAGAATCAGCACAACATCAGGTAACTGTGTGTATCAATCAATAATTACTTCTATACACTATAATAGGGGATCTTAGCCCATAAATTAAAAATGGAAAAAAAAAAACAGACCTCCTTAAATTTTTACACATTTTATTAAAAAAAAGCACTGCAAACCATTATGACAAAAGAAGAGCTCTATGTAGAAAGTTGCACACACTTGTTTGGATTGTGATAAAGTTATTTGAAGTTTCTAGCTCCTTCGGTCTACGAAATATGGACATAATTTTATTTATTTTTTTTTTCCTTTCCTCTCCTCTCCCTGCCCTAAATATGTGTGTATATAGTAGGGGTGTGCATTGGCACTGCCCTCACAATTTGATTTGATTACGATTCACAAGGTAACGATTCGATTCAATTCGATTCTACGATGCATTCTACCATACACAACAAGGAACATTTTTCATCAGTCATGAGGCAATACAAGCAGTCAGATATTGAACAACAGATTTTATTGGCTGCTATGTGTGTATTATCACTCTCCTGTATCTTTGACATAAATGTCATTTAATAAAATAAAATTGAATGGTACAGGCCACTGGATATGGCATTTTCAAAACTGAAAAATCGCATCAATGCTGAATCGTGCATGATCCACATTGCGATGTATTGCCGAATCAATTATTGTTGACACCATTAGTATATAGTGTACTTCTTCTGTGCCATTCATGTTTTTAACTTTTCCTTTCACTACAATAACTCTGACCGTCATTTTCTCTGCTTTAAACTCTTCCATGTCTCCTGTTTGCGCAAACACAACTCACAGCCAAGCGTAAATTAGGCTTTCCGATTGGCTGAAAAAGCTGCTACAGGAGCCAATACAAGTGTCCGATGCATAAACGTAACTCTATATAAGTTACTAGCAAGATGGCGGATCGATCGATATACATATACAAAATGGAGAAATGCGCCACGGAGACGAGGAGACATCTAGTCACATCTTTTACAACTTTACGCATTTGTTTTGTTGTCGGAAATAAATGGCTCACATGGACAAACAGGGTACCATTGTTTAGCCCCGTTCCTCTAGTTTAAGTGGGAAAAAATATGTGTTGCTAGCCCGAACCATTAAGGAGTTATGACGCTCTAACAACAACATGGTCTTTTGTAGCATATACACTACAATGGGTCTCTGAGGGTTTTGAAGTAGCTCCTTTTTTGGGAATTATTTCTTCTGAAGTATTGCTTTCAGTATCTCCACTAAAGAACAACACAGTATCTCCACATAAGAACAACCCAGTATCTCCACTAAAGAACAACCCAGTATCTCCACTAAAGAAGAACACAGTATCTCCACTAAAGAACAACCCAGTATCTCCACTAAAGAACAACCCAGTATCTCCCCTCAAGAACAACCAGTATCTCCCCTACAGAACAACCCAGTATCTCCACATAAGAACAACCCAGTATCTCAACTAAAGAACAACCCAGTATCTCCACTAAAGAACAATCCAGTATCTCCACATAAGAACAACCCAGTGTGGGGACCTCAGGGTTTGTGTCTATGGCACAATTCACAGATGCAGATTGAATTGTTTCTGAACATTCAGATTGGAGGGTCCTCTGTGTGGAAACACAGCCACGCACCTCAGCAGGGGGTCTTTCCCCCCACTTTCGGTGTCACTTTCAAAGTACCTGTGAACTCCAGATTCCATTCTGATTGGTCAACTGCAGTGAAAGTTTGCTTCCTACCAAACAGACCAAGTTGGAATCTCTCTCCACTGGGACCTCAACCTAAACAGAGGTCTCATCCTCTCTTCCTTCTGCGACCTGGACCTGAACAGAGATCTGCTCTTTCTCCTAAATGGTAAATGGTCCTCATTTATATAGCGCTTTTATCCAAAGCACTTTACAGTAATGACTGACATTCACCCATTCACGCACCCATTCATGCACACATTCACACACCCACGGCGGAGTCAATTACGCAGGGCGACAGCAATTAGGGTGAGGTGTCTTGCTCAGGGACACCAGGCACTCAGCTAGGAGGAGCCGGGGATTGAACCGGTAATCTTGCAGTTACAAGCCAACCCGCTCTACCTCCTGAGCTAATCCCCTCCTGGGATTTGGACCACAGGCCTCAAGTCCCCTAGCAGCGCCCTCAAAACAACCAACAAGCTGGCTGTTGGAGCCTGCTTCTGCAACAAAGACAAGAATTCCTATTCGCATCTCACTAGAAATTCCTCCAGAAATTCCTCCATCCACAACTTCAAGGACAGCACTAATCCAACTTTCCTAACAGCTCTACATATATTATACTAATTATACACATATATAGGAACTTGTTCTCCAGGCAGGACCACACGGCCTCCCACAAAGAACACCCCCACTCCACATGGCTGTCTGTTCAGCACCCACAGCGGCCATCTTGTAACACACACACACACACACACACACACACACACACACACACACACACACACACACACACACGTATAGTATTTAGTTAGATAGGCCACTTAGAATTAGTGTATGTTTATTTGTTTATTGTTAATAAACCCCTTTTAAGCATACTGCTGTTATTAATGTTGTATAATTGTGAGTGATATCCATCACATTTGTCAAATAGACTTAGACACCTGGTGGGCCTCTCTGGTACTGTTCTTAACTGGTTTTATTCCTACCTCACAGGTCGTCACTTTCTTGTAAGTATGGATACATGTTCCTCAGGAATGCATGAACTTAAGTGTTGGGTGCCCCAAGGGTCAATTTTAGGTCCAATACTTTTGTGCCTCCTGATGACGTACCTTGGGGACGTCATCAAGAGGCACAGCATCAATTTTCACAGCTACGCTGATGATACACAGCTCTACATTGCCGTGTCTCCTGATGACACGGGACCTATTGATTCCCTTTTAAACTGTATTTTAGATATAAAGTCATGTATGGCAGAGAACATCCTGCAGCTCAACCAGTACAAAACAGAGGTTTTAATGATTGGTCCTGAAGGCAAGAGAGAGAAACTTTTACCAAAACTAAATGCTTTTAAACATTCACAGTGCGTAAAAAACCTAGGCGTTGATTTTATTCCACACATCAGAAATACTACAAAGATTGTTTTTTACCATTGAGAATATAGCCAGTTTGCCCGTTTCTCTCTCTGGCCAGCACAGAGGTGCTAATGCATGATTTTGTTTCTAGCCGGTTAGATTACTGTAATGCCCTGCTCATTTCACACCTTCAGCTGCTCCAGAACTCAGCTGCTAACTCTATCAGTGCTCAGCCATATTCTATTTTATCTTGCGGGGTTAAGGTTGATCAGTGATGTTTACCATCATTAAATATTCTACAGAGAATGTCACTAATTTATGGTTATTATCTCCAATTTATCGTTGTGTGTGATAAACAGGGGAAAACTGATATGAAATGAGCTGCAGCGACGAATTTGAGGATGATGTCATCAGTTTAGTCAGCCTGCTTAATGCCTTTAATCATAAAACGTCTATATTTTTGCTTTAAGGGCATGTTTGACGACAGTATTCTATAAAAATGAAGATCATCTTTTTGCATATCAACAACTTATTATTCGTTTCAACCTGGATCTGATGTTTTTCTGTCACCACAACGTGCAAACTACTTGAGCGATATCAAAATGAGATGCTTGGACTAACCTCCTCGGGCTTGCCTGCTCCTTTTTCTATCGTTTCTATGAAACCATCAGAGTTTCTCCTCAGTGATAAGCGACCCCTCTTTGACCCCTTAGATGGGTCTGTCACAGGCTGCTTGCACACGTCCATCTGGAAGAACAAGTGAAAGCAAAAGTAGTTCAAAGAAAACTTGAAATCATTATCAGTCATCATCATGAAAATGAGCACATTGGACAGCAGTCTGTGTGAGGATTACGGTATCTGTGCCTTACAAGGAATCATCTCGTCTTATTCATCTTCTTCACAATTCACTTTTAATCATCATGTCTTGTACAGATGTAACATTAGTACAGCGAAAAGGTGGTTTTCATGCTGTGTCTTTTAACCTAGCTACAGTGCACCGTAACTTTAAGCTGTTTGTCATAAAGGAAGCATTTGGGATTTTTTGGGGGTCTTTTGGAGTTTTGGCATCATTCCTATCAGCTTCTAATATAGGGTATAGGTGTGATTGGACTGTTTATAACAGTACGCAGAGTAGAGTTAACCAGGGTGTAGCTTTGCTAAGTCTACTAGTCTGTAAATGTATCTTTGTCAACAATAATCACATACTTCCAGTTTTATTCATATCTGCATTCTTCTTTGTGACTTGTGTTCTATGAAAGGTGCTATACGTTAGTATGAGAGACTGAAACAGGTTTTGCTTGCTGTAAACATCCCCCCCCCCCCCTCCACAAACACACACACACTCTCACCCCCTTGCCGTTAGTCTCCACATAGCTGCACTTGAAGGCACAGCTGAGTGTGTCTCTGTTGAGTTTCTGAAGCAAAGAGCTGCCACAGCCGAAGAAGACGTTCTCAGCGCTCCAGCCTTCATCACTCAGCTTCATAAGAATCTACAGAAAAGCTTTAAATTAATTACCTTTTTATGCAACTTATGAACATGTAGATGCAAAGCATTAAGAGACTACCAAATCTGTTTTCTGACACACTAGCTAATATCTCTATATAGTGCAGGGTTCTCATTTATTTTTACAAATACATTTTCAAAACATTCCCATATTATTTTACCCCATTCCCATGACTATGCAAGTAGGGTAGTTTCAAATAGGTAATAATCATAGGGCGCAATAAAGACTCCAGTCTTCCCTGCCCCAAAACAGGTTTGCTGCAAAGACATAGCATGGAATATGGAATGTATGTAATGTGTCTACATCTAGTCCAAGCCCCATGCAGTGCAGCATCCGATATTAAATCAGTAATATGGGGAACATATATATTTATTTATTAGGGCCATGGTGCAATCGCACCGAGCACTGGCCCCTACAGCTATGAAATAGCTGAGGGGACCAGTGCTCAGGGCTAGAGTGGGTGACATTATCGCTTAGAGTGTGAGGGCTCCTCGAAATACTTCCGATTTTTTTCCTTTCCAATCTCCTCCCGGCCACAGTTTTCACTCTACAGACGTGATATTTTCCAATTTTGTAGACAAACTTGTCCTGTCTCTCACAATGTGCTCAAAAACTCTGTGGGATTTACAGAATTTGAACTAGCAACCTCTAAGTACGGCCACGTCGGTTTTTCTCCCCATCCATTTACAATACAAATTGAGAAACAGATTTTCAAAGAAACCTGAAATGAGCAGCATTTCTAACTCGCCCTAGCGTCCACATTTCTGACACTAGGAAAAAATAAAAGTGATCAGTGTCTTCAGCAGAGTCTTGTAGCGAAATGGAGAAATAGAGACAGACTTGAAAGCAGGTACACACGCGCGTAGAGGGCCGTTGCTATGGTGACGGCACTCTGTGGCTTTGATCTTGAGAAGTGACAGCAGGTGTGCTCTGATTGGCGGACAGGAGCAGTGGACAAGAGCAGTCAGTGGGATTTGTAGTTTTTTTTGTCAAACATCTTCTGCTCAGACATACTTTCACCTAGAGACTCCATTTAAACTGTCTGTCTATCTCTCTCTGGCTGTGTCCGAAATCATTCCCTACTCCCTACTCCCTATATAGGGTAGTTCTATGGAGGGCACTATATAGTGGACTCAAAGGCAAAACTAAAAAACACTTTCGGACACTACTCGGGGGATTTCTTTCGGCGCCGTTGATGACGTTGTCCTGACGCATAATTAATACGTGTCAGATTCCGCCAACGGCTTTTAAGTCTCACGCAGAGAAATTACCAGGATAATTATTTTTTGAATACATATTCGTTTACAAATTACAAATTACAAAATGTACAAAACCAAAAGAACGAGTCCTCCAGCAGGAGGGGGATTCCGTGGCCGTCTCATTTCTTGAGAAAAAAATAATTTTCAAAAATGAGACAATCACTACATCGTCCTCACTGCTATTTTTATTTACAACAATCCCGATCGGGTCCAGGTGGACTTCAGGACCAGGTTACAGCACCACCCCACATCCCCGCGATACACCGGACCTGAACAGGCTGCAGTCCATCCCCGATCCCAAACTCCTCGGCGATCGCTCGCCACAATCTGTCCCTTATCCCCGCATCTTTATAGTTTTCAGACTGTCATACGGCGCCTTGGTTTGAGTGGCGGTTTTTGACAGAGGAAGACCCCGCCGCCGCCTCTCGTCGGCCGGCCGGCCACCACCACCTGTCGCCGGCCACTGCAACTTATCGCCGGCCGGCCGGCCGCCACGGCCACCACCGACTGTCGCCGCCCATCGCCGGCCACCACCGCCGCCGGCCACCACCGCCGCCGGCCACCACCGCCGCCGGCCACCACCGCCGCCGGCCACCACCGTCGCCGGCCACCAGTCAACTGTCGCCGGCCTGCCGGACGCCACTCACCCAACGTCTCATATAAATAATTAATATATATTGCGTTATTTTTAAGTAAATAAAGGAAAACATCACACTTTGGCCGTTTGTGTCGTCTTGTTCTGCTCTGCAATACATATATTAAATATTAACATTTATCATTGTACGATTATTCATATTTCTTCCGCTTTTTCCTGCTCTCTCTCCTCTCGTCCCTTCGCGATTTGTATGTATTGTCAAACAGCACCCAACTGTTTGACAATACATAGTACCTAGTAGTTCTCAGTACTTGAGTCTCAGTAGTACTCGGTAGTACTTGAGTGACAGCTGAGCTCAGTGACATGTACTGGCAAACAGTTGAGTACGAAGTATTTGTAGTTGTATTTGCCTCTAAAACAACTCCGTCTCGTTTGAAATCTCGAAGAATCTCATCGTAATGTATATACACTCCGGCAGTAGCCCCCGTGGCCCTTTCAAAATTTCCCGGCGGAGGAATTTTCTAGTTATTATTTTTATCAATATTTGTATTCAATTTTTTGTTAACTTTTATAGAGACCCAACAGAAAGCATTCTGATAGTAACATGACAAAGTGTCAGAGGATGTTGGTGGCCCAGGACATAGCAATAATGGGACAACAGACTGAATGTGGTTAAACCTTTCCAAAACATTTGGAACTTCATGACTACGGTGGAATCTGATGGTGGCTTTTAACAGGGCACAAAAGACCCAAACTTGGACCCCTATAAAGCATCAAACTTTTTCTCATAGTTTGTGCCATTATATGCAGTTACAGTTTACTGCCAATATTTCACATTAAGTGAAGTGACCAATTTGTAAACTACTGTTAAGCTGTGGCTACCAGCGTTGTGGCAATGAAACGTGAGTAAAATGTCATCATAACCAATAGGAATGATAGCTAGAAAAAAGGCCCCAGGCTGCAAACACATAAAGCCCTTGTGTGAAGAATGTTAAATGTTTTGGTGAAATCTATGTGTTGCCGTGTGTGCCGTCTGCAACGCCGTACATTTGATATTACTGCTGGGACTCTTACACACTCTCAGTTCACTTTGGTCAAACTTGTTCTCACCTCTTCCACTGAGCGGAGGTCGATGCCGTCTCCTTGAATGATTCGCAGGTAGGAAGGCAGAACCTTGAATCCCATGGAGTTCAGAGAACAGCCAAAACACTCCTCCAAAATCTTGATCACCTACAAGAAGTCATTTAATGACTGGATTATGCAGTCTAAGTCATACATGTTCAAATGTATTTATAGTGTCATATCACAACAGGAGTAATCTCAGGACACTTTACACACAGGACTAGAACAGGATCATGATTTTCACAGTCAATGAATCTTCAGAGTCCCAACATCACATTTACATTTACGTCATTTAGCAGAACAATAAGTACATTTGTCAAAAGAAGGAAACAAAGAAACCACAACTTATCATTGCCGATAAAGTAAGAGCTAAAAATAGAACAAGTGTTACGTCCTAATCTGAGTAAAGTAGTACCTTAAGAGCAACAGTGCTATGATCAGAGTGCTATAGTTAAGGTTTTTTTTGTTGTTGTTTTTTTTTTTTAGGGGAGGGGGGGTCATGCTATGTAGAGTCGAGGTGAAGTCTGAACAGGTGAGTCTGGAGCCTTTTTTCGGAAGATGGCTAATTACTCTGCTGTCCTGATATTAGTCGGGAGTTCGTTCCACCACTGAGACGCCAGAACAGAGAAGAGTCTGGACTTTGCTGAGCGACATTTGTTTGATTTCAGCGATGGTGGTACCAGCCGGCCAGCTGAAGTAGAGGAGCAAAGTGCTCACTTCGGGGCATGAGGTCTGACCAGTGTTTGAAGGTAGATGGGTGCCGTTCCATTGATGGCCCTGAGGACCAGTGCCATCGTCTTGAATTGGATGCGTGCTGCAACAGGGAGCCAGTGGAGGTCACGGAGGAGGGGGGGTCACATGGGTGAATTTGGGTAGATTGAAGATAAGGCAAGCTGCAGCGTTCTGGATACACTGCAATGGTTTAATCGCAGAGGCCGGGAGTCCGGCCAGGAGAGAGTTGCAGTAGTCAAGGCGGGAGATGACCAGTGCTTGGACCAGGAGTTGCGTTGCATCCTTTGTGAGGAAAGTACGAATCCTGCGGATATTGTAGAGGGCAAATCTGCAGGATCGGGCCACAGCAGTGATGTTGGGGGTGCAGGAGAGTTGGTCATCGAGGATTACACCCAGGTTCCTTGCAGTTGACGACGAGTTGACTATCGGTCACTGTCAGCCTCGACAGTGACCGATAGGTCCATGCGAGGGCAGTCCTTCTCTGGGATGAAGAGGAGTTCGGTTTTCTTCAGGTTAAGCTTGAGGTGATGTGCAGTTGTCCAGACAGAGATGTCAGCCAGACAGTCCGAGATGCGAGTTGCAATGTGAGTGTCAGAGGTTGGGGGAAAAGAGAGGAACAGCTGGGTGTCATCTGCTTAGCAATGGTAGGAGAATCCATGCGATGTGATAACAGAAGCTAGTGATCTGGGCCCGGTTTCCCGAAGCCTTCTTAAAACTCTACGTCATTTGTAACCCCTACTTAGAGTTCCTACTTAACATTTCGCGTGTTTCCCGAAACGTTCTTTGCTACGAATCTCTTTCGTACGTCATACATTGGTAAGAGTGGTCTGGAGCACTCTTAGAGCCTTCTTAGCTCTAACGTAGTGATGTTTCAGCTCCTGACGTTAGTCGCCCCCACTGTACGGTAATCGAGAAATCCCCGCTGCGCATGGAACTGCACATTGCCAGTGTTGTGTTTCACCAGTGGTTTTAAGTCATTCATGAAGAAAATAAAAATAAAATACGCATGCATTTTATCACAAGGCTAAGCTTTACCTCAACCTCAAAAGTAGCCTAGGTATATTACAGTGTCAAAGTCAAGGCATGCACAATCCTGCAAGCAATTTGGGAAATTGGCACATCGTCAAACAATTAAAAAATGTCATAAATGGACGCCGGTGACGGTTGTGAACGGTGGCAAAACTGTGGCAGCGATACAACGCATCCCCGTGCTGAACCAAAGACGTCATCGTCCTCGGAGCCGTTTATTTGGAATACATAATTTCATAAGGATCAACTTCAATCCCATGGATATATTGACCGACGCGGCTATAGTGCATAAGTTTAGACTACAACGGCAACAAATACGCATGTAATTGAGGATGTAATTGGCTCAATCTCCTCCGCTGTTTCTATATTTATTATCTTTTTTAAAATCAGTATGGTAGTATGTTCGACCATGATTAAATAAATGTTTAGGCCTAGAAGGATTTCTAGCAATGTTTTATTCGCAAACACTGCAATAGCCTACATTTTATAATATAGTGCTGTCATGCACCTGCACATGAAATGGAAAATCGAACTCTGAGCAATCGATTTCAGCACTTTATTTCTGGACAGCGCCGTGTACGAACGACGTAAGGTGTGTTTCTTAAGAAGACTCCTAAGAGACCATTCGGGAACCATGACTAACGAGGTAAACAACTTTGGTAAGTGATAATGTAGGAGTCTTCGTAGCGCGCTAAGAGTGGATGTTATCGGGAAACCGGGCCCTGGTGTATAGTGAGAACAGAAGCGGTCCTAATACTGAGCCTTGAGGGACACCCGTGTCCAGAGAACAGGGTTTGGACATAGAGCCATTCCATGTGACCTGAAAGGTGCGATTTGTCAGGTATGATGTAAACCAGTTGAGAGCAGAGTCAGTTACCAGTTATCACCAGCAGCAAGAGTTACAGCGCCACAGAGTGGAGAGAGAACACCGTCTTAACAGACTTTAAGCAAAAATCTGGAGCAGACCAGGATCTGGGTTCCATCCGGATTTGGTGTTGGACGTAGTATTTGCAATGGTTAAGTTAAAGTTGGAGTGTTCTGATCATCTTACAACCTTAGTTCAACGAGTACTTTCAGTGGCCGTTACGTTGACGCTGCACAGTCACCCTCACAATTACAGCGTCTCCTTTAATACTGGAACAGTTTTTAAATTGTTACCATTAGTCAACTAGACATAAAAACATGAGATAATAGGGTATAAAAATACCCAAGTTACCTTAAGCGTGAAAAAGTCTGAAAAAGTAAAATATAGCGTGGTGGCCCATTTTAGTAACGGTAGAAGTTTGTAGCTATAAGTATAATGATGATCTTTTTCAGACTTGAACAGTCAAGATTTAGTTGATTAGCTGAAAAATATTTTATTATTTTAAGTGTATGTATATGTAAGGTGCCCATAAATAAAATCTAATATGATTTTTATTAATAATTATAAAAGTTAAAAAACTAAATTCATTGACTTTATTTTAGTGGGGCAGCTTAGCTAGAAATTATATTAGAATTGTGCATTTGGTACACTTGTAGCCAAAGACAAAATTAGATGTGGAGGCATGACTAGTTTTCAATATGGCGACCATTTTCAAGATGGCCACCAGTGACCGCCTACTTGAGATTAAATTTCACATTAACAATGGATAAAAGGTAATAGAAACATGAAATTTGGTACAATTATAGACAAAGAAATGGGGAACATGTAGAGGGATCAAGACTTTTCCATATGGTGGCCATTTTTCAAAATGGCCTCAGTGACAACTGTTTTTATATAAAATTTCATATTAACAATGGATAAGACATAGAAGCATCAAATTTGGTACTCAAGCTCGAAGACACAAAGGAAAAACAATACAGATATGGACCCATCATACATTTTTAATATGGCGACCATTTTGCAAAATGGCTGCCAGTGACAACTCTTTTTAGATCAATTTTCATAATAATGATGGACATAAATGATGTGAGGATATATGTTGGATTTATCTACTAAGCATAGCCCTTGGGAACTTTCATTAGGGCCCGAGCGCCGACAACGTCGGGCTGCAAAGCCCTATTGTTTCTGTAATTAGGGCCCGAGTGCCGACAACGTCGGGCTGCGAAGCCCTATTGTTTTTTTTTTTTCTTATTATTCTTTCACGAGTTCGACCTGCGTTTGAGTGTCCATAGAGCCTGGTGAAAAATTTGAGAATTTGGTGTTTTCGCATTTGACCATGAAAAAGATGCTCGCTAGCGCCACCTAGCGTGGAGATTCGCCACCGTAACTCCGATTGACATGAAACTTTGCACAGATGTGCAAACAAGTCTCCTCTACAAAAAATCCTCTTGGAGTACCAAAGTCCGCCTACCAAAATTTTCCGCCATCTTGGATTTTATGAAAAACAGGAAGTTGCGCATTTCTCAGACACCGTTGGTCCGATTTTGGCGAAATTTGGTAGGCATACTCTTTCGACCTAGCTGGGGGTATGGCCTGAAAAGGTTTTGAAAATATGCATGTAATCAGGAGATATCAACCAATGAACATTTGAAGGTGGGGCTCCAAAATGCAATTAGCATAACTCTATAACCTTTGCCCCAAAAATTATGAAACTCGAAAACTATGTTGCCATCGCTTGAAAGAACATGCATGTCAAGTTTCATCCAAATCGAGTAATATTTGCCACTTCCAAAAAATCCCAAATATTGCCAGTTTTGGCCGTTTTTGGCCATTCACAGGGGTCCCGCAAAATCAAAAACTGATTATACCGTTGATCTGATCGATACCAAAATTTGATATGTGGTTGGAAAGGCCTAAAGGAGAAAAAGTTAGTAAAAGATGCTCCAAAAGTCTTTGGGCGTGGCCACGGCGGCGCCATGACTGCGCTACTATTTTCATCCTTCGCCATTGGCATCAAAACTGTTATAACTTCACCGTTTCTTCTCCGATCTGCTCCAAAATATTCATGCTTGTTAAGAGTCACATCCTGAAGACAAATGCACTGCAATATTAACTCACGGGTAGAGCGCCACCTAATGGCGACATGAAATGTGACCCATTTAATGCCCGTTTTCTGAGCAACAGCCCCCCCTCTAGGTTGAGCGTACAGGCATGAAATATTTTTTCCTGGATAGCCCAAGTGGAGGTGTACCAAAAAGCATCTTGGACCCACCGCCTAAAGTCATCATAAAGTAGGTAAAAAAAATGTTTTTCGCCAAGTGTGTAATTCAGCCACTTTTTCACTCAGTTTTCACTCAGGACACATAAGGGGAAGAGACACTGGCGCACAGCGACCACCAGATGGAGGCAGAGATCTATCAGTGACACATGAGAACAGTGAATCTCACATGCAGCTGCAGTCTGCTTCACACCAGATCAACAGTCATGCCACTTTCAATTCCTTTTAAAATTCCTATCATTTCAGCCTGGACATAGAGAGGAGGAGAGATGGCACACTTGACATGCATCTCACACAGCTGTCAGCTGAACTCTCTCATTAACATCCAAACTATTATAACTTCAGTGTTTGTTCTCAGAGCTGCTTCAAACTTTGCACACTTGATTAGAGTTCCTTCCTGAACACATCTGTACTTTGATATTCACTCTGTCAGAGCGCCACCTACTGGCAACAGAAAATGTCATTGATTTTGTGACTTTTTCCAAGTTAAAGCCACACCTGATTTTTTTTTATAACTAATTCCTGTCATTACAGCTTGCAAGGAGGACACAGGGGGAGGAGGAGAGGACACACTTGGGGGAGGAGGAGAGGAGAGAGTTGCAGGGCTGCCAACTCTCACGCATTGGCCGTGAGACACACGTATTTGATTGCTTTCACACTCTCTCACGCCACAACCCTGGTTTCTCACACTGAAGTTTCCATCCAGCAACAAAACACATCTATTGTGTTATCTGTTTTCTCGGAGCATCACCGTCTTCTCTACATGATAAGTGTTTGTCACCGCGCCTCAGCCGAAAGAGAAGAAAAAACACGTCGTCATAAATGAACTGATTCACAACTGAAAGTGAAACTTAAATAGCGGTGAGTGGATCTAAACAAGCGCAGACTTAAGACATGGTGAAAGTCCTTGTGGGGATTTGAAAGTGGGTGGTATGTTGTGACTCCTCCATAAATGATTGAACATACACTTACATATTTTATGCACATTTGTCCGTGAATCACAAGGGATAAGGACTGCTAGAATTTTTCTTCAAAACATTTCTCATATTTTCTTATTGATTTATTGCATTTTTAGTCATCAACCACATGATTACACACCATTTGATGGAAAGAATGCTCATTTTAAGACACAAAATTAAGAAAAAAATAAAACAGAAAACACAGAACTTGGGAAAAAATAAACACAGAATCTGGAAAAAATGAAAACAGATTTCATAGTTCATAGGGGGTGGAGCTCGGATCTCGCCCTGTTCACCTACTGTCTATGGTCAGAATTTAATTCAATCTTATTTATAGTGTCATATCACAACAGAAGTCATCTTAGGACACTTAACACATTGAGCAGGACTAGAATACACTCATGCTGTTCAGAGTCAATATATTTTCAAAGTCCCATCACCCAGGGGCAAGCGTTACAGCGACAGTGGCCAGAAAAAACTGCCTTAATAGGCTTTTAGGCAGAAATCTTGTGCAGCCCTTGGGTTCCAACTGCATTTGGTGTTGGAAGTAGTATAGTAGTAGTAGCATTAGCAGTAGTGGTAGTATTAAAAGAAGCAATAGAGCAGATAACAGAACAAGTACAGAAGTACAACAGAGCACACAGCTCTCAAGGACTTGATTTTGGTATTTGATTACTTTATTTTTTATACAGAATCCCAAAGTAAACATACACAAAATGAGCCATGCTGTGTCTTGTATCTTACTGTTTGGTCAATAGGTTCTATTTGTACTCTGAGTTAGGCTAATACATTGAGAACCACTGATAAACGGTATTAAAAAATGTTTTTGCTGTATGGTAATGATGCTGGATGGGCCAAACAAAATATGGCCGTGTATGCGGTAAAATCTTGGTTGGCCCACCAAATCTCACTCCAAGGTTTGTTGAAAAGTTGGCAGCCCTGCATGTGTGTACGTGACAGACAGATGGCTTTGAATGTCAATCGCTTGTGTGTAAGCTGCCGCCACGAGGAGGTGGCCGCTGCACAGGTAGGCGGCTGCCACACCGCCGTGTGTATGCAGGCACTCCATGACTGCACGTGAGAGACGGATGCCTTTCAGTGTCCATCGCTTGTGTCTCGACTTGCGCCACAAAAGGCGGCCGCTCCAAGGGCAGTGTCCACGACACTGCCCTGTGACCGAAGGCACTCCACGACCGCATATGAGCTCGGGCCCGTCATGACACTGCTTGGCAGTTTTAATTAGGGCCCGAGCGCCGACAACGTCGGGCTGCGAAGCCCTATTGTTATTCAAATGTTTATTATTATTTTTTCACAAGTTCGACCTGCGTTTTGGGGGTCTGAGCATGAAAAAAAAATAACGAAAATTGGAGGGTCTATAGGGTCTGGTGAAAAAGTTGAGAATTTGGCGTCGTTCACGAAAAAGTTGCTCGATAGCGCCACCTACGCCATTGTCATTAAAACTGTTATAACTTCACCGTTTCTTCTCCGATCTGCTCCAAAATATTCATGCTTGTTAAGAGTCACGTCCTGAACACAACTGCACTGCAATTTTAACTCACAAGTAGAGCGCCACCTAATGGCGACATGAAATGTGACCGATTTTATTCTGAGCCCCTTTTCTGAGCAACAGCCCCCCCTCTAGGTAGGTCGTAGAGGCATGAAAATGTTTTTCCTAGATAGCCCAAGTGGAGATGTACAAAAAAGCCTCTTGGACCCACCGCCTAAAGTTATCATAAAGTAGTAAAAAAAAAGTTTTTCGCCAAGTGTGTAATTCAGCCAGTTTTTCACTCAGTTTTCACTCAGGACACATAGGGGGAAGAGACACTGGCGCACAGCGACCACCAGATGGAGTCAGAGATCTATCAGTGACACATGGAGAGTCTGTGAGTCTCACATGCAGCTGCAGTCTGCTTCACACCAGATCAACAGTCATGACACTATTAATTCCTTTTTTTAAATTCCTCTCATTTCAGCCAGGACACAGAGAGGAGGAGAGATGGCACACTTTACATGCATCTCACACAGCTGTCGGTTGAACTCTGTCATTAACATCCAAACTATTATAACTTCAGTGTTTGTTCTCAGAGCTGCTTCAATCTTTGCACACTTGATAAGAGTTCCTTCCTGAACACATCTGTACTTTGATATTCACTCTGTCAAAGCGCCACGTACTGGCAACAGGAAATGTCATTGATTTTGTGAATTTTTCCAAGTTTAAGCCACACCTGATTATTTTTATAACTGATTCCTCTCATTTCAGCTTGCAAGAGGACACAGGGGGAGGAGGAGAGGACACACTAGGGGGAGGAGGAGAGTTTTCAGGAAGGCATGAACATGTGTGTATGTGACAGACAGATGGCTTTGAATGTCAATCACTTGTGTCTAAGCTGCCGCCACGAGGAGGTGGCCGCTGCACAGGTAGGCAGCCGCCACGCTGCCGTGTGTATGCAGGCACTCCACGACCGCACGTGAGAGACGGATGCCATTCGGTGTCAATCGCTTGTTCTGGACTTGCGCCAGGAGAGGCAGTTGCGCCAAGGGCAGCGTCCACAACACTGCCCTGTGACCGCAGGCACTCCACGACCGCATATGAGCGAGGGCCCGTCATGACACTGCTTGGCAGTTTTAATTATTATTCTTTCACGCCTTTGCCCTGAATTTTGGGGGCCTGAGCATGAAAAAAACCTAACCAAAATTGGAGTGTCCATAGGGCCTGGTGAAAAATTGAAGAATTTGGCGTTTTCGCATTCGGCCACGAAAAAGTTGCTCGCTAGCGCCACCTTAGCGTGGAGATTCGCCAGCCCCGCTGCACCGTAACTCCGACTGACATGAAATTTTGCACACATGTGCAGACAAGTCTCCTCTACAAAAAATCCTCTTGGAGTACCAAAGTCCGAAATTTTCCGCCATCTTTGATTTTATGAAAAAAAGGAAGTTGTTCATTCCTCGGACACCGTTGGTCCGATTTGGACAAAAGCTGGGATGATGGTCCGAAAAGGTTTTGAAAATATGGATTTAATCCGAAGATATCGGCCAATGAACATTAGAGCTTGTGTCTAAACTTGCGCTGCGAGGAGGTGGCCGCTGCACAGGTAGGCGGCTGCCACGCTACCGTGTGAATGCAGGCACTCCACGACCGCACGTGAGAGATGGATGCCTTTCGGTGTCAATCGCTTGTGTCTCGACTTGCGCCACGAAAGGCCAAGGGTAGCGTCCACGACACTGCCCTGTGACCGCAGGCAGTCCACGAGCGCATATGAGCGAGGGCCCGTCACGACACTACTATGCCGTTTTAATTTGTCTTTGCTTTTCCTTTGGAGGTCTTTTTCTGTGGTTCTTTATTTCCACTGTTCATTTGCATTTATGTATGTGCTGCATCAAAAATAGATAAAGAAAAGAACAATACAATTACAATTCAACGGAGTGGCCAATCAAATAATGCACAAAAACATGTATGACTATACAACCGCTGGGCGGTATGACCCAAATTTTCATGGTCATGGTATTTTTCAAAATTATATCGGTTTCACGGTATTTGACGGTATTTCTTTTTCAAGCACAACTGGGTGTTAACCTCATTTTCTAATAATTAAGAGAATAATTACTGCAGTAAATTGGCTTGGAATGACCTATTTTACTGTCATGAGGAGGGAATATTGTAGAAAAACATTAATGTCCACACTAGTATTAATGATAGGAATTAATAGGAATCAAAATGCATGACTGTGGCAGTCAAAATACAGAACCCTTTATTGTGCAAGTTTAGCAACTTGAAAAAACATCTTTTGTAAACCTACTGGCTACTCAATGTAAACAATACGTCTCCTGTAACTGCAAAATGAAGACTTCTTTATCCACTGAACATAAATTAAGGCAACATCCATAAATAATATTGAAACAAATAAATAGAAAATATAAATAGTTCCGTTTGCTTTTCTTGTCGTAGGCAGTCCCCCAAGCAAACGCGTCTTTGAGTGACATTTGACTCGTCTTTTCTCCCGCAGTGCCAACTGCGGCTACAACTTTAGCTCGACAGCATTTGCAGAATATTGTTGTTTGTTCGACGTCGGATTTTTTAAAGCCGAAGAATTTCCAAACAACAGACATGGCTCATCTTTTCGGCACAAGTTCTTCTGTTTCATTGCTTGCTCGTTCTGAACTTTCAGTGAAAGTTTCGGCGTAAAAAAAAAATGTTTCACCGCATTTTATGCTCAACAGGCTGTGCTCTCACATGCTGCTTGTTTGGTGCAGCTGCTAAACAGCCCCCTCTCAAACAATGTCTGGCGGCGCAACGTTCCGCCGCTCTGCAGTCCCAACATTCATACGCAACACTCTACGGTATTGGGGTATATGAAAAATTCATATCATAAAAATGCAAAAGGGGCGAACTGAGGGGTGAACAAACAATTTATAGCCTCCGCCCCCTTATCCAGCAGGTAAGGTAGGTGTGGTCAGGTGGCAGGTATCCTTTGGGTTCACTTTAGCAGATTCATCATATTTAGTGGGAAAAAAAATTAACTGAGAATGAGAATGATGATCCAGGGAGTGTTTTCAACTGCTAAATGACCGAACCAGCCAATGCACAGAAATAGACACTGCAATGAGGAAGTTATCCCACCGACAATGCCTGCCCTAGAAGAACATGTCAAGAGAGCACTTACCAAGGAGGACATGTGTGGGGTCAGATGCTGGGACCTACACCAGAACTACCTTCACCATGTAAATGGGGCTGGTCAAAGACATCTGAGGGTTATTATGCACCCTTCTGGACATGCCTGCGGGATGCAAGCCAGTCCAGCTATGAACTTGTCTCCTGTCAATGTAAGAAGGGTTGTGTTAGGCAGTGCAGGTGCAAAAAAGCTGCCTTAAATGCACAGCTCTTTGTTACTGTGAAGGGGAGTGCTAAATAGACTTTCCAGCGCTGGACCTACTTAGACTATCACATATCTTGAGTCTTGCATTGCAGCTTCTGAGCAATTCTGATGTTCATTTACTTTACTTCAGATCCAGAAAAATATAATCACACAAAGATCATCCAAATCAGAGAAATCTATGCAACTTTATTGCAAATACCATTCTTTGCTCGATGGCTGCCATCTTGGTCAACATCTTGAAAAATATATGATCTAAATGATAGTTCCCAAGTGCAATGGAGATAAATCCAACATATATACTTGATATATAATCAACATCACATTATATCCATCATTAATATGAAAACTGGCAGCCAATTTGGAAAATGACTGCCATATTGATCATTTACGAGGGTCCATATCTGGATATTTTTGTTTATTTGACCATAACAGTATCAAATTTGATGCTGATATTAAATATTATCCATTGTTAATGTGAAATCTATTATATATTATCTATCTATAAACAGTTGTCACTGGTGGCCATCTTGAAAAATGGCTGCCATCTTGAAAATGCGTCGTGCCTCCACATCTAATTTTTGTCATATTGAAAAGTCTTGACCCCTCCACATGTTCACCATGTATTGTAATAACTAGGGCCGGGACTTAATGAGTTTTAAAAATTGACGCATTTTAATCGCACTTACTTTTTCACTGTGGAACTTTCACTGGATGAGTTTCAGGTGGATCAATTACTCCTGGTTCACACTGGCCGCGGAAGCGCCGCGAATAGGCGCGTAGCAGAGCCCGCTTCCTTTCGGTGCCCTTCTTAAGCGATAGTGTAGTTCACACCAGACGCGGAGCGCCGCGAATAGGTGCGGCCGCCCCGTGCCGTGAAGCGATCGTTTCGGTGTCTGCTCTATTTTTTTGCGCATGCCGCGAGCGATCGTGTCAATTCTGGCAGGAAATCATTCAAAGAAACACGAGACAATCCGGTCAATTTTCAAAATAAAATACCGCGATTGACAAATGCAATATTTGTGTATCTAAACTCGCACTGGGAAACAGGGGGGGAAACTAGGACCACCACTGGCTACACTTAATGGCAAAAATTGCACTGGGGCCTGTACTACGAAGCGAGTTCAACATACCCAGGGTAACTTTCAGAGATCCAGTTTAAGTAACCCTAACAAACGCAATCTGAGATAAGCGGTCACACGAAGCTGGTTATCAACTCGTTAACTCAACCCAGGGTTTACCTGTCCAGCTATGAGCGCGTGCACATGAAAGAGGCGGCGTTTGCAGCATTTGACCAATCACATACATGGATCAGTCTACGGCAGCGGAGCGGCGTATTTCACGTACGAGGAGCTAACCATAATCTTACAGAAATACGAAGAAGTTAAACATATAATACAGGCAAAAGGCAACAGTTTCATCTGCCAAATGCAGGAAGGACAGCTGGCAAAAACTCACCGACTGTGTGAATGCGGAAGTCGTATTAATAGTATTAGTGGTATAATGACTACCCCATCATAAGGACACTACAAGATCTGACTGATTACATGATCACTTTAACTTCGTAGATAGCTTAGTGGTAGAGTTACTGCCCCACATTTCGAGGCTCCTTGCAGCGGCCCCGGTTCGAATCCGCCCATCGGTCTTCTTTTAAATCATGTCGTCGCTCTCTCTCGTCCCTTTAACTCTTATGATGTCCTTCAGCAATAAAAGGCCGAACACATAACTTTAAAATGATGAATGTGTTGCTTGGATGTGCTCTTATAACGTGGTTTATGACAATATCAGCCTCATTCTTTCAGCTGCAATCCTGGCGGTGTAAAACGGACTTGGGAGCAAATCAAATAAATATAAAAACATAATTCATAGTGGTAAGTAGGCTGTATGCTGACACAGATAAGTCTTTCCCTCCGATGAGAATCTGTATCTCTCATAAAACACCCTCAGGGACAGAAAAAAGGATTTTGCCGGTCTCTGTACACTCTAGAGTTCACCTACGAGACCCTCTCAAGATCCACCGAGCTTCTTTTTTTTTTATATCCGCGCACCAAGACAGCTGATTGGTCAGTAGGCGGTGTGTTTCTCCACGTTGATCTCTTATCAGGAACATCGCCAGGAAGATCGCCATGTCACTGCAAACTCACCCTGCGACCCGCCATCCCCGCCCCAGCCCGCCATCTCCACCTGCTCCCGCCCTTAACCCCGACACGATGGAGGGACATTGATATTACAAATGTCCATTTACTTTACTTCAGATCCAGAAAAATATAATCACACAAAGATTACGCTGTGGAGCTAACCTGCTCCGGAGCAGGTTAGCTCCACAGCTATGTCACGTAAGTTACCATGGCGATCTACCCCGGTAAGAAGTGAACCAGCGTCGTAGGACAGAAAACCCAGAGCTTAAGTTACCTCGCTAAGCACAAATCCTGTTATTAGACTTGGTTGAACAAAAATAATATAATAATAAACAATATTTTGTTGCTTTCAGTCATTATTCAATGGTATACTTAAAATCCATGTGAAAAAAATTACTTCTCACTGTTCTCAGGTCAAATATTTATATGCGATTAAAATGCGATTAATTTCAATTAACTAATTACAAAGCCTCTAATTAATTTGATTAATTTTTTTAATCGAGTTGCGGCCCTAGTTATAACTGTACCAAATTGGATGCTCCTATCACATATTATCTATTGTTAACGTGGAATTTCATCTAAAAACAGTTGTCACTGGTGACAATTTTGAAAAATGGCCACAATATTGAAAAGCCTTGATCTCTCTACATGTTCCCCATGTCTTTGGCTATAACTGTACCAAAATGTATGTTTCTATCACCTATTATCCATTGTCAAAGTGAAATTGAATCTAAAAACAGTCGTCACTAGTGCCTATCTTGAAAAATGGCCACCATATTGAAAATTTGTTGTGCCTCCACATCTAATTATATGTATGCCTTTGGCTACAAGCACACCAAATTTCACGCTTTTATCATAAAATGCACAATCCTTCTGATTATCTGCCCCACTATTTATTTATTTTGTGTTTTACACTGGCTTGTGTAGATGAACAAGGAGCTTTTTCTGATTACATATTAATTTTAATTATAGTTTATCTTTTTCTACTTCTTAAGTCGTAACAGTACTTAACCTTGTTTTACTGAACGCTGCTCAAAAAAATAAAAGGAAACACTAAAACAACATAATGTAACTGCAAGTCAACCATATTTCTGAGATATCAGCCTGTCCAATTAGGATGCAGCACTGATTGGGAATCAATTTCACCTGCTTTTGTGCAAATGGAACAGCCCACAGGTTAGTGATGGGCAATGGGAAGCTTCGAAACAGTTCGAAGCGATGTTTCAGTATGTGTTGAAGCCTTGAAACGAATCGGAAACCTGACTCTACAGTGACATCTAGTGGCCACTTCTGGGAACTACATGTTTGGCCAAAGAAAACTCCGAATTATGTGCCATAATTATGTGAATTATGAAATGAGTCGGTCTTAGGTTTCCTTAATTTAAGTATAATACAGGTTGAATTAAAGAAACATTATTAAAAATAAATAAATTACACATTGTTATATGCATTACAATAATCAAAGATTTTTATTCAGAAATAATATTTGTTCAGCTCTTTTTGAGCTGAGTCTGTTTCTTTTTTTTTGGATAACACTTGCCCTGCTTTTGAAAAAATCCTTTCACAGGGTACACTTGTTGCAGGGACACTTAAAAATGTCTTAGTCAGTTGGTACAAATTAGGGAAGACAGCACGTCACTCTTGCCAGTATTTCAAATGATCTGCCCGTCTTGGAATAGCCGTTTCGAAACAGAGGCGTTCCTTTAATCACTGAACTACAGTCACGTGACATGGGCTTTTCAGAACCGCTTTTCGGCACAACGTTTTGAAACGTTTCGATCCGGGACTTTAGAGATGCGCCGACACGCCCGTTTCGGAAGTCACATCACTAGTTCACGTTTCAACTCAACGGTCCGAAATCAACTCCACGAGGGTGGTTTGAGGGCCCGACGTCCACAAATAGGGCCTGTGCTTACAACCCAACACTGTTCAATGTGATTGGCATTTGCTAGAGATTGGCAGATTCGCCATTGGCACCCTGTACTCTTCTTACCCTGAGCACATGGGACCGATGTGACAGGGTCTGGCGACGTGGCGGGGAACATTCTGCTGCCTGCAACATCCTCCAGCATGACCAGTTTGGCGGTGGGTCAGTGATGGTCTGGGGAAGCATTTCTTTGGAAGGTCGCACAGCCCTCCATGTGCTTGCCGGATGTACCCTGACTGCCATTAGGTAGGGTGAGATCCTCATACCGTATGCTGGTGCAGTGGGCCCTAGGTTCCTTCTAATGCATGACAATGCTAGGCCTCATGGCTGGAGTCTGTTAGCAGTTCCTGCATGATGAAGGCATCGACGTTATGGACTGGCCTGCCCGTTCCCCAGACCTGAAACCTATTGAGCACATCTGGGACATCCCGTCTCATTCCATCCACCAACGCTATGTCCCACCACAGACTGTCCAGGAGTTGACTGCTGCTCTGGTCCAGGTCTGGGAGGAGATCCCTCATGAGGCCATCCATCGTCTCATCAGGAGAATGCCCAGGTGTTGTAGGGAGTGCATACAGGTACGTGGAGGCCACATGCACGACTAAGGATCATTTTGACGTGTCTTGAAAAATCTCCACAAAAGTTGGGTCAGCCTGCGAACTGATTTTCCACTTGGATTTTTGGTATGATTCTGAATTGAGACCCCCATAAGATGAGGATTTTGAGTTCATTAATCATCCTTATGTTGTTTTGTTGTAAATGCATTGCACTTTGTAATGAATAAACATTTCCAACTGGAATATGTTATTCATTGAGAACTAGCATGTGGTGTTTAGGTGTTCCCTTTATTTTTTTGAGCAGTTTATATGATTATTATATATTTTTTTTCTTCTTTTATTTAAAAAAGGAAAAAAAGGATGTATCTACACTCACCGGTCACTTTATTAGGTACACCTTGCTAGTACTGGGTTGGACCCCCTTTTGCCTTCAGAACTGCCTTAATCCTTCGTGGCATAGATTCAACAAGGTACTGGAAACATTCCTCAGAGAGTTTAGTCCATATTGACATGATAGCATCACACAGTTGCTGCAGATTTGTCGGCTGCACATCCATGATGCGAATCTCCCGTTCCACCACATCCCAAAGGTGCTCTATTGGATTGAGATCTGGTGACTGTGGAAGCCATTTGAGTACAGTGAACTCATTGTCATGTTCAAGAAACCAGTCTGAGATGATTTGCGCTTTATGACATGGCGCGTTATCCTGCTGGAAGTAGCCATCAGAAGATGGGTACACTGTGGTCATAAAGGGATGGACATGGTCAGCAAAAATACTTAGGTAGGCTGTGGCGTTAACACGATGCTCAATTGGTACTAATGGGCCCAAAGTGTGCCAAGAAAATATCCCCCACACCATTACACCACCACCACCAGACCGAACCGTTGATAAAAGGCAGGATGGCTCCATGCTTTCATGTTGTTGACGCCAAATTCTAACCCTACCATCCGAATGTCACAGCCGAAATCGAGACTCATCAGACCAGGCAACGTTTTTTCAATCTTCTTTTGTTCAATTTTGGTGAGCCTGTGCAAATTGCAGCCTCAGTGTCCTGTTCTTAGCTGACAGGAGTGGCACCCGGTGTGGTCTTCTGCTGCTCTAGCCCATCCGCCTCAAGGTTCGACGTGTTGTGCGTTCGGAGATGCTCTTCTGCATACCTCGGTAACGAGTGTTTATTTGAGTTACTGTTGCCTTTCTATCAGCTGGAACCAGTCTGGCCATTCTCCTCTGACCTCTGGCATCAACAAGGCATTTGCGCCCACAGAACTGCTGCTCACTGGATATTTTCTCTTTTTCAGACCAGTCTCTGTAAACCTTAGAGATGGTTGTGCGTGAACATCCCAGTTGATAAGCAGTTTCTGAAATACTCAGACCAGCCATTCTGGCACCCACAACCATGCCACGTTCAAAGTCACTTAAATCAGCTTTCTTCCCCATTCTGATGCTCGGTTTGAACTGCAGCAGATCGTCTTGACCATGTCTACATGCCTAAATGCATCGAGTTGCTGCCAGGTGATTGGCTGATTAGAAATTTGCGTTAACGAGGAGTTGGACAGGTTTACCTAATAAAGTGGCCGGTGAGTGTATTTTGTGCTGTATAATGTACTACAATTTCGATATCAATAAAAATTTGTATGAAAAAAAACTATCAACATTCAAGGCAGAAATCCCACTAATATGCAAAGACTGAAAACATTTAAGCAGTTGGTTTTGTTGATGCCCAACGCTAAATCCAGCCCTGTCACTTACCTCAATAAGAGTCTCTGCAGGGTCTCCAGAGTCCGGTCGGATTACCAGACACGAGTCCTGGCTGCGCTCCCTGACTCGCTCCTTCAGCTTGTCCCCCCAGATGTGCTTACAGGCGTTAAAAATGTCGTAGCTGTCGCTGACCACCGACACTGGCCCTGAGGAGAACTGGTCTAGGATTCGCTCAAACGCCTCCTTTTCCTTGCTCCTCCCCCAGGAGATGATAGTACTGGATGACAGGAAGGAAGTCATTAACTCTCTTTTGTGGTGCTATAGATATTAATATTGCTTATACGATTTGAAGACACAACCCCTGATGGGGTCTCACAGTTCATTGACAACTCAACATCTATATTAAAGGCCAAAATGTACACCTATGTGTGTGTGTGTGTGTGTGTGTAATACCTGTGCTCTGCTGCTGGAATGGAGAAGCCAGCCATCGGGCAGCTGTAGTATCTCTGAGCCATCAGCAGCCCAGCTACTGTGTCTGTACTGCAGAAATTAACCAGATGAGCTGCTCCACCTAATGCAGCAGACTGGAAAGTAAAGGTGGAAATGATTAATCACTTTGCTGTTGAAATTGTTTCTTTGAGTTCAGTTCAAACCCAAATACACACCCTTTAAAAAGGTCAATAAAAGGGTAATTACATCCTGATTGTTTCAGTAGATGAGGGATGGGACAATATATCCACCGCATCTCTTTCAACTGCACCTTGGCTAAGAAGATGATGGTTTATTTGAATATATATATTAAAAAAATCTCCTTCTCACCCCTGGTGGGGTGGTATCTGTGTCATCCTCAAGCTCGGGTCCTCTACCAGAGGCCTGGGAGTTTGAGGGTTCTGCGCAGTATCTTGGCTGTTCCTAGGACTGCACTCTTCTGGACTGAGGCTTCAGATGTTGTTCCTGGGATCTGTTGGAGCCACTCTCCCAGTTGGGGGGTTACTGCCCGAGTGCCCCCACTACCACGGGGACCACACTAGCCTTGACCTTCCACATCTGTTCCAGCTGCTCTTTCAACCCTTGGTACTTCTCAATTTTCTCATGTTCCTTCTTCCTGATGTTGGCGTCAGCTGGGATCACCACATCTATCACCACCACTGTCTTCTGCTCTTTGTCCACCACCACTATGTCCGGTTGGTTTTGCCAGGAGCTGTTTGTCAGTCTGGAAGCTGAAGTCCCACAGAACCTTGGACCTGTTGTTCTCAGTCACCTTCTGTGGTATGGCCCATTGGGATTTGGGTACTTCTATTCCATACTGGTTGCAGATGTTCCTGTGTACTATCCCAGCCACTTGGTTGTGCCTCTCCATGTACGCTGATCCAGCTAGCATCTTACAACCTGCTACTATGTGCTGGACTGTCTCAGGGGCTTCTTCTTCTTCTTCTTTCAGTCTGCATCTTGGGTCTGATCTGCTTTGGTAGATCCTGGCCTCTATGGCTCTTGTGCTTATGGCCTGTTCTTGTGCTGCCATGATTAGTGCCTCTGTGCTGTCTGTCAGTCCTGCATTTTCCAGCCACTGGTAGGATTTCTTGATATCAGCCACTTCCTCTATCTGACGGTGGTACATGCCATGTAGGGGCTTGTCCCTCCAGGTTGTCTGCTCCTCCTCCGCACTCTCATCAGGGTTCTTCTGCCTGAGACATTCATTTAGCAGTTCATCCATTTTTTCGATGTAATCTCGAATTTTCGATGTTTCATCCTGGACCGTGGCCTTGATGCTCACTAGCCCTCGGCCTCCGTCTTTCCGCTTAGTGTATAGCCTCAGGGTGCTGGACTTGGGGTGGAACCCTCGGTGCATGGTGAGGAGCTTTCTAGTCCTGATATCTGTGGCTTCTATCTCCTCCTTTGGCCAGCTTATGATACCAGCAGTGTATCTGATGACTGGTAGTGCGTACATGTTGATGGCTCGGACCTTGTTCTTACCATTCAGCTGACTTTCAGGACCTGCCTTACTCTCTGGAGGTATTTGGCTGTGGTTGATTTCCTTGTGGCCTCTTCATGGTTTCCATTAGCCTGCGGGATGCCAAGGTACTTGTAGCTGTCTTGAATATCACCTATGTTGCCCTCTGGTAGGTCGATCCCCTCAGTCCTGATCATCTTGCCTCTCTTTGAGGCCATCTCTTTGAGGCCATCCGGCCATCCTTGTCCAATCCAAATGACATCCCTATGTCATCGCTGTAGATCCTGGTGGTGTGGATCAGTGAGTCTATTTCTCGCTCGCTCCTGGCGTACAGCTTGATGTCATCCATGTAGAGCAGGTGGCTGATTGTTGCCCCACTACGGAATCAGTACCCGTAGCCACTCTTCGTGATTATCTGACTGAGGGGGTTCAGGCCTATGCAGAACAGCAGTGGTGATAGTGCATCTCCCTGGTATATGCCGCACTTGATGTTGACTTGGGCAATTGGCTTTGAATTGGCCTCTAGTGTTGTCTTCCATATTTCCATCGAGTTCTGGATGAAGGCCCTTAGGTTCCTGTTGATCTTATACAGTTCCAGACATTCCAGTATCCATGTATGTGGCATTGAGTCGTAGGCTTTCTTGTAGTCAATCCAGGCAGTGCACAGGTTGGTTTTTCTCTTCTTACAGTCTATGGCGACTGTTCTATCAACCAGTAGCTGGTGCTTGGCTCCTCTTGTGTTACTGCCAATTCCTTTCTGTGCCTTGCTCATGTATTGAGTCATATGCTTACTCATCTTCGCCGCAATGATGCCTGACAGGGCCTTCCATGTTGTGCAGAGACAGGTAATTGGCCGTTAGTTGGATGGGACGGGTCCCTTCTGGGGGTCTTTCAGGATAAGGACTGCCCTGGGTTAGCCACTCTGGGTGGGTCCCATCCCTCAGCAGCTGGTTCGTCTGTGCTGCTAGGCGTTCATGGAGTGCAGTTAGCTTCTTCAGCCAGTGCGTATGGATCATATCAGGGCCTGGTGCTGTCCAGCTCTTCATCTTTGACACTCGTTCTTGGATGTCTGCCATTGAGATGGTTACTGGTTCTTGTTCTGGGAGGTTGCTGTGGTCAACAGCAACCACTAGGTCCAGCAACGAATAAAGTCCAACCCGTATCCAGGAGAACGGTTCCAGAGCCGAGGCAGTGGATAATACCACTGTATTATTTATTTATATATATATATATATACACACATATATATACACACACACACAAATATATATGTATATGTGTATATATATATATATATATATATATATATATATATATATATATATATGTACACATACATATACGAACAATGTGCGGTATTTTGTTGTCTTAGTTCTCTATTTTATTTTTTACTTTATTAATTTCTCTTTTTCTTTTTGTTTGTATAAATAGTTACATACATTTCGTTTTTTTTCTATACATGTTATAAAATTCATTCATTCATACATTCATACATATATACACACACACACACACTCAACAAAAATATAAACGCAACACTTTTGTTTTTGCTCCCATTTTTCATGAGATGGACTTAAAGATCTAAAATTAATTCCAGATACACAATATTACCATTTCTCTCAAACATTGTTCACAAAGCTGTCTAAATGTGTGATAGTGAGCACTTCTGCTTTGCTGAGATAATCCATCCCACCTCACAGGTGTGCCACATCAAGATGCTGATCTGACATCATGATTAGTGCACAGGTGTGCCTTAGACTGTCCACAATAAAAGGCCACCCTGAAATGTGCATTTCTTTTGCTTTATTGGGGGTCTGGGGACTGGTGACCACCATTTGCCTCATGCAGTGCAACACATCTTCTTCGCATAGAGTTTATCAGATTGTCAATTGGCCTGTGGAATGTTGGTCCACTCCTCTTCAATGGCTGTGCGAAGTTGCTGGATATTAGTGGGAACTGGTACACGCTGTCGTATACGCCGGTCAAGCATACTCACCGGACATGCTGAATGGGTGACATGACCGGTGAGTATGCTGGCCATGCAAGAACTGGGACATATTCAGCTTCCAAGAATTGTGTACAGATCCTTGCAACATGGGGCCTTGCATTATCTTGCTGAAACATGAGGTGATGTTCATGGATGTATGGCACAACAATGGGCCTCAGGATCTCATCACGGTATCTCTGTGCATTCAAAATGCCATCAATAAAATGCACCTGTGTTCTTCGTCCATAACAGATGCCTGCCCATACCATAACCCCACCACCACCATGGGCCACTCGATCCACAACATTGACATCAGCAAAGCGCTCACCCACACGACGCCACACACGCTGTCTGCCATCTGCCCTGAACAATGTAAACCGAGATTCATCCGTGAAGAGAACACCTCTCCAACGTGCCAGACGCCATCGAATGTGAGCATTTGCCCACTCAAGTCTGTTACGGCGACGAGCTGGAGTCAGGTCAAGACCCCGATGAGGACGACGAGCATGCAGTTGAGCTTCCCTGAGACGGTTTCTGACAGTTTGCGCAGAAATTATTTGGTTATGCAAACCAATTGTTTCAGCAGCTGTCTGAGTGGCTGGTCTCAGACGATCTTGGAGGTGAACCTGCTGGATGTGGAGGTCCTGGGCTGGTGTGGTTACACGTGGTCTGCTGTTGTGAGGCCAGTTGGATGTACTGCCATATTCTCTGAAACGCCTTTGGAGACGGCTTATGGTGGAGAAATGAACATTCAATGCACGAGCAACAGATCTGGTTGACATTCCTGCTGTCAGCATGCCAATTGCACGCTCCCTCAATGCTTGTGGCATTTTGCTGTGAGACAAAACTGCACATTTCAGAGTGGCCTTTTATTGTGGGCAGTATAAGGTACACCTGTGCACTAATCATGATGTCAAATCAGCATCTTGATGTGGCACACCTGTGAGGTGGGATGGATTATCTCAGCAAAGCAGAAGTGCTCACTATCACACAATTCAAAAGACAGATTTGTGAACAATGTTTGAGAGAAATGGTAATATTCTGTATCTGGAAGGAATTTTAGATCTTTAAGTCCATCTCATGAAAAATGGGACAAAAACAAAAGTGTTGCGTTTATATTTTTGTTGAGTGTGTGTGTATATATATATATATATATATATATATATATATATATAAATAATACACTGCCTCGGCTCTGGAACCGTTCTCCTGGATAGGGGTTGGACTTTGTTCGTCGCTGGAGTTGACCGAGGTGTGGGGATACTCACGGTGGACGAGAGGGTCGCCTCTCTACGCTTCCTAGTTTCTTCTGGCTTTCTTACAGTGCAGACGCTTTTGCTCTCACCTCTGCTTGCGATTTTCTGCTGATATTTTTGCTTTTCTTTTGTGATAAATTACAAGCAGCGGCTCCTGGACACCTATACATCACTGGAACTATACATTTTTCGTAGCCACAATCAACATTTTTACGACCTTCTTAGTATTGCGCAATTCTGGCCTACTGATAGCACAAGCCTGCACTGAGACGTGGGGAGACGTGACACGGAGCTAGGGTTGCATGGTTTACCGGTACTAATTTGGTACAGGGGTACTGAGGCATTTAAAACGGTACTATATTGCATTTGGACAGGGTCGGTACTAGCAGCGCCACCGGCAGCGCCCGCAACAGCGCGGCAAACTCGCCACGTGATGTCACCGCGTTGTAACTACAGCTGAGAGGACGAGGAGCGAGCCGGAGCTTGGGGAGATAAAAAGAATAAGCAAGCAGGCCGGAGGAAACAGCTAGCAAGTGAGCGAGCAGCATGGACTGGAGCAACAAACGGAGCGGGGGGGGTGAGGAGCACGGAGAGGAGAATGGCTGCTGCAACTGCCAAGCCGCAAGTTGTGGACAAACCAGGGGCGCAAAGTGCGATATGGCAGTACTTTAGCTTAAAAACAAATGTGCAAGGTGAGGCAGTTAACGTCGATGCACCACTGTGTAAACTGTGTTTAAGAACATGCATGGCTAACGGCGGAAACACCTCCGACTAGCCAAACACTTAAAAAGGACAAGCACCCAGACCTGCACACTGAGCTCAGGGAACGACAGGTCATTTACTCAGGAAAAAAAGCCACATTCAGTGCTAAAAGCATGCGCCACCCCCTTCAGTCTTAACAAAAATTAGCTCTGGAAGAAAAAACCTGGTTTATTTATATTACTATATTTTATATTATTAGGGCCCGAGCGCCGACAACGTCGGGCAGCGAAGCCCTATTGAAACTGTATTGTTTTTTATTATTAGGGCCCGAGCACCGACAACGTCGGGCAGCGAAGCCCTATTGAAATGCTGTCGTTTGTTAATATTTTTCCCACATCAAGGCCTTTTTGGGGGCCTTAACATATTCAGAAGTTGAAAAAAATTTCCATATTAATAGAAAACGGCGAAAATTCAATGATTTTAAAGGTTTTATAGTTGGCCACAAAAAAGTGGCTCGCTAGTGCCACCTAACGCAAAGAAGGATGGCCAGCTCACACCGTAACTCCAATTGACTTCAAATTTTGCACAGACATGCAGATCCGTGTGCTCTCCAAAAAATTACATTATGGCCCAAAAGTCCGCCTACCAAAATTTTCCGGCATTTTGAATTTGGTGAAAAACACTTTTTTGCTAATTTCTCCTAAATCGTAGATCCGATTCTCACCAAATTTGCTGTGAGTCATCATTAGACCAAGCTGGTCAAGTGCCATGAAAAGCGTTGAAAAAAGTTGTTGCGTTCAGAAGTAATTAAAAAATGAACATCAGAGAGGCGGGGCTCTAGAAATCAATACACATAACCCCATAACCTTTAGCCCAATCATGACAAAACTTGCAGGATATGTTGACATATCTCATTGGAACATATCCAGAAAGTTTTATGAAAATTGATCATTCTGGGGAACTACAGTAAATCAGCCATTTTGGGCCATTTTAGCCAAATGTAGGGTTCGTATTTTAACAAACTCCTCCTACACCGTTGACCCGATTCATGCCAAACTCGCTGAGACTGTTCTAGAGGCTTCAACGATGCAAAATCATTGAAAGGTCTTACATAAGTCAAAGGGCGTGGCCAGCACGGCGTCCTAAACATGGACCTAAACATTTCATGTTTTGACCACAAAAATCTAAACTATTATAACTTCAATGTACATTGTCTGATATGATCAAAACTTCACGTTTGTCAAGTGTACCACCCTGAACACATCTGCACTGTAATATTCACTCATATTCAGAGCGCCACCTACTGGCAATAGAAAGTGTTACATTTTATACTTCAGCGAACTCTTCCTAGCAGCTTTATCAGATTAACCTCAAACTTGGTCATCATGTACTCAAGACTTCAATGATGAAAAATCTTCGAAAGGTCTTATATAAGTCAAAGGGCGTGGCCAGGGCTTGCATTTTGGCCAGTTTAGAGGAAGTTGTTGTAACTTCAGGATACAATGTCCAATCTGCTCAAAACTTGACATGTTTGATTAGAGTCTCATCCTGAACATGTATGCACTGTGTTATTGAATTTAGGTCAGAGCGCCACCTGATGGTACCTGGAAATATCATGTTTTTACACTTTTACGGCTCCTTTTTGGATATTGAACACCTTTAACTTTGACGTACCTGCATGAAACTTTGTAGGTACATAGACCATGTAAAGATGTACAAAAAAGCCTCTTGGACCCATGCCTTAATCCCAACAGGAAGTCGGCCATTTTGCATTTAATGTGAAATTTTAAGCGATTTTTCGCCTCTTTAATGCACCATATTTTGACGAACTCCTCCTAGACCGCTAATCCGATTCCTACCAAAATTTATGAGCCTGTTCTAGAGGCCTCAATGATTAAAAATCATCAAAAGGTCTTACATAAGTCAAAGGGCGTGACCAGGACGACACCACGAAGGCGGACAGATTTCATGCTTCACAACACTCATAACTTCAGTGTCCATTGTCTGATCTGGTTCAAACTTCTTTCATTTGATAAGAGTCCCAGCCTGAACGCATCTGCACTGCAATATTGACTCACAATCAGAGCGCCACCTAATGGCAACATGAAATGTGACTGATTTTATGCCATTTACACAGCCCGCCCTTTAGGTTGGGCGTACGTGCACAAAATATTTTTTGCTAGATAGACTGTGGAGATGTACAAAAAATCCTCTTGGACCCACCGTCTGAAGTCAACATGAAGTGGGGAAAAATAATGTTTAAAACCCACTGCTTAACTCACTCATTCCTCTCACTCACTAATCCTAACAGAGCAGACAGACACACAGGCAGCAATCACTAGGGGGAGGCAAAGGTCTATCAGTGAGACATGGAGAAGGTTGACAGCTCTGTGACTGTAAACAGACAGTGAATGGAAGGAGCTTCTGTCTCTGTTTATTGCAATTAGGGCTGCACGAAAAATTGTTGAAAAATCGCGATCTCGATTCACACTTACACGTGATCTCATTTCTACACACGGCGATTCTGAAGCATTTTATATCTCGAGCGGCATCACAAATGCTCCTATTTCCTTCCGGATTTTTTGAAGCGCCCCCAAACGCAGCACTGCCGCCCCTCAACCTATGGTAAAGCGTCTTTACGACACGTGATTCAGTGGAGGAAGCCGCCTGCAGTTGAGTGTTTGGAAAGAGAGAAGGTACGTGTCCACAGGCAGTGGTGTTTCCCCGTGGCCCATTCATTGCGCCGCGCTCGACTCGCCGCCTAGGGAACGCACGCAAAAATCTTCTAAACTGAATGTTGTCGATCTAAAATAAAGACGGATTCAGCAACTGCATAGCTTATTTCTCGCTTAAAGGGGACATATTATGCAAAACTGACTTTTTCCTTGCTTTAGTTTGTATATTTGCGTATCCGGGGTGTCTCCCGACCCCTTAAACATGAGTTTTGACAACTAAGTCAATATTTAGTAACTGGCAGAGTCAGGAATTTAGTCTCTAAACGAGCCGTTGACCATTTTGACCGTATTGTGACGTCACAATCCGGTCTTTTGCATATTCTTGCATAGTCATTGCATATTCATGGAATATCCCCGCCCACATTACGCCGGCTACCTGAACAAGGATCCGCCATTTTTTCTTACTCGCTTCACTTGTACTCGACAGCCTAACCGCCACCATGTACAAGCCGAAAGCCAAGCACTGCTGCTCTGTCATCGGATGCACGGGTCCTCATATGTCGCTACATCGCCTCCCAAACAAAGAGGATTTAAAAGCGAAGTGGCTAAATTTTGTTTACCAGGGAAACGTCCCAGCGTCATTGAGCAAAAATGTCCTGGTCTGTGCGAATCACTTCACATCGGACTGTTTCTCCAACCACGGACAGTATACCCCTGGATTGGCAACAAGACTGCTCCTAAAAGATGGATCCATACCCACTGTCCGTGCCGACGCCACAGATGTTGCAACTGTAAGTATTTACAAAAACAGTATAGTTTGTTACTTTGGTCATTTAGCACATGAGCTAATGCTAACCGTCGTGTTAGCCGAATGAGGCTGAGCTAACATTACATGTGAAGTGTTCAACATTGTGCTTACTGGCAGTCGGATTCACTATAGTGTTAATGTTACCAAACGTTAATTTGTCATATCAGCACTCTTTTAAAACATGACGGTGATTTGAGAAAATGAATTAGGACATTGAGATTGTATCGCTTCGAACCGGCCTTGAACCCCTGCTCGGCCATGAACATGGCGAGGAGACGGGTGAAATGTCTCTGTTGTTCGCGGACGGTGAGCTATTGTTCCGCTGTGAACACGCAGGGAAGATTGTTTTAATTGGTCTTAGTAATTCGCGGACGGTGATCTACTGTTTCGCCGTGAACACGCAGAGGACACGGTATAAAATGGTCTTTTATTCCCGACCAGTTAGCTATGTTCATTACTTAGCATGTTGTGCTAAATGACTGTGTGTTTGTTTACATGCAACTACAGCTGTAGCGTTGTCAGGAGTTCACTGACGGTGAGCTACTGTTCCGCCGTGAACACGCAGAGGACACGGTATAAAATGGTCTTTTATTCCCGACAAGCTAGCACTACTTTGTTTTGTTTCCGGAGACAGGGGCTACCTGCTAGATATCTGCTGTGCTACTATCAGTTATATGCAGGCATGGACACAGAAAGGTTTGCTTCACAAATGTCTATTGCTAATCATCATTTCTGTCTACATATTTTTATTTTTCATGTAACATGAGAAAGCAGACACATAACCTATTGCTTCTTTTTGTGTTTAGACAAGTACAACTGTACAGCAGCCTGTGGTGCATCATGTTGCCTGCCAGACAGACCAACCAGTGACATGCAACGTTGGCACACAGCTTTCCATGAGAACTCTCCAGCCTCACTTCAGAAGCACAGGTTTGTTGCCCAAAAGCATATCATGTCATGTTAGTCACTATGTTTCTATATAGTGTAATTTTAGTTTTACTCTGTTATGAATATGGAGTGGCTAATGAAAAATATATTTTCATCTATCAAAGGCACACAGAAATCAGTGTCCTGTGCTGATGTTGGTGTTGGCACCTCAACCATTGCCTTCTCAACTCGTCAACCATTTTTAACATCAACCCCAATAAAAAGACCAAGTAAAAGGGCTCGCTTGGAACTGGAGGAGGAGGAAGAGGAGAATCCATTGGAGGGTAGTTCATCCATGGAAATTCCCGACCCCAAGGATTCTACATATGATCCAGAGGACTCTGTCACAGTTATGTCAGAGTCAGCAGATGTGACGTGAGTTAATAACCTCAGAATTCCTTTTATTCCCTACATGTTTTTACATAATTTGTCTCACGCTGTGTGGGAGTTACTAATTTCTCTTTTGATTATTTTGTTTTTCTACTAGACTGGAGCCTTCCTGCCCTGTTCATAAGACAACAACGTATATAGTCTATGAAAAGTGTCTGATGGAGCTGTTTGAGGTGTGCCCTGTCTGTCAGCGTGAGTCAGACGTGCAGACAAGAAGGGTCGGCACATTCATCTCTGTAGAACAAACATGCCCACATTGTCAGTTCTTCAGAAAATGGAACAGCCAGCCAATTCTGGGAAGCACACCTGCAGGAAACCTCCAGCTCTCAGCTGCAATATACACCACAGGTGCATCTTTCTTCAAACTTGAAAAGGTAATAGATTTAGTCATCACTATGTAAATGTATTATTTTTGCATATCATATTGCTAAATGTTGTATAGAGCAGTACTTATGACACATCTTGTCTGTCTGTCCTCAGATCTTCCGGGCAATGCAGCTGAAGATGTTTCAGTATGACACATTTAGGCGTCATGCACGGATGTTCATAGAGCCTGCAATCATACACACGTGGAAGACTGTGCAGAACGGGATGATGGAGCAGCTTAGTCAACAGGAGAGTGTTATCCTGGGTGGCGACCTAAGGGCTGACTCACCAGGTATACAAGACTCTCTGATAAATTTTACTCTAATGTTTTTGTTTAGAGAAGTGTTTACGATGAAGTACAACAAATTGATAGGTAAGATTAAATTTCTGTGATATTCTACATTTATTTTTGAAGGCCACTCTGCCAAGTTTGGCAGTTACTCAATGATGGACCTGAGGAGCAACACTATTGTCGACATACTGCTGGTTCAGGTGAGTGAAATGGTGTGATCTTTATTCAAGATAACTAATCTGTGTTTGACTGCTTTTAAGAATCATATATTTAATAGACTTTTGTCCTGTTTTTCTGATCAGAGCAACGAAGTCGGGGGAAGCTACCACATGGAAAAAGAAGGTCTGAAGAGGAGCCTTGCTCTCCTGGAGGCATGTGGTGTTACATTGGACAGCATTGTCACAGACCGTCACCCTCAGATCCAGAAGTTCCTGAGGGAGGCCAATGTGACACAGTACTACGATGTCTGGCACATGGAAAAAGGTAGGGGTACAATCAAGATAAAATGCCCTTGCTCACAGGTCCACACATTATATTATCCTATTATCATAATCACTAATATGTTACATGGGTTAGAGTTATTTTGTAATCAACTTATACTGTTTATCTGAATGTGACAAATATTGTTTTATTAGGACTGTCCAAGAAACTGGTCAAGATAGCCCAGAACAAAGAATGCGAAAAGCTGAAGAAGTGGCTTCGAAGCATAAAGAACCATGTGTACTGGACAGCAGCCTCCTCTACTTCAGGGCCAGAGAGAGTGGCTAAGTGGACCTCCATTCTCAACCATGTCCAAGACATCCACACACATCCAGATCCTGCTTTCCCCCAGTGCTTGCATCCACAGCGCACCTCAAGGGACAAGAGCAAATGGTTGAGAGCAGGTAGATAAAAACAAAATTGTGAATAAAATGTTTTTTTTAAATATCTAAAAGATGTTTAACAGTTTGAATTCATGTGATTTCTTTTTTCCAGGGACACCAGCTTTCTGCAGGTTAGAAAAGGCACTGACTAACAAGAGAATCCTGAGAGATGTTGAAAAGCTCAGCCCTCACTATCAGACCTCATCGCTGGAGGCATTCCACAGTGTCATTTTGCGGTTTGCACCGAAGAATGTTGTCTTCCCATACCTTGGAATGTTATGCAGGTAATAAAACTACCAGTATCTGTTTATTTCATTATAATTTAGTTTGTTTGCTATCTTTCTAACTACTATTTTTCCACCCAAGACTCTACCTGGCTGCCCTGCATTATAATGAAAATGCTGGCCGACCTCAGGCAACATCGACAAGAGGAGAGCTGCTCTACAGAGTCAACTTCCCAAAGTCAAAATGCGGAGAATGCACTGCAAAGCCTGTGAAAGCAGAGCCAACATTCCGTAAGTTTTACAGTCTTTTATTTAAACTCCACAAATAAAAAGTAAACATGAACATACAGGCATATCACAGAATGTTGAAAATAAACAAACAAATAAAATCTGAATTATTTTTACATGGTTTTCAAAAGAAATAATAAATAAGGAGAATGTATAAATATGAAGTAATTAGGTGAAATAACAAGAGAAACTTTACACAAGGCTTTTTGGTTCTAGTGCAACTTTCCTGTAAACATACATCTTTGTTTATTGCACTACAGATTACGTTGATGCACTGTTGGACCTCATCTTTGATAAGGTTTTCCAGGACCCTGCCCCATATGTGAACGAGGTGCTGAAGCTTAAAATCCCTGAAGACCTCTCGGCTCAGTTTGACCGACCTGACAAGCTGAGCGTTATAGCAGGTTATGTGTCGAGGTTCAACCAAGGACAGGTCTGAACCCAACATACTGTCCTTCTGCATCAGGGAACTCTGCACGAATCCTCAGCACCACGCAGGCGGGCAGCACAACTCTCACTCCCCGGCCCAGAAAGCCCCAGCACCAGCTTACAAAGCTTCTGTAGGCTAGGTATCTATATTGGCTGGACACAATGTAATATAAAGTCAGCACTGAATGTTCACGTCCATGGCAATAAGATACTTTCATTGTTATTATTTTTATATTGATATTGAAGTACAAAGTTCAACTGTTCCACTTCAGTAATTTATCTTCCTATTGTTTTTATTATTTCATATGTCTACACATGTTTACAAATGTACAATAAACAATCTTTACTTACTGTTCTGTGTGTTTTCATTGTTTGATATGTAATTTTCATGTTAACTAGATGGATAGATAGATAGCTAATTAGATATACATTTGTTGATCACAAGCTGGGATCTCAGTAAAAAATAATGAGAAATAATGAGACGTAAAGGTCCATAGTCTGACCGATAAATGTTTAGTGCATTCTGCAGTGAAAATACATTCAGGCAGACAGGTTCGAGGCCAGGATGGTCCACCATGCATGTTGGTGGCTCAGGAAGCTGCTGTAGTCTTCGTGTAACCTATAAATTATGAAAGATAAGTGAGTGACAATGGATGATAGAAAAGAGAGACTGCAAAATTACAACCATGTTTGCACAGTGTTCACACTTACTTGTGATATTTCCATACAGCATATATTCTCAGGTTCTGTAGGCATTTGTTCACAATTGCCACAGGAACACCTATTTTTTTTAGCAGAATTGTATTATTGATTGGAAACTACGATAGCTAAGCAATCACGTCGCGTTGTTTCTTTTGTAATATTTATTTAAAGTTTATAAACCGGTATATTTCGAGGTAACAAACTTAACTACTAACCACTGAGAAACATCCATGTTCAATCTTTGCTGCTGACTTTCTTCTGGAGCCTCTTCTTGTTCTGGGTCGGACTCCGGCTCGAACAGGTAAGGTTGCACTGCAGTTTGTTGACCGGCAGCCATTTCACCCCCGAATCAACCGTTGTTATGGTTACAAAATGGCGTCCTCACGTCTTACGCCCGGCAGGAAGAGGTGGGCGGTGCCAAGACCGTTTGGGCGGCGCACGCAGTAGCTCATTAGCATTTAAAGGGAAAGTCACTGAATCCGGCCGCTGAAAGCAGGGCTGTGAAACTGGTATGTTGAGAACCCTGCTGTGCTCAATCCTTGGGTTTTTTCGACCACAGCATGTTACTATCATTCTATTTAGACATCAAAGACCCATGTCAACAAGCAGAAATGAGCATAATATGTCTCCTTTAAAATGTTTTCAGAAACACCTTTCGGTGAACTATTTCCGTGAAATAAGAGAAAGTTTCCAAACGAGCCGCCATGTTGGTCTGCGTGAACTCCGGAGCAGACAGGACAGCTGTGGAAGCGATCATCCAATCAGGTGCAGCCATGAAGTGTACGCGTGATTGTATGAAGGAGAGCGCCTGTCAATCATCCTCTAGTGGCAGCCCACCAAACGTGCAATACTTAAAAATGTTTTTTTTTTTTTTTTACTTTTGTAAAAATTACTTATCTTCCAATGATAGAACGTTTTTTTGTTTTGTTAAAGTTCATCAGTGCAATAAACATTTTGTGGAAAAAATCGTGCAAGAGAATCGTGATCTCAATTCTAAGCAAAAAAAATCGTGATTCACATTTTTTCCAGAATCGTGCAGCCCTAATTGCAATTCCAGTCTGCTTTCCACCAGATCAACTGTCATAAAACTTTCCACACCTGCTAATGACTTTATACATTATCTAATCTTTTCCAAACTTTACATGCACCTCAGAGAGCTGTCAGTTGAACCTTCGCCTGATATGGTGATCGACGCAGCGATTGCAACGTGGCGGTGGCCGGGGACTAGGGCCCGACCGATATGGTTTTTTCAGGGCCGATACCGATACCGATATTTATGAAAATGGGAGGCCGATAACCGATATGTGCAACCGATAAATAGAAGAAAAAAATTCTCGAATAAATTAAATATGGCACACACTGACTCGAACTTCCATTAAGTGTTTTTAATAGTAAACATTTTAAATATAAATTGCCTCTTTTTGTTGCATATACATCGGTTTCAGTACTTTTCATTGAGATAACAGTATTATAGAGCAGTACATGCTTAGAAAAGAGGATTAATATTATTAATTGAATTTCATCTCAAACATTGCAAATTGAAAACTTTAACAGTGCAAAACTGTGACAAAGTAAACACTCATTAATTACTCATCAGAACTAAATATCCGCGCTGTTTTTCTTGGCGTGTGTCCGGCAGACGGAGCAAAACATGACACCCGTCGAGTCGTCGTACTGAAGCCATTCCCTGTCAGTCTTCCACTTTCCCAGTGCACAACAAATATGACCGCATTTGTCAATCGCGGTATTTTATTTTGAAAACTGCTTTTATTTTGAAAATTGACCGGATTGTCTCGTGTTTCTTTGTGTGATTAACTGCCAGAATAGACGTGTTCGCTCGTCTATAATAGAGCAGACGCCGAAGCGATCGCTTCACGACACGGGACGGCCGCGGCTATTCGCAGCGCTTCCGCAGCCAGTGTGAACCGAGCTCACTGCACCAAACTTTTAAAGACGCGCACGCTACGTTGCTTCGGGGGAACTATTTTCTACAGCGGTGACGTCGGGGGCGCTACTTCAGTGTGACACACAACAAATCACCGGTTTAGCTTGACGTTTGCTACCGTCATAATTTATCAGTTTACAGCCACTACAATGTTTTGTTATATCATGCATAATTTATTGCAAGAGCACGACCATCGGGACAAACATTTACCCGCCCCATGGCATGTATCCCTCCACAATTAAGTCGCCAGGGGAATATTTTAGTCGCATTTGGCGAGTGGCGACCGTTAGTTTACAGCCCTGTCTGCAACGTTGGTGTGTTTGTGACATATTGCAGGGGATATTGCTTCGTATATGCTTACCTCGAAGGAAATGTGTTTTCTCTGCTTTAAGTTGTATCCGCACGCAGCACCGTCCTTAGCCCCACGTGGCCGTCTAGAAACCGCTCACGAGTCACAGGGAGCGTGAAGGCACCCCGCCCCGCTTGCAGCCTTGCGTGTTGATTGGTTGTATTCCGTGTGCCAAACCAATCAGATGCTGTGACGGGCGAGGCAACTTGGCAAGGCTCATGAATTCCAAGTGGCAAGAGCGGAAGGCGCGTTCAGAACGAAACGGCTGCAAAATTGGTTGTGAAAATTATATGAACTTATCGGTGGGAATTTATGGAAAGTATGGCCGATACCGATATCCCTAAAATGTTAAATATCGGCCCGATATATCGGTGCGGCCGATAATCGGTCGGGCCCTACAGGGGACGACCCGCGCCGTGGCGGTGGTCGTGTACGACAGGCGCCAGCCGTGGCGGTGGCCAGTGATGACACGTGCCGTGGCGGTGGCCGGGGACGGCCGGGGACGACACGCGCCGTGGTGGTGGCCGGGGACAGCCGGGGACGACATGCGCCTTGGTGGTGGCCGGGGACGACCCGCCCCGTGGCGGTGGCCAGGCAAGGTGGTCCGACACGTCAGGCGGTCGTAGCACTAACCAAGTTACGTGCCATGTGAGGGCGAGGGCCCGTTTTGATTAAAACTGCGAGCAGTATCGTGACGGGACCTCGCTCATATACGTTCGTGGAGTGCCTGCGGGTGCGGGTGTGGAAAAAGTCACAAAATCAATGACATTTCCTGTCGCCAGTAGGTGGCGCTCTGACTGTGAGTGAATATCAAAGTGCAGATGTGTTCAGGAAGGAACTCTAATCAAGTGTGGAAAGTTTGGAGCAGATCAGAGAAGAAACACTGAAGTTATAATAGTTTGGATGTTTATGGCAGAGTTCAACTGACAGCTGTGTGAGATGCATGTGAAGTGTGCCATCTCTCCTCCTCCCTTTGTGTCCAGGCTGAAATGAGAGGAATTAAAAGTGGCATGACTGTTAAACTGGTGTGAAGCAGACTGCAACTGCATGTGAGATTCACAGATTCTCCATGTGTCACTGATAGATCTCTGACTCCCCCTGGTGGTCGCTGGCCCCCTGTGTCTCTCCCCCCTATGCTCCCTGAGTGACAAAACTGGCAGAATTACACACTTGGCTAAAAACATTTTTTTAACCTACTTTATGATAACTTTAGGTGGTGGGTCCAAGAGGCTTTTTTGTTCATCTCCACTTGGGCTATCTAGGAAAAAATATTTACTGTGTCTACGCCCTACCTAGAGGGGGGGGGGTTGAAAATAGTAGCGCAGTCATGGCGCCGCCGTGGCCACACCGCAAGACTTTTGAAGCATCTTTTGTACGACCCCTGTGAATGCCCAAAAACAGCCAAAAAACAGCCAAAACTGGCACTTTTTGGAAATTTGTGGCAGCGCCAAACATTACCCAATTTTAATGAAACTTGACATGTTCTTTGAAGCAATTGCAACATAGGTTTCGAGTTTCGTAATTTTTGGGGCAAAGGTTATAGAGTTATGCTAATTTAATTTTGGTAGCCCCACCCTCTAATGTTCATCGGCCGATATCTCCTGATTTCGTGAATATTTTCAAAACCTTTTCGGACCATCCCCCCATCTAGGTCTAACAAGTATGCTTACCAAATTTCGTCCAAATTGGAATAACGGTGTCCTAGAAATGCGCAACTTCCTGTTTTACATATAATTCAAGATGGCGGAAAATTTTGCCAGGCGGACTTTTGTACTCCAAGAGGATTTTTTGTAGAGGAGACTTGTTTGTACTTGTTTGGTACATGTATTTGTATTGAACCGTTTTGGTACGGGGTGCTCAGTTCGGAACGGAGGCGTACCGAACGAGTTTCCATACGGACATATTAAGTAGAGGACCGCATGTGTGGAGGATGCTGCAGCCGCACATGCAGCTACTTTATGCTAATCAGAGGCGCCGGGCTCGACTCGCCGCCTCGGGAACGCTCGCAAAAATCTGTTGTTTGAAGGAGAGCGCCTGTCAATCATTCTCTAGTGGCAGCCCACCAAGCGTGCAATACTGGGAAGCGGCGCATCCACTCGCGTTTAAAATCGCCCCTGTGGACACGTTACTTAATGCCACTAGCGTTGCCAACAAGCCAGAGTTGGAGGACCCTCCCGCGACATTAAGGTCTCCTGTTTGGGAACACTTCGGCTTCCCGGTGAGATACAAACAGGGACAAAGTGAGGTTGATAAAACCAAAGCGGTTTGCCGACATTGTTCATGTGAGGTCGGATATATTTCTGGCAACACGTCAAACCTGTTGACGCATTTGAAACGGCACCACCCGTTGAACATCGCTACAACGAGGAGAAAGACGAGCGTAACATTAGTGCAAACATAGCTATTATATTATATTATAATATTTTTTTTTTTTTTAAAGAAATATTTTAAATACTTTTTAAATAAATTTTGGAGCAGCATTCTAGCTCCAGTGCATGTTCCTACTGTTAAAAGCACAAAAATAATAAACAACTAGCACATTTATATTTTGCATTTTGTTTTCTTACTGTACCGAAAATGAACCGAACCGTGACCTCAAAACCGAGGTACGTACCGAACCGAGATTTTTGTGTGCCGTTACACCCCTAGTCCATATGTATGACTGTTACAACATAGCAACATAGCTTCAGCTAGTAACGTTCCGGGCGCTCGTCCGTCCCAGTCACCGCAGAAACGAAGACGTTTTCCTCGTAGTTTTGATTTTGTATCCATAAAGAAACGACCGAGCAGTGCAGTCGTCATGTCCGTAATAAATCTATGAAGCTGTTACGACTTGCATTGTTTTGGCTGCGGTGACTGGGAGGGACGACAGGCGCTCGGCTGTCTACTGCTAATGTCTACTCTGCGGGGTGATTTGAGGTGAGTAACTTCATGCTAAAACAAACATATTTATGTCGTTTTGCCACACTATTTGTGCTAAACGAGCGCCGTGGTGTCTCGTACGGACACAACCTGTGTTGCATAGGTCTTGGAATTGTTTTCTGAGGCCCAGGAAAGCAGATACAACGGTGCCCCAATGGGTTAGCATTGTAGCGAGTCTGGAAGGCTGCCAGGCAGGTACAGATCTCGAGCTAGGCAACGTCAATTTTTTTCGGGTTTTTTGCTTCTAATAAGTCGGGATGACCCTGAGGACAACGGACATGGGGTCAAAAATGACCGGATTTCTCCTTTAAGAGTCACATCCTGAACACAACTGCACTGCAATTTTAACTCACAGGTAGAGCGCCACCTAATGGCGACATGAAATGTGACTGATTTTAGACCCTTTTTCTAAGCAACAGCCCCCCCACTAGGTAGGGCGTAGACGCATTAAACGTTTTTTCCAAGATAGCTCAAGTGGAGATGAACAAAAAAGCCTCTTGGACCCATCACCTAAAGTTATCATAAAGTAGGTAAAAAAATGTTTTTAGCCAAGTGTGTAATTCAGCCAGTTTCTCCATCAGGGAGCATAGGGGAGACAGACACATGGGACCAGCGACCACCAGATGGAGTCAGAGAGAGATCACTCAGTGACACATAGAGAACTGTGAATCTCACATGCAGCTGCAGTCTGCTTCACACCAGATCAACAGTCATGCCACTTTTAATTCCTTTTTTTAATTCCTCTCATTTCAGCCTGGACACAGAGAGGAGGAGAGATGGCACACTTTATATGCATCTCACACAGCTGTCAGCTGAACTCTGTAACATCCAAACTATTATAACTTCAGTGTTTGTTCTCAGAGCTGTTTCAAACTTTGCACACTTGATTAGAGTTCCTTCCTGAACACATCTGTACTTTGATATACACTCTGTCAGTGCGCCACCTACTGGCAACAGGAAATGTCATTGATTTTGTGACTTTTTCCAAGTTAAAGCCACACCTGATTTTTTTATAACCAATTTCTCTCATTTCAGCTTGCAAGGATGACACAGGGGGAGGAGGACAGATGTCACACAGGGGGAGGAGGAGAGATGGCACACTTTACATGCATCTCACACAGCTGTCAGTTGAACTCTGCCATAAACATAACTTCAGTGTTTCTTCTCTGATCTGCTCCAAACTTTCCACACTTGATTAGAGTTCCTTCCTGAACACATCTGCACTTTGATATTCACTCACAGTCAGAGCGCCACCTACTGGCGACAGGAAATGTCATTGATTTTGTGACTTTTTCCAAGTTAAAGCCACACCTGATTTTTTAAATTCCTCTCATTTCAGCTTGCAAGGAGGACACAGGGGGAGGAGGAGAGGACACACTAGGGGGAGGAGGAGAGATGTAAGGAAGGCATGAAAATGTGTGTATGTGACAGACAGATGGCTTTGAATGTCAATCGCTTGTGTCTAAGCTGCCGCCACGAGGACGTGGCCGCTGCACCGGTAGGCGGCTGCCACGCTGCCGTGTGTATGCAGGCACTCCACGACCGCACGTGAGAGACGGATGTCATTCGGTGTAAATCGCTTGTTCTGGACTTGCGCCAGGAGAGGCGGCCGCGCCAAGGGCAGCGTCCACGACACTGCCCTGTGACCGCAGGCACTCCACGACCGCATATGAGCGAGGGCCCGTGACGATACTGCTTGCAGTTTTAATTAAAATTTCAGTAGGGCTTCGCTGCCCGACGTTGTCAGCGCTCGGGCCCTAAAAAACATTACAGTTTCAATAGGGCTTTGCTGCCCGACGTTGTCGGCGATCGGGCCCTAAATATATTTTCACTTTTCTAAAATTCTGTGCATTAGAAAAGCTTGTCTTTGTGGTATTTTATTTTATTTAGGCTACTGATTAATATGTTATTGTTCTAAGATTTTCTATTAAAACAAAGTCAGTAATGACATTTTTTGCATTCTCTTTTTATTTGAAAAAGTATCAAAAAGTATAGAAAAGTACCGAAATACATGTTGGTACCGGTACCAAAATGTTGGTATCGTGACAACACTACACGGAGCTAAAGCTAATTATAACTGCGAGCAGTGATAATGGGCCCTCGCATGGCACGTAACTCGGTTAGTGCGACGACCGCCTGACGTGTCGGACCGCCTGGCCTGGCCACCGCTACGGCGCCTGTCATCCCCGGCCACCGCCACGTTGCCGGTTGTCCCTTACTTGAATCCACTCTTGCCTGAATTGTCGTGTTAATCATTGTATCAGACGATTGAAGTCGTCGTGCTCGACTGGGGTGCAAAGTTCCACGACACTTTATACTTTATACAGTGTAAAAACATGACATTTCATGTTGCCATTAGGTGGCGCTCTGATTGTGAGTCAGTATTGCAGTGCAAATACGCTCAGGGTGGGACTCTTATCAAACTTGAGAAGTATGAACCAGTTCAGACAATGGACACTGAAGTTATAACAGTTTAGAGTATTGTGGCAAAGCATGAAATTCGTCTGTGCTCGTGGCGCTCTCCTGGCCACGCCATTTGACCTATGTAAGACCTTTTGATGATTTTTCATCATCGAGGCCTCTAGAACAGGCTCGCAAAGTTTGGTAGGGATGCTGTAGGAGCAGGTCGTTGGAATACATTGCATGAAAAAGGCGAAAAATTCGGTTAAATTTGACATAAAATGCAAAATAGCTGACTTCCTGTACATTTTTCGGGCAAGGGTCCAGGGTTTTTTGTACATCTCTACATGTTCTATGTACCTACAAAGTTTCATGCATGTACGTCAAAGTTAAAGGTGTTCAATCTCTTAAAAGGAGCGGTAAAAGTGTAAAAACATGATATTTCCAGGTGGCGCTCTGACCTCAGGTCAATATTGCAGTGCAGATACGTTCAGGGTGGGACTATGTAAGACCTTTTGATGATTTTTAATCATTGCGGCATCTAGAACAGTCTCACAAAGTTTGGTAGGACGGTCTAGGAGGAGTTCGTTAAAATACTGCATACAAAAGGCGAAAAAACGGTTCAAATCTCACATTGAATTCAAAATGGCTGACTTCCTGTAGATTTTAGGGTATGGGTCCAGGAGGCTTTTTTGTACATCTCTACATGTTCTACGTACCTACAAAGTTTCATGCGGGTAGGTCAAAGCTAAAGGTGATCTTTCTCTTCAGAAGAGCGGTAAAAGTGTAATGATATTTCCAGGTACCAGCAGGTGGCGCTCTGAACTCATGTCAATATTGATTGCACACGTGTCCAGGGTGGGACTCTCATCAAACGTGAGAAGTTTGAACCAGATTGGATGATGGACACTGAAGTTATAACAGTTTAGAGTATTGTGGCGAAGCATGAAATTCGTCAGTGTTCATGGCGCTGCCCTGGCCATGCCCTTTGACTTATGTAAGCCCTTTCGATGATTTTGCATCGTTGAGACCTGTAGAACAGTCTCATGGCAGCAATCGGATGAGCGCTGTAAGAGGAGTTCGTTAAAATACAATCCCTACAATAAGCTAAAATGGCCAAAATGGCTGATTTACTGTAGCGCCCCCGAGTGGTCAATTTTAATAAAACTTTCAGCATATGTTCCAGGGAGATATTTGAACATATCCTGAAAGTTTCGTGATGATTGGGTTACTTTCCCAGCTTTGTCTAATGATGAGGCACAGCAAATTTGGTGAGAATCCGATCTACGGTTTAGGAGAAATTAGCAAAAATGTGTTTTTCAAAAAATTCAAAATGGGGGACAATTTTGGTAGGCAAACTTTGGTGCTCCAAGAGGCTTTTTTGTAGAGCACACTTGCCTGCACATGTGTACCAAATTTTGTGTCAATTGGAGTTACGCTGGGAGGGGCGTGACCTAAAAGGCGCTAGAGAGACACTTTTTTGTGGGCAACTATCAAACCTTGCCTTCTCCTTGCCTACTTCCAAAACCCACTCCTTACTATTGACGTCTTCTGACCGAGACTCTGCTTGCTCACCACACACTCAGTCTCCCGAACCCCATCACCCTACAGTTCCTTCAGCAGTATAACAAACCTATCAATTGTAGCTTTAACATCTTGCGGTTTGTTATCTGGGGCAGAAGATACTTTTAACAGGGCATTTGTAAGTTCTGGAAAAACAGTCCATACAGCCCATGCAGTCTTCTTCCCATGGCCAGCAAAGCTGGATACAGTGTCACAGCCGGTCAGTGCATGGAACACTGGAAGTGCTTGTGACTTCTCAGGCCCCAGTCCTGCTGCAATTTCATGGGCTGCAAGGCATCGAAAACCCTTTCCAGTTCCAAGTGCCAACCATAGCTCATCTTTTGGCTGGAGACCCTGAGCAACTGCCACAGCCAGTACCACAACATCAGTATGAACATTTTGTATCATGATTTTCTGATGGCCATTTTTTGCTGCATGGGCCACATGTGATAACATTCTACTGTCAGCTTTCTCATGTGTACATGGAGCAATTGAAGACAGATCATAAAGTGGTGGCTTACTGAGGACATCTACATAATTTGTGACAACAAGCTGTTTGTCTTCCAGCACAAATTTTATTTTGTGGAAATTTGAATGTACACATCTACACAGACTACCCTAACTCTAAACCTATCTCTAACCCTAACTGATATCCAAATAAGATACATGCAATTGTATTGAAAGCAGTGTTTTCCTAGGTGACCAGGCATTTTTGGTAGTTGGCTGCCATCGTTGCCACCATATTGAAAAAGGAGTAAGGTTCCCATTTAAATATTTAAGTCCCAAGTTCCCGGGGCCTGATTTTAACCTAGCTGCTGAGCACATTGCTGACAGCTATAACAGAGCTGTCAATCAGTCTGGAGAGCAGCCAGTGTTTTTATTGGGGGACTTTAACAGGTGTAACAACATCACCACACACCTGCCCAATCTTGAGCAATATGTCACAACTCCCACTAGATTACAGAACACACTGGACTTGTGCTATGGCAACATTCCCAATGCATACATATCAAAATCCTGCCCACCCCTCGGCCACTCTGACCACAATGTCCTCCTTCTACTGCCAAGATACAGGTCACAACTGAAAACAGGAGAACCAATCACAAGATCCATCAGGGTCTGGACTAAAGACACAGCTGAAACACTAAGGGATTGTTTTGAGCTGACAGACTGGGATTTATTTTTCAATGACTGTGGTGGTGATTTTAACGGACTAACAGACGTACTGACGTCATATATTTTATTTTGTGAGGACTCTGTCACTCCCTACAAAACAATAACTATTCACCCAAACAATAAAAGGTGGATCACCAAGGACATGAAAATCTGCCTGGGCCAGAAGAGGAAAGCTTTTCAGCAGGGTGACAGGCTCAAAGTGAGGGAACTGGAGAAGGAGTTTAGGAGGTAAGCCAAGCTGGCTAAGATCAACTATAAGAACAGGGTGGAGCAGAAATTGACATCTGAGAATGCAAAGGAATCTCTCTCTCTCTCTCTCTCTCTCTCTCTCTCTCTCTCTCTGAGAATGGCGGAGGGTGTGTGGAGCTGAGAGCGTGGTGTGTGAGTTTGTTGGCGGTGTGAGTGATTTTTCTTTGAATTTCTCTCTCATTTTTTTCTGTCTATCTGTATGTGTACGTGTTTTCTTTACAGTTAGTAGTGTGTCTTAGTGTTTTTGTGTGTTGGTGTGGTGGTGTTTGGTGGAGGCAGAGGGCCTGGTTGGCACCATGCCAGTGGCGGAAGCCGCTGCCGCCGAGTTTGAACGGCTGACTCGGCGGCATGCCATCAAGCTTGTCCCGGCGATGCGGTGCTCGGTGGAGGAGGCGGGTTTAGCGGTGGGAGAGGTGGTCGGGTGCGGCAGCGTGAAGTCTGCCTCCCGAATGAACGGAGCAATCGTTATCTTCCTGGATAGTACGGCTAAAGTCAGCGCGGTGGTGGAGAGCGGGGTCGTGATCCAGGACACCTTCACCCCCGTTCTCCCGCTGGTTAGTCCGGCTACCAGGATAACGATCTCCAACGCTCCTCCGTTCATTAAAAACGAAGTGCTGGCTAAAGAGTTGTCCCGATTTGGTCAGTTGGTCTCACCCATAAAAATGGTGTCTTTGGGCTGCAAGGCCCCGCAGCTGAAGCACGTTGTGTGTCACCGGAGACAGGTGTACATGATCCTCAAAGACACAACAAGCGATCTCAACCTGTCGTTTTCCTTCAAGGTAGAGGGTTTTAATTACATGGTCTTCGTCTCATCGGAGACCATGAAATGTTTTGGTTGCGGAGCGGAGGGGCACCTGGTCCGGTCCTGCCCGGAAGGGGGTGCCGGGAGGCGGTCACCGTGGTCCCCGCGGCGTGCCCGCCGTCACCGTGGTCCCCGCGGCGTGCCCGCCGACGGTGGCTGCGGGTGTGCCGGTGGCCGTCGTGGCGGCCCCGGCCGGCGCCGCGGTGATCCCCCGTGGTGGTGCCGCGGTGGTCCCTGCGGTGGTGGCTGTGCCGGTGACCGTCGCGGTGGCCATGGCGGGTCCCGCGGTGGCGGGTCCCGCGGCCCCCGCGGTGTCGGTACCAGTGGTCGTGGCCAAAGAAGTTGCACCGTTGCAAAGTAATGACGAAAATGAAACTATTGACACAAACGCAAATGAACATGTTTCAATGTGTGTGGATCTGATGGATGATGACATGTCTGATGAATGATCTGTTAAGAGTTTCAGAAAAAAGAAAAACATCTGTATCAGAGAGCCTGGAGTCAGCATCAAAAAGAACAGCCGAGTCGGAGAGTGATTTCTGCCTAACTCAGGAGGAGCAGCAGACTCTGTACTCCATGGAAAAAATTAAAACGTTTTTAGGAATCACAAAAGGAGCCAGACTTCCTGTTGTAGAGGAGCACTTTTCCGACCTGAAACTGTTCATTCAGTCAGCTCGCCCTCTCACCAGGAAGTCTGGCCAGTCCAAAGACGGGCTCTCGGACCGGGAGGTCTTCCGGCTCAGAAAACTTGTTTGTAAGATAAAAGCACAAATCAGCAATGAAGAACAAGAGTTTTAATCACAACATCCTGTGTATTTGTTTACTGACATGTTTTATCACTGTCATCCCCTTTTTAAGCTTCTCTCCATCAATGTGTGATTTTAACATCAGCATTTTAAACTTGAACGGAGCCAGGGCTGATTTTAAAAGAGCATCTCTTTTTAAGTTGATGGAGTTGAAGAGAATAGACGTGATGATGGTGCAGGAGACCCACAGCACAACAGACAATGAGAGTGACTGGAGGAGGGCTTTTAATGGGGAGGTCGTTTTAAGCCACAAATCCAGTCTGAGCGGAGGGGTGGGGATTTTATTCACCAAAAACTTTTTACCCATTTCCTTTATCACTGAGGAAATAATCCCAGGTGTTTTATTGAAAGTTCAGGCACAATATGAGAAAATAAAGCTTGTGTTTTTAAATGTCTACGCGCCCAACAGTGGGGTGGATAGGGTGGCATTTTTAAACATTTTAAGTGATACTGTTAGAGACTGTGGAGCGGATGATTTTCTGTTTTTAGGGGGGGATTTTAACTGCACAGTTGATCCAAACCTGGACAGGAACCATCCTGAGCCACATGCTGCTTCATCCCACAGGATCAGACAGCTAGTGGAAACCCACGAGCTGTCTGACCTGTGGAGGTTTTTTAACAGAGATCACCGGCAGTACACCTGGAGCCACACAAGGGGGAACCTTTTATCTCTGGCCAGACTGGACCGCATCTACTGTTTTAAACACCATTTAAATATTTTTAAGGGGTGTTTTATTCAGCCTGTGGGTTTCACTGACCATTGTCTCGTCTCCTGCTCTGTTTTTATAAAAAATGTTCGTGTAAAAAGCGCCTATTGGCATTTTAACACGGCTCTTTTAAAAGACCAGGCTTTTAGAACTGCTTTTAAGTGTTTTTGGTTTTCACACAGGGAGAGCAGACCTGCCTTCGCCAACATTCAGCAGTGGTGGGACTTCGGAAAGACCCAAACCAAGCAGCTCTGCATGCAGTTCACTCGCAATGTCACGAGGGACTTAACCCGGTCTATGAAGGATCTGGAGAGTCAGGTAGAAGAACTACAGTCTCTAGCAGCTTCTACAGGAGATCGAGGGCATTTAAACTCCCTCAAGTCCAAACAGTCGGCCATCGCCAACCTGCTGGGTCTTTCAGCACAGGGGGTGCTGGTCAGGTCGAGGTTCCTGAATATATCACAGATGGACGCCCCCTCCCAGTTCTTCTTCGGGTTGGAGCAGAAAAATGGACAAAGGAAGATCATTCACTCTTTACGAACGGGGAGCGGCTCTGAAGTCTCAGACTCGTCTGGGATCAGGAAGTTTGCTGCCGGTTTCTACAGAAACCTCTTTAAGAGTGAATGGTCAGATAATCCAGATGTGCACAGCAGTTTCCTCAGTGGTCTCCCTCAGGTCAGCACAGAGGCCAACTCGCAGCTGGCAGCAGGGTTGACCCCACAGGAGCTGCTCTCTGCAGTTAACAGCTTGGAGAGTGGCAGAGCTCCAGGGATAGACGGCCTTCCTGCCGAATTCTACAAGTCCTCCTGGTCCATCATAGGACCAGACCTGCTCGAGGTCATCAACGCAAGTCTCCAGGATGGAAGACTCCCTCTGAGCTGCAGGAGGGCCGTCATCACCCTGCTGCCGAAGAAGGGAGACCTACAAGACCTGAAAAACTGGAGGCCGGTCTCCCTGCTGTGCACGGATTATAAAATCCTGTCCAAAGCTCTGGCCCTGAGACTGAGGGAGGTGATGGCGTCCGTCATCCACCCTGACCAGACCTACTGTGTGCCCCACAGGCTCATCAGTGACAATGTCACTTTGATTCGAGATGTTTTGGACCTCTCCAGTTCATTGGGTATAGAGACTGGGCTTATTTCCATAGACCAGGAAAAGGCTTTTGACCGGGTTGAACACCAGTACTTATGGCAGACTCTGTCTGCTTCTGGGTTCAACCCAGGCTTTATAGCCATGATCCGGGCCCTCTAAAGTGACATTGCGAGTATCCTTAAAATAAATGGCGGGCTGAGTGCTCCTTTTGACGTCCAGAGGGGGGTGAGGCAGGGCTGCTCTCTCTCTGGTATGTTGTACTCTCTGGCCATCGAGCCGCTGCTTCACAAATTAAGAGAAAAATTAAATGGTGTGTACTTCCCCCAGTGTGATAGCCCTTTTAAACTGTCTGTCTATGCAGATGACCTCATTGTGATGGTAAGAACACAAAGTGACATAGATGTTTTAACACAAACTGTAAAAGATTTTGGTTTCATCTCCTCTGCAAAGGTGAACTGGGGGAAGAGCGAGGCTCTGATGGTCGGAGAGGAGCTGGGGGATCGGCTCAGGCTGCCTGGCGGCCTGGTCTGGAGGAAGGAAGGGCTCAAGTACCTAGGGGTCGTTCTGGGGGATGAGACCTACAAAAGGTAAAAACTGGGAAAATGTGGTTGAGAAGGTGAAGGGGCGCCTCTGTAGATGGAAATGGATTTTGCCTAAAATGTCCTACAGAGGTCGCACCCTGATCCTAAACAACCTGGTCTCATCCACCCTGTGGCACCGGCTGGCCTGTGTCGATCCTCCAGTTTCTCTCCTAACAGAGGTACAACGGGTTTTAGTAGATTTCTTTTGGGACAGGATGCACTGGATACCACAGAGTGTCCTGTTCCTTCCCAGGGAGCAAGGGGGGCAGGGCCTCATCCATCTGGCTAGCAGGGGCGCTGCCTTCCGCCTCCAGTTCCTCCAAAGGATGCTGACTGGGCCAAAGGACACTCTGTGGAGACCCCTATCGCAGTGCATCCTGAAACATTTTAACAGCCTGGGTCTGGATTTTAATTTGTTCTTATTGAAAAACAATACGGTAATGGCACCCTCTCTTCCTAGTTTTTACAAAAGTGTTTTTACTGTTTGGAGCATTTTAAACAGGGAGCGGAAACAGCAGGGGGACTCCCTGCACTGGCTGCTGCGAGAGCCCATCCTGTACGGGACCCGGATTGACCATCCCAGTTGGGCATCGGCCACCCTGTCCAGGCTGCTGCAGACTGCAGGGATCTCCACACTGGGCCAAGTGGTGGAGTTGGTCGGACCCCAGTTGGACAACCCTGCTGAGCTGAAAGAAAGACTGGGAATAACATCCACCAGAACTACGGAAAAGATCCTGGATCACTGGAAGCAGCAGCTGACCAGGCGCAACATCCAGCTTTTAACAGACTTCTCAGAAGGATCCATCTCCCCCGACCCTGAGGACCCCTTTCCTGCCATTTTTCTGGCTGTGGATTTTAAAGACTGCTCTGGTCCCCTGCTAGAGCCAGGACACCTAGTCCCCCTGGAGGGGGCCCCTGGTACGGCTCTTTACAAATTAATGGTTAAAACACTGAACAGGAAAAAACTAAATGAGCGGACAGACACTCCCTGGAGGGGCGACCTGTGTCTTGCCCCGGAATCCAGCCCTCAGTGGAGGTCCCTGTACAAACCTCCACTGTGCAAAAGACACGGGGACCTGCAGTGGAGGGTCCTGCATGGGATTTTAGCAGTCAACTCTTTCCTTTCAGTTTTAAACAGGGCAATAGATGACAAATGCCCATTTTGTGACGAGAGGGAAAACATTTTTCACTGCTTTTATGAGTGTCATCGTCTGTCACCACTGTTTCTCTTTTTACAAACTGTTTTTATCAGTTTTAAAGAGAGTTTTAACAAACAGGTTTTTATTTGTGGTTTTAGATACACTCGCCAACAAAAACACAAAAGCCAGCTTTTAAGCTTTGTTTTAGGCCAGGTCAAGATGGCAGTGTACATAACCCGAAAGAGGAAGGTGGAAGAAGACCTCCACATCGAGCCGGTCCCTGTCTGTACAGGTCTTATTAAATCCAGACTCCTAATTGATTTTAACTTCTACAGAACAACAGGCGACCTGGACTCTTTTAAAGACCTCTGGTGCTGGCAGAACGCTCTGTGCTCCATAGAAGCAGGAGAAATGTTTTATGCCAATTACCTGTTGTGATTCTTTTATTTATTTGTGTAGATGTGGTTTTTTTAACTAACTTTTTTTGTGTCCTTCTGGAAAACTAAATTGTGAACTAGTTTTTTAAGAACTTGCCATAATAAAGGTTGGTTTCAAAAATCTCTCTCTCTCTCTCTCTCTCTCTCTCTCTCTCTCTCTCTCTCTCTCTCTCTCTCTCTCTCTCTCTCTCTCTCTCTCTCTCTCTCTCTCTCTCTCTCTCGAAGTAGAGGTTCCCCCTCGGGTAAACACTAGCCCCTTTTAGACGGCCTTTTCGGAGGTCATCACAGAGCCGCATCAGAGGTGAGACAAGTCGATCTGAACGCTCCAAGCACCCAAGGTTACCAGGGCGACAGGCCGCCGGCGGATTTACCAAGCTCAAATCGTAGATCTAAAGGAGATAAAACGGCGGTAGTTGCACGTACGAGGCCTCCGTGTTACGCATCGACATGTTTATGATGCAGCAACTTCACTTGCAGGTTGAAGAGTTGTTAAAATATGAGAGATGAGCAAAAGTTCACCTTTCTTAGTTGTTTTGATGCAGCCACCTAATCAGATTTCCTCATTGAATACGTCACACGGCCAACGAGTCCATAGACGAGACAGCGGCCGCCCGTGGGACATCTCACTCATTCTGCAAAGCGAAGGGGTGCTGTCCAAACGCAGACACCGTTGCGACAAAGTTCTAAACGCTCCAGTTCGCGGCATATTTTGACTCGCCTTTCCCCCATCAGGGCGGAATCGTCGGTGTAAAAGGGGCTACTGTTAGCTGAGAGCTAAGAACTGTTTGTTGAGAGCTGTGTAGAGGCCATAGATATGCTTCGAATGTCATGTACAGCACCTTTAAGGAATTCAGGAGGTTCTCTTATCCTTACTACGGCCATTGTGACGGTCACTATGAAGTGCAAACATCAGTAGAAGCAAGGTGCAACAGACAGTATCTTCTCAACCTCAATGCTGCTTTCTCACTGACGAAAAACAAGGACACAAAGTTTTGCTGACCTCCTGCGAGGAGACTCCTCTGTAGCCGAAGTCATGCAGTTTCAGGTCCAGACCTTCCAGGTTCCCGGAGGTGGCCTTCAGGTGCTTGGCCAGGATCTTCTTAAACTCTCTGGATATGGTGGCTACTGTGATGGGATACCACATCTGGACCAGCATGGTCTACAGGAGGCAGATGGGGGTGGGGAGAAACAAGAACAGACAGTGAGTGATCAGATGAAAATACAGTTGTGCAATATTGATCTTGAGTTTCTCTCACCTGACTAACAGTCTAAAAAAAAAAGTGGGGGGTAGCAACTGCCACTGGAAAGAGTAAATGCACGTTTGACTGGAGGTTAGAGCAGGGCTGTACAGTGCGAGCATTTTACTCGCATATGCGCCTAAAAATAGATTTGTGCGAGTAGAAAAAATAAAAAGGAAGCACACGTGCGAGTACGGATTTCAACCCTTTCATTTGCATTTTGCTCCTAAAATAAATCCATACAAAGTGGATCAAAGTAGAGTAACATTTTCGCGCATCTGTATACAAATCAACAAGTCATATGCTGTGTTCGAAATGCCAAACTAACGTCCTACTCGTACTAAATTGTGACGTGAATATGAGTACGTAGTTCGTTCACATACTATATTATGTGGATTTGTGTACGCGAGAAATGCCCGGATGTATACTGCATTGGCAAGAATTTCTGAGTATACAGCGGACCTTGCTAAATCTATTCAACTTGCCCAAAATGCGGCTCGTCTGACTTCTGAAAAGTTTTGGATAATGGCGGACGATTGCGGTGATTCTGGCGACAGCCCGACACAAACCGCGTACACGTGTAAGTATACTGTAACGTGATTTTTATGTTTCCAGCTGACTTTTAAATTATATTGATAATGAACGTTACTTTATTGCTGTTGGAATTGTACGTTAACGTTACGAATCGGAGGTCCTGCCAGCCGGCTAGCCTACTGACGGTTATTTACCATAGAGGTTAGCGAGCGTAACCGAAGCGGCAAATGTGCCGTTTCTACCGACGTTAACTAAGAATATAGTGCTTATGTTAAACCGTGGTTATATATTTACTAACGGCGGTAAATAACGCCGTGCACCGTTGTCCGTTAAAGGAACGGATGCATTCTGTTTAACTGCAAGAAATCATCAATGAGCTGTAACACTTTTCTACGTGCTGTTCTTCATATAGGACGTTTATTGAAGAAGGAAAGTATTTAACACTATAGCATAAAATAAACCAGATGAAGTTGTATTTCTTATTAATAATCAGGCAAAGTCAGTGCTGGATAATATCTACAATGTGTTCAAACATCAGAGTCCATTAAGTTGGTCCCATGTGGAACAGTATTACAGTACATATTCTAATATATGACTAGTGGTGAATAGTTGATCTAAACAATGATTATGAGAAGTGTTGTTTGTATGAACTGAAGATGTCAGCACTGAGGGAGGAGAGATCACTGCTGCACACTGGAAGTGTTTGTTGTCATGGATGAGGTGATGGAGCAAAGACCTGCTATTACCCCACGACACCCCATCTCCTCAGCCATGATGCCAACCACTGCAGCAGGGTCTCTCCTCCAGAGCACGAGGGAAATAGACCTGCAGGTCTAATAAAATTGTGTTATTTAAGAAATTTCATAGTGCTCCTAAATTTTTTCTGTGCTCCTAATTTTTTTCATTAAGGAGCACCTGTGCTCCTAGTGAAAAAGCTAAGCATACAGCCCTGGGTTAGAGCCGTAATGTACAGACCTGTAATCCAAAGTAAATATTTAAGTAAACATTAGGAAATGTCCCACCATCTTCCTCAGGCCCTGAAGGTGTCTTAGCAGCCTCAGGTGGCTTACTGAAGCGGTTTGTGTGCTACTTTTGTGTTATAATGCTCTTTTCCTTCTATGCATTTCACATTTTTATAGGAGTATATTTTAATATTCTTAATAATAGGCTGAATTTGAGCATTACACATATGGAATGAAAATCAAATAGTATTATAGAGGTAAATTGACAGCTCTAGAGTGCCCTGAATGTCTCAAGTTAAAAACCTTTCCAAGTATTTGTTGTCATTGTGGTGACTTTTGCTGGATGCTAGGGTTGCACATCTCTCTGATAAACGGTTCGATATGCATCTAGATACACAGGTTACGATTCGATTCAAAAACGATATCCTTTAATTACAGACCGATTCGATTCCATACAGTGTAAGAACGATACGATTCGATTCTACGGTTAATATTTGTTGTAGATATTTTATAAAATAAAGAAGCCGATTCTATGAAAGTGACTATATATAAGTACTATAGTTTCTTCTCAAATATGTAAAATACCACATATCCCCAAGCATTGTGGCTGTATGGCACTGGCAAAAAAAAAAAAAAAAAAAAAAAAAAAAAAACAGAACAACAAAATCACATGTCAATGTATTTATTTTTAGATATGGATTAAAAAAAAAAGTCTGTCTGAATCGTTGGATGGCAGTCACAGGACAGTGTCGTGGACGCTACCCGTGCTGCGGCCGCCTCTTGTAGCGCAAGTTGAGACACAAGCGATAGACATTCAAAGCCGTCCGTCTCTCACGTGCGGTCGTGGAGTACCTGCGGTCACACAGCAGCGTCGCAGCCGCCTACATGTGCTGCGCCCGCCGCTCCACCTTCTCCATGTTCCGTGTTGTCCCTTGTTTATAACTCATACCAGCTAGCCAGCTACGGCGTTTCACCGGCAGCTTCAGCTCTCGCGTTGTTTTAGAGACGCTGGTGTAATGCCGCCCATAGATATGATGCCGCCGACCGCTTCAAAGTCTCGCGATACCCGATCCATGACTGTAACCGTTTCATCCAGGAATTCATTGATAATTCGTATCGATTGAGGAGGCTGCTACCGATGCAGCCGTATCTCTCACTTGTTGAACCGAATACCCGGTCGCATCGGTTTATCGTTTACAACCCTACTGGATACCTATAAGAAAATAAGGGTGGAGGAAAAACGCAATATCACCTAGTATTGTGATATTTTCCATGGCAAGTATCTATATTTTATTATACAGGGTCGCCCATGAAGTTGCAATAATTTTCAAATGTCTCGTCTTTTATAGGGCCAAACAAATGTTATGCAGGAATTCATTTCACCCGGGTTATTGGGACACATAATGTAATCATTGCACCTGGTCAAAAGTGATTATTGATGCATTTAAATACGAATAAACAGAGGATTGTGTCTGAAAACAATATTACAACTTTATGGGCAACAGTGTATAAACTATGAATACTGCAAGTACACAGATTTTGGGTGTGAGTAGGCCCATTAACAGGGAGCCTAGACCAGACTATGTGGAGACACCAGAGACTGTGGTCCCCACACATGCTTTCTTAAATCAATTATTAAATAATACCACTGTATATAAGGTGCTCCACTGTATATTTTAATTGGCAAGTACTTTTGTGACCCATACATAGATTTATTTGTGGCGGCCCGCCAGAATTTCAACATTGAGCTCCACATATTGATTTTATTTTTTCTAACTATTTATAATGGGTAAAATCTGATTTAATTGTAGAGCTGCGTGCAGTGCATAAACTCCTCCCCCCACTTTCGCTCTGCCTCTCTCTCGGACTGTCAGTGAACAGCCCCTCCTCTCCGTGAACAGCCCCTCCTCTCCGTGCACGCTCAGTGTTCATGCACAGGAAGGATCGTTTTCCCAGCAGAGAAGACGGCTGGCTGAATTCCCCAATAAAACTTTGTTACAAGTAGACTGTGGAGCCATCACTTAAAGCGGAGCAATGGAGCCTTATATAATATACAGTGGAGCACCTTTTCATCTGGTTATTGCTATTAAATCACAGATAAATAGTTTATTCTGGTTCCTCCAGCTGTGATGAACCAGCCCACGTGGGTCTTGCTAGATCCAGTAAATCCAGCTTAGTGAAATCTGGATGATGTCATGAACTCAGACAGGACGGTGTCTGGTTTCCTGGTGGATCTGGGACTTCAACATGTACAAAGAAGCAATAGTGGTGATTTCAGCCGTGATGGAGGAAACACTGTTAGGCTACGTTCACACCGCAGGTCTTAATGCAAAATTCCGATTTATGGCTCAAATCCGATTTTTTGTTTGGCTGTTCACATTACCTCTTTAAATGCGGCGTGTCTACGGATTGCTGTGTGAACAGCTCACGCTCCTGAAGTGACCCGCATGCGCAGTTGATCATTGATGACATCACACCACAGCGGTGTTTACGGAAGCGAACATGGCAACGGCGACCGGTAACGTGGGACTGTATGGCTTCATGCTAAAAACAGTGTGTGGCGGCAGCCGGCAAATTTGTGAGCGGGTGATTGCACGAAGGAGGAAGAGGAGAAAGAAAATTCACATTTTAATGATGGCTCTATGCGGAGCAATAGTGGCAACATCCACTGGCCGCCTGCTTCGCTGCTGTCCTCCATGTTTGTTTTGGCTCCCGCCCGCTTTTCAATCAACTTTATTTGTCATTAATTTACAAAACAGTGCAGCGCGGGTCAGAATGACGTCAAAGTCGCATTAAATGCGACCTGGCTGTTCAGACTGCGGTCGCATTCAAAAAAATCTGATACGTATCCGATTCAGTACCACATTTAAATGTGGCCTGAATCTGATTAGAAAATGTCAGATGCAATGCGACTTGTGCTGTTCACATTGTCAAAAGCAAATCAGATATGGGTCACATATGAGCGAAAAAATCAGATTCAGGTCACTTGTAACTGCGGTGTGAACGTAGCCTTGGTGTCTTCATGAAATGGAAGCCCCGGCTCCTCTCCGGCATTTCTAATACAAGTGGTGTGAATAAACACAAATGATCCCGCGGTCAAACATGGGTTTAGTGTGAACATGACATGACAATAAAAACCCATCTGGGTTTACCTCGATGTAGTTGGTGAGCCAATAGAAGTCGGGATCGGTGTTTTCCACAGTGAAGAGCACGTTGCCTCTAGGTATAATCCTGCCCTCTGGGACAGCTTTGATCCGGATAGGAAGACGGCCATCATGTTTCTGACGTAGTAACAGGCACATTGACTTCAGGTCAAATTATATGATGATGGCTCTGTTTGGACAGACTGATGGTTGAAAATGTCTTTGTATACCTCAAGGACTTTCCTCCAGCTTTCCTCGTCAAACACAGCCCGTTTGAAGTGCATCTGGTAGAAGAGTTTAGCTTCCTGAATCTTCTCCTCTGTGACCACTGGGCCTGCAGGAGGACAGACATGTCAATACAACCTCAGGCTCAGTCTCACCTGCACTACCATTACACCCTCAATAAGCAGTCACCTTATAGGCAAACTGCTTTGTTTCCACTTGTCGAACTTACCAGGGGCCCGTTTCACAAAGCAGGTTCAACAAACTCTGAACCTAACCCTGAACTCTGAGTTGAACAACTCTGAGATGGGAAACTCCAAATTTTCGGTTTCAGAACAGTGGTTTTGAATTAGTTCAGTCAACTCTGAGTATGTAAACTCTGAGTTACGTGCGTGCCTGCCGGCTCTACAAAGCCATCATCAATGGATCTCCGATACTACGATTCACCATGGCAACCGGGAGAGCGTTATTAGATATTACAGAGTGTTTATGTAGAAAACGAGCTCATCCTGAGAAAGCGGAGCACCGTAACTGCAGCAAAAGTAGCGATAGTTCGCGTGGCAGACAATTACTGCCCGATCTAATGTGTATAACTGAATGAAACAGTCAATTGATCTAAACGGTAAAAAGTGTTCATTTTCAGGTTTGGAGAGCGACACTGTGGTGTAATGGTTAGCAACGCTGCCTATGGTGCAGGGGACAGGGTTCGATTGCCGTAGTTCGCAAAGTAGCGCTACAAATAAATCATTTGTATTGGGTGTAATCCCCCCAGGCACAGAAAGAAAGTGACTTCAGTTGAAAATAAAGCAGAAGAATATTGCGCAAATACGTTGACTAAGGCATATGATTTTAATCATATTTCACATATTAAACAGTAAATATAAGCAGGTATTTCAACACAGGAATGTACTTAAACATTTCATAAATCTCCCGTTCGCAAAAACACTACCTCCGCAAAGAATCTGGTTGCGGATTATGTCCGCGATATGAAAGGTTGAAAATGTCGGAGAATATTGTTTAGATAATATCTAATGTGATTAAAAAGGAAAGGTAATCAAAATCTTCTCCCGACGCAAAGCTGCTAGAATCACTTTTATTTCCATCTCGATTAGGTTGACGATGAAAGGACGGCACATTTTTTTCCAGAGTTGGTTCAGATTCAGGAAAAAGGTGGAGACATGTAGGGAGAAACTCAGGGTTTGTTGAAGCAAACCTGCTAGCGAGCAGGTTAGCTCAGTGAATTTTGAGAAAGGACACACAATGTTGCTGTTTTAAAATCGTTTTTTAAATAACATTATTCGTTATCATATCATGTTCATGTTTTTTTAAATGGTTCTGTCAGTTCCTTCCTTTGGTCAGAGCAGCGGATGTGCATGTACCTGTGAGATATTTCTTCAGCAGGTACTGCAGACCGAAGAACACCACTTCAGTGAACTGGGAGCTTTTCTTGCGTCTGCATTCAAAATAGGAGTAGATTTTGTTGACATTTGGAGGGTACTGTTTGTAGTGTGTGATCTGAAAGACAAGACACAAGCAGAAGTCCCAAAACAGATTAGGCTAACCCATTCTGATTTAACAATTTTACAATGTTATTCTAATAATCACCTTTTATCATGAAATAGTATAAAATAAAACCCTGGCAAGCACACTGACGAGCTGAAAAGCTGCCCAATGTGACCCTTGTGTGGACACTAGTGGTCGACTGATATGGATTTTTCAATGGCCGATGCCGATATTTAGAGAGCAGGGAGGGCGATGGCCGATCTATAATGCCAATATCATGTATATAGGGGGAGGGACCCACTGATGCTACAGACCTATTACAGATCAATGGTTGCGAGCCATCCGCTGCGCGAGTTGCTGGCGCCAGCAACTCGCAGGCTCTGGAAGGCTGCCTACAGATGTGCAGACATTTTTTGTTTATCAGCCACGTGAGTGCAGGCATTGGCCGATGCCAGTCATCTCAAAATGCCATTAATTGGTTGACCACTAATGGACAGTGAACCTGTTTCCTGGATAAACATGGGAAGAAATCAAGTCTAATTGAATAATCACCACTAACAACCAGTCTGTCAAAGGAAGAAACAGCTTCAGGAGGCATTCACTGAATGACTGCCTCATCCTGGCGGCAGTTCCAAACTTTTCGTAGCTACAAACAGAATCTCCTCCTGCTTGCGTTAATAAGGAATAAATAAATATCGCATGACATGAATGTGTTCTGTGCTGGTATGTTAATATATAATATAATATGCAGATTAATACACAATATAAATAAATAATTAATCATAAGATTTTTTTACCATTTTCTTTTGACTTCTTGGATGGATGTGAATGCTTGACAGGCGTAGCAACAGTAACCAAGGCGAAGACTTAGCGAAGGGTCAACTGTGGGATACTTTGAGTCGACTATATAGGGTGTAATAATTCTCAATAAACATTCACACAACTAAAACATGGAGATCTCACTTTATAAGAGTAGTGAGTGATTTCAGACACAAAGTTGACATAACTTCTGTGACTCCAATGTAATCTGGAACTGGAAAAAAATTATGTGGGAGGCAAACTAAAGGGAGCCAGATGTCAAACACTAATCATCGCTTTCCAATTAAAAGAAAGTGATTACGTCTTTAAGATATCATGTTTAGTGCTGTAAACTGTCAGATAAGCTCACTGCAGCTCGGGACTCGTCATTGGTGATAATAAAAAGACTGGCTTGTCATCATGCAGACCTTTGCCATTTGGCTGTGGTACAACACTTTAAATGACATACAACGGTGACTTTTGACATTTAACTCAACTGACCTGAGCACAAGTTCCAGTACATGCCAACACAGCCTGTCTAACCCAGCAGGGACCGGACTCACAGCACAGCTATTGGCTGAAATGAAACCGAAAGCTAAAAAGCCCATGAAAGTTTGATAAACGAAACTACACTGCAATGATTAGTGGCCTTGCCTTACAATGCTTCCATTCACTCCAACCTCAGACATGGGATGATATGAAAACTAAATACACTTACAAGTCTTAAAACGGCACTACAACACCCTGGTATCACCTTACATTTTGTCAAGAAACAAATACTTTTTATTGCATCACAGATAAGACATCGTTCTTTTGTTAACTTAACATCCTTTTCAGTGAAATAATCTTCATCTTATTTAAATAATCTTCTATAAGATGATCATAAATCACAAGGTCTCCCTGGATAAATAAATACATTACATTCATTTTCACCTGTCACTTAATTCATGATTAAATCTTATAGCTTATTTCTCGCCTAAAATGTTTTCAGAAACACATTTCGTTGAACTATTTTCGTAAAATAAGAGGGAGGTGGGAGGCTGAGAGGGGAGAATAATAGGAGCTCGGAGGAGCACAGAGGGGAGGGGTGTGTGTGTGTGTGGGGGGGGGGGGTGCTTTTTTTCAAACTTTTCAAATCGTAGAGTAGAGCTGTAATAAACATATTTCCCTATAATAATATCAAAACTTACTTCACTTTGTTATGTCCAGAAGCTCAAATGTGTGCCTTCAATAGTCTTTGTGCTTCAGGCTCAAAAGTGTGGTCCAATCTTCTAGTGATCATCTGTACATGTGATGGAGGCATGCACAGTGCCAGTAGGGGGTGTGGTCTCAATAGCCATGCACTAAGTAGGGTGCTCTGTGCATGTGGTTGAGGAATGGCACGGATATTCAAGTGTATTTGAATGGCTGTTTGTTTTAGATTATGCTACAAAATAACTTTCCTCCGCTATATTTAAGTCCCCTTTGAAGAGCCAACCATCAATTTGAAAAATTCCCAGTTTATTCCTGTTTATTCCCATTAATTCCCATTAATTCCCATAAATTCCCATGGAAAGTGTCCACTTTTGAAAATTCCCGGAATTTTGCAACCCTAGAGAGCTGCGAAGTGACAGAAGTGAAAGTGAAAGCTTCGTGAAAGGCTGCACCATGATCCATTCAGGGCCCTGCTGTTCCACGTACCCTGTAACGACTCCAAATTGGCACCAAATGCTTCTTCCGCGTCCGGATTATCTCATCGTCCAAACTCAACTGAAACGAATGTGTATCTTTCACGGCGAGATGATGCTTTGGACGTGTAGTTAAATACACTAAACAATATGAGAATGTACCCTGAATACTGGATAAGCGGTAGAAAATGGATGGATGGATGGATGGATTATGAGAATGTGTTGAGATCCAACGCGGTTCTGTAGAATGTGAAGATAAGTTTCGTTATAACGAAACTAACGCATTACACAAGCCTCGGGTCCACGAAGCGTTCATGGGCCACGGAATGCTGCTCGGGTGTCTGGGACTGTTATTGGTTTGAACGGTCCACAACTAACACGGTGATTCCCGAGTCCACGCGCGTCACTACGACCTATCAGCACCGTCACACACCGTGAACCGGCTCACGATCTTGATGGCAGTCGGACCCTGAAGACTTAAGACAGGGGTGCCCAACCCGGTCCTGGAGAGCCCCTGTCCTGGATGTTTTAGGTTTTCCCCTGCTCTAACACACCTGATTCAAACGATTTCAAACCTGTGGCAAGCTTCAGTTGCTTGATAACGAGCACATCATTAGAATCAGGTGTATAAGAGCAGGGAGAAATCTAAAACATGCAGGATAGGGGCTCTCCATGGACCGGAGTTGGGCACCCCTGACTTAAGAGAACAACGGTGTCCCCAAGTAAGGTGCCGCCGTCGGGAGAAACCAGTGAACAAACAAACCAGACCGGGTCCACTTACCTTGTAAGAATCCGTCGCAAGTAAGAAATTAAAATCCGGAGCTGCCATTGTTGTTGTGGACGAATCAACGTAAATGTCACGTCTGTCTCCTTGTAGCAACTTAAGACGAGAGCGACTCAGAACCCGGACCCCGCAGCGGATACAATGAACACCGACGTGGACTTCTGCTGGTTGTAGAAGCGGTATGGCTCCTGGACCCGGGTTCCTGCAGTGCTAGATCAGGCCGACCTGTCGCCGTTTTGTAGGTTGGGGGTTGTTGTAAAGGGGGGGGTTCAGTCCGCATGGCCAAGCGCACGTCCTCCCTCACCGCCTGTTTGAGCTGGTACGTCATGCTGCATTCAAGGACAGGAGTTGTTTTGGACTTCAGCACGCTGCTTGATCTCCTTTCACCTGATCCTGCATCTCCTGGGAACTTAAATCGCTTCTTATATCGATCTCTTTGATCAGACTTTTGTTGGGATTATAATGTTGGCTTTGGTAAAAAAAAAAAAAAAAAAAAAAAACTGCCACCCATCACATGCTGTGACGGCAGGAGGCGCTGATGCAGATTTGGTGAATCATACTCACAAATCCACAATTGGAAGAATCGAAGACTTTACTTGTCTCTCCAAGCAGACACAAATCAAACTCTGTTTTAAATACAATTGCTAAATACAATTCTGATGTATAGCACAATCATAATCCATAGGAGTATCCTACGGTGGCCCAGAGGTGTCAGGCCATATACAAAAGCCGCAACACAAATACAAAAGCTGCAACACAAATACAAAAGCTACAACACAAATACAAAAGCCGCAACACAAATACAAAAGTCGCAACACAAATACAAAAGCTGCAACACAAATACAAAAGCCGCAACACAAATACAAAAGCCGCAACACAAATACAAAAGTCGCAACACAAATACAAAAGTCGCAACACAAATACAAAAGCCGCAACACAAATACAAAAGCCGCAACACAAATACAAAAGTCGCAACACAAATACAAAAGCTACAACACAAATACAAAAGCCGCAACACAAATACAAAAACAACAATGGAAGTGACCTCAAACACATCTCATACTACAATTTTTTTTTTAACTTTATTGACATCTCGTCCTCATCTTCTCTCACATAACTGTATCGATTTCAGTTCTAGCTCCCGATTAATGGACATTACTTATCAAAATATAAAGCATAATTAGTATTACACTTAATTCAATATTTCAAAATATTTTTGTATTATTGTCAAATGTTTTCTACCGTTTTTATCAAGCTCTCACGCTTGCGCTTTCTTCCTCTTACCTGAGTAGCTGCTTTCCCTCGCCATATATCGCGACTATTAAGCAGCTTTTATCGATCATTAAGGTTCATAGATTGTATTATTCCTCTGACCACGGAACACCAGCACCTTCACCGCGGAGACGACGGAGGAAATCGGCCGTCGGAGGAGCTACATTATTCACATACATGGAATTTGGATTTCCCTCTGAAGTAAGTAATATCACTTATCTGGTTTAAGTTATTTGATTATCAATAGACAGGCATATGCATGCATAAACAAAATCAACAGACATGTTGGTTAATATAAGCCGTTTTCATATCATGTATGAGTTTGGTGGGATAAAAAAAAACAGGTAGTGGGATATTAGTGAATCATTTATTAGACAAATAATCCAAGTTATATATACAGGTTGCAATATGTGTATGATAAGAAATAAGTACTGTTCATCAACAAATTAACAGGAAAACATTCATAACAAATGAAATATCTTGTGTTTTCTGTTACAGGTTGGTGCCAGAGGGCTGTACTGCAGGTCAATACTCATGTTCCACCGCTGGGGGAGGGGATTGAAGGAAGGACCTCCGTCTTTCAAGGCCTCCCAAAGAGAACCTCGTCTACTGCTTACTAACAGAACATACCTTACATTTAGTTTACATTCTTTCTCCGGTGGCTGAGGAAGTTTAAGGTCTCCCCCTCCATCCTGAGGACCTTCTACTCCGCAGCCATTGAGAGCATCCTCACAGGTTGTACCTCAGCCTGCTATGGAAGCTGCACTGCACGGGACCGAGCTGCATGGCAGAGGGTATCAAGGCATCCCTCACCACGCTGGAGGAAACGTACAGCAAGAGGGTGAGGCTGAGAGCCAGGAAAATCTCTTCTTTACCCTGCTGCAGTCGGGCAGACGTCAACGCTGCATAAAGGCCAGGACAGACACTGAGGAAGAGCTTTTTCCTGCAGGCAGGCAGACTTCTCAACCATGATGGACTTTAATTGGAACTTTATGCACTTAAAAAAAAACACCTGCAATTTTTATGTCATTTTTTATACTATACATTTTTATCAACTATTTCTATAGCATCGCCTTAGGTAGATGCCTGTTTTTTTTAAATACATTACTATTTATAAAAGTTTACACGGATAAGCGGAGGAAAATGGATGGATGGATGGTTTTTTTTGCAGTGACAGACAGATTGCTTTACCCCTTTTAATTTCACTGTATGTAAAGAATGCTGTTTTTTTTTTACAAAACATGTGATCAATAAAACTTGAAAAAAAAGCAGATGGGTTCCATGTTGATATTTGATGGGGTGACTGCAACAAAGCCAACGAGCCACTCCAACAGTCCTTGGACATCCCCAGAGGCTCGTAGCTGCAGTGTCTGCTCCAAATGTCCACATCCCTGTGTTGCAGGAACACGATTATTGTTGGGGTTTTATTTTTGTTTATCAGTGGTGCAGTTTATAAGTAATACCACACAGTAGAAGTTCTTACAGACAAATGTTTCCTGTTAAATGTTTTAGGGATATATCTGATGATCTGTACAAATCTAAATAATAAATATCTGAATATATATCATTGTTGACTAATGTTTTAGGCCTGCAGGTCTATTTCCCTCCTGCTCTGCAGGAGAGACCCTGCTGCAGTAGTTGGCATCATGGCTGAGGAGATGGGGTGTGGTGGGGTAATAGCAGGTCTTTGCTCCATCACCTCATCCATGACAACAAACACTTCCAGTGTGCAGCAGTGACCTCTCCTTTCTCAGTGCTGACATCTTCAGTTCCTATAAACAACATATACAAACACTTATCGTAATCATTGTTTAGATCAACTATTCACCACTAGTCATATATTATAATATGTACTGTAATACTGTTCCACATGGGATCCACTTAATGGACTCTGATGTTTGAACACATTGTAGATATTACCCAGCACTGACTTTGCCTGATTATTAATAAGAAATACAACTTCATCTGGTTTATTTTATGCTTCACATAAAGCATGTAGTGTTCAATACTTTAAACTGCTTCCAACTCACCTTGTATTTCTGCTTCATGTTCTCCCACTTCTTCTTAGCTCATCCGGCTCCACCTTCCCTCCATCTAATGTTCTTCAATAAACATCCTATATGAAGAACAGCAAGTAGAAAAGTGTTACAGTTCATTGAAGATTTCTTGCTGTTAAACAGAACGTTTCATGTAGACATCTCAGGAGACCAGTACATCTCCCATCTATATACGCTGGTGTTCAACCTTATATCATTGAGTAGCTAAATATGCACCATTAGTACTTAAGCCCTGCATATGACAATTATAACATTTAATACCACATTTTCTTAAATGAAGCCTCTCAGAGCAGCATCCCTTCTGCCAGTGAACTTCTCCTCATCGTTCCCTCCACCGGATGAGGCGCTCGTTGTCTGCATCCGTACCTTTAACGAACAACGATGCGCCGTGTTATTTACCACCGTTAGTTAATATATCACCACGTTTTAACATAAGCACTATATTCTTAGTTAACGTCGGTAGAAACGGCACATTTGCTGCTTCGCTTAAGCTCACGAACTTCTATGGTAAATTAGCGTCAGTGGGCTAGCCGGCTAGCAGGACCTTCGATTCGTAACGTTAACGTACAATTCCAACAACAATAAAGTAACGTTCATTATCAATACGATATAAAAGTCAGCTGGAAACATAAAAATCATGTTACAGTATACTTACATGTGTTCGCGGTTTGTTGCTGACTGTCGCCAGAATCACCGCAATCATCCGCCATTATCCAAAACTTTTCAGAAGTCAGATGAGCCGCAATGCATTTTGGGAAGTTGAGTTTATGGGTGTTTAAGTTCACTTCCGTTGTGGCTTTTGTATTTGTGCTGTAGATTTTGTATTTGTGTTGCGGCTTTTGTATTTGTGTTGTGACTTTTGTATTTGTGTTGTGGCTTTTGTATTTGTGTTGTGGCTTTTGTATTTGTGTTGCGGCTTTTGTATTTGTGTTGCGGCTTTTGTATTTGTGTTGCGGCTTTTGTATTTGTGTTGCGGCTTTTGTATTTGTGTTGCGGCTTTTGCATTTGCGTTGCGGCTTTTGCATTTGCGTTGCGGCTTTTGTATTTGCGTTGCGGCTTTTGTATTTGCGTTGCGGCTTTTGTATTTGTGTTGCGACTTTTGTATTTGTGTTGCGGCTTTTGTATTTGTGTTGTGGCTTTTGTATTTGGCCTGACATCTTTGGGCCACCGTAGTATCCAATCAAAAAATATTCCACAGAAAGAGAAAAGATATATTAAAATCAAGCACACTCTTCTTCATAGCATACATGCAGACCATGTGTAACTGCAGCCTCCCGCTCACAGAATCCGGGGGCTCACACAAGTTGGTGTGACACCAGTTTTGTGCGAACAATAATCTGTAAATTCATAAATGTCCTGCCCAGACCTCCAAACTTTATGTGTGGGGTTAGCTCTAGAGGTAGAGCATTTGGCTGGCAACTGCAAGATTGCCGGCTCCTCCTAGTTGAGTGCCTGGTGTCCCTGAGCAAGACACCTCACCCTACTTGCTCCTGACGAGCTGGCCCTGTGTGGTTGACTCCGCCGTCAGTGTGTGAATGTGTGAGTGAATGGTTGAATGTCAGTCATTCCTGTAAAGCGCTTTGGAGAAAAGCGCTATAAATGAGGCCATTTGCCATTTATGTGGCCATAAGATTAGCTCAAGAACAGAGAGCTGCATGGAATTGGTTTCCATGGCGATCAGCTGCATCCAAGCCAAACATTTGAAAAGTTGCAGCTGGTATGAGAGTTGTTATGACTGATGCTGCTTTACTACTGTTCGCCGCAAAACGCGTCACAATTGTCGTAAAATATTGCAACACAAAGAGCTGAGTTCTCTATTGCGAAATCTAAAATATTTTTGAATGGTAAATGGTTGATCCCGATAAACAATTGATTATAATTAATTGGCAACTATTTGATTTGACAAACTGACAATTAAAAGGCATATGAAGTTTAATCTAGATTTTTTCTCTTTTTTATATTTATTTTTACTAATCATATGCAATAATATGGGTTGTTATTTTGGGCCTCATAATGCCCCATTAACTTAAACATAAATGGTTCAGGACCCCATACTTTGATCTATTTGTATAAATATGAGCTATGCTGACTGAGCTGCACTCTTAGAAATAAATGTGCTAAGTAGAACCATATAAGGTTCTTCGGCTTGTCCTCATAGGAGAACCCTTTTTGGCTCCAGGTAGAACCTTTTATAAAGGTTCCACCTGGAACCCCTTTTGAAGGTTCTACCGAGAACCCCACATAAAGGGTTATACCTAGAACTGTGTGTGTAAGGTTCCACCCAGAACCCCCCATGAGAGGTTCTACAAAGAACCCATACAGGGGGTTCCACCAAGAACCCTTTAATTTTCCAAGGGTTTCATCTAGAACCTGCACAGGGAGTTCCACTAAGAACCCTTTCATTTTTCAAGGGTTACGTCTAGAACCCATACAGGGAGTTCCACTAAGAACCCTTTCATTTTTCAAGTGTTTTATCTAGAACTCACAAAGGGAGTTCCACTAAGAACCCTTTCGTTTTTCAAGGGTTATGTCTAGAACCTGCACAGGGAGTTCCACTAAGAACCCTTTAGTTTTTCAAGGGTTTTATCTAGAACCCACACAAGGAGTTCCACTAAGAACCCTTTCATATTTCAAGGGTTTCTTCTAGAACCCACACAGGGGGATCTTAAAACATCCCTTTTCAAAGGTTTTCACAAATAACTGTCTTGTCCTCTGAGGGTTCTATAAAGAACCATATTGTATTCTACAGATCAGATACATTCGTATTATATTGTGGTCATTTATCATGTTGACATTGAACAAACATTCAAAACATTTTAATGAGAAAAACATTTATTTAAAGATAGTCTAACAGAACAGGCTGTGTAGGTCCCAGGGAAGAACAGGTCAAAAGTCAGCATAGGTCCAGTGGAATCATGACATGACAGGCCAGACACATCATGCTGTCCTCAGTCGTGGATTTGTGTAATCTCCAGCAACGGTGACATGGCAGAAAGGGGAGACAAAAAAGAGTTTTAGTTCCATCAATCCAAGGTGCATTTACTGTGCGTTATTGTAAGCTATCTACAAACAATAAAATAATGCATGGCCCAATGAAAGGAATCAGAGTACATACTGTATGTAGTTATCGTGACAGTGGAACAGAATCATGAGAAAGTGAGGGAACCCAACAACGTTTTCACATTGATTTAAATCATTTTAAAATACTTTTCAGTGTTATGTTACAAGTACTCAAAATGTTACATATTGTAACAATAATGGAAAACTCAGCAAAACCCTCTTTTTCAAGCCAATGGCACACTTCGGCTTTCGTCCAAGCTGTGTAAGTCATTTCTACAAGAAAACAAACAAACAAGCAAACAAACAAAACATAACAAGAAACAAATGCTTAGTCCACCTTTCACCATAAAAGTCCTCAGCTAGGGTCAAGCATGCTGAAATAAGATATTATATTAAGCTCACCTTGATTCTCTGAAGATTCTTCTGTTCTCTCTCTCTTCTGTTCTTCTTTGTTCTGTTCTGTTTGCAGTAATCACTATTGGTATGTCACACCTGGTTTGTAGAGGGGGAAGACCAGACTATATGGTGCAATCCATGGGGCAACCAGCTCTTAACTCACACATGACAGCCACCATGGGGCCAGCTCACAGGCCCAACACACCAAACCTCTCCCTTTCCCCTGGGAGATCAGGGTTCAATTCCCGGCATCAACAAACCCTGATGTAGTAGCCCCAAAGTCAGTGTTACAATATGATTTTTTCATCGGTTAAGGCTTGGCCTCAAAGACCTTTCTTTATCACTTAACTTTTGTGCAGCTTCACAACTTGACTAAGCCAGTAAGCAGGGTACAGCAGCCATGGGATGAGGCCGATCATGGAAAATTATGAGTAGGAGACAAATACATGAGTAAAATTGTCTGTAAAATAAGTGTTTAATTGTCTGTCACTAATCCACACATCATCTCAGTAGGCATTAACATGGTCACTCTTCATCAACCAAGCCTTGAACTCACAACTTCAAACCGTATCTCTAGATCACGTGACTTGTAACAAACTTTCAAAAGCCTTTGTCCAGTGAGTAGTATAGCTCACTTAGATGCCCCAGAAAGAGGGGTTATATCCTTGCTGTAGGGACCCAGGGTTCAATTCCCCTGGCTGCTTCTTTGCTGTGTGTCAATTTCCTCCTGAAGAAGGGAGTAGTGTAACTAAACTTCAAAAAATTAAACACAATTATAGACTACCAGGTACATTGATGTATTACCATTATCACCCTTGCTGGGGCTTGAACCCACATCGTCTGGCACAAAGGACCAGCTCCTAGCCAACTGAGCTTAATGTCTGGAAGTGCAATCAGCAAGGTATGATATCTGTCAACATGGGAATTAAACCTAAAAGCAGAAGTCACAGTTTGTACAGACAGAGCTAAACAGCTCACTCTGTCTGACCACTGACATGAAGGAGCTGTCAACCTGGCTGTGTGAGTGAGTGTGGCGAGTCAGAGGAGTCCCTGATCTACTACACATTCTGCTGGATAGCTCAGTGGGTAATGGTACAGACTTTAGATTAGCAGGGTGGGGGTTAAAATCCCAGTCACAGCTAATCTTTGCCTGGGTCAACAAGATTTGCTGATGAAGTTCTTGCTTTCTTATCATTAATGGTTGTGAAAATAAATTGGTAACAGAACATTTCAGTTATAGGACTGCCATTATTTGTTTGTCTGATCAGAAGGTGGCTCAATGCAGCTAGCTGGTTAGCTCAGTCACTACTGCCAGTGACTCTAGACTGGGAGGCAGGTGTTCAAATCCCAAAATGGGCAATTATGTTGCAGTTTGATCAACAGGATCTGGAGAAGAAAAACAAATAAACAAAAAATGGATATGAAAAGTATTTGTATCAGTAGTCACAAAGAATTGTATTTTGCACCATTATTGGTAAGTGTTATCAGGAAGTATTTCCCTGGTGACACAGGATCCATGCTTTCAACTATCCCTGAAGAACTCTTTCTTCCAAAAACGGTTCTCTGGATCCAAATAGTTCTTACTGGCACCCTTAGTGTTACCAAGAACCCTTTTAAAACCCTTTCTTCAGGAAAGGGGTTTTAAAGGGTTCTCTGGATCAAAATAGTTCTTACCGGAACCCTTAGTGTTACCAAGAACCCTTTTAAAACCCTTTATTCGGGAAAGGGGTTTTAAAGGGTTCTCTGGATCAAAATGGTTCTTACTGGAACCATTAGTGTTACAAAGAACCCTTGAAAAACCCTTTCTTCAGGAAAGGGTTTTTCAGAAGCAAATGGTTCCAGGTAGAACCTCAGCCCTTGTAGAAGAACCCTATTGGAACCCTTATTTCTAAGAGTGTGTGTATGCTTGTTTTTATTATAGTTTATATCTCTCCCTCTCTCTCTCTCTCTCTCTCTCAATGGCGCAGCCTGATCTTGTGTGCCTTCTCTGTCCTGTCTTCTGTATGTGTGTGTTTGTGTTTTCTATGTCCATGGTGTCAATCTATGTATGTTGCTCTCTCGTCCCTTTTCTCATGCCATTTCCCTGCCCCACTCCCCCAACCTTATCAACACCCAATTGATCCACAATTGATCCAGCTCAAGGCCTAAAAATTATACATTTGAACATTAGGAGTCTTCTTCCAAAGATAGACTTCGAGTCTGGATTGCACAGAATAAACCTGATATTATGACATTTTCAGAAACATGGTTACATAATGAAATGAACACCCAATCAGTGTGTGAATCAGTGCTTCTTGGTGACTTCAATAAAAACTGGCTCGATCGTTCCTCTTCGAACGACCGAAACTTGCTTAAAAGTATAAACCTGACCCAGTTAATCGACGAACCTACCAGAGCTCATGGCAATTCTACATCACTGTTAGACTGGATTCTTGTTACCCATCCTGACCGAATCTTAACATCTGGTGTTTTGTCAGATTGCTTTAGTGACCATTCTGCTATTTTCTGTGTGCAGAAGATTAAACCTTCCCATCTCCCTCCTAAACATATTTGTGTTAGACAATATAGGAAATCTAAATCTGATAACTATATTAATGACCTGATTTCAATTAACTGGGACAGGTTTCAAATTATTCCAACTGTTGAGGATGCCTGGAATTACTTATGCAGTATACTGAGGTCAAAGAGTTATTGACAGAGCTGGTTCAGACCTCCATGGGGCCCTATGCAAAATTCTGCTAAGGGGCCCTCATAACTGAACTAATTTTCCTACACTGGATGATGAAGCTGGCTCAACCGTGCCTGTCCAACATGAAGCTGGCCCTGTCCCTCCACTGGCTGACTGGCTGGAGTCTGTGCTGCTTGTGGTGAGAAACTTAAGCATAGCACCTGTAAAATATAGATAAGGCTACTATTAATTCAGCTCCATGAAATTGGCTGCACTTGTTTTACTTTCATAAACTTCAAATGTAGGTAATTATTTATATTATTATTTATTATATAATTATTATTTATTTAGCACCATTGTCAAAATATTTCACAAGTTTTATTTATTCACTAGGGGTAACTCCGCTTCATCGTGGTGTGCTAAACGGCGTGTGCTAAGCGCTGGGAATCTGGGAGACGTGACGTGCGCGACGGATGGTCACGTCGTCACGTTTTTGTTTTTTTTCAAGGGGCCTCTATTAGTTTGCGGGGTCCTACGCAACGTGCATAGTGTGCGTATTGGGTGAACCGGTACTGGTTATTGATAAGCATGCCCCCTGGAGGGAAATAAAAGTCAAGGGAAAACATTTACCATGGACTAGTGCTAATTTGATAAGCCTTTTTAATGAGCGGGATAAAGTCTGGAAAACTGCCAGGGAAACAAAGGACCCTGCTGATTGGGGAAAATATAGGTCCCCAAGGAATCACTGTACGACAAAAACACGTAATGCTAAATCAAGTTATTTTAAAAAACATTTCGGAAGATGTAATCCAAAAAAGTTCTGGAAAAGATTGAATAATGTTCTTAATAAATCAAATCAAAATATCAGCTCTCAGATTCAGGTCAACAATGACATCATTCAGGACCCTGCTGTTATATCCAATGCATTCAACCAGCACTTCTCCACTGTATCTAGCACTATTGTATTTGACCCATCTATTATATGTGACTTTCCAGCTACCTCTACATGTAGAAGCTCTTTTTCTTTTAAAAAAATAACACCTGTTGACCTTCAACATGTTATTAAGGATGATTGGGCTCTGGACCAGCTGGTATTGAGACTAAATTCATTAAGCTAGGAGCTATTATTCTAATGTATGTTAATGTATGACCCGGATTTAGAGACCAGAGACTGGACGGCCGGGAAAAGAGTTTATTTAAACAGGTAATAATTCTGAGAGCTGGTGTGGGCGTAGCCAGACGGGCAGGTTGGCTAGTAGGCAGGCAAGGTGACGACCAGGCAGGCAAGCAGGCAGGCAGGCGGAGGAGCACTGGAGGTTTCCTGGAGGGTGAACCACAGGACAGGCGTTAGCGAAGAAACAAAAGGTACCAAGAAGCATGTCTAACTCTTGCGAAGGCAATCGATATGGAGCGCATAACATCACCATACGGATGGAATAATCAGGCCCCGAAGTGGGGGTGAGACCAAGTTAATGAAGGCTTGGAGTTGATGAGCTGATGAGGAGCAGGTGGGCTGGAGGAGACAGGCTTGAGCAAAGATACATGAAATGATGGATGTACTTTTATTGATGCTGGGAGCCTGAGCCAGGCCACTGCAGGATTATTCATTTTGATGATTTCAAAGGGGCCAATGTACCTGGGGGCCAGCTTGCGAGAGTCTGTCTGGAGGGGAAGGTCCTTAGAAGGTAGCCACACCTTTTCACCCAAAACGTAGGCAGGTGCCGGTCTGCGGTGCCTGTCTGCTAGGTGCTGGGTCTGGGCAGCTGTGTGGAGGAGAGCAGCGCGGGCCGTCTGCCACACTTGCAGACACCGTCTCATGTGGTCCCGGACGGACGGGACCGCCACCTCACCTTCCTGCTCGGGAAATAAGGGGGGATGAAAGCCGTTATCAGCCATAAATGGTGACATACTCGTGGCGGAGCTGACGAGGGAGTTGTGTGCATTCTCCACCCAGGGGAGATGAGTCGACTAAGAGACGGGGTGTCTGGCGGAGTGCAGGGCAGCCTCCAGATCCTGATTCGCCCACTCGGTCTGTCCATTCGACTGTGGGTGATAGCCAGATGTGAGGCTAACCGACGCCCCAATAGCCGAGCAGAAGGCCCTCCAGACCTGGGAGATGAACTGTGGCCCGCGGTCCGACACTATGTCCAGAGGGAGACTTTGGAGCTTAAAAACATTAAGGACCAAATGGTTAGCGGTCTCTAAGGCTGAGGGGAGTTTGGGTGGGGGAATATAATGGACAGCCTTAGAGAACTGGTCCACAATGGCGAGTATTACCGTGTTACCCTCAGAAGGAGGCACTCCCGTGATGAATTTCACGGCAATGTGCGACCAGGGTCGGTGGGGAACGGGAAGAGGTCGTAATAAGCCGGCTGGAGCACGATGGGATGCTTTGCTGCGGGAACAGAGGACGGAGCAGGCAGAGATGAACTCCTTCATGTCAGCATATAGCGTAGGCAACCAAAACCGCTGACGCACAAGGGATAAGGTTCATTGAAGCCCTGGATGACACGCCTGTTTCAAAGAATGTCCCCATTGGAGGACCCAGGACCTGGAGGGATCCGGGACAGACATCCGGTCGGTTGGACAGTCAAGTCAATAAAGTTGTCATTGGAGCCCGAGTTGATGAGTACCCGGAGGCAGAGGGGCTGTTGAGACCAGGAAAGGGTTCCCTGAAGCAGGATACGAGAGGGTGGGAGGTAGCCACAGTGGTGGTTCGGCTCATCAGCGCTCCCCCGCCGCGTGATGGGCCCCGGCTTTTGGTCGAAGGGGGCAGAGGGAGAGGACATGACTGGACTCCCCCACAATACAGGCAGAGCCCGTCCCTAAGTCTGCGCTGGCGTTCAGCTGGTGAGAGATGCAACCGGCCCAGTTGCATTGGCTCCTCCGCAAATGGGACTGAGGGGGGAGGCGTAGCAGTGGGACGGGAAGGCACAGCTGAGGGGTTTCGGGGCTGAGGGAAAGCAGGAGGGGATCTAAGGGAACTCTCCCTACATCTCTCTCTCTAAGCCTATTGTCAAGTCATATGGCTAAAGAAATTAACTCCTCTATGGAAGTAGTCTCATCTCGAGCAACTAACTCGCCCTGGATGTTGTCAGCTAAACACCGTAAAAACACCCCCTGGAGCGCGGCCTCATCTCATCCAGTCTCCACAGCCAATATCCTAAAATTGACCGCAAAGTCGGCTGCAGAATCGACTCCTTGCTTGAGAGCTAACAACCGATTCAAGATCTCCCTTCCCTGTACTGGTTGGTCGAAAATTTTGAGTAGCTTGGCAGTAAACAAGTTAAAAGAGTAACAGAATGGGGCCTGAGACTCGGAGGCAGCTACCTCGGATGCCCCTGCGATGCCCTGTCACCTAACAAGCTCATAATAAAAGCAATTTTAACTCGGTCGGAGGCATATGTAGTGGGCTGCTGGTGAAATACCAGAGAACACTACCTTCATTACTTCGTGGAGAGTCATGTAGAGTCTGTGGGTGGTTGGGCGTTGCGGAGATGCTCGGTCTGGGCCGTGTAGTGTTGCAAGAGTGAGTGCAAGAATGACACACGGAGACGGAGTACAAGTCTATTGCTTCTTTACTTGGGAACTTCCTAGTTACAGGCGCAGAGCAGACCAGTGGTCACAACAGGTACCATATTTACTCGTACAGTGTGCACACATTACCGTAGTAAATGTAATGACCTCAACTACTACACTCCTTTCCCCTAGATGATAACCTAGATAACCCAACTACATAAGAAAAGATTATGATGACTAAGAAAAGATTATGATGAAGATTTTATCCTGTGGGTAATGGGGGCGGGACTAGATATGCTTTGGCTTCTCCCGCTTTCCCTTTCGGCCATGTGTATTGTATCATTTTAACAAAGATGAAGTGTGATGATGACGATTTAATTGACATGCCCGAAACAAACAAATAAATAAAAAATAAACATCCCACATTGCAATTCTCTGAACATTATATGAAGGACTCAGCTTATAGTAAAATACCCCTAACTTATAATCATTAACAGTAGGCAGTCTGAACACAATTGCTAAACTTATAACTCACTATCTCTACTTGAACATTTAGAGATTAAGTCTTTTTGGTGCTGTTCGCTGCCTTTCAGGATAACGGCCCTCAGGTTGAGCTTCCTGAGGTGGATGAGCAGCTGCATCTTCTTGATCTGTGAATTCTGCTTGTTCCTCAGAATTTGCTGAGTAATCCAGGAAATCACTGTCATCCGTTCTGCTTGGAGGTGTTGAAGCTTTAGATGCACGAAGGTGATCTACATGCACCTTGACTTGATGTTGACCTATTTGCACATCATGGGTCAGAGGTCCTCTTTGTTTCAAAATTTTCCCTGCAATCCACAGTTTCTTAGGATTTCTGAAATCTTGAACCAACACCCTCTGTCCCAGATTAAACATCCGGAGAGGCTCTGCCCGCTTGTCATGAGCCTTCTTCTGCTGCAACTGATGTTTGACCACGACTTCAGACATGTCCGGCTTCAGCAATGACAGGCGAGTGCGTGGTTGTCTCTTCAGGAACAGTTTAGCTGGGGTGCGTTCAGTGACTGTGTGAGGGGTGTTTCTATATGTGAACAGGAACCGAGCAAGCCATTGATGTGGTGACACAGACTGAGCTTCCAGTCGAGCCCAGGCTTTCTTGAATGTCTGCACAGCTTGTTCTGCTGCTCCATTAGACGCAGGATGGTAAGGTGGTTTGAGAACATGGCGAACTCCATTCTTCTTGGGAAACTGTTCAAACTCTGTTGATGTAAAAGGAGGGCCATTGTCAGACACGAGCACCTTTCCATATGATGCAAACAGGTTCCTAGAAGATGTGTAGTCTTCTCTGCTGTTGTGAGCTGTGTAGGCAGGACTTCTAGCCATTTCAAATAAACATCAACTACCACCAGGTAGTGCTGCTTGTTAATTTCAGCAAAGTCCCCATGAATCCATTCCCAGGGTGCTGTGGCCCATGACCAAGGATGGAGAGGCACTGCCGCTGGTCTGTTCAGTGTGGTCTCACAAACTGCACACTGACTCACATAGTTTTCTATCTCTTCATCTAGGCCTGGCCACCACAGGAAGCTTCGGGCTAAAGCCTTCATCCGTGTTATTCCTGGATGTGCTTCATGCATATCTGACAACAGACATCACCTGAATTTCGGTGGTATGATGACCCTTGACCCCAGAGAACACATCCCTGGTCTGTAGAGAGCTGGTCCTTCCTCATGCAAAATGGTTTGACCTCTGGATTGGGCACAAACTTTGGCCATCCTGACAATGTCAGATCCAGGACTTTAGAGAGGAGTGGGTCATGTCTTGTCTCTTCTGCAATGTCTTTGGCTGAGACAGGAAACTCATCAATGTGTGACACAGAACACTTCACTGTCATCAGGGCTTTCATCAGTGTCATGCTGGCATCGAAGACATGACAATGCATCAGCATTGGCATGGTCACTGGAACGTCTGTACTGAATGTCATAATCATATGCCAGTAGGATTAAACCCCAGCGTTGCACGCGGAGTGCAGCAAGAGTTGGAACAGATTTAGGGCCAAGTATGGTCAGAAGTGGTTTGTGGTCAGTCAAAAGCACAAAAATCCTTCCATAAAGGTACTTATGGAATTTCTTGACGCCGAATATTATGCTCAATGCTTCTTTTTCAATTTGAGCATAATTTCGCTCACTTGATGAAAGAGTCCTGGAGGCAAAAGCGATAGGTTGCTCTTCACCAGAGGGTAGCACATGTGAAATTACTGCATCCACACCTTATGGACTGCGTCACATGCAAGCCTAAGTGGCTTCTCTGGATCGTAGTGTGCAAGACACTTACTGTTCAGAAGATGCTGTTTGCAGGCCTTGAATGCCTCTTCACATTTCTGGGACCATTTCGGTGTGTCTGCATGAAGCAGCTGGTGAAGCGGATGCAGTAATGTAGACAGATTTGCCACAAACTTCCCATAATAGCTTAGTAGTCCCCGAAATAATCTCAACTCTGTAACATTCTGTGGAGCTGGTGCATTTACTATGGCTTCTACCTTGTCTGCTGTTGGGTGAAGTCCCTGTGCATCAATTCTGTACCCAAGGTACTCCACTGAGTCTTGCAGGAATGCACACTTTGATTGCTTGATCTTGCTTCCTTGCTTTTCCAGTCCTTCCATGACTTCATCTAATATTGCCAAGTGTTTTTCTTTTGTAGGTGCAGAGACAAGAATGTCATCCATGAAGCACGCAACATTCTCCATGCCCTGAAGAATCTGGTCCATTGTGTGTTGAAACACTGATGGAGCTGTTGAAACACCATAGGCTAGGCTGTGGTATCTGAAGAGGACTTTTTGTGTGTTTATAATGAGGTACTGCTTTGATTCTGGATCAAGTTGCAACTGTTGATAAGCGAAGGACAGGTCGATTTTACTGAAGACTGTTCCTCCAGCCAGAGTAGCAAACAAGTCCTCAGCATTTGGTAGAGGATATTCCTCAGGGAGTCTGCATCTATTCACAGTCACTTTGTAGTCGCCGCACAATCTCACAGTTTTGTCTTTCTTTGGCACTACGACAATAGGTGCAGCCCAATCACTCCTTTTTACTTATAAAAATATAAATAATTCCGTTTCTCTGTAAGCGCTCAAGTTCTTTTTCCACTGCTTCCCTCAATGCATAAGGTACTGGTCGTGGCTTGTGGAAGATTGGCTTGGCGTCACTCTGCACTCTAATCTTTGCTCTGAAGTCTTTAATCTTTCCATATCCATCCTTAAACAAATATTTGTGCTTTTCCAGCGTGTCCTTGAGTGTCAGTGAATTATTTCTCTGCAAACTGAAGATCTTCCCCCAATTCAACTTAATCTTCTGCAGCCAATTCCTTCCCAGTAATGGCGGTTTACTGCCTTTAACCACCACAAGTGGCAACTCCCACTCTTGTTCTCCATACTTCACAGGCACCAAGATCTTTCCCCGTACAAGTATGGTGTCTCCTGTGTATGATGACAGGTGAATGGCAGCTGGCTCCAGTGGGCAGTTTTTCAGTTGCTCCTGATAGAGGGACTCTGGAATCAAAGATACCGAGGCACCCGTATCCACTTGCATGTGCACTTGTTTCCCAGATACCTCCATGGTGACGAATATGCCATTTATCTTTCCTTGTGCAGTGTACACTGTAAACAGATCCAGTGCATCATTGTTGCCATACTCTGATTCATCCGTGTCTCTGGTTGCTGTCACCATTTGTGCCTTGTCACTCTGTTTTATCTTCTTGCAGACTCTTTTCAAATGTCTTTTCCACATCCATGGCATGTTTCAGTGCGATAGTAGCATTCAGTTGGCTAATGGTTATCTTTGCCACATCTATAGCACTTCTGTCTTTTGTCTAAAGATCTGTGTTTCCCTCGAATCATCCTGCCGCTTGAAACGTGAACCTTGGCCTTTCTTGTAATAGCGTACTTGAAGAATTGAACACTTTGTAAACTGCACCTTTTGGCTTCTCAGTATGTTCCCTCAATTCTTTTGTGTCTCTGTAGGCCAAGTCTAAAGCAAGTGCAATGTCACAGGCCTTTGTGAACGTCAGGTCTTCCTCCGATAGTAGTCTCTTGTGATACTGTTCCCCCGAGAGGCCACAAACAAACTGATCTCTGAGGGCATCATTCAGAAATTGTCCAAATTCACAAGTACTTGCCAATTTTTTTAGTGCAAGGATATATTCAGAGATGGTCTCATCTTGTTGTTGCTGTCTTTTGTAAAACCTGAAGTGTTCTGCAATCAGATTAGGCTTTGGCTTGAAAGCCTAATCTTTCAAGCCAAAGAGCAGTGACAGAGCTTTCGTGAGGTCGACAGAGTCCACATCCGTCACTTTTTGCAGTGCAATAAGATTTTTCAGAAGTCCATACTCTGCTGGACCCAGCACACTTATGAATACATCAGCTATCTTCTCTTTATCAATTTCATTTGCTGCCAGCCATCTTTCAAACCGCTCCAAATATGAATCAAAATCTTCTTTTGTTCTGTCAAATTCTTTTCCAATGTATGCCATTTTTACAGTTGTTTCCTTCAGTTGTTTCCTTAATAACTGCCTTTAGAAGTTATAATTTCACATCCTTTAACCATTTCTTCTGTTGGCTTCCTTTTCCAGTTAATCTCGTTGGTTTGTTTTTGTTTTGTTTTTTTCAGGCTGCACTGATTTTGTTCTGCCGTTACAGTCACACACCACAGGAGGGCGCGCTTGCTCTTTCAAAAACACAGTGCCTTGCTTCGCCTTGAAGGCCGTTTCAGAAGAAACATGGAAGAAACACTTTCGGTTTCTTCCAAACCAAAAAAACAGGTGAAAACTCACTTTTAGGAGAAGCTTTACTCATCTGACATCTCCCATATGCATCACGATGTGGATTCACTTCGTTTCCTTGTCGCCACTGTAGTTGTTTGAGTGCAAGAATGACACACGGAGATGGAGTACAAGTATTGGTTACTTAGCTATAGCACGCGCGCACCGACGGCAGAGTCAACCACACAGCTCGTCAGGAGCAATTAGGGTGAGGTGTCTTGCTCAGGACACCAGGCACTCAGCTAGGAGAAGCCGGAATCGAACCGGCAATCGTGCAGTTACTAACCAACCCTCTCTACCTCCTGAGCTAAACCCCCTGCTCCATGTGGCCAGATTATTCTGTTAGGTTTTGTTGTGGACCCGGATTTAGAGACCAGAGACTGGACTGGAGAAGAGAACGGGAAAAGGGTTTATTTGAACAGGTAATAATTCTGAGAGATGGTGTGGGTGACCTGGCCAGACGGGCAGGTTGGCTAGTAGGCAGGCAAGGTGACGAGCAGGCAGGCGGAAATCCAAGCGAAGGGGCGCTGGAGGTTTCATGGAGGGTGAACTAAAGGACAGGCATTAGCGAAGTAACAAAAGGTACCAAGAAGCATGTCTAACTCTTGCGAAGGCAATCGATACGGAGCACATTCCGTAGGGACGGAATAATCTGGCCCCCAAGTGGTGGAGAGACCCGGTTAATGAAGGCTTGGAGTTGATGAGCTGCTGCAGCCGCTGACACGCCCGCTGGACACACCCCAAGGAGGAGCCGGTGAGGGAGAGGAAGGAGGGGGGAAAACAGACAGGGAAAACACAACACCCAACAAAACAACCAGAGGGGTATTCCACCAAACTCGCTAATTAAAGTGGCGCTTACCTGGTTAAGCCTGGTTAGAACTAGCGCCAACTTCCACTTGCGGCTAAACCCGTTCCATTAACGCATTTCAGCCGCGCCTTGTTGAGGCTTATTCAAGCGAGGCTAACATTGTCGTGTGTTACGCACGTTCACGGGATATGAAGCCAGACCAGGGGCCCGTTTCACAAAGCAGGTTCAACAAACTCTGAACCTAACCCTGAACTCTGAGTTGAACAACTCTGAGATGGGAAACTCTGAGTTTTCGGTTTCAGAACAGTGGTTTTGAATTAGTTCAGTCAACTCTGAGTATGTAAACTCTGAGTTACGCGCGTGCCTGCCGACTCGACAAAGCCATCATCAATGGAGCTCCGATACTACGATTCACCATGGCAACGGGGAGAGCGTCATTAGATATTACCGAGTGTTTATGTAGAAAACGAGCTCATCCTGAGAAAGCGGAGCAACGTAACTGCAGCAAAGTAGCGATAGTTGGCGTGGCAGACAATTACTGCCCGATCTAATGTGTATAACTGAATGAAACAGTCTATTGATCTAAAGCTAATAGCTCTTTATTTTCAGACTTTCACAGCGACGCTGTGGTGTAATGGTTAGCAACGCCACCCACATTGCTGGCGATAACGGTTCGATCCCCGTAAATCACAAAGTAGCGCAACACATAAATTATTATTTTTATTGGGTGTAATCCCCCCAGGCACAGAAAGAAAGTGGCTTCAATTGAAAATTAAGCATAAGAATATTGCGCAAATACGTTGACTAAGGCATATGATTTTAATCATATTTCACATATTAAACAGTAAATATAAGCAGGTATTTCAACACAGGAATGTACTTAAACATTTCATAAATCTCCCGTTCGCAAAAACACTACCCCCGCAAAGAATCTGGTTGCGGATTATGTCCGCGATATGAAATGTTGAAAATGTCGGAGAATATTGTTTAGATAATATCTAATGTGATTGAAAGGAAAGGTAATCAAAATCCTCTACCGACGCAAAGCTGCTAGAATCACTTTTATTTCCGTATCGATTAGGTTGACGATGAAAGGACGGCACAATTTTTCAGAGTTGGTTCAGATTCCGGAAAAAGGCGGAGACATGTAGGGAGAAACTCAGGGTTTGTTGAAGCAAACCTGCTAGCGAGCAGGTTAGTTTCACGGAGCATGTTACCCGGGTAACTGACTCAGATTTATGCTGAACTGGCTTTGTGAAACCGAAAAACCAGAGTTTCCCTCATCTCAGGGTTAACTAACTCAAGGTTTTCACTAAACCTGCTTTGTGAAACGGACCCCAGAACCAGGAATGTCGAATCATCGAGAAAATGGCAGAAAAGACCAGAGCAAAAATTATTGATGGAACTGTATGAGGAGTATAAACCCATCATAACCCAAAAACGGAATACTGTAGTGATAAATAAAAATCGCGAGGCTGCTTGGGCAAGAATTGCCAAGCGATTTAATACGGAAGTACCGTTAAGAGTAACATGTTCTAATATAACAATGACTACAATTTCTCTAACGTGAGGATAGTGTAGAGGTAACGCGTCGGCTTTACACACGGCATGCGACGGTTCAATTCCTGACTATAGTCGTTTCTTTTTCTTTCTTTGGCCGGAAGTCTCTCTTTCTCTCTCTTTTTTTTTTAGATAGGCCTAGTAAATGCAATACATTGACCAACTCATTTATCTCAACAATTTAATGAATACATTCAATGAACCTATTAGTGAACTCACCTGAAAGAAATTTATGTGGCTGAAAATTGCATGCAGCAATGCCTTTGTCATTGGAATCTAAAACATGCTATTAATAATAACATCTTTATGTCTATCATGTTTTTGCAAGTTATATTTGGGTTCTGAGGAAATTGTATGACATATTTATCATAGTTAAAGTAAAATGTTGGTCTAATTCTCTGATCTAAAGACAATTATACAGGGGGAAAAAAAAACACACACACATGAGATATCCTCGCCGGGATGTGAACCTGCAATGCCCACATTTAAGGGCAGGTTCGTCACCACTCACCCAACTGGGGACTTTGGATAATCAAATGGCCAGTAGGTCTTAAACAAAATAATCGATTTATTCATATTTTTTTAATTGCAAGTTTGTATTCTTAGACGCTTGATGAAAATATAGTCTGTTTGTACTTCATATATGTAATTCTGGTAATTTTTGGTCTTTCACGTGACGAAATCACGAGGACTAGGCTTGGCGGAACCTTCTGCTGGTACAGTTGTTTCCGACAGACGGACTTCTCTGAAACCCCCGCTAAAGTAAGCCTGATGTTTAGCCTGCCCCGGGGCAGGCTAGTTTGGCCGGATAAATTTCCATGGTTTCTTAGCGGAGAGTCCCTCAAGTCATGTTGATGGAACGCAACTCTCGCTAAAGGTAGCGAGGCTTATCGAAATTAGCCCGGCTTTGCGCTTAGCGAGTTTGATGGAATACCCCTCAGGCTGTCACGGCCGAACCATGACAATGCACCCACTATGCGACCTGTTTAATCTGTCATCTGTACACACCCTCACACTCACTAAGACATATTTAGCAACCCTTTTTTTCATTCCAAGAACCAACAGAGAAATTGGGAGACGTGCATTTAAATTTAAAGCTCCTTCTGACTGGCTATAAGAACTATTAGCTCATTTCGTCTATTTAAAAATACACTATTGCCCTTCCTTATAAAACCAGGTACCTGTTACTAGTGTCAAAGTCTTCCAGCTTCTTTATCATCTTGCTCTGTGTGTGATTATTTGACATGGCTATTGTGTATGCATCGCCATTGCACTTATTTCAGTCAGGACCACTTTGTCAAAAAGAATCTTTATTTATTTGCACAAGTTTCATTTGGCGGTATGGTACTGTTCTGGGACTCCCTGCTCCTCCACGCGCTTGCGTGGAAAGCCTGAGGCAGGAAGAGCACCTTCCTGCCCTTCATGAGCCCTCATGAACGGCATAAGCAGGGAGCGTAGCAGCAAGAAAAACCCCTTACAGAGCAGACCAACAAGAACAATGGTAAGGTACATAACAGATGACAGGAGGAGCTGGGGTGGAGGTGGGTTGAAAACGCCGAAAGAGGAAGCAATGAGGGAGGTCAGGCTAGAGCGGTTTAAATAGCGCGCTCTGAATGCAATTTCCCAATAGGAAGCAGGTACGGGGAGTCAGCTGAGCCGTCAGCTGATCTCCTCGGTTTTGACAGCTACGCTGTTGCTGCTGATTTAGAGCTTGACGTCGTGGCCTGCCAGAACTAACGCTACGCTTGATTTCTGTCAGGACCACTTTGTCAAAAAGAATCTTTATCTATTTGCACAAGTTTCATTTGGCGGTATGGTACTGTTCTGGGACTCCCTGCTCTTCCACGCGCTTGCGTGGAAAGCCTGAGGCAGGAAGAGCACCTTCCTGCCCTTCATGAGCCCTCATGAACGGCATAAGCAGGGAGCGTAGCAGCAAGAAAAACCCCAGACAGAGCAGACCAACAAGAACAATGGTAAGGTACATAACAGATGACAGGAGGAGCTGGGGTGGAGGTGGGTTGAAAACGCCGACAGAGGAAGCAATGAGGGAGGTCAGCTGAGCCGTCAGCTGATCTCCTCGGTTTTGACAGCTACGCTGTTGCTGCTGATTTAGAGCTTGACGTCGTGGCCTGCCAGAACTAACGCTACGCTTGATTTCAGTCAGGACCACTTTGTCAAAAAGAATCTTTATTTATTTGCACAAGTTTCATTTGGCGGTATGGTACTGTTCTGGGACTCCCTGCTCTTCCACGCGCTTGCGTGGAAAGCCTGAGGCAGGAAGAGCACCTTCCTGCCCTTCATGAGCCCTCATGAACGGCATAAGCAGGGAGCATAGCAGCAAGAAAAACCCCCAAAACGACCACACCGGCAATTTCCCTGACCCTCTTGCTACAAGAGATGTCAGGGGGCTATCTGAGTTCAAATAAGTGTAGCCTATTTAGGTAGGAGATTAGCAGATCCGTTGCCCCTCAGCTTGATGAATAAAGAGGAGACAGACGTATCCTATCTGCTCTTCCACGCGCTTGTGTGGAAAGCCTGAGGCAGGAAGAGCACCTTCCTGCCCTTCATGAGCCATCATGAACGGCATAAGCAGGGAGCGTAGCAGCAAAGAAAAACGTATCCTATCTGCTCTTCCACACGCTTGCGTGGAAAGCCTGAGCACCTTCCTGCCCTTCATGAGCCATCATGAACGGCATAATATATTAATAATAATAATAATAATAATAATATGATAATTATACATATATTTGTTGGCGCCTTCCAAACACCCCAGGTCACCTTACATGATAAATTCAATTCGATTTTGTATTGTCAAACAACAGAGGTCATCTCCGGACACTTAATATTGAGCAGGACTAGAATACGCTCAAAACTTCAAGAGTCACCACAATTTCAAAGTCCCAACATCACCCAGGGGCAAGCTTTACAGTGACAGTGTCGAGAAAAAACTGCCTTAATAGGCTTTTAGGCAGAAATCTCGTGCAGCCCTTGGGTTCCAACTGCATTTGGTGTTGGTAGTATAGTAGTAGTAGCATTAACAGTAGTGGTGCATTAACAGAAGCATGTATCGAGTAGTAGTCCGTGGCAGCAGGCACAGCCAGGCCGGGAGCGCAGCAGCAAAGAAAAGGCCCCCAAAACGACCACGACGGCAATTCCCTGACCCTCTTGCTACAAGAGATGTCAGGAGGCTGAGTTAAAAATAAATGTAGCGTATTTAAATAGGAGATCGGTTACCCCTCGGCTGGTGAATTATAATATTTTGATTATACTTATGTACGTCCAATATTTCGCTCATGGCTTGAGTATCTAGGATGGCGCAGATAACGTCCATAAGGAGGTGAGGACCATCTGCCCATGGCTTTTAGGTTGGGCACATTGCTGCTGTAGTTGCTGCTCCAAAGCGGAACGAATGAGCCGTGCAGCGTTCTGGAGGGAGGCCGCAGAATTTGCAGAGGAGGCGGAGGCAAGAGGTGAACCAGGCTCGTGACAGGGGTTCTCCTCCCTCCGTGATGAACAGCGGCTCCTGTGGGCTGGCTGGAGCACGGCTCCCAGATACCGGGCCAATTCAATTTTCAATTCAATTCAATTCAATTTTATTTATAGTGTCAAATCACAACAGAGTCATCTCAGGACACTTAACACATTGAGCAGGACTAGAATACGCTCAAAATTTCAAGAGTCAACACAATTTCAAATTCCCAACATCACCCAGGGGCAAGCGTTACAGCGACAGTGGTGAGAAAAAACTGCCTTAATAGGCTATTAGGCAGAAATCTCTTGCAGCCCTTGGGTTCCAACTGCATTTGGTGTTGGTAGTATGGTAGTGGTAGCATTAACAGTGGTGGTATTAACAAAAGCAATAGTATCAACAGTAGTAGTCCATGGCAGCAGGCACAGCCACGCCGAGATGGATCCATCCCAGCCACGTCGCCGTAGACCAGGAAGCAGGAGTGGTTGAGCAGTCACACAGCAGGCAGGTGGAGCTACCATGTGGTGTTTCCAGCGTCAGGCCAGTTAGCATTCTGCATTGGTCAGGACCTCAGTGGACTCTGCTGGACCAGAAAGCATAGCCAGTCAAGTTAGTGACAGAAGAGATGCCGATTTTAGTCAATTACTTTAATTAAAAATACTGGCAGTAAGAGGCAAACAAGACCACAACATCGGTGCAGTCCGGATCAAGTTCCACCACGGTCCAGGGAGACCTGCTAGGCAAGAGAGCACAGGGCAAACCTGAGCCAGCCCTAACTATAAGTGGTGTCAAAGAGAAAGGTTTTAAGCCTACTCTTAAATGTGGGAACAGTGTCTGCCTCACGTACCAGAACCGGAAGACGGTTCCACAGAAGAGGAGCTTGATGGCTGGGGGGTTAATGAGCTCTTTAAGATAAGATGGTGCCTGTCCATTAAGAGCCTTGTAAGTGAGGAGAAGGATTTTAAATTCTATTCTGGATTTTACTGGGAGCCAGTGCAGAGAAGCTAATACAGGAGAAATGTGATCCCTTCTTCTGGTTTTAGTCAGAACACGAGCTGCAGCATTCTGGACCAGCTGGAGAGATTTAAGAGATTTATTAGAGCAGCCTGATAATAAAGAATTACAATAGTCCAGCCTTGAGGTAACAAATGCATGGACGAGTTTTTCTGCATCCTTTTGAGACAGCATTGGCCTAATTTTAGTAATGTTACGTGCGTGGTTTGTTTAATATGCGAGTCAAAGGACAGGTACTGATCAAAGATAACTCCAAGGTTTCTTACAGTAGCATTTGAGGCGATGGCAATCCCATCAATAGTCGCTATATCTTTAGACAGCGAGCTTCGGAGGAGTTTAGGCCCAAGTACAATAACTACCGTTTTATCGGAGTTTAACATCAGGAAATTGCAGGTCATCCAGGATTTGATGTCATCAACACAAGCCTGGAGTTTAACTAGCTGATTAGTTTCTTCAGGCTTGATCGATAGATATAACTGAGTATCATCAGCATAACAATGGAAGTTTATAGAGTGTCCTCTAATAATGTTGCCTAAAGGAAGCATATATAAGTTGAAAATAATTGGTCCGAGCACAGAACCTTGAGGAACACCGTATTTAACTTCAGTGTGCCTGGAGGATTTTTCATTGACATGCACGAACTGAGATCGATTGGATAAATAGGACTTAAACCAGCTTAATGCGGTTCCTGTGATGCCAATTATTTTTTCCAGTCTACATATTAGAATCTCATGGTTAATGGTGTCAAATGCAGCCCTAAGATCTAGCAGAACAAGTACAGAAACCAGTCCTTTGTCAGAAGCAATAAGAAGGTCATTTGTAATTTTCACCAGAGCTGTCTCTGTACTATGATGTACTCTAAATCCTGACTGGAAATCCTCAAGTAGACTGTTATTGTTGAGAAAGTCACACAGCTGATTGGCGACTACTTTCTCAAGGATCTTAGAGAGAAAAGGAAGATTTGATATCAGTCCGTAGTTTGCTAAAACCCCTGGATCTAGAGTAGGCTTCTTTAGGAGAGGTTTAATTACAGCTATTTTAAATGACTGTGGCACATAGCCCGTTACAGTTTTTTTTGATTGCATTGACCTGGTTGAAGAAACTGGTAACCTCTCAGTCTTCATCATCACTCTCTCAGCAGAGCAAAAGACACCTCTTGCAAATGAGTTAACCCATTGTCATTGTTTTGACACACTTCCCGCACCCTTTTGCAAATCAGTTAACGCAGATGTCATTCAAGCAGTCCAAACTCCATTGCTTTAGCTGTGGTAACCAAACAGAAAATATATGTTCCCATCTCTTAGAAACTTCTTGACCAGTATGAAATCACTGAAGCACCTGTTTGACACTGCTGCACACAACTTTTCAATTAGCAATCAGTCTGCAGGCTTAAAAGGTGCCAAGTTGTGTGTTGTAACTTGCAAGCATGGATGGTCTAAGGCAGATGAGAGTGAGAGGTAGAGGGCTCAGGGGAAGAGGAGTCCGAGGAAGAGGAGTCCGTGTGCGAGGTGGAGGTGTAGCTGGAAGGGCTCAAGTTACTGATGAAATTCGGGCAACTTTGATTGATCATGTGGTAAATCATGGTCTTTCATTTAGAGAGGCTGGACAAAGAGTCCAACCTGTTGTCAATAGAAACACGGTTGCATCCATTGTCAGAAATTTTCGACTGGAGAACAGGTAATGTCACTTATACAGTATATACAGATATATCCGTAGTGATATACATTATTTCATGTATTTTTTTCCACATTTCATGTGTTGTTTATAGAATCGAAAGGCTACCAGTCGGTGGTGGTAGACGAAGACTTTTGAATGCTGAGCAGGAGGCAGCCATTGTCAACATGGTTCTGGCAAATAATGCCATTAGGTTGCGGGAAATCAGGGCAGCAGTGATTGCAGATCAGGGGGTATTTAGAAATATAAATACTTTGAGTGAGACCACAATAACCCGTGTGCTTAGAAGGAACAATATGGCAATGAAACAGCTCTACACAGTTCCCTTCCAGAGGAACTCGGATGCTGTGAAGGAGGCCAGATGCCAATATGTGGAGGTAAGGACACATTACAGTACTACGTATACTCTTATGCCTTGGCATATCATGCAGTTACAGTAAACTGGAGGTACTTTTACTGTATGCAATTGTAATTTTGCTTTTTTCCTTTAGCGTATCATGGAGCTTGAAGCTGAGGGGGCACATCATGTTTTCATCTATGTGGATGAAGCCGGCTTCAACCTCTGTAAAGTAAGGCGACGTGGGAGGAACCTCATTGGGCATAGGGCCACTATTACAGTTCCAGGGCAGAGGGGCGCCAACATTACTATGTGTGCTGCTATTTCTAATGATGGTGTCCTCTGCCATATTCCAACTATTGGTCCCTACAATAGTGAGCGCCTCATTGCATTTTTGAACATCCTGCATGACAGGCTCATCCCTCCTCAGGAAAGAGGGCTGTTGAGGCCTGGCATGCCTCTGTTTGTAATCATCTGGGACAATGTGGCATTCCACCACTCTCGTGTGGTGAATGAGTGGTTTGCAGGGCACCCGAGGATGATGACACAATTCCTTCCTCCATACTCTCCATTTTTAAATCCTATAGAGGAATTCTTCAGTGCATGGAGATGGAAGGTTTACGATCATCGCCCCTATGACCAGATGCCCTTGATCGATGCAATGACCGCTGCTGCCCAAGATATAGATGCAGAGGCATGCCAAGGCTGGATCAGGCATGCAAGAAGATTTTTCCCTAGGAGCATCGCAAGAGAAAATATTGAGTGCGATGTAGATGAGGCCATGTGGCCTATTCCTCAAGAGAGAATTGACTAGAAGAGATTTCTTTCTTTATTGTACAGAATTTTTTATTTTTATTTTCCTTATGTCTTACACAGTGATGGATTTTACTGTATTTTTTCTTTCATACTATATATGTGGTTTCTGTTGGAATATTTCATTTCTTAGCCACAATCTAAAAAAAAAAAGAATGAATACTGCATTCAATAAAATTTGAAAAATCATTGTATATGAGTCTGGATCTATTTTTTGCAAGAAAGCAAATTGGCACTGATATGTAAGCTGCTGACCAGTAATGCAGCACTGATTCACATTGAGAGCTGAATTTTGTATTTTGATGCCCCTTGTCTAATGACTGATTGGAAGCGCTTATGCACTTGTGTGCAAGTTGTGGTGTTTGAGGGCAAAATTTGCTTTTGGTCCATATTTTAAATGTTTTGGTGGAGTTAGAGCCTTTTGCAGGCAAAATTAGTCATTTTGACCATTGGTGCCACTGTTTAGGCCTTTGCGTTAACAGTTTTGAAGAATGTGGATTTTGAGTCGACTACTGCGTCAAAGCAATCAAAAAAAACTGTAATAAAGACACATTGATCATATCTAATTGCGACGCGCTAACTAAGGGTAAGACTTCTTTCAGTAGCTTGGTTGGTATCGGGTCTAGTAGACAGGTTGAGGGTTTAGAAGAAGAGATCATTGACGTTAGTTGGTTTAGGTTGTTTGGAGAAAAGCAGTCTAAATATATATCAGGTCTTAATGCTAGTTTTAAAACTCCTGAGTTTGAGGGTAATGCGGTTCCAATTGAAGGCAAGATGCAAGTAATTTTGTCGCGGATTGCTAGAATTTTATCATTAAAAAAGTTCATAAAGTCGTTACTACTAAGATCTCTAGGAATGCATGGCTCAGTAGAGCTGTGACTCTTTGTCAGCCTGGCTACAGTACTGAAAAGAAATCTAGGGTTGTTTTTATTTTCCTCTATTAAAGATGAGTAGTAGGCTGCTCTGGCATTACGGAGAGCCTTATATATTTTAAGACAGTCCTGCCAAACTAGGCGGGATTCTTCCAGTTTGTTGGAGCGCCAGATGGTTTCAAGTTTACGCAATTTTTGTTTTAATTTACGAGTTTGGGAGTTATACCAGGGAGCTAACTTCCTATGCTTTATAGTTTTCTGTTTTAGCGGAGCAACAGAGTCGAGAGTCGTTCGCAGTAGGCTACCAGATTCATCTATAAGAGAATCGATCTGGGAGGGACTAAGATTAACATAGTAGTCCTCCGTTTAATAAAGACATGGAAGTGAACTCAAGACTGGCGGAATTACTTCCTTAAACTTAGCTACTGCTCTATCCGATAGACACCGAGAGTAGTAGCTTTTTCCTAGAGGAGCGAAGTCCAGCAGCAAAAATTCAAAGGTTATCAAGTAATGGTCAGATAAAGAAGAATTTTGAGGAAAGACTATTCAATTTTCGATTTCAACGCCATAAGATAAGACGAGGTCGAGAGTGTGGCTATGACAGTGAGTTGGTTTCTGTACACTCTGACTGAAGCCAATAGAATCTATTAAGGAAGTAAATGCTACACTAAGGCTGTCATTTACAACGCCACATGGACATTAAAATCCCCCACAATAATTACTTTATCTGATTTAAGGACTAAACTTGATAGCAACTCAGAGAATTCAGATAGGAATTCAGAGTATGGACCAGGAGCACGATACACAATAACAAACAGAATTGGCTGCATTGATTTCCAGTTTGGGTGCGAAAGGCTGAGAATCAGACTCTCAAATGAGTTATAATTTAGTTTTGGCTTAGGATTGATTGACAGGCTTGAATCAAAAATGGCTGCAACTCCTCCTCCACGTCTGCTGCCTTGAGATATATGAGTATTACAGTTTTTTTTGATTGCTTTGACGCAGTAGTCGACTCAAAATCCACATTCTTCAAAACTGTTAACGCAAAGGCCTAAACAGTGGCACCAATGGTCAAAATGACTAATTTTGCCTGCAAAAGGCTCTAACTCCACCAAAACATTTAAAATATGGACCAAAAGCAAATTTTGCCCTCAAACACCACAACTTGCACACAAGTGCATAAGCGCTTCCAATCAGTCATTAGACAAGGGGCATCAAAATACAAAATTCAGCTCTCAATGTGAATCAGTGCTGCATTACTGGTCAGCAGCTTACATATCAGTGCCAATTTGCTTTCTTGCAAAAAATAGATCCAGACTCATATACAATGATTTTTCAAATTTTATTGAATGCAGTATTCATTCTTTTTTTTTTTAGATTGTGGCTAAGAAATGAAATATTCCAACAGAAACCACATATATAGTATGAAAGAAAAAATACAGTAAAATCCATCACTGTGTAAGACATAAGGAAAATAAAAATAAAAAATTCTGTACAATAAAGAAAGAAATCTCTTCTAGTCAATTCTCTCTTGAGGAATAGGCCACATGGCCTCATCTACATCGCACTCAATATTTTCTCTTGCGATGCTCCTAGGGAAAAATCTTCTTGCATGCCTGATCCAGCCTTGGCATGCCTCTGCATCTATATCTTGGGCAGCAGCGGTCATTGCATCGATCAAGGGCATCTGGTCATAGGGGCGATGATCGTAAACCTTCCATCTCCATTCACATTGAGAGCTGAATTTTGTATTTTGATGCCCCTTGTCTAATGACTGATTGGAAGCGCTTATGCACTTGTGTGCAAGTTGTGGTGTTTGAGGGCAAAATTTGCTTTTGGTCCATATTTTAAATGTTTTGGTGGAGTTAGAGCCTTTTGCAGGCAAAATTAGTCATTTTGACCATTGGTGCCACTGTTTAGGCCTTTGCGTTAACAGTTTTGAAGAATGTGGATTTTGAGTCGACTACTGCGTCAAAGCAATCAAAAAAAACTGTAATACTCATATATCTCAAGGCAGCAGACGTGGAGGAGGAGTTGCAGCCATTTTTGATTCAAGCCTGTCAATCAATCCTAAGCCAAAACTAAATTATAACTCATTTGAGAGTCTGATTCTCAGCCTTTCGCACCCAAACTGGAAATCAATGCAGCCAATTCTGTTTGTTATTGTGTATCGTGCTCCTGGTCCATACTCTGAATTCCTATCTGAATTCTCTGAGTTGCTATCAAGTTTAGTCCTTAAATCAGATAAAGTAATTATTGTGGGGGATTTTAATGTCCATGTGGCGTTGTAAATGACAGCCTTAGTGTAGCATTTACTTCCTTAATAGATTCTATTGGCTTCAGTCAGAGTGTACAGAAACCAACTCACTGTCATAGCCACACTCTCGACCTCGTCTTATCTTATGGCGTTGAAATCGAAAATTGAATAGTCTTTCCTCAAAATTCTTCTTTATCTGACCATTACTTGATAACCTTTGAATTTTTGCTGCTGGACTTCGCTCCTCTAGGAAAAAGCTACTACTCTCGGTGTCTATCGGATAGAGCAGTAGCTAAGTTTAAGGAAGTAATTCCGCCAGTCTTGAGTTCACTTCCATGTCTTTATTAAACGGAGGACTACTATGTTAATCTTAGTCCCTCCCAGATCGATTCTCTTATAGATGAATCTGGTAGCCTACTGCGAACGACTCTCGACTCTGTTGCTCCGCTAAAACAGAAAACTATAAAGCATAGGAAGTTAGCTCCCTGGTATAACTCCCAAACTCGTAAATTAAAACAAAAATTGCGTAAACTTGAAACCATCTGGCGCTCCAACAAACTGGAAGAATCCCGCCTAGTTTGGCAGGACTGTCTTAAAATATTAAAGATGAGTAGTAGGCTGCTCTGGCATTACGGAGAGCCTTATATAGAGGAAAATAAAAACAACCCTAGATTTCTTTTCAGTACTGTAGCCAGGCTGACAAAGAGTCACAGCTCTACTGAGCCATGCATTCCTAGAGATCTTAGTAGTAACGACTTTATGAACTTTTTTAATGATAAAATTCTAGCAATCCGCGACAAAATTACTTGCATCTTGCCTTCAATTGGAACCGCATTACCCTCAAACTCAGGAGTTTTAAAACTAGCATTAAGACCTGATATATATTTAGACTGCTTTTCTCCAATCAACCTAAACCAACTAACGTCAATGATCTCTTCTTCTAAACCTCAACCTGTCTACTAGACCCGATACCAACCAAGCTACTGAAAGAAGTCTTACCCTTAGTTAGCGCGTCGCAATTAGATATGATCAATGTGTCTTTATTACAGTTTTTTTTGATTGCTTTGACGCAGTAGTCGACTCAAAATCCACATTCTTCAAAACTGTTAACGCAAAGGCCTAAACAGTGGCACCAATGGTCAAAATGACTAATTTTGCCTGCAAAAGGCTCTAACTCCACCAAAACATTTAAAATATGGACCAAAAGCAAATTTTGCCCTCAAACACCACAACTTGCACACAAGTGCATAAGCGCTTCCAATCAGTCATTAGACAAGGGGCATCAAAATACAAAATTCAGCTCTCAATGTGAATCAGTGCTGCATTACTGGTCAGCAGCTTACATATCAGTGCCAATTTGCTTTCTTGCAAAAAATAGATCCAGAACTCATATACAATGATTTTTCAAATTTTATTGAATGCAGTATTCATTCTTTTTTTTTTTAGATTGTGGCTAAGAAATGAAATATTCCAACAGAAACCACATATATAGTATGAAAGAAAAAATACAGTAAAATCCATCACTGTGTAAGACATAAGGAAAATAAAAATAAAAAATTCTGTACAATAAAGAAAGAAATCTCTTCTAGTCAATTCTCTCTTGAGGAATAGGCCACATGGCCTCATCTACATCGCACTCAATATTTTCTCTTGCGATGCTCCTAGGGAAAAATCTTCTTGCATGCCTGATCCAGCCTTGGCATGCCTCTGCATCTATATCTTGGGCAGCAGCGGTCATTGCATCGATCAAGGGCATCTGGTCATAGGGGCGATGATCGTAAACCTTCCATCTCCATGCACTGAAGAATTCCTCTATAGGATTTAAAAATGGAGAGTATGGAGGAAGGAATTGTGTCATCATCCTCGGGTGCCCTGCAAACCACTCATTCACCACACGAGAGTGGTGGAATGCCACATTGTCCCAGATGATTACAAACAGAGGCATGCCAGGCCTCAACAGCCCTCTTTCCTGAGGAGGGATGAGCCTGTCATGCAGGATGTTCAAAAATGCAATGAGGCGCTCACTATTGTAGGGACCAATAGTTGGAATATGGCAGAGGACACCATCATTAGAAATAGCAGCACACATAGTAATGTTGGCGCCCCTCTGCCCTGGAACTGTAATAGTGGCCCTATGCCCAATGAGGTTCCTCCCACGTCGCCTTACTTTACAGAGGTTGAAGCCGGCTTCATCCACATAGATGAAAACATGATGTGCCCCCTCAGCTTCAAGCTCCATGATACGCTAAAGGAAAAAAGCAAAATTACAATTGCATACAGTAAAAGTACCTCCAGTTTACTGTAACTGCATGATATGCCAAGGCATAAGAGTATACGTAGTACTGTAATGTGTCCTTACCTCCACATATTGGCATCTGGCCTCCTTCACAGCATCCGAGTTCCTCTGGAAGGGAACTGTGTAGAGCTGTTTCATTGCCATATTGTTCCTTCTAAGCACACGGGTTATTGTGGTCTCACTCAAAGTATTTATATTTCTAAATACCCCCTGATCTGCAATCACTGCTGCCCTGATTTCCCGCAACCTAATGGCATTATTTGCCAGAACCATGTTGACAATGGCTGCCTCCTGCTCAGCATTCAAAAGTCTTCGTCTACCACCACCGACTGGTAGCCTTTCGATTCTATAAACAACACATGAAATGTGGAAAAAAATACATGAAATAATGTATATCACTACGGATATATCTGTATATACTGTATAAGTGACATTACCTGTTCTCCAGTCGAAAATTTCTGACAATGGATGCAACCGTGTTTCTATTGACAACAGGTTGGACTCTTTGTCCAGCCTCTCTAAATGAAAGACCATGATTTACCACATGATCAATCAAAGTTGCCCGAATTTCATCAGTAACTTGAGCCCTTCCAGCTACACCTCCACCTCGCACACGGACTCCTCTTCCTCGGACTCCTCTTCCCCTGAGCCCTCTACCTCTCACTCTCATCTGCCTTAGACCATCCATGCTTGCAAGTTACAACACACAACGTGGCACCTTTTAAGCCTGCAGACTGATTGCTAATTGAAAAGTTGTGTGCAGCAGTGTCAAACAGGTGCTTCAGTGATTTCATACTGGTCAAGAAGTTTCTAAGAGATGGGAACATATATTTTCTGTTTGGTTACCACAGCTAAAGCAATGGAGTTTGGACTGCTTGAATGACATCTGCGTTAACTGATTTGCAAAAGGGTGCGGGAAGTGTGTCAAAACAATGACAATGGGTTAACTCATTTGCAAGAGGTGTCTTTTGCTCTGCTGAGAGAGTGATGATGAAGACTGAGAGGTTACCAGTTTCTTCAACCAGGTCAATGCAATCAAAAAAAACTGTAATATGGCTGGGAGGAGCTTCGTTTAAGCAAACATAGTCTTCCTCACGCAGCCAGGTTTCAGTCAGGCAGAATAAATCAATATGATTATCTGATATTAAGTCGTTGACTAATACTGCTTTAGATGAGAGAGATCTAATGTTTAAGAGTCCACATTTAATTCTCCTATTTTGTTTTACTACAACGGAAGTGCTAATTTTTATTAGGTTTTCATGTGAAATCTCTCTTCTGTTTGACTTAATTAATTTGGTTGGTCGGGGGACAGACACTGTTCTTATGTGGTTTTGGTTTTGGGTGGGTGACTGCTCTAAAGGAGGCGCAGAGAAGTGTGTAAGACTGCAACTCTGCTTCCTGGTCTCAACACTGGTTTGTCATGATCTAGGACTACCAATGAGATCAGCGATGTTTCTAGATAGGAGAGCAGCTCCATCCAAAGTGGGGTGGATGCCATCTCTCCTGATCAGACCAGGTTTTCCCCAGAAAGGCTGCCAATTATTAACGAAGCCCACATTGTTATCTGGACACCACCTCGACAGCCAGCGGTGGAAAGATGACATGCGGCTATACATGTCATCACTTGTAAAGTTTGGCAGGGGACCAGAGAAAACTCCGACATCGTTTTTGCATATTCGCATACCGAGCCAACATTAATTTTAGTGACCTCCGATTGGCGTAATCGGGTGTCATTAACGCCAACGTGAATAACAATCTTACTGTATTTACGTTTATCCTTAGCCAGCAGTTTCAATTGAGCTTCGATGTCGCCCGCTCTGGCCCCTGGGACACATTTGACTATGGTCGCTGGTGTTGCTATTTTCACGTGTCTCACTATGGAGCTACCAATGACCAGAGTTGGCTTCTCAGCGGGTGTGTCGCTGAGTGGGGAAAAACGATTAGACTCGTGAACATGGTGGTTAACCTTGGGCTTCGGTTTAGAACTATGCCTCCTTCGGACATTCACCCAGCCTCCCGGCTGCTCGGGGTTTGCCGAGGGACGGCTAGCTGCTACGCTATGTCGGCCCGCACCGTGTACAGCTAGCGTCAGCTGGCTGGTTACAGCAGCAGCCGACGGAGGATTGTTGGTGCGGAACCGCGCTTCTAAATCATTTATCCTCGCCTCCAAAGCAAAAAGTGAACTACATTTATTACATGTACCCTTATCAGTAAAGGAGGCAGAGTAGTATGACGCAAAGCGCTTACCGTCAGCTGATCGCCCTCCCTCGGCCATGGAAGACAATGGACAAAAATCAGAGTTAGTTTGGGAAATAGGAACAGATATTCTGCTTCTGTCTCTATCAGTTTTGGAATGTTTCAGGAACACAAAAGGTAATGACTGGAGAGTTACATGGCCTATGGTGAGGTCTTGGGAGGGGTTGAAGATCGTGAGCGTGTGGTGGGTTCTCCACACCTTAGAGACTAGAGATGCACCAATCCAGTTTCGATCATGTGGCGTGCCACAGATATAAATTTACTTAATATTATTTATTAACGCATAAAGTGTACATTAGCAGCAAAAGAAATAAATAACACTTGTAACCATGTAAAGTGCACTGTAAACAGATATTTTAAAATATAATATAAAATGTAGTAGCTGCCTGAAACCAGACGGACACCGGCCCTTGCTCCGTGTTGCTCTGTGTACTCATCACTAGCTGCCAGCGTGCTCTGCGCGATGACATAACCAGCATAGCAAACAGAATTGAAGTGACTAGATCGCTGTCACTGTGTGTAGGATGTTAATAAATATGAAATGGCTGGATCGGAATGCTGGATCGGCCTCATTCATCCGATATCCGATCCAGCTAATTAGTCGATATCGGAGCAGATATCTGATCCGAGTATCGGAGCATCTCTATTAAAACCCATAAGGCTGTTGCTAGCAGTGAGCCTATGAACCAAAGCACCCGTTCCATGGTGGGTGATTAATTTATGAAAAGGTGGAGTGGGGTGAAAGGGAGACGAATTTCTTGCCTTGGGTTCTTCTCGAAGCTGTTTAGCGGATGTTTTATTATCTCTTTCCTTCCTCACGAGACGGGTTCGTCTGGGACTCACTGATTTTGGATGCCCGTCCCCGCAATAGCTGCAAGCATGATATAGTTACAGTTGACAAATTGCATATGTTTTTATAGATTTGTGGAACATTGGAGTCCAAAAAGATGTCACCTTATCCTCATCGGCTTTTGGGCCTGCCGGCGGATGGACTAGGCTATAGCCACGGGTTTGGGACACAGCTTGCATAGTGTGAGAAGAACTGCGAATAGTGCAAGAAAGAGCTTAGCAGCCAGTGAAGTGCCTGCTGATTAGAGCCAGGTCGACCACAGACCAGTCCAGTCTTTGCTTAACCTCTGAATGAACATGGCAGCCCTGGCAGAGAATGATTTGTGGTATTCATAGAACAGAGTTCCCCCGTATGACATGGCAAGATCGGCAATGATGGAAAGATCCAGTTCGGCTGGACGGGATGGATAGGCTTTGCAGATTACATCTCTGTATACGCCATAACAACGGAGAATCCTGCTAGTGTCAGAGTCTTTCCAGGTCTAGGATCATTAAGCTATCTTTTCACATCACGGACACATCACCACAATCTACCACACGCTTATCATTAGGCTTGTTCAGGATGGTCTTGGCTTGACTTGACTTATCACGCCGACGAGAGCTGCAGGTGTCTGAGGGGGCGGGCTCTAAAGGCGAGTCCACACCGGACCGAAAATCGGCGTCTTTGAGAGAGTCGGCGTCCGTGACATGAGTCTGCTTGGTGTGGTTGCTCGAATCAGCCCACGTCGGCGTTCATTTCAGCCGATTCAAATGTGTCATCAGCCATGCGAGTCGGTGACTCTTTTACCATTCTGATTGGTGGAGGCTAGCAGCTTGACTAGCGAATCAGTGAAGCCCGGAAGTGACGATGTAAACATACCAGATAACCAGTAAAAATCGAAGAAGGTGGTCTAGAGAGGACCGCCTACTTCCGGTTTTCGTGTTTTTTGGCCCACAATACAGATTAGCGCCGCCTGTTGTTTTGGAGACATTACATCTCGCGCAAGCGCGGAACGTATGGCGTCGGCTGTAGTTCCGTAGGTGTGAACCTTCCAAGTCGTTGTTCGAGTCTGCCATGTTAAGTAGCCTGACTTCACGAGTCGGGCAGTCGGTGCGGTGTGGACCCGCCTTAAGAGACTGTAGCCGAACGCCGTCGAGTCTGACAGCAGAGTCAAGGTGACTCAAGGGATAGGCTATATGGGCTATATATATATATATACACACACATATGCACATGTACACGCACACGCAAGGCGACGTGTGTGTTTTTTTTTTTTTTTTTCCTTCTTCAGTATATTTGTATTATCATCCTATGTTTGAATTAACCGACCTCGCATAGTATAAATAGGCCTACTCGCGACACGATGCACGGAACTTTGGGTCAAGCCCTGAGATCAGCAACCAAGATAAAAGGCAAAGCATTCCCCACGAGGTGGCCGCCAAGTGCGGACCTGAATACACGTCATTGAACTTTTAACCAATAAGAACCATTCCGCTGTAGCGGAGGTGTGGGCAAGCCGGTTGCAGCCGTCGTAGACCGCGCTGCTTAGCGCTACAAGAAGCGGCTCGTGAAAACTGTTTTGGTCACGTGATATGGTCGCGACCCTGTGGCGTATTTGTAGTCGGCTGCTAGCAAAAACAAATTCTAGCCATTATGCATCGCTTCAACCCACATACGCCATGGGGTTGGTGTATGTGTTAGGTACGTCGGGTCGGATTCGCCTGCTGAAATCAGAGCGCAGCAGGATTTGACTAGAATGACGTCATTACCTGCGACTGAGGGGATCTGGCTTCTCAGGTTGCCAGAGATGGCAGCAGCGGGAGGGTAGAATGGGACGCCGATGGAGGTTGGGACTGCACTTCCCAGAGTTCTGCGCGGGATAGAGACGCCGTGTCGGAGTGACGTCTTCGACCCGCGTCGAGGAGGGAGCGGCAGGTTCCCGGGATGTAAACACGGCGGCCTGGAGAGAAGAGCTGGAAGGTGACGCGGTAGCGGCCTCTAAGCTTTGGATCCTGGAATTCATGCTGGAAATGGATGACTGGGTGGAAGACAGTGCTGCCATGATGGCGTTGTTTCCCGGAGCTGCAGAGGCGACTGCTCTAGCTCTTTTGGCCGGCGGGGCAGCAGCTGGAGTCGGAGTGAATGCGGAGTTCCGGGAGCTGTGTTTGCGTTTGCTGAAGCTTTCCGAGGAGCGGAGACAGGAGCTGATCGGCGGGTGGAGGTTGAGACCCAGCGCGATTTAAAATAAAGCTAACAGTTCCTGGTGTGCCGCTCCGACCTGAGCGGTAACATCGTTGGCAAACAGAAACTCCAGCGGCTTTGGAATCGAGCAATGGGACATCTGTGCATTACCTTGCCTGCCGGGCGAGAGCTTCGACGGAGAGATGGAGCCCTCTCATCGTCGTAGATTCGTCGGCTTCCTCTGTTTCGGGGTTTTGCTGAGGCTCCGTACCATCATATAGCCGCGGGTCTTCATCATGGACGGAGAACGACGACATCAGGAGCAGCAGGGTGAGTACGAACATGAATAGCGAATTCTCTTCGAACAGGAGCTCGTCTTGAAAACGCCGGCAGAGGAAGCAATGAGGGAGGTCAGGCTAGAGCGGTTTAAATAGCTTGCTCTGAATGCAATTTCCCAATATAGTGGGGCAGATTGCTGAAACAATCTTTCACTTGGTGATACAAGCACCATATTTGGCACACAAGTGCTTCAGAACCTACTCTCTTAGAAAAGTACGTTATCCACTCGAAAATACAAAATGGCCACCATTTTTAAAGATGGCCGCCATTCTAAGCGGTTTTAAACGGTGTTTGAACTGTATTTTGATTGAATAATCCTATTTTGATGGTCTATACATCGAAATATATGTTTTTGAGTGTGAGAAATCCAATTCTGCATTTAGAAAATCAAAATTACTGAATATTATGATGATACAATGGGGATTACACTTTGTCGATATATAGGGTAATGTTAACTTTGATTCTGTGTTTTACAAACAATATGAAAAAAAAAATGATTGACTTGTGTGTTGTTTGATTCGGGAAATGACTTGCTGTTGATGTACAGCTTGTGGACCACAAACTGCTGTTGCAGCTTCGATTGGTTACAGCTTCGATTGGTTCTTCTTTTAGTCCTCACATCTGCAGGCACACAACTGTGTACACTTCAGGCTGAAGCGATAGCATTTGCATCGTCCTCGGCATTCAGTCTTGCAGCCACATTTTGTCAACTGCTCACAAGTCTGAGCAATGGGTGGAAGGGTTGTCCAGAGAACTTGCCAGACCTCACCATCTTTTTGCCAGCCCCAGTTGGCAGGGCTTTCAATGTGCATTTTGCACACTGTTGCCTGGCCCCATATGCAGGCAGCTTGGAAGGCAGACCGTTTCACATGCTGAACGAGGGATGCGCTTGTCGGTGGAATGGCATCATAAGACCTTTGCTTCCGAGCAAACAAGTCCAGCCTTGCCTCATCAACCTTGCTTGTAGTACTGTGCTTGTCATACATGGTGATGACAAACTTCTCAAGGATGTTGAGGTCTGCATCGTCTATGATAGGTGGGTATTGACTGAGCTTTTTGAAGACAGGGCTCACTTCAGGGCAAACCTCCCATGCTTGCCATGCAGTTTTCTTGCCTTTACCACGAAAAGCTGACACAACATCACAGCCAGTGAAGGCGTGAAAGAACGACATGCCACTGGATTTCTCTGGGCCAAGATTCACCACCATATCATGAATTGGCAACCACCTAATGGACTGACCCTGGCCAAATTCTACCCAAATCATTTCTAAGCCTGCATCCTGAAGAGTCGCAAAAACACTGACTGCAACAACAATAATATCGGTGTCGCATGCCTTAATCAACACAGACTTCATCTGTTGATTGGCTGCGTGAAGAGCATGTCTGAAGATTCTGGTGTCAGCTTCTTCGTGGTTGCAAGGACTTAAGCCTTCAAGGCTGATGGGTTTGTTTGAAAGAGCCTGCTCTCCTTTGGTCACAACTACGACATTGTCGGGACACAGGGTCACTATCTTGTCAGCTAGGAAGCCGAAGAGCTCAGTTTTGTTGTCGCTGTCTCGCAGGAAGCTTTTCCAGTTGGGTGGTAGTTTGTTTTTTGCTGTCACTCTACGTCGATCTCCCTTACCTCTCTTTGACCTTGTTTCAGCCTTCAGGCTTGAAGTCCAGTAGGCATCAAAAACGATGTCTGTTCGCTTATACTTTGATGAGTATGTCTGGATCTTTGGAACTACATCTTGGACAGCATATTCCTCAAAGGTCTTTGATGTCTTTGGAGACAATGAATACACAAGAGAGGAACCATCAACGATAATAGCATCGCATTCTGGTTGTGTGTCAGGAAGAGAAATGGTAGCTTCCAGAATGTTTGCAAGCTGTTTCCCTGTGTCGCTCAGTGCTGCAGGGAAAGACTGATTCTCATACTTAAAGAACTCAAGCAGGTCACACTCTCGTGATTGGCAGGAAACTGCAGTGAGTACACCACTACAAAAGTTAGTAAACTACAACTACAGCTAGTACACTACAAGCCGACACTGAACCCCATGCTGAGTCTCACAGCAGTGATGTCACCAGTGTGCCCTGGTTGTGCTTTGACATCACTCTTATAAAATAATACAAAACAATAGAGCCTGACCACAGCATTTCAATGAATGATCATGGATGTTGCCCTTCAACTTAATGCAATATCTGTGATCAGACAGCTTCCGAAAATGCTAATTTTGAGTCACGTAATAGCCGCCATTTTGAAAAAGGGCAGCCATATTGGAATTCAAATGACACCATTGAGTTTTTCCTGTCAGAATACATTCATTTTGATGTTTGGATCATTAACACATTTCTGTTCATTCAAGTTCTACTTCGAAAACCTTTTTTGCATTTGATGAGGCGGCCATCTTGGATTTTCAGCTGGATAACGTACTTTTCTTAAAAAGTACATCCTGAACGTCATTTGTGCCAAATTTGGTGCTTGTATCACCAAGTGAAAGATTCTTATGGAATATTGTCATAATCTGCCCCACTAATAGGAAGCGGGTACGGGGAGTCAGCTGAGCCGTCAGCTGATCTCCTCGGTTTTGACAGCTACGCTGTTGCTGCTGATTTAGAGCTTGACGTCGTGGCCTGCCAGAACTAACGCTACGCTTGATGTATGAGAGGCCGTTTAGGAAATAATTAATATTTGCTCTCACATGTTACATCATACTCTCTTACAAACACTACTATAGTCACACACACTGACTACTATAGTTACACACACCTACTATCATACTCTCTCGCAAACACTGCTATAGTCACACACACTTACTACTATAGTTACACACACTTACTATCATACTCTCTCACAAACACTACTATAGTCACACACACTTACTACTATAGTTATTTATTTATTTATTTGTTTATTTCGGGCATGTCCGTTAAATCATCATCACACATCTTTGTTCACATAGTAAAATACACATGGCAGAAAGGGAAAGCGGGAGAAGCCAAGGCTTATCTAGTCCCGCCCCCATTACCCACAGGATAAAATCGTCATCATAATCTTTTCTTATCATTGCATTTTCCACTTGACATAACTTTTCCTTTTTCTTGTGACATTTGACATAACATGTTACAGCAGTAGGTGGTACAGAGAGCTGAAGTCCAGTGCATACAGATTACGTGTGCGTCTGCACACATGTACGTATTAGTTCATCACGAGTGAGCAGCAGTCTCATCATGTAACAAAGTCTGAAGGGGGTCCAATCGCCTCATGTCCAAGTCAGAGTATAGTGGCGCATCAACATCAGTAGAAGTTTTGGCTACGCATTTGTAGACCAGGTGTCTAATCTCTGTGTCCTCCTTCACTGGTGTGAGAAACATTGAGCTGGGATTTCTGTCTCCATCCTTATCTATTTGTTATGACCACTGGGTTGTCCTTCTGCGTGATGTTAAACTTTAGGTAGGGAGGGTTGTTTGTTTTTTTTTACTTTTATTTTTAATCATGTTGTTTAGAATATGCCATAATTTTTTGTATACTTCTGCTAGTAAATTGCTGTAATATTCTTTCTAGCGTTCTGACTGGGCTGTCCTTGATTTACTGAACTGTCTGTACAGAGTATATTGTTGTAGTATATAATATTTCACCCACACATTCATTGAAGTCTTCTATTTTTGAGTTAGGTGCTCTGTAAACACAGCTTATAACTATATTTTTACCTTTCGTTACACAGATTTCAATTGTCACACAATCCAAGAAGTGATCCACAGCTTTAGACATATTTTGTACTCATACTTGGTGTTACTGTCAATGAATAGTTATATCCATCCAGGAAAAAACTCGGTGTCTTTGTCTTCATTAATCCAGTCTTTCAGTCCGTATAAGAACCATTGAACTTTGCTGTGCTGTAGTTATGGAGAGTTTGTGAGCCATACTTTAGTTATCGTATTTCTCTGCTTCAGCAGTGCAGTCTTGAATTTTCTGTTGGTGAATTTCAGCATAACAGCTCGAGTTGCAGACTCTCTCCTTCGGGGTAAGAGGTGACACACCTCGACGTTGTTGAAGTTCACCTCAATGTCTTTGCCAGTCAGGAACTCGGCCACCTGCATCTCCACAGATTTAATCTCAGATTCATCCGGCTCAGAGGCTGCATCAGCCGCAACCGCCCTTGCGTAGTTTGGAGGCCTGATTTTGAGGCCAGTCACAATCACCTCATTCAGTTTACCCTGTTGGTCCAGCTCCTCCACTCTGTTCCCCAGCTCCTTTATCAACTCGTCTTTCTCCGCAGCCTCCTCCCGGAGTTGTTTGACTTCAGCCAACAACTTTTGGAGAGGTTCCATCTTTTTCTTCCTGTCTTTCAGCTCCGCCATCAGCCGTTCTTCAGCTTCAGTCCTCTTGTCTTCATTCTTCACCAGCTCTTCCTTCATTGCCTCCAGGCTTCCCTACATTGCCCCTAGGCTTTCGGTCAATAAGTCCAATTTAGAGTCAGTTTCAGCATGGTTTTTCTTCGGCGGCATTGTCACACTTTTATTTTAAGAACAAGTTATCTCAAAAACTTGTTTTTGTCTCAGCGCGCTCTCTGCTGCTGCTGCTGTCGACCTTGCTGTGAGTGTTACACACACTTACTATGATACTCTCTCACAAAAACTACTATAGTCACACACATACTATCATACTCTCTTACACGCTATTATGGAAGGAACAACATAATAGTGAATGTATGAGAGAATAATATGTGATGTGTGTGAGTATAGTAGTATGTCTGAGAGAGTTTGATTGAAACGGAAGTCAACTTTAATTTTCAGTTTCTGATTGGCTCATCACGGGTGTAGGTACTGGATGTGTCTCTCCAGTGGAATCTCAAAGACAATGTGCCGCCTCCTCTAAGATGACCAATTTGCATGGATGTATACAGTCTATGATGTTAACGTGAAAATGGTCGACCGGGACCGTGTCAATCAGGCAATTGGACTTTTAAATAACATTTTAACCTGTTCCGAAGTGATAACCACAATGTTGGAAATTTCGAACCAAAATCAACAGCCCTCATGTAGCCCGGGCGATGAGGAAATGCGGTGGGTCTTCAGACCTGGAGCATCAGGTGTATCAGGGCAGAGCGGATCCTTTCAAGCTAATGGCAACCAAGCAAATCAACCTCAATTTCAAACACAACAGTACTTTGGCGGATGGGCTACCAGCAGGTCAAGGAGGAGGTAAGGTCATTTTTAATTGAGCCTTATGGACTGCTTAATAACATTAAAGGGATAGTTCAGAATTTTGGACATAAGACCTATTTTCCAAGTGAGCCGGTGTGTTCGAGACGTCTGGAGACGTTTTCAAGAAATTTCATTCAGTTCTTCTAGTTGCCGAGTTCGCTTGTGCGATGGCTAGCGCAAGTCAATGGTTCTAGCTAGACAGGCATTAAAAGTCTTGCCCACTCCACAGTCTTGCCCACTCCACAGTGCACCCGAGGCAAATCCATTGTAACGGCAGACTATCGATGTACATATGTGTTGATAGAATGTTGAAAAACCAACCTTGCATTTTTAACCTGCACCTGTACGAGCCTGAATATACAGAGGAAGAATTGCGCGAGAGGGATGCTCAAAGGGCAGAATGCGAGCGTCTGTGGAGACCGAGATAGCCCCCGCTGGAGCTGAGAACCGGGACCGAACAAATAGAGACTGGTCGTGCCAGGAGGGAATCCCCCGCAAGGCGTCCGAGGGTTTACGGGTCTACGGACAGAGCAGAGGTCCGGGTTCGCGGTGCGTAATTGTGGGTTTGCGTGGCCGTGGGCTGCCAGTGTTTGCATGAGGTCCAAGCGCTTTTCACCCAGGTCTGAGGGCATGAGTCCCGGTGTTTGCATGAGGTCCAAGCGCTTTTCACCCAGGTCTGAGGGCACGAGTCCTGACAATTTGTCCCGGTTCAATTGCCTATTTACGGGAAGTATTTCGGGCGGCGCGTCTTAGAGTTTTGAGTCCGACGGAGAGTCCGCATGTGTAGATTCGCGGAGCCACCCGCTGCCAGGTGTTGGTCTGCGGTCCTAGGGCTTTTCACCCAGCTCTGAGGACACAACGCCCGAATATTCAGCGGTGTTCATGTGTCTATTAAACGGAGGGAATCCCTGCATCGTGTCCGAGGGTTTACGGTTCTCCTGACGGAGCAATGGTCCGGGTTCGTGGTGCATAATTGTGGCTTTGTGTGGCCGTGGGCTGCCCGGCGAGAGAGCTCCGAGGGCTTTTCAGACAGCCTTGGGGGTATAAGTGCCGACAGTTCGGCCCAGTTCGATTGCCTATTTACGGGCAGTATTGCGGGCGGCACGTCTTAGAGTTTTGAGTCCGACGGAGCAAAGTAAAATGCCGCTGCTGCTGAGACACTAGTTCCTCAAAAAATGGATGATTCATGCGATGCAAGGTTAGTTTTGTTTCAAATATTATTCTATCAACACAGATATATACATCTGTGTAAGGAAAGGTAAAAATATAGTTGTAAGCTGTGTTTACAGAGCACTGGACTCAAAAATAGAAGACTTCAATGAATGTGTGGGTGAAATATTCTCTGAAACAAGCCAAAAGAGAGTTTTTATCTGTGGTGACATAAATATTGACTTGATCTATTTATTTATTTATTTATTTCGGGCATGTCAGTTAAATCATCATCATCACACATCTTTGTTCAAATAATACAATACACATGGCCGAGAGGGAAAGCGGGAGAAGCCAAGGCTTATCTAGTCCCGCCCCCATTACCCACAGGATAAAATCTTCATCATAATAATATCTTATCTTTTGCATTTTTCATTTGACATAACATTTTCTTTTACTTGTGACATTTGACATAACATGTTACAGCAGTATGTGGTACAGAGAGCTGAAGTCCAGTGCATACAGATTACGTTATGTTATGCCCATCCCGTCACAACATCGTGTCTGCTGATTCGTGCCTCTGACCTTTATCAACTCTCATCCAATAATCTGTACCGGTCAACGGTTGAATTTACATACTTTTTCTTAAAGCCACTTTGTGTTGCTGATTTTTTGACTTCTTCTTCTAACACATTCCATTGTCGAACGCCTGTGACCGATAAGGAAAAGGATTTTAACGTAGTTCGTTACCTTGCTTTGCCTGAAAATCATGTTACCTCTAAGATTGTGTCTCTCTCTGTCTAGGAAAAGTATTTGCATGTTCTGGGGGAGAGTTCTGTTAGAAGCTTGGTACATCATTTGTACTGTGCGATAGTTTATTAAGTCATATAGTTTGAGTATTCTTGATTCGATAAGTAACTGATTTGTGTATGCCCTGTAGTTGGCATAGTGTAAGATTCTCAAGGCTCTTTTTTGGAGAATTAACAAAGGGTGTGTGGAGCCTTTATATGTGTGTCCCCACACCTCTGCACAGTATTGCAGGTGCGGAGAGACTAGTGTGCAGTATAACAGATGAAGTGCTTTTTTATTTAGTATTTTTTGTACTTTCCAAAGTATGGACACACTCCTGGCCAACTTCCTTTTTTATTGTCTTATGTGTGGCTTCCAACTTAACATGTCATCGATAATCACTCCCAGTACTTTATTCTCACGGACCCTCTCAATATTAACTCTGTTTACTTGAATGTCTTGTTCTACACACGCGTTATCTCCTGTGCCTTTAAAAGACTCAAGTCACAACAGTGATTTGAGCACTTCCTCTGTAGCATCCTCACACGTTGTTGCATTGTAACTGCTCCTCTTGTACAAGATTAAAGTCAGACGTCGACTTTACTTATGTCTCCAATCTCCTCCTTGGGTGAATTTATTCGCTTACGGGGGAAAATTCTATTAACATTTGGCGCCCAACGTGGGGCCCAATATCTGTTTCTCTACTTTCCAACTACTTGGACACCTTGCAAGGTGGGCGCGGCTGGAGAGGAGAGCAGTGACGGAGTCCGAACGAAGGAGGAATCTGAGGCATCAAAAATAAATTAAGTAGAGTATTAACCAATCAGATAAAAAAAAAGGTTTACTCAATATATAAAAAAAAAAAAAAAAAAAAAACATTTCTGAGTGAGGGTGGTTTCCACCATTCGGTAAAATATCCGAGATCTAGAATCTCGGAGACTGTGTTTGAAACCAGTAGTGCAGCTAGGTTTAAAGTCCGTGGGTTTGACGCCCGAAAAACGCTGTGAAGCTGCCAAGGATTGCTAGGTTTAAAGTCCGTGGGTTTGAGGCCCAAAAAGCACTGTGTAGCTGAATCCAGGATTCTCAACTTGCCGAGAATGGTTTTACCAAATAGGATGGAAATGTTTTCTTCTCATTTAGCAAGACACAGAGAACTGTGTTGACGACAGTAGACCAGTTACAAAAAAGAAAAGAAAGGAGGGATTCTCCTATCGGGGTAGTTTTTATTAGGAGGGAGTCTTGCTAAGTCAGTATAAAAACCGAGGTCAAGCACCTCGGGATACTGGGTCTTGAGGACAGTATAAGGGACGTCTTTGGAACGACGAGACCTACTTTGATCCCTACCTCAAAGTACTGGGTCTTGAGGCCAGTATAAACGTCTTTGGAACGACGTGAACGACTTTGATCCCCCAGGCCGCCTGAGTTATCAAAAAAAAAGGAAAAGCGCTATCACTCAGGTAAGACAAACTTACGTTTTTTTTTGTGTGTATTTTTTTTTATTATTGTTAAAGTTTTTTGTGAGTATATATACAACCTATATAGAATAAAATAGAATAGAGTGAACTAGATATAAATAAAATATGATGGGCAACAGCCATTTGTGTTGCGGCCGGAACACGGAAGCTGAGTAGACGGGAGATAGAAAGTAGAACAAGAAAAGCAGGAAAAGGAAGAAAGGGAAAAAAAACTAGAGCAGGAGAGAAAAGAAAAAGAAGTACCCAAACAGACAAATTCTAATCTTTGTCTTGTTCTTTATTCTCGCCGAGAGCAACGGAGAGATGATGACGAAGTCCCTTTGGGTCCGACGCCTGTCCCTCCCCCTACCTGGATCGGCCTCATCTGCGGCCACCTCCACTCCACCCCAGGCCGGCACATGTTCCGGCCTCCTCCGAACCGTCAGAAGCCTCCAGTCCGTAAATACCAGGGCACCCATGGGACGCAGAACAAGGGGGTAAAAACTGTAGCGGTAAGACATTCAATCCTCTTGTTTCATCACATACACAGAAACAAGGGAAAGGAGAAGATAAGTGACTACTTTGTTTTGATGATGATGATGATGATGATTGGAGGAGTGATTGCAATGTGTTTTACCGAGAGGGTGCACCGAGAAAGCGGGGTGGATGGTGGAGAGGAGGAGGAGAAGGAGGGAGAGGAGGGGGCGCGGAGGGGAGCAGATCGAGAGACACGAACGGTGTTTGCTAAAACTGGACATTGGGTGAGAGGCTGCAGGTCCGGAGGAGGACGAGGAGGAGGGGCAAGAGGCAGAGAACTCAGACGACATCGAGACTCATCTCCCCGGTGCCGAGAATCACCACCTGCATGACTATCTCAGCAGACAGGACGTACTGGCACACACACACAAACAGCACACAGGATCTCCGCACACACACACCCACACACAGGGAGAAGACACAGAGGCAGATAAGGTCCTTTCAGTGGTAACAATAGACGCCTTGTTAAGCCTAGGAGAGAAACCGTTTTTCTTATATTAAAAGTAAACAATCGCAAAATAAAATTCTTGTGCGATACCGGAGCATGCAAATCAGTTGTGCGGGAGGAAGATGCTGGGGGTCTAATTAAATCAAGGTCAGACGGACTCAGAGTTAAATCAGCCACAGGGCATGTGATGATCGAACAAATGTGCGACCCAGTGTGGATCGAGGATCCTAACACCAAAAGAAAAGTACAAACATCCATGGCCATCTCAAAACTATGCCCTGTTAACTTATTGGGGAGGGACCTTATGATAGCCCTAGGCATAGGAGTAGTTCCATCTGCTGATGGAATGAAAGTATGTAGGGTAACAGGACGCCAAAAACAGGAAAACAACTGCGATGACGACGACGAAGGCCAGTACGTCATAGAGGGGGGCAGGTTAAACTATTGGTACAGCATAGATCTCACAACAACAGGTCCCAGCTCCATCACTGACCAACTCATCCAATTAGCACGCGACAGAGTGCCCCCACCTCCATGATCCAAGTGAGTTGCACTGCACAATGTACTATGACCACTACGGGGTAAAAAAGCGCAAATATGAAGACATGTTTTTCAAAACCTCGAGTTCACAATTGAAATTGACAAATTTATATTGGGACAAAAAGGGGAATTGCGGGATAGCGGTAAAACTAAGCAGAAAAGACATAAAGCTACATCGGAACGGTAGCGCGCCACGCGTTTCTATTTCAAAAGAAGCTGGAAAGATCTTGGCCGCATAATCACCACAGCTGAAGAATCGGGAGATCCGTGGGAAGAGAAAGGTGGGGGAGTTAGCTTTTTACCCAAGTTGGAGATTTATATCATGCAGCTAAATTGGGTAACAAAAGGTACAAAGGCTGTTCATCTATAAGGGGGGAACAAACACAACATGGCAGAATAATACCAATTAACTGAAGAAGAAGAACATCAATTAACAGGTGTTCCACTAATATTATGGTCAACTGGGTCTGCAGATGTGGGTAAAATAAAAGATATAGAACCGAAAATTACACCAAAAGGATCATTCAGACCATATCAATGTCAGTATCCACTAGGGTTGCACATCTCTCTGTGATAAACGGTTCAATATGCATCTAGATACACAGGTTACGATTCGATTCAAAAACGATATCCTTTAATTACAGACCGATCGATTCCATGCAGTGTAAGAACGATACGATTCGATTCTACGGTTAATATTTGTTGTAGATATTTTATAAAATAAAGAAATAAAGAATTCTATGAAAGTGACAGTACTATAGTTTCTTTTCAAATATGTAAAATACCACATATCCCCAAGCATTGTGGCTGTATGGCACTGGCAAAAAACAACAAAACAGAACAACAAAATCACATGTCAATGTATTTATTTTTAGACATGGATCAAAAAAAAGTCTGTCTGAATCGTTGGATGGCGGTCACAGGACAGTGTCGTGGATGCTACCCGTGCTGCGGCCGCCTCTTGTGGCGCAAGTTGAGACACAAGCGATCGACATTCAAAGCCGTCCATCTCTCACGTGCAGTCGTGGAGTACCTGCGGTCACACGGCAGCGTCGCAGCCGCCTACCTGTGCTGCGCCCGCCTCTCCACCTCCTCTATGTTCCGTGTTGTCCCTTGTTTATAACTCATACCAGCTAGCCAGCTATGGCATTTCGCCGGCAGCTTCAGCTCTCGCGTTGTTTTAGAGACGCTGGTGTAATGCACCATAGATATGATGCCGCCGACTGCTTCAAAGTCTTGCGATACCCGATCCATGACTCTGTAACCGATTCATCTAGGAATTCATTGATAATTCGTATCGATTGACGAAGCTGCTACCGATGCAGCCATATCTCTCACTTGTTGAACCGAATACCCGCATCGGTTTATCGTTTACAACCCTAGTATCCACTAAAACCAGAGGCCGAAGCAGGCATAGAACCAATCATAAAATATCTGGCTAAGCAGGGATCATCATAGAATGTCCTGATTCACCCTGTAACACACCTCTGTTTCCAGTCAAAAAGGCAGCACCATCTACAGGATGGCGCATGGTCCAAGACTGGCAGGCTGTCAACAGAGCTGTGATACCAAGGGCACCCCTAGTGCCAGATCCACGTACGCTGCTAAATGAGTTAAGTCCACAGGCCAAATTCTTCTCAGTTATTGATCTAGCAAATGCTTTCTTCTCTATTCCAGTGCACCCAGACTCACAGTTTTGGTTTGCATTTCAATACAGAGGAAAAAAGTACACTTACGCAAGGATCCCTCAGGGATATTGTGAAAGTCCTACCATTTTCTCGCAGGCAATGTCATCAAATCTAGCCAAATTTAACCCACCAAAACAAAGTCAAATTCTGTTGTATGTCGATGATATTTTGATAGCTTCAAAAACTCGAGCTGACTGTAAAACAGACACTCTGGCGCTGCTGAGTTTTTAGCTGAACAAGGTCACAAAGCAAGTAGAAACAAACTCCAGCTGTGGAAACAAATGGTGAAGTATTTGTGTTTTAACATATCCCAGGAAGGAAAACATCTCGATGACAAATGCAAAGAAGCACCCAAAACCACCAAAAACAAAAAAAACAAATGATGTCATTCTTAGGCATGGCAGGCTTTTGCAGGCAATTTATTGCTAATTACGTTGAATTAGCACAACCACTGCAGAGTGTAATCTATGATCAACCTATGGCAGCCGGGGATAATATTATTTGGACACATTATTTGGTCCTTTGACCGCCGAGACCGCCGAGACCGCCGAGTCCTCCTTTGAAGACTGTGGCCTAGGACAAAGGAAACACTGCAGACGTTATAAGTTGGCCTCCTGTTGCAGCGGTGTGCTGCGGTGGACGAGTCCACCTCCTGTTGCAACGTGGTGTTGCGATGGAAGAGCTGTTCTTAAGATGGCGCCGGTTTATACAGCTCACGGCTGCTCCCGGGGACCTCCTTGGGTACCTGTGGTTGTCAGCCAATAGGGCACCAGTTGTGTGACGTTACACTTCGCACCTCGGTGAGAAGTGAAACTGAAATGGCAGTTGTAGTTTTTTATCTCCTGGTTTGAGCCATATGACGGCAACTACACCTGTCTGTCTAGAGAAAAAGGTACGGTTAGTGTAGGAACTCTGGCTCCCTGTAATCTAACCCTGAAGTTATCAGCAGGAGAAGGGGTTATGCAGGATGCGTGGGTGAGAAGACAACTTGTGACCAGGGCGGACATCTGGTGGTTCTGCGGTGGTAAGACACTTTGACCAACATTAACAATAGATTGGATTAACTATTTGTATTATAATCAACAGAGCTTCATCAAGAGACGGCATCAGGGGTTATCTATACAATTAGATAGGACTAGTCTCTTGGCATGGCAGAAATGGCTGGTGCTGGACATGCTGCTGGCCGAGAAGGGAGGCGTGTGCAAGATGTTTGGGGATATGTGCTGCACCTTCATTCCCAATAACACCGCCCCTGACGGCAGTGTGACTAGGGCGCTGGCAGGTTTGACATCGCTATCCGAGGAGTTTGCAGAAAACTCAGGTATTGACGATCACCCTTACTTTTCATTGATGGAGAACATGTTTGGGAGGTGGTCAGGGCTCATACAATCAGTTTTGATAACCATAAAAATAATGACCATAATTATGACTACGTTGTGTTGTTGTTGTGTTCCATTCCTGAGAGACTTAGTTCAGAGGCTGATTGACGTTCCCATGAACAAGATGTTACTGTACACCAGAGTGCCGGATGAGGAGGATAAAGTGATGCAACATCATATCTATCAGATTACAGTGTTGGGGACCTAACCGTTAGGACTACACAATGCGGCCTACAAAAGCCTACACATGCGGCCAGGACAAAGGAACAAATGAGATTAAAAACTACACCGCCATTTTAGTTTCACTTCTCACCCAGGTGAGAAGTGTGATGTCACAGCAGGTACCCCACGGGGGGTCCCCTGGAGCGGCCTGAGCTTTATAAACCGAAGCCGCCTAGAGAACGCTCTCTCTTCTGCTCTTACGCTCTTACACTGGCTCTTCCAGCGCAACACCACGTTGCCACGGGAGGCGACCCCTCCACCAACAGGAGGTGGACACGGCCCCGCAGCGCACCGCTGCAACAAGAGGAACCAAGCCGGTTCCTGCCGTCCAGCTACCAGACGCTGTCTGAAGTAAGCTGATTAAATCGCCAAGCCGCGATTATATCGCCGTCCGTGGAAGAAAGGAACACGGACTGTTTTCTTTATTCGAGTTTGACCAACGAGAGGAAACCCACTCCGCTCTCGCCTGGACTAAGCCGACTCGTCACGTCTCCCGCGAACGCCGGGACTCACAAATTACCGTCGCGAACGCCAGGACGGATTCGCAACCTACGCAACGACACCAGTAAGAGGCTATCAGTCTGGGCAGAGACATAAGTGATAGTGTAGGACATGCTTGTAATTCTTGTTAATGTGTTTTACGTTCTGATCGTGGACCGCCGAGTCCGTTCGTTCATGTGCTGCTGTATTTGAATACTGATCGTGGACCCACGCAGCTGGGTTGGTTTCTGTAACAGTGTTTTCGACTAACCTCCGCCATATTCGCGAGCTCAGAAAGCCTCTACTATCAGTTAAAAGATCGGTCTCGCGGAATAAACGCCAGTTCATTCACGCGAGCCCGTGTGATAGGCACGCTTTCTGTCCCTCAGAAATATCGCGCGCTCATTCTTCCCCTCTCTTTGTTTGTGTCGCGCAAACGCACACACATCCTCCGCCAGCTGTTTCCAGCTGCGGACATTAAGGACATAGCGCCACCTCTCTCTCTCTCTCTCGCTACTCCATCTAACGTCAGTGGCTCCGCCCCTGAACGCCGTGAGGAATAGCTCCATCTGGTGGTCGCGCTTGACCATATCTCTCTCTCTCGCTCTCTCTCTCTCTACACGCACGCACGCACACACACACACACACACACACACACACACACTCCACGTGTGTCTTCTGTAGCTTAGCTTTGTGTGTTAGGTAGTTAGGTAATAAGGCTTTGTTAATTGCAGTGTTATTGATTGTGATCATTATTACTGATTTTAATAAAACTTATCGATTATAACTAGCGGTCTCTTGTGCTTGTTGTGTATATGTCACTGGATAACAGCAGGTTGTGAAGGCTAGTGCTTGAATTTCACGCCTTTTTAATTGTTAGATTGTTTTTGTGCTTCTATGCCAATGATCACGATCCTTGGCATTTGAGTATAAAACCTTTATATTGAGACTGAATACAGTTTTAGGTTAGGCTTTTCCCTGATCCCAGGGTGGTGCCCCGTTTATTCATGATTATATCATGATAATATATTAAATATAATTATTAATATCGATAATCATATTGACATTAATAATTAACTGTTGATAACCAAATCTGCTCCTGCTACAACCCCAACAACAGTGACGATAAAATAACCCCTGTGAAGTGTGCTTCCCGATTCCTAGGTGAGCAGAAAGTTCCAGGTGATCTGGAAGCTGAGGACATGTGCGGGGACTTGGAGGATTTCTATGGTGACACTGGAGTTTAAATAAAAACATCAATTCCACAGCACAATGATGTATTTACAGAAAATCCCAAAAAGAAGATGTAAAAACTGATAAGCATTATGAGTGTAGCCTAAGAGAAGGATGTTATCTCCACTATATATATATATATATATATATATATATATTAATCACATGATGGAAGGAAGTTTGTAATGTTTTATTGTTTTCCACGAGCTTAGGGTGAGATTTCCTAGGCAGGGTCAGGTTCAACTAACGGGATCGATTGGTTGACCAGCCTGCGTTGGACAGTTTTGTTTGATTTCTATTCTTCCTTCCTATTAAACTTTAAAGGTACTACAGGTTAGATTTACTAGATGTGCTATGTATAACTCTGTTTTGATTCACTGTACTTTCCCTATTGGACTGGAGTACCATAGGGCGGTCGAGTGTAGGCAGAGGGGCCGTGGGAGAATTTCCCTGCCCGAATGTAAAGATGGATACTGAAGTTGCTAAGAAACTGCCTGACATGGTTTTAGCTCTCACACTCCACAAAATTTAACTAATGATTATGCTTGAGATAAGCATAAACAGGAGGGAATGTTATAAGAATTTTGTATAACATCATGTCTTAAAGTTTTCTTTGTTCAGGTTACAGCTTTATGTGTTGAACTGTTTATTACTTAAGTATGCCCATTGCTGACCCAAATGTTATCAGAGGCCTGGTAGTCATGATGTCTTGTTCTACATGAAGGTTAACTGTCAGTGACGCGTTATCTCCTGTGCCTTTAAAAGACTCAAGTCACAACAGTGATTTAAGCACTTCCTCTGTAGCATCCACACACGTTGTTGCATTGTATCTGCTCCTCTTGTACAAGATTAAAGTCAGACGTCGACTTTACTTATGTCTCCGTTCTCCTGCTTGAGTGAATTTATTCGTTTACGGGAAAATTCTTTTAACAGATATTGCATGTATTTAGTTTTTCCAAGATTTAGTGATAATTTATTTATATTAAACCACACTTGAAGTTTGGCCATTTCCTGATTTACTTCCACAAGTTGGTTCAAGTCACTCCCCGAACAGAAAATATTTGTGTCATCCGCGAATAATATTAATTTCAGAGTATTTGACACTTTGCATATATCATTTATGTATAGTATAAACAGCTTTGGACCCAGAGCTGACCCCTGTGGGACCCCACAGACTATGTCCAAGCTAGTCGATGTGTTATCATTTATTTTGACATATTGGGATCTCTTGTGTAGATAGCTCTTGACCCACTGCAGTGCTACACCTCTAATGCCATATCTCTCCAGTTTAGCTATATCATGGTTAACGGTGTCAATAGCTTTTTTCGGGTCTATGAAAATTCCTATGGAATATTGTTTTTGGTCAATAGCGTCAGTAATGATTTCCACGGACTCAGTTAAAGCTAGGGCAGTTGAACGGTTCCTTCTGAAGCCATATTAGCTGTCATATAACAATTTGTGTTTGTTGATGAAGTTGTCTAGCCTATTTTTGAATGGCTTCTCTAGGATTTTTGACACTTAAGGCAGTATTGAAATTGGTCTGTAATTGGTAAACTCGTGTGTGTCACCATTCTTAAACAGTGCGTCCCAGTTTGAAATGACAGATTGAAAATGTATGTCAAGGGTGAAATGATTCCATCTAATACCTTCATAATGGCCTCATGTCCAGGTCGTCAGCATCAGTTGAAGTTTTGGCTATGCATTTGTTGACCACGTGTCTAATCTCTGTGTCCTTCACTGGTGTGAGAAACATTGAGCTGGGATTTCTGTCTCCATCCTTATCAAAGTGGTCCCAGTGTAGTGGGAGTGAGTCAGGAATGTCCTTGGCTAGCTCTGGCCCGATGTTTACAAAAAATGTATTGAATCTATTTGTTATACTTGAAGTAGGGAGGGTAGTTTGGTTTTTTACTTTTATTATTGGTCACGTTGTTTAGAATATCCCATCATTTTTTAGTATAATTCATGTTTTCTGCTAGTAAATTGCTGTAATATTCTTTCTTGCGTTCATTTAGGATGCAGTTTAACTTGTTTCTATACCGTTTGTATCTCACTTCTGACTGGGCCGTCCTTGATTTTATGAACTGTCTGTACAGAGTTTTTTTTTTCTGCAGGCGTTTATCAATGTTCTTGGGGGCTATGGTTTCTACCCCTTATTCCGATTTAGGTGTCTTTTTTTCACAGGACAGTGTCTGTCATACAGTGTTTTAAATATTTGCAAAAAGGAATCATATGCATCATTCACATCTGTTTCATTGTAAACATTGTTCCAGTTTTGTATCAGTAGTTCATTTTTCAGTGTATTCATTCCTTCTTCAGTTCTGACCCTTATGTATATGTTTTTGTTCGGTGTCTGTCCCACAGTGAATTTGCAGTCATAGATAGCGAAGATAGGTAGGTGGTCACTTATATAATTTATTAGGAGTCCACTTGCTATGTCACTAACGTTAGTAAAGATATTATCAATCAGAGTAGCACTGTGTGTAGTGATCCTGCTAGGGCGTGTGATGAGAGGTTGTAAGCCCATTGTATACATCATGTTAATGAACTCATCGATTTCCGTGTTTTGTTTTGGATTGATCAAGTCAATATTTATGTCACCACAGATAAAAATTCTCTTTTGGCTTGCTTCAGAGAATATTTCACCCACACATTCATTGAAGTCTTCTATTTTTGAGTCCGGTGCTCTGTAAACACAGCTTACAACTATATTTTTACCTTTCGTTACACAGATTTCAATTGTCACACATTCCAACAAGTGATCCACAGCTTTAGACATGTTTTGTACTGTCTCATACTTGGTGTTACTGTCAATGAATAGGGCCACTCCTCCCCCACCTTTGTTCCTCCTGTTAACACATACAAGATTATATCCATCCAGGAAAAAATCTGTGCCTTTGTCTTCATTAATGCATGTTTCTGACACCGCGATGATGGTGAAAGGGTTTTTGAAGTAATTTAGGTATTCCTTGATGTGGCCAAAGTTGGTGTATAGACTCTTGCTATTAAAGTGAATTAGAGACAGTTTCCCGTCCATCTCAATGCTATCATTGTATTGAACTTCAGTGTAGTACTGACATTTCCCAGTCATGTTGAAATAGAAATGGTTGTCCGGGTCAATTCCTTCATTCAGGTCAGATAAGTTATCAGATAAGGTATAATCCACATGTTGATTTGTAATGAGCTCCATACTTCCTTGCTCAGCAATCCTTTCAGATATTCCCATCAGTCTTTCAGTCTGTGTAAGAACCGTTGAACTTTTCTGTGCTGTAGTTATGGAGTGTTTGTGAGCCATACCTTAGTTATCGTATTTCTCCAGCTCATCCTTACTCCTGATCTGGATTACTTTGACTTCTTCTGCTGATGCTCCCTTTGTTTTGATGTAGATTCTGCAGTTTGCCGTCCAGGTGTGTTGTATCTTGCCATCCTTCTTCAGTTGACGAGCTGTTCTGGTGATGTCTGCGTTCTTTTTGGTGTGGTTCTCGTTGATCTAGACTGAAGTCTTGAATTTTCTGTTGGTAAATTTCAGCATAACAGCTCAAGTTGCAGACTCTCTCCTTCGGGGTAAGAGGTGACATACTTCAACTTGGTCGAAATTACGTCTTTTCCAGTCAGGAACTCAGCCACCTGCATCTCCACAGATTAAATCTATTCATTAGGCCCCGCGGCTGCATCCGCAACCGCAACCGCCCTTGCGTAGGTTCCTGATTTTGAGGCCAGTCACAATCACCTCATTCAGTTTACCCTGTTGGTCCAGCTCCTCCACTATGTTCCCCAGCTCCTTTATCAACTCGTCTTTCTCCGCAGTCTCCTCCCAGAGTTGTTTGACTTCAGCCATCAACTTTTGGAGAGGTTCCATCTTTTTTTTCATGTCTTTCAGCTCCGCCAACAGCCGTTCTTCAGCCCTCTTTTCATTCTTCACCAGTTCTTCCTTCATTGCCTCCAGGCTTTCCTTCATTGCCTCCAGGCTTTCGTTGAATAAGTCCCATTTAGAGTCAGTTTCAGCGTAGTTTTTCTTTGGCATTGTCTCACTTTTATTTTAAGAACAAGTTATCTCGAAAAACTTGTTTTGTCTCAGTGCGCTCATCAATCCAAAACAAAACACGGAAGTCGATGAGTTCATTAACATGATGTATACAATGGGCTTACAACCTCTCATCACACGCCCTAGCAGGATCACTACACACAGTGCTACTCTGATTGATAATATCTTTACTAAGCTTTCCGCTTCCGGCTTTGCTACAGTGCAGACGCTTTTCCTCTTTGCTCTCACCCCTGCCTGCGATTTTCTGCTATTTTTTGCTATCTGCTTCTCCTCAATAAGAAACAAAGAGCAACAGCTCCTGGATATTTACAAAACCAGTGGGATTATATTTTCTTTGAGATAAAACGGGCATTTTTCAATATTTTTACGACTTCCTCAACGCTACGGGAGGAGGCCTACCAAACAAGATAAGCCTGAGCCTGCTAAAGGTAATTAGCAGAAGATGCCTCCCTTCTCTACGGAAGATTACCATAAACTCCTACAGAAGATTTTACTGCTGGAAACAAAAATGAATCGGTTAGAAGTAAATGTAGAAGTGAATGGACTTTGTGGGAACAACACCACTCTAGCACTGACTCAAAACAGTGGACAGGAGCATGCTAGAACACAGCTAACTAGCTATAATGAAGCTATGAAGAAACGGACAGGTTGGAAACTGGGTGGGGCTCTCAGGCACAGTCTTAAACTGGTTCAAGTCATATCTACAAGATAGGAACTATTTTGTTTCCATTGGCGACTTTGTATCAGAACCTACCAATGTAACGTGTGGAGTCCCCCAAGGTTCAATCTTGGGGCCGACTTTATTCAACATCTACATGCTCCCACTAGGACAAATCATGCAAAATAATAACATTGACCACCATTGCTATGCCGATGACACACAAATCTATGTAGCACTATCACCAAACGACTATCGCCCCATAGATCTTCTGTGCCAGTGAATTGAGCAAGTCAAAGACTGGATGTGCCAAAACTTCCTACAACTAAATGAGGACAAAACTGAGATAATTGTTTTTGGTGCTAAAAAAGAAAGGTTTAAAGTAATTCAACACCTTCACTCTCTGTCCCTGAAAACCTCAACCAAAGCCAGAAATCTTGGGGTTATTATGGATTCTGATTTACATTTCGACAGTCACGTTAAATCAGTAACAAAATCAGCCTACTATCACCTAAAAAATGTAGCAAGACTTAGAGGGCTCATGTCAGCTCAAGACTTAGAAAAACTTGTACATGCCTTTATTACTAGTAGGCTAGACTACTGTAATGGTCTCCTTGCAGGTCTTCCGAAAAAAACTGTCAGGCAGCTACAGCTTGTTCAGAACGCTGCTGCTAGAGTTCTTACAAAGACCAAAAAATGTGAGCACATTACACCAATTCTTAAATCCTTACATTGGCTCCCTGTATGTCAGAGGATTGATTTCAAAATCCTCCTGCTCACATATAAATCACTACATGGTCTAGGACCGAAGTATATCACTGATATGCTCCCACTACATAAGCCCTCTAGACCACTAAGATCTTCTGAGACCAATCTGTTAGTGATTCCCAGAGTAAACAACAATCACGGGAGAGCATCATTTAGTCACTATGCAACAAATGGCTGGAATAAACTTCCTGAAGATGTAAGACTTGCCCCAACTCTGACCACTTTTAAAACTAGACTGAAAACTTTTATGTTCACCATAGCTTTCTGCTAAATCTTTTAATGTCTGCACTGTTTTTAATTATTGCAAATATGTTTTTATTCTATTTTCTTTCTGTAATGCATTTTTAAAATTTTTATTATTTTCTTTTAATTCTTCTATTTTTCTTTTCTTTTTTCTTCTCACTTTGTTTTATGATGTGAAGCACTTTGAGTCTGCCTTGTGTATGAAATGTGCTATACAAATAAAGTTGCCTTGCCTTGCCTTGCCTACTAACGTTACTGACACAGCAAGTGGACTCCTGATAAATGATATAAGTGACCACCTACCTATCTTCGCTGTCTATGACTGCAAATTCACTGTGAGACAGACACCGAACAAAAACATATACATAAGGGTCAGAACTGAAGAAGGAATGAATACACTGAAAAATGAACTACTGATACAAAACTGGAACAATGTTTACAATGAAACAGATGTGAATGATGCATATGATTCCTTTTTAAATATATATATATAATATAATATTTAAAACACTGTATGACAGACATTGTCCTGTGAAAAAAAGACACCCAAATCGGAAGAAGGAGAAGAAACCATGGCTCACAAAAACTTTGATAAACGCCTGCAGAAAAAAAAATACTCTGTACAGACAGTTCATAAAATCAAGGACGGCCCAGTCAGAAGTGAGATACAAACGGTATAGAAACAAGTTAAACAGCATCCTAAATGAACGCAAGAAAGAATATTACAGCAATTTACTAGCAGAAAACATGAAGTATACTAAAACATTATGGGATATTCTAAACAACGTGACTAATAATAAAAGTAAAAAACAAACTACCCTCCCACTTCAAGTATAACAACATGCAGGAGGATAACCCGGAGGTCATAACAGATAGATTCAATAAAGTTTTTGTAAACATTGGGCCAGAGCTAGCCAAGGACATTCCTGACTCACTCCCACTACACCGGGACCACTTTTATAAGGATGGAGACAGAAATCCCAATGTTTCTCACACCAGTGAAGGACACAGAGATTAGACACCTGGTCAACAAATGCGTAGCCAAAACGTCTACTGATGTTGACGACCTGGACTTGAGGCTAATTAAGAAAGTATTAGATGGAATCATTTCACCCCTGACATACATTTTCAATTTCAAACACATTTCCCACCAAAATGAAAGTTGCCAAGGTTGTGCCACTGTTTAAGAATGGTGACACAAACGAGTTTACCAATTACAGACCAATCTCAATACTGCCACACAAATTGTTATATGACAGCCAATATGGCTTCAGAAGGAACCATTTGACTGCCCTAGCTTTAACTGAGTATGTGGAGATCATTACCGACGCTAACAATATTCCATAGGAATTTTCATAGACCTAAAAAAAGCATTTGACACCATTAACCATGATATTTTAATAGCTAAACTGGAGCGATATGGCATTAGAGGTGTAGCACTGCAGTGGGTCAAGAGCTATCTACACAAGAGATCCCAATATGTCAAAATAGGTGACAACACATCGACTAGCTTGGACATAGTCTGTGGGGTCCCACAGAGGTCAGTTCTGGGTCCTAAGCTGTTTATACTATACATAAATGATATATGCAAAGTGTCAAATACTCTGAAATTAATATTATTCGCAGATGATACCAATATTTTCTGTTCGAGGAGTGACTTAAACCAAATTGTGGAAACAGTAAATCAGGAAATGGCCAAACTTCAAGTGTGGTTTAATATAAATAAATTATCAGTAAATCTGGGAAAAACTAAATACATGCTATATGGGAAAAGAGGCTGCAACAACAAGTAAACAGAGTTAATATTGATAGGGTCCGTGAGAATAAAGAACTGGGAGTGATTATTGATGACATGTTAAGTTGGAAGCCACACATAAGACAATTAAAAAGGAAGTTGGCCAGGAGTGTGTCCATGCTTTGGAAAATACAAAAAATACTAAATCAAAAAGCACTTCATCTGTTATACTGCGCACTAGTCTCTCCGCTCCTGGAATACTGTGCAGAGGTGTGGGGACACACATATAAAGGCTCCACACAGCCCTTGTTAATTCTCCAAAAAAGAGCCTTGAGAATCTTTCACTATGCCAACTACAGGGCACACACAAATCAGTTATTTATCGAATCAAGAATACTCAAACTATATGACTTAATAAACTATCGCACAGTACAAATGATGTACCAAGCTTCTAACAGAACTCTCCCCCAGAACCTGCAAATACTTTTCCTAGACAGAGAGAGACACACTCTTAGCAGGAACATGATTTTCAGGCAAAGGAAGGTAAGAACTACGTTAAAATCCTTTTCCTTATCGGTCATAGGTGTTAGACAATGGAATGTGTTAGAAGAAGAAGTCAAAAAATCAGCAACGCATGAGAGTTGATAAAAGTCTGAGGCACGAATCAGCAGGGATGGGAGCATAACAAATGAACCTACTGCTGTAACATGTTATGTCAAATGTCACAAGTAAAAGAAAATGTTATGTCAAATGAAAAATGCAAAAGATAAGAAAATATTATGATGAAGATTTTATCCTGTGGGTAATGGGGGCGGGACTAGATAAGCCTTGGCTTCTCCCGCTTCCCCTTTCGGCCATGTGTATTGTATTATTTGAACAAAGATGTGTGATGATGATGATTTATCTGACATGCCCGAAATAAATAAATAAATAAATAACAGCACAAGCTCGGGTTCACGTGGGTCTGTTTGGATGTCTGGGGGCTACTTTTACAGATCAGCAATGTTTTTGCTGCCACATTAAAACTTTTAGCTAGTAGCCTATAACACAAGAGCAACTATGCAAGCCTGGTCTGCTGTGGTAAACCTCCTCCCGGTCGTGCGCATTTTTTAAGGAAGTGGTTAAAAATCAATCAGTGGAGTGGTGGATTTATGATTACACCCGATCCTACTGGTGGGGTGTACTACGAAGCTCGATTAGTGAGTTAGCGAGGTATGTTTCACTCAAAGCCTGGGTCAGCTGTGACACGAAAGTCGCTCTCTTTTAGCGTCGCTGTATCACCATGGTAACTTATGCTTTCAACCAAACCTGGTCGGGAGGAGGTTTTCAGTTAAGACTTAGAGCTAAGTGACGTAGACTTTCGTGTTAGATCAGCTACTTAAAGCTAAGCGCAGCTTCCTAGCCTTCCTTTATGAGAGATACAGGTTCTCATCAGAGGGTATTCACTATTTGATCATCCTTGTTGGACCTTATGTTGGTAATGTTACACAAAGAAGCCGTGCACTTGTGCCTGTGTGTCACTCATAGACTTGCCACGGGTACATATTGTCATGCATTTAGTGATGCCGAAACTCAAAAAACGCAAAAATACGGTTTGCTATGCTATCCACAGGGTCGTAGCTGCGCTCAATTCTTTGCTCAATATGTTTGTGAAGTTTCAGGGTTCGGATCCCATGCGATGTGCATTAATGTGTAATTTAAAAATTGTTAGTTCATTTCTTTTGGATTTATGAGACACATTGCCTATCCTGTTAAAAATCCATTGTATTTTTGTTCTGAAGACTTTTTCTTTCTCTCTGAAGCCCTGGCCTGGTGTCTTTTAACTGCCACTACAACTGTAGATAATGTCTCACTGAGTCTAGCAACATAATCATGAACATTAAAGTGGTGTATTAAAGGTACCGGAGTTGGTCATGACATGGGACATTCGAACTGTGACTCGCTGTTTTATCCAATACCAAAAAGTTCTCCCAGAATATGGACTTCGGACTACAGCCCTTCACCTACAGCTTGTTCGACACTTGACATTAACTTTTCTAGGTTAGCCACAGCGGCTTCTTTTTGTTCCGTCCCAGCTGGAAAAGGGATGTACTGGATATGTGGACAAAAAGCATATGAATATCTTCCTAAGGGTTGGAGCGGAGTGTGTGGCCTGGGCTACGTAGTCCCAGCAATGCAAGTTGTGGATAAATTGCCTACAATTCCCTCAGGATCAAGGTCAACAAGATATAAACGAGATGTGTTAATCACCCACTCACAGACATATTGGAGCCGTCTATTCGGCATGCTTATTCCCAGTTATGGTGTATTGTCTTCCCTGAATCAGATAAGAGATCTTTCCAAACGTATAGAGGATTTAGCTAATACCACTTCCCTAGGTTGGTCTCTCTTATCAAAAGAGCTGGCTGCAACCCGTCTAGTTGCCTTACAGAATAGAGCAGCTTTAGACTATCTTTTAGCATCCCAGGGTGGTACTTGTGCAGTGATTGGTGTTGAATGTTGTACTTATGTGCCAGATTATAATGCTAGCCTTTCTGATGTCATTGCACATGTTAAACACATTGCTGATGAAGTGCACACCAGCGATATTAGTAGCCCTTTTGAATGGTTGGAAACACTCATTGGTCGTCGACGTTGGGGTACAAATATAGTTAAATATGTTTTTGTTGGTTTAATCTGTTTTATATTTTTTGTTATTTTTTCTTGTATCAGAGCAATGTGTAAAATTATTACAGCTAAGGTGACTACTAAAATGATGATTCAACGAATTACTCACGACGTACCTAAAGAATTATTTCCTGATGTTCTCGAAGAATTGTGTAGAATTGATGTATTGTAATTTTCTTACTTCACTTGATTACATTTTCTTGTGTATTTACTGTTGTCCTATAGGACAAAATGGGGAATTGTAGAAGAAAATGTGTTACCTTAGTTTTCTTATTTGTTTCTTTATAATGTTCCTTTCTCTCGGGAACATCAAATGTCCTGCTGAGCTGTTTCTATTGAATTTAACCCGTAAAATTTTTCTTTCATACATTGATCAAGGCCCGATGAGTGACCCCTGTAGTGACATCGTCTAACTCTCCCGAGAACGGTCACACCTTGTAGATATCAACAGATGTCTCTTCCTCTGCAGAGAGACATGTGTTGATTCAATGCAAATCCACTCATGACGCCTTCCCTTTTGTTCTCTCGACTGTTCTGTATAAATCCAACTCGGCCAGGCCATTCGACAGACTGGATCTTCATGGATACACTGTGAATTTCTTTTCTCCACTGTCAGCGATTAAACCTCATTTGAACCAGCCACAGAATTGGACCTGAAGAGTTTTCTTCCACACCTGAATAAAACCGAACTCCTCTTCATCCCAGGGAAAGACTGCCCTCGCATGGACCTGTCAGTCACTGTCGAGGGCATCACAGTATTACCTTCCTCAACTGCGAGGAACCTGGGTGTAATCCTCGTTGACCAACTATCCTGCACCCCCAACATCACTGCTGTGGCCCGATCCTGCAGATTTGCCCTCTCCAATATCCGCAGGATTCGGACCTTCCTCACAAAGGATGCAACGCAACTCCTGGTCCAAGTACTGGTTATCTCCCACCTTGACTACTGCAACTCTCTCTGGCCGGACTCCCGGCCTCTGCGACTAAAACAGTACTTTCTGTTCTGATAAATTGTATAGTTAACAACTATAGTTTATAGTTAATACTTACTTATACTTATTATATAGTTATAGTTATGTTTGAAGAAACCAACTTGTTTTATCACATTTTATGCAGAAAACTAGATAATTGTAACACTTTATTAATATTTATTTCTTCTTTATTTCACTCAACAGGGTATCTGAACAAACAAACACAGAATCAGCACAAGAAGTCCTCCTCAGTCTTGCATCTCAAATTGATGCCAGAAGAGATGCAGATTCAACATCAACAGGTCCTCAGTACTGGATGGTGCTCTTCGAGGCTTCAAGAGGCTGTCCTACAATCCCAAGTATCAGAAGAATATCAAGTTCACTGATGACTTGGGACTGAGTGAAGAGGCCGTGGACCTTGGTGGCCCGAGAAGGGAATTCCTGTGGTTGCTTATGGAAGCCCTTGCAGTGTCACCAATATTTGAGGGGAGGGCATGGAGATTGAACCTAGCATTGGACAGCACAGGTACATGATAAAAACACATGCTGTATTTTGGGAACTCTGTATGCTTATTGTTCTTTGAGTCTTTTTTCATTATTATGCTCACATCTTGTGCTATTTTTTGCAGTCTAACTACTCCATCTACTAATTATGAGTACGAATGGATGTCACACACTGAGCTTTTACTGCACATATTTTTTGTCTGTCATTTTGTGCCATATATTTTTATCGATGTTCTCCCTCTATGCCATGTTTGTTCTAGCTTTAAGAGAGGATCGATATTTATTACTGGGCAGGCCATTGCTATAAGTCTGGTACATGGCGGTCCTCCACCAGGATTCTTTACACCAGCGCTGTACTCCCATCTGGTTGGTGGCAGTTCCACGATAAAGCCTGTTCTGGAGGACATTGCTGATGCCGACCTCTATGAGAAAGTCAAAAAGGTCAGAATATATAGTGAATAAATACCAGAGGTGGGTAGAGTAGCCAAAAATTGTACTCAAGTAAGAGTACTGTTACTTTAGAATAATATGACTCAAGTAAAAGTAAAAAGTATTGTCACCCTGTGTTACTTGAGTAAGAGTAAAAAGTAATGGGTGAAAAAACTACTCAAGTACAGAGTAACTGCCGAGTAACCTCCTTTATTAATCAGGTCAAATAATGTCAAATAATGCACGGAGAATTCCCTTAGACAACTGAAACAGTTTATAATAAACAATAATAAATAAATAACTCCACTTGTTTCGGGAGACACAAATGGCAACGCATAATGTAGCTGTTTTTTTTTTTGCCTGGAGTGTGAACATTTCTTTTATGTGGGGCCAGGGGTGTTGTGCCTCCTCCTCTTCGGCTTCTTCGGAATTGCATGCCGTCTCCATCGTTTTGTTTCTGCGCTCTTTTCCACCTGTTTGCCGCGGGGAATGTGTGTGCGGTCATGTGATGGCTTAGGCTTTGCCTGATTGGTGAAACGGAGTTAGACGTCGCTAGTGGCTACATTTGATTGGTGAGATGCAGTTATGTGATAGTCACAGAGCCTCTGGGAAGTCCCGATCTTAAATCATTGCTCTGGTCAGTTGCGCCGCCAGGATTCAATTTCAATGTACGCACAGAAACGGCAAAATACAACAACAAATGGAAAAATACTTTTTTAAGACAAAATCGAATGTTTTCAGTATCAGTGAAATCAGTAGCATACATCATGGTGATCGGCCCGGTGCAAATATTTTTTTTGTGCCCTCCATCCGCGCCCTAAACACAAGCGCACGCTTGTGAGCACTCCATGCACGCACGCACGCACACACACGCTTGGACACATACGCACAGTACAGTATAACTCTCCCGGCCCGGGGAGAGAGACGTGCATCGGCTCGGCCCACAATTCTCAGCAGCAGAGAGGTGACGAGACTAGAGCCGAGCTGTATTGTGTAGTGGAGAGGGGCCAACACGCTATGCGTAATTGCGCACACACGCGCGATCTTCCTCTCAAATGCGGCTGCGTCTCTCCAGGTCACTGTGTGAGCGAAAGAAAAGCTCTGACTTGCTTGGGCAGACGTGGTTTGGTGTCACCCGCTGAAATTTAAATATCTAGTCCACCTTCAAAAAAAGTACGCACAGTGCGTACAGGATTCCGGCTGGCAGCGCCACTGGCTCTGGTCCCCACATAAACAAAACAGACCATGCAGCAGACGGATCGATAAAAAAACAAAAGTAGCGAGCAGAATCAGCCCAATGTAACGGAGTAAAAGTACCGCTCCTTCTTCACAAATTTACTTAAGTAAAAGTAAAAAGTATGCTGCTTTGAAACTACTCATAGAAGTACAATTTTTCCAAAAAGTTACTCAAGTAAATGTAACGGAGTAAATGTAGCGCGTTACTACCCACCTCTGATAAATACACATTATGTTCTGCTATGCTATGGCTCATTTTTTCTGTCTTTATATTGTGTGCTGCTTTCAGATGTCTGAAAGTACGATTTTTGAGGATCTGATGCGTGCTACGGAACCACTGCAAGATTATCTGGCAAATGCTGGGTGTCTCAGGCCATTAAAATGCATTGAAGACAGACATCTGTTAGTTTTTTTTTTTTTAAATTACAACCCGACCCGGCCCGTGGCTTTTAAAGCCCAGACCCGATGTAATCCGACACATCAACATGGATTATCTGCCTGAACCCGGCCCGCGGCCCACCACCCTCCCTTCTTTTTTTTTTCCTCATACACGTATTATCATGACCAGTAGACGGCGATGGTAAATTCACCTACGGTAAGTTTACTTTCCACCAACTCCATCTACTCTTCCACGTCTGCCCCCGCCCCTCTCCATGATGCACGTTACACACAGCAGCCAGACTTTCTTTACACTGAACAGCAGCGATGATTAATACTTTTTTTTTTCACTGAGCGGAAAAAATTAAGCCCAAGGTCCGACCCGAGTCACTTGCTTATATTTTAGACCCGAACCCGGCCCGAACCTGCAGGTCCCGTCGGGTTTGTCGGGCCGACCCGACCCGTTGAGAACTCTATTTTCATGTTCCATGTGGTCCACAGAGTCTCTGGGGCATTTGAAAGGTTTGAAACATAATTTTGAAAGTTTTTATTATAAAGATGACTGGTGGTTTTTATAACAGTTTAATCTCCAAATGCAAGGACATACATACAACATAACATTGAACTGAACACTTTTCATTTAAATCAAATTGGAGAAGGTTTCAAACAACTCATGCAGTTAGCAATTCCTTATTTTCATTTAGTACATTTACATTTACATTTAGGTCATTTAGCAGACGCTTTTGTCCAAAGCGACTTACAATAAGTACATTTGTCAAAAGAAGGAAACAAAGAAACCACAAGGTATCATTGCCGATAAAGTAAGAGCTAAAAATAGAACAAGTGTTAGGTCCTCATCTCAGTAACGTAGTACGTTAAGAGTGACAGTGCTATAATCAGAGTGATATAGGTAAGGTTTTTTTTTTTGGGGGGGGGGGGGGGGGGGTGTTAGAGGGTCATGCTATATAGAGAGTCGAGGTGAAGTCTGAACGGTGAGTCTTCAGCCTTTTTCGGAAGATGGCAAATGACTCTGCTGTCCTGACATTGGTCGGGAGTTCGTTCCACCACTGAGGCGCCAGAACAGAGAAGAGTCTTGACTGCTGAGCGACATTTGTTTGATTTCAGCAATGGTGGTACCAGCCGGCTAGCTGAAGTAGAGGAGCGAAGTGCTCGCTTCGGGGCATGAGGTTTGACGAGTGTTTGAAGGTAGATGGGTGCCGTTCCATTGATGGCCCTGAAGGCCAGTGCCATCGTCGTGAATTGGATCTTAAAACTGCATTTTGAGATACTGATTTTATTGCAGGGCTGTTCACTGAAGTGCTGCTGGGTGACAGGGGGTACGCCTACCAGGCCTTTTTATTGACGGCCTATCCTGACCATGATGCAGGGCGACAAAATCGCTTTAACGTGGCCCTTAGCAGAACCAGGGTCAGGATAAATATGACATTTGGCCCAATAAAGGCCCAGTCACCTGCCTTTGTGGCCTGAGATTGGCCCCAGACTGGGCATGGAAAATCATTGTGGCATGTGTGATGCTCCACAACATTGCTACAGCAAGGAAGGAGAGCGCCCCTCTTGTCGACCCACAACCCCCTGATGTGGTGGACCCCAATATTGTTCTGCTTCCTCCATTGACAGATGTATTTCAAAGCTGCAGGAAGCATTTGAAATAGTTCAGCGTAATCTCCTTTCTTTAAAATTAGTCTTAAATTATAAGAAAACAAAGTACATGATCTTTTCTAAGAAACACAAGTGTGGATCCTCTCCACCACCTCTTTTCACACTGCAGGGTAGATCAATAGAATTGGTCTCCACATACAAATACCTAGGCTTTGTGCTGGAGGAGCACTTATCATTTAAATTACATGTTATGCAATTGCTGACTAAGCTCAGGTTAAAATTGGGGTTTTATTTCAGGAACAGTGCTTGTTTTTCACAGTCAGCTAAGAGAAAGCTGGTGGATGCTACTTTTTTACCTGTTTTAGACTATGGAGATGTGTTTTATAGACATACTACAAAGTCACTTTGCAGTCATTAGACTCTGTTTATCACTCTGCTTTAAAGTGATGGTTCGGAGTGAAATGCACCCTAGGTAATTTCCACCATGACATCCAGCCAAATACCCCTTCGGAAGCATTTTTAGCGATGGTCAGCATTGGTCAAGATAGCCACTATCAGCCGAATGGCTTAGTACTAGCGCTATGGTACAGAGGGTATATCTCATAAATTACCCCACTAATAATGCATGGAATGTTACCCAACTTCTGCAGTAGTACACATAGGGTCTGTACTCACAAAACGAGGCATTTGAATGTTTGTAAGTACACCAGGATTTTATTTAAAAGAACACTTGCCTGACAGCTTCTATCCTCAGCTGCTATGCTACCGCAGCGTAGACGCCACTTCCATGTTTACCCAGCCGATGCCGTGACGCGAGTTTCACACAAGAGTATGAAAAGGTTTTGCTTAATGTTTATAAAGGCTTGTATTATCAGTCAATTGTCAACACTTGTTGACCTGATAATATAAGCATTTATAAAAATGTGTTGACCTGATAAAACAAGCATTTATAAAAACTTTTTCATACTCTCGCGTGAAACTCGCGTCACAGCATCGGCTGGGTAAACACGGAAGTGGAGGATAGAAGCTATCAGGCAAGTGTTCTTTTAAATTAACTACTGGTGTACTTACAAACTTTCAAATGCCTCGTTTTGTGAGTACAGACCCTATGTATACTACTGCAGAAGTTTGGTAACATTCCATGCATTATTAGTGGGGTAATTTACGAGATATACCCTCTGTACCATAGTTCTAGTTCTAAGCCATTTGGCTGATAGCGGCTATCTTGACCAATGCTGACCATCGCTAAAAATGCTTCCGAAGGGGTATTTGGCTGGATGTCATGGTGGAAATTACCCCGGGTGCATTTTACTCCGAACCATCACTTTAAGATTTATAACTCATAAAAATCTTTCAACTCAACACTACACTGTATGAAATGGTTGGTTGGCCCTCACTTCATATAAGAAGGCACAAACATTGGCTAATACTTGTGTTCAAGGCTGTAGTTGGCTGATTAGTGATTCTTCCCTGGTTAAATAAAGGTTAAATAAATAAAATGGTCTCATGACAGGGCTGCCATGCTACCATCATGACAAAATTGATTCATTTCAGGATAAAAGCAGCACTTCAATCACGTATTAGTTCCATGTGCAGACCACCACCATTAGCAAGTAATTAAATATAAATCAATTGCAGCCAAATATCCACATCCTCACATCTGTGTCAAGATTGGCTAATTAAAAACTGCATAGAATTGGTAACAAAGAACTAAAGTGTACCAGCAAAGTGCTCTCAGAATAAACGGACACCGCCTCGGTTTATCAAAGCATGATCAACGCAGATATGATGTGATGCCAGTGTGACAGGTTGTTTTCACTGTTACCCAAGCAATATCAAAGCCATTTCATTGTGCTTTTGTGTAGGCTACGGATATCATCCTACAACAGAGACTGAAGCACTGAAGCCTACTTGTACAACTAAGTTATGACTTTAAGCCTACACTCGGCAGTCAACGAGGGGGAAGAAGGGGGAAGAGGAAAAAAGAGAAAAATGTGGCTATCTTGTGTGTGTATATATATAATACTTTTCTGGCTGTGTCCAGTCTCAGCCGTGTGGAACTGGCCACACTTTTTGCAGGTGTTTGCCTCCACTGTTCTCCTGTAGGGCCTCTTTGCTGGAGAGGCCAGGCCTGACCTGCTGTGCTCTCCGGCAGCTGATATTCATCCTCTTGTCGAGCTGACCTGGGCTCAGCAGGAAGTGCTTTTGCCTCCTGAAGAGGCTCCTCAGACTCAGGTATGGCTGGAGGCAACGCAGTGCCCTGGAGCAGCACAGAGAGCTCCTGCCTCTTCTGCCTGTTGTTGTGCCACTGGTTGAGCTCTGGTTCACCTCTACCAGCTGGATCTCTGATCCCTGCATCACCAGGGAGTTACTAACAACAAGCTGCCTAATTTTGTGGTAGTCCCTAAGAATTAACGACCACCTTGAATCAGTCCCCTTGCCTTTACTCACTGGACCTTGGTGGAGATCGCAAAGTCTAATAAAAATGTTCTCCACCAACCGACAGCAGTTAGGCCACTGGGCAGGTGCACTACTTGCACCTAACATGCAACGGGTGGTGCTCTCCACACCAGGAATTTGTGAGGGCTTCTTCTGTGTCCTGAACCGTCCACTCAAAAGTCTCCCCTGGTGTCGCACTGTGTAGATCACCCGCTGCTTGTCACCTTTGTCCAGCTTCTCCCACAGTGCTATGATCGCACTGGCCTGCTGGTTGGTGAGACAGAGAGAGGTCTGCTCACCAAGTACTCAGCGAGTCTGTCCATGTGCTGGTATCCAGGAACATTTTGGTCATCAACAGCCTGTGCAAATAAGAAAATAGCAAACCTTACAGCCTTCACAGTTTCTTTGAAGTACACATCATCCAGAGTGTGTGCATATATACTGTGTGCAAGTGTGTATATGTAAGAGTTGGGATTATGTATACTTACATATTAAATATTGATCACACACACACACACATACCATATCTTCATCTTTAGCCTGCATTAGCACTCCAGTCTCAGCGGACGAAGTAGAGGGCAGGATGAATGCACCAGAGGCCATGGGAGACGTGCCAGGGGCAAGGGCTGATGTTCGAGAAGGTAGGGCTGATGACTGAGGAGGTAGGGCTGCAGGAAATGGTAAGAAAAATTACAACATTATTTTGTAAAGATATTACAGCATCACGGTTTTAATTTTCACTGCAAAAAACTATTATATGTTGCAATTTCACTAATATTTTGAATAGTTCAACCATACCAGTAGCTATGGTGGATGTGCTAAAAACTGCTGAGGATGTGCCCACGCTCAGGGTGGATGTGCCAGGAGCCGTGCCAGATGTGGTGATTGCCAGGGTGGAGACAGAGGACGCCAGACTGGATGAGGGACCAGGAGTGAGAGGCGCTACAACCTGAAGGACCTCCAGGACCACTGTGTTCACAAATACTTACTAGTGTAACGTGAGGGTGGACAGAACTCTGGTCCCACCTTTCTGCCAAACAGCATAATGTAATACCAGTTCATGCAGTGAAGCAGGTCACCTGAGTAGCTGCGCAAAGCTGACAGTGCAGTAGACAGGGCAGCACTACCACAGTCCTGGTTCCAACGATGGAGTCCCTCCAGCAGGTATGCCTGAAAATTCAGGCTGTTGGCACTCGTCCCTAGGACATCATCAAATATTAAATTATTAAGTATTCTTGGATTATACATAAACCAACATGTCTGAAACGCACAAACCTGGTATGAAGCGGTTCAGGTGGAGATGAAAGGACTCCAACGATGTCGAGCCTCTGGCACATCTGTACGTCAGTAGCCACAAACCCCCCTTTTTGAGCTCCCCTGTCTTGATGTACAGTGCAACACCTGGTAGATGCCTGTCAAAAAGGGGAACTCCAAGGGAGTCGTTCCCATTGCTACCCACCAGCCCCTGCAGCAGCTTCTCTAGCAGCTTAGTGGTGGTCTCCTCACCATGGGTCCTCCTCCGGCAGTAGCGAGCCAGCTCCTCCCTGGACAGGTGTCACTATCGGTGAGACAGGGCAACTTCTGTGCATTGGAGAAACTGCCTCATGCTACATCTAGTGGTGCAAACACTGCCAAAATTAAAAAAAGAAAGAAATCTGCCAGAAAGGCCAAGAACAGAGAACTGGTCTGTGGTCATCACCTGCAGAACCATTCCTTTATAGGGATGTCTTGTCAATTGCCACTGTGCTCTGTTCCATTTCTACAACAGCACGTGAATTTGATTCCCAATCAGTGCTGCTTCCTAATTGGACAGGCTGATATCTCAGAAATATGATTGACTTGCAGTTACATTATGTTGTTTTAGTGTTCTTTTTTGAGCAGTGTATATATATATGTAACATAATACATAGCTATTTTTTGAAGCAAAGAAGATTGTTTAACCTTTTTGGTGGAGTCCATCTTTAGTATGGTGGTAGGTGGTTGTAATTCTGGCCTTGATGTCCTCCAGCCTCGTCAGTATGTCCTGGCTGTAAACAGAGAGGAGCCATTTACAGCTCGGCACCACAGCAGACTTCGGAGGCTCAGGGAATGCCATGGGCAACAGTCTGGGCCACTGGAGGAAGTCCACACACTCTGTGGTATACCGAGCCACACGCTGAAGCCACTCCTCCTTGTGGTTCTCCCTGAGTTGCTTCAAAACCCGGGTAGGACTGTTCCCCAGGCCTCTCTCATGCAGAAGTCGGATCACCCGAATGTCACACGCACACCTTGGTCACAGACAGATGTATCATTACCCTTGGCTCGGCTCTTCCGCGCTAGAACACCCTGTCAGTTCAGGGGTGGCTGTCTACAAATCTACCAACTACTTTCTGAGAGCTAATTGATATGAGGCCATTAGACAGCATTTGGGACACTAAACTTAACTACACTACAACTCGTACAGCAAGTAAAGCAAGATTAGCTGACACTGAACCTCAGCCTTCATGAGGTAAACCAAGCACTTAAAGGGATAGTTCGGAATTTTGGACATAAGACCTATTTTCCAAGTGAGCCGGTGTGTTCGAGACGTCTGGAGATGTTTTCAAGACATTTCATTCAGTTCTTCTAGTTGCCGACTTCGCTTATGCTATGGCTAGCACAAGTCAACAGTTCTTAGCTAGACAGGCATTAAAAACAGTCTTGCCCACTCCACAGTGCACCCGAGGCAAATCAATTAAAACACTAGACTGTCGATGTACATATCTGTGTTGATAGAATAATATTTGAAATAAAACTAACCTCGCATCGCATGAATCATCCATTTTTTGAGGGACTAGTTTCTCAGCAGCAGCGGAACTTTACTTTGCTCCGTCGGACTCAAAACTCTAAGACGCGCCGCCCAAATACTGCCCGTAAATAGGCAATCGACCGGGCCAAACTGTCGGCACTTATACCCCCAAGGCTGTCTGAAAAGCCCTCGGAGCTCACTCAAACACCGGGCAGCCCACGGCCACGCGAAGCCACAATTACGCCCCGCGAAGCCGGAGTTCTGCTCCATCCATAGACCCGTAGATCCTCGGACGTGTTGCGGGGATTCCCTCTGGTAAATAGACACATGAACACCGACGAAGAGTCGGGCCTCGTGCCCTCAGAGCAAGAGACCTTGGACCACAGACCAACACCGGGCAGCGGGCGGCTCCGCGAATCCACAGTTGCGGACTCTCTGTGGGACTCAAAACTCTAAGACACGCTGCCCGAAATACTGCACGTAAATAGGCAATCGAACCGGGACGAATTGTCGGGACTCATGCCCTCAGACCTGGGTGACCTCTTCCTCTGTATATTCAGGCTCGTACAGGTACAGTTGGGTTTGGGTGGAAAAAAACTCCTCATCAGAGTCTTCAAAAGTTTCAGTATGTTCTCCAAAAGTGTCAATTTCTGTGAGATTGAAGAAACTAGCACTGCAGGCTACTCTGCGTCTGTAGCAATGACAGCAGGTAAACAAACTATTATAGAACCGGTAACTGCTAAAGTGCTAGGTGATATCACTCCGCCGCTGCCACAGCCTACTAGGAAGTATGACACGCTGCTGCAGCTGCGGAAACATAAATCCTTAAAAATGCAAGGTTGGTTTCATTTCAAACATTCTATCAACACATATGTACATCGATAGTCTGCCGTTACAAAGGATTTGCCTCAGGTGTACTGTGGAGTGGGCAAGACTGTTTTTAATGCCTGTCTAGCTAAGAACCGTTGACTTGCGCTAGCCATAGCATAAGTGAACTTGGCAACTAGAAGAACTGAACGAAATGTCTTGAAAACGTCTCTAGACGTCTAGAACACACAGGCTCACTTGAAAATAGGTCTTATGTCCAAAATTCTGAACTTTCCCTTTAAGAGCTTGTCACTACAGCATCAGCTGCAACGTCAGGACAGCCGAACGGAGTCCATCGAGGAAGTCCATTGAGGTAGGCATAACATCTCAACCACCACCCATCGCAGCCATGTGTCCTATCCCAGTCAGGACATCAAGTCAGAGAAGATTTCGAGACCCATCGGTCGAGACTGTAACCCATCCAATCTCTGCTACCCACCATTCTCCACCGGTACAGAAAAAGTGAAGTACTAGGGAGGCTTTATAACTGCCAGTCTGCAGTCAAGAAAACAGATACCATTTCAGCGTATGCCTCCCTGCAGACTCTCCATCACGCCAGAAAACACTGCGACTCCAGCTTCCCCTGTTAACTGCTGTTGAAGAAAACTCTTCAGGTCCAATTCTGTAGCTGGTTCAAATGAGGTTTAATCACTGACAGTGGAGAAAAGACAATGTCGCGGTTGCCACACAGCCCAATCTGCCCTGATGTGAGGCAAGAGACAACTTATACAGAACCAAAGGGGCAGGTCTAAACAGTGGATTTACATAGATTCAATACGCGTTTCACCCTGGGTAAGAGACGTCCTGAGACAACATAAAGGTGTGACTTCCTCGGAACAGCTGGGTTCTTGCTAGATAGTGTCACAACAGGGGCCATTCATGAAGGCCTTGATCAAGTATGTGGGATGAAGGTGTTTCGGAGACGGTCCAGGAAGGGGGACAGATCAGAGGGTCTCATCATTAACATGACAAGACTTACATACAACGAATGCAGCTCAGCAAGACATTTGAGGTTCCCGAGAGGAAGTAATATTTAAACAAACAAATTGGAAGGTAACACATTTTCTTCTACAATTCCCCATTTTGTCCTATAGGACAACAGTAAATACACAAGAAAATGTAATCAAGTGAAGTAAGAAAATTACAATACATCAATTCTACACAATTCATCGAAAACATCAGGAAATAATTCTTTAGGTACGTTGTGAGTAGTTCGTTGAATCATCATTTTAGTAGTCACCTTAGCTGTAATAATTTTACACATTGCTCTGATACAAGAAAAAATAATAAGGGCTAATAAAAAAAACAGATTATTCCAACATAACAACAAAAACTATAAAACAGATTAAACCAACAAAAACATATTGAACTATATTTGTACCCCAACGACCAATGAGTGTTTCCAATCATTCAAAAAGGGCTACTAATATCGCTGGTGTGCACTTTATCAGCAATGTGTTTAACATGTGCAATGACATCAGAAAGGCTAGCATTATAATCTGGCACATAAGTACAACATTCAACACCAATCACTGCACAAGTACCACCCTGGGATGCTAAAAGATAGTCTAAAGCTGCTCTATTCTGTAAGGCAACTAGACGGGTTGCAGCCAGCTCTTTTGATAAGAGAGACAAACCTAGGGAAGTGGTATTAGCTAAATCCTCTATACGTTTGGAAAGATCTCTTATCTGATTCAGGGAAGACAATACACCATAACTTGGAATAAGCATGCCGAATAGACGGCTCCAATATGTCTGTGAATGAGTGATTAACACATCTCGCTTGGATTTTGTTGACCTTAATCCTGAGGGAATTGTAGGCAATTTATTCACAACTCGCATTGCTGGGACTACGTAGCCCAGGCCACATACTCCGCTCCAACCCGTAGGAAGATATTCATATGCTTTTTGTCCACATATCCAGTACATCCCTTTTCCAGCTGGGACGGAACAAAAAGAAGCCGCTGTGGCTAACCTAGAAAAGTTAATGTCAAGTGTCGAACAAGCTGTAGGTGAAGGGCTGTAGTCCGAAGTCCATTTTCTGGGAGAACTTCTTGGTATTGGATAAAACAGCGAGTCACAGTTCGAATGTCCCATGTCATGACCAACTCCGGTACCTTTAATGCACCACTTTAATGGTCGTGGAACTACCCTAAGAGGGATGGCAGCAGGGACATCAGTGCATGTCTGGCACTTGCTTGTGGATGTTTTGCAAGGTAAAGGTCTCAGTTCAGGTGTAACTGGGCACAGTTCATGGGTGTAAGATGTCTGTGTATTTAGGTGAAGTAAATGGCACGTGTCACAGTCAGAAATGGGCAGAGCCATCAGGGGGAGGCCTTCATTTGTGCTATGTGGGATGAAACCACATACGTAACAATTGGTAGAATTTGAGCTGTGATAAGCTACCATCCTAGTCAGGTTGATATAGGTGTTTGTGGAAATCATTTGGTCGTGTGTGGAGACTGCATTTGGTCCAGTTTCCCGTTTCTGACGATGGCTGGAGACTGCAGTTGAGGAGGGATGAGCTGTCCCTGGTATGCTTCTTTCTGGTGGCTCCGTAGCTGCAGTATTAAGAGGGGGATGTTCCAAAGCAACCTGCTGTCCCCCTAGGTTCATACTGGCAATGTCAAGGAGCCACAGGAACAATAATCCGGTCACGAGCAGCAACATTGGCGTCAGTCATCAGCATCTGGTCAGAACAGCAACGTTCCAGGTTGTTCTCCTGCTGGGCTGTTGATCTTCACTGGTCCATGTTGGCATCCTGCTGGGCTGTTGATCTTCACTGGTGTGAAGAGTGGATCCATGTGGGGTGTCACACACTTCATGACAGTGTTGTTGGTCAGCAGTATTTGAGATGGGCCGGTCCACCTGGGCTGGAGAGTGTTCCTTTGCTTGAACTGCTTCAGGGTTGAAATCACCAGGCTGAAGGTTGTGATAGTTCCCGTCAGTGGGAGGCGTGTGGGCTGCGATCACCTGTTAGTGCAGAGCTTAGACAGAAGAACACAGTTCCTTGCAGAGTTCTCGTGTGATAGAGTTGTTGAAATGGGTGCCGTCGTCGCTGTTAATGCAGCGTGGGATCCCAAACAGGCAGACAATGTCTCTGAGGAGCAGAGTAGTCACTGTTGTGGTGTCTGCTTTCCTGTTTGCAAAAACTTCAGTCTATGTTGAAAACATATGATTAAAAATAACAAAACAATAACAATAACATGTGAACATATGACTTTGTACAAAGTCAATCAGCATATTTACAAAAGAGTCCTCACGGGGGGAATGCTCTTCTTGGTTTGTGTCGACAAAATTGTTTGAATTTAGGGACGTAACAGGAGCAACGTAAATCTGCTTATTACAGCAACCATTCCCCATTTGCTCCTGTGAGTCCCACCATGTGTCACACAAACAAGTTGAGGAAGCAGGAAATGTGTGGCTAATGCGCGGCCGTCGCAGGAGCTCCACAATTCGTAAAACAACACAACCAGGCAGAGCGCTCAGAGGTGTCGGGGGCAGCTTGTAACGTAGCCACGTTAAAGCAAAGAACTCAGCTTGTGGGGCTGAGCATGGGGGGTGGGTGAGATTCTAGGATCTCAAATAGGGGACCAATTGCATAACCTGAGTCAAGTGTAGGGCTCTCCGATTCCCACAATGCACATAGACTAAAACGCAGAATCTGACAAGAATACCTGTAAAACGTGGAATTTCGTGGAATTTGTCAAAATGTCAATGTTTTCTCGAACATTATAAGAGTTTGTTACCATATCTAAGCTGAAAGAAAAGGGAAATGGGGGCGGGGGGGGGGGGGGGGGGAAGGTGTTAAACGTTGTGTAATCAACGGGAACAACGCATCGTCCAGCATGTCTGAAAAGTGAAACGAATAGCAGCTAGTGGATTACTCGCTGATTTTAGACACAGCGGGGGTCAGGGGCAGGGGGCTGCTAGAAATTTCTTTATTTTGATCTATCACCTACACGATTACACACTATTTGATGAAAGAAAAAAAAAAAAACGCTATAAAATTGTAAAATACTGAATTACTATAATTGAAAACGGAAAACAGAATTTCAAAAATAAAACGGAATTTTGAAAAATGAGAATGGAAAACAAAATTTAGAAACATTTAAACGGAAAACACAGAAGTCCGAAAAATGGAAAACAGAAAGCATGGAATTAAGGAGAAAACAATAAAATGGAAAAAAATAGTTTAGAAAAATTAAACAGAAACCGGGATTTAGAAAATTAAAAAGGAGAGCACGAAAATCTGGAAAAATAAAAGGAATCTTGAAAAATTTAAACAGATTTCATAGGGTTCTAGTCAAGTGCTCCAGTGGGAGAGCGGTATGAGCTACCATCTACAGACAAAAATAACTCAGGTTCTGCAAGTGGTTTGTCTAGTGAATCGGGACGGGTTGAGCAAAAAGATCAACTAAGATCAGCTTTCACAACTATATGGCTGCCATCAATTAGGGAAGGAAGGAGGGAAATAGAGTTAAGGGGTGATCAGCGCTCAATAGTAAGGTTAGGAAAGAAGGGTGAACTCATAACAAGTCTGTCTAGAGGAGGAAAAAATGTTGCTTTCAGAGCAGAAGACAACATGGGAGACAGAGTGGGGGGCAAATAGTGTTTAGTGGAGATCTCAGTACCATGGAGGAAGTAGTTTCTACAGCGAGACTGAAATAAAAAAAATAATAAAAAAACTGGGATCTGGGATGAAGATGGAAGAAGGTTGTAGATGGAGAAATAGGCTGGGGGGCTAGGTGTGGTTCTGTCTGTGACAGAGTTGAAAAGATAACAGGTTGTGGATCAAAAGAGACACACAGGATGTACCCCAAAGAGCCAACCTTGTACAGTGGGTAACTGGCTACAGTATCACAAAATGTTTTGTCATTACAACATTGGAATTACTTTTCCATCATGCCCAGCTCCAAGGTGTCGTTTTAGTTAGCAGTAGCTACTGCGATATGGGGAACACCGTCATCCTTCTGAAATCACTATCATTAACATGCAGGAGGGAGGTTGCTCTTTCATCTTGCTCAGCTTTTTGAGTATACTCAGAATTTGGAACTGCATCGTGATGAGCTAGACAATGGAGTGAGGGAAATCAGAGCAAAGAGTCAGATATTTCAGAAATCAGCCAAGAAAGGAAAGGAGAAGAGGGCTTGGTTATATGGTTATAGATTGTTTGAAGTTTTTTTTTAAAGAGAGTTGAGGAGAGGGCAACTGTCAAGCATAGGTCACTGATCGGGAGACCTGTTGTAGCATAGAAAAACAGTATTAACATTAGCATCAGGTACATCAAGATATACCTCATAAGGGGTGCATTAATGGTGCAGTCAGAATTGACATAATAAATCACGACCCAGTAAGTTCAGAGGGGTATCAGTAGCCGTTAGAAAAGCATGTTCTCCATATAGGGGGCCTAATTCCACTGTCATTGGAGCACTTACTGGGTTTTGTTTAGTGATGCCGGAGACGCCTACTGTGTTTACAACCTCAGAGGACAATTCAACATTTCAAGTTACAATTCAAGTCTTTAGGATTGATGGCAAGTCATATAATTCAGTTAATTTATCCCTCTTTTTTTTTTTTTAGAAGAGAGATAAAAAATAGAATAAAAATGTACAAGCGAAAATAATAATGAAACACTAAGATAAGATGAAATCAAAACCAACATAATTATTAACGAGAAATTTAAAAATGAAAATAATGCATTTAAAAAAATAAAAAAACTAATATTAACAAAAGGTAAAAATTAATTAATATAGAGAAAAAACAAACCCTGCAAACTAGTTAATATAAACAATAATACTGAAAGGACAAGGTACTAATAGTATGTGAAACCTGAAGTAATAAAATAGAAAAATAATATATTTACAAAAAAAAAACTAAAATAGCAACAGGTAGGTTGCTGAAAATGCATTAAAATGGACAGACAACCAACTAGTTACAGAAGCAATACTGCTAAACAGTGTTGTGCCTGAACCTGTTCATTGAATGATAGTTCTTGAACTCGTTTATATTTTGGGAAGAACATGAACTGAACGTACTGTATTTCTGCCTGATGAACGCTACTGTGAATGCGTTCATCCTGGTGTCTGTGAACACTCTCTCAGTTTAACTACGTTCAATAGGGTGGCAGATTTGTATAGAGCATTCCAGGCAAAAACCAGGCGAAAATGAAAAAAAATAATAATAAAGATAAAAATGAAATACAGTGAAAAATAAAAATCCAATTGAAACAAAAATATTATAAAATGATAAACGAGAAAATAATAATAGTACTAAATATTGAGAACAATATTTTGACAAAAATAAAAGGGGGCAAATTAATTGATACAGAAACAACCGGCTCAAAAGAAATGATAATACTAGAAGGATAAGGTACAGTATCAATCATACAGTACAATCATAAAATTGAAAGAATGAAATATTTACAAAAAATACTAAAATAATAGAATGTAGGTAGGGTGAAGTGAATTAAAAAATAAACAAATCAACAGGCTAAAGAGAAGCCAGAATACTAAAAGAACCAACAATTTAACTATAGTAAAGAACAAAAGAGGGGAAACTAATTAAAACAGAGAGACAAACCAACTAGTTAGAGAAGGGATAAAGAGCAAGTTACTAACAGTCTTGAGTAACAAGAAATAAAAAAAATAGAATATAACGTATTTGAAAAGAAAACTAAAGTAGGTTGGGGTAAATTAATTAAAACAGACACACAACCCAACTAGTTAAAGAAATGATATTACACAGTGAAGAAAAATGTGTATTTACATGAAAATGAAGTGCTCTTAGCCACGTGGTTTATCGCAAAACAGCAGTCGTGAATCACAGTGATCAAAAGGCTATTAACTAATGGATAAGGAACTAGAGCTGGAATGTTGTGTTCAATTGTAACCTCCTGAACAACTACTTAATTCTAGCAATACTTTCTTATAGTAAGAAAACAACATATTTATGGCCGCAGCGGGCCTTAAATCACAGCAAAACACAAACACACAACATTGAAAAACAAGATGTTACAATGAGCTCATACAACTTTTAAACCGGTTAAACACATGTCATTCATTCAATATAACAATCTTTTACCAAGAGAACCACTGAAATCCATAAGATTACAGAGAGTTTCACCATGCAAATCGTCATTACATTTCCAAGTAGGAATTACGATGACATGAGTGGCGGACTGGCTACCCCACTTAGATATCGTCAACCTCACATAACAATCTCTCACATAGAGAAACACTCAGACCCATAAGGTCAGGGACAATTTCACAATGCAAACTGTCATTATGCTACCAATAGGATTTAAAACAATATGAGTGGCGGACTGGCTACCCCACTGAAATATCGTCAACCTCACATAACAATCTCTCACATAGAGAAACTCTCAGACCCATGAGGTCAGGGAGAATTTCACAATGCAAACTGTCATTATGCTACCAAGTTTAGGAATTATGACAATATAGTGTCAGACTGATTCACTCCACTAAAATTGTCTACCTCACATAACAATCTCTCACATAAAAAAACACTCAGACCCATAAGGTCAGGGAGTATTCCATCATGCAAACTGTCATTATGCTACCAATAGGAATTATGACAATATGTATGGAAGCCTGGTTACTCCATAACAATACCATCCACCTCATATAATAATCTGTTACACCGAGAAAAACTCAAACCCATAAGGTGATAGAGAATTCCACTATGCAATCTGTTATTATACTACATAAGGCCTTTGTTTTTCTTAAAACTCACCAGAACAGCCTGCAGTCAACTGCTGCTATTTGAAAATTTAAATCGCGTTACCTGGGTCTATGGAAGATCCGGACTTGAGACAGGGCATTGTGAATATCAGCAAAAGTTAGGAATTTTACAAGAGGCTTCCTTACCCTTTTAATTTTGGCGCCGATTGCTAATATTCAGAATGACTCCATCCAGTCCAGACGTCCTCTAGCCCAGGGTTAGCGAGATGCCGACAACGCCATATTGTTGAAGAAAACTCTTCAGGTCCAATTCTGTAGCTGGTTCAAATGAGGTTTAATCACTGACAGTGGAGAAAAGACAATGTCGCGGTTGCCACACAGCCCAATCTGCCCTGATGTGAGGCAAGAGACAACTTATACAGAACCAAAGGGGCAGGTCTAAACAGTGGATTTACATAGATTCAATACGCGTTTCACCCTGGGTAAGAGACGTCCTGAGACAACATAAAGGTGTGACTTCCTCGGAACAGCTGGGTTCTTGCTAGATAGTGTCACAACAGGGGCCATTCATGAAGGCCTTGATCAAGTATGTGGGATGAAGGTGTTTCGGAGACGGTCCAGGAAGGGGGACAGATCAGAGGGTCTCATCATTAACATGACAAGACTTACATACAACGAATGCAGCTCAGCAAGACATTTGAGGTTCCCGAGAGGAAGTAATATTTAAACAAACAAATTGGAAGGTAACACATTTTCTTCTACACTGCCTACTCGTTTTCACACTCCCCAAGACCACCAGGTCGAGGAGGAGGAACTGGACTCCTTATCTCACCCAGGTGGTCCTACCAGATCCTTCCTCTGGACCATATACCCGATCTGCACTTGAATTCCACGCTGTCTTTGTCACCCTTCCTTTCAAGCTCAACATCATAGTGATCTATCGCCCACCTGATTGGTTCCGTGACTTTTTAGATGAGATGGATGCCCTCCTAAGCTGCTCCACTGATGATGGCACACCACTCGTCGTCCACGGTGACTTCAACATCCACCCAGGAAAGCTGCACTCAACTGAATTCATTGACTTCTTCTCCACATTTGACCTCACACTCTCCACCCACTCACCGGGCCAGGAACCAATTTGAACTTGTCTTCACTAGATCCTGTGGCATCTTGGCACTCTCTGTAACCCCACTCACCGTGTCCGACCACCACTTTGTGACCTTCTCCCTCCCCATGAAGTCCACCACATCCCTCCCCTCTACGCCTCAAACTGTCACCAGCCGCCGCAACCTGAAACCCCTCACTCCCTCTGCTCTCTCCTCAACTCTTCTTTCTTCACTACCATCCACAGAACAATTCTCCCTAATGCCTACTGAGGAAGCCTCCTCCATCCGGATGTCCTCTCTCCTCTTCTTTGGACACTCTGTGCCCTCACCTCACGACCAGCACGATCGTCTCTCTCTCCTCCCTGGCTGTCCGAATCTCTGCAAACCAACAAATCATTGTTGCGAGCGGCAGAGAGAAAATGGAAGAAATCGGGCCAGAATGAGGACCTTGCTCACTACCACCACCTCCTCTCTGACTTCACCTCAACTGTTTCGGCAGCTAAATCCGCCTTTTACATGTCAAGGATCAACTCTCCCGCCTCCAATCCCAGGAAACTCTTCTCTATGTTCTCCTCTCTCCTCAACCCTCCTAACCCTCCCCCTCCTTCCTCCCTCACTGCTGATGACTTTGCAACTTATTTTACCAAGTATGTAAATGACATCAGCTCCTCATTCACTCCTTCCGGAAAACATCTTCCGCAACTCTCAACTCTCATGGCCTTACCAGCTTTAGCCCTCTCACCTCTGAAGACGTTCACGCACTTGTTACGTCTAACCGTGCCACTACCTGCTCCCTTGACCTGATTTCCTCACCACCCTGATCAACTCCTCCCATACCCCTGTGTCATTCCAGCGGTTTTTAAGACGGCTACAGTGAAGCCCCTCCTAAAAAAAACCTACCCTAGACGCTGCTGACAACCGAAGCTACAGACCTGTATCTCTTCTTTCATTCCTCTCTAAAACCCTGGAATGTGCCGCCTACAACCAACTGTCATCCTATCTCTCACAGAACAACCTCCTTGACCCTAATCAATCAGGATTGAGGACTGCTCACTCCACTGAGACGGCCCTCCTCATTTACATTTACATTTAGGTAATTTAGCAGACGATTTTGTCCAAAGCGACGTACATTTGTCAAAAGAAGGAAACAAAGAAACCACAACGTATCATTGCCGATAAAGTAAGAGCTAGAAATAGAACAAGTGTTAGGTCCTAACAGTAAAGTAGTAGCTGTTCAGCAAGAATACCTTAAGTACACCAGTGCTGCTATGATCAAAGTTCTACTAAGTGCTATTTTTTTTTTTTTTGCGGAAGTGAGTCATGCAATGCAGAGTCGAGGTGAGTCTTGAGCCTTTTTTGGAAGATGGCAAATGACTCTGCTGTTGTGACATTAGTCGGGAGTTCGTTCCACCACTGAGGCTGAGGTTTGACCAGTGTTTGAAGGTAGATGGGTGACGTTCCATTGATGGCCCTGAAGGCCAGTGCCATCGTCTTGAATGGGATGTGTGCTGCAACAGGGAGCCAGTGGAGGTCACGGAGGAGTCACATGAGAGAATTTGGGTAGATTGAAGATAAGGCGTGCTGCAGCGTTCTGGATACGCTGCAATGGTTTAATCGCAGAGGCCGGGAGTCCGGCCAGAAGAGAGTTGCAGTAGTCAAGGCGGGATATGACCAGTGCTTGGACCAGGAGTTGCGTTGCATCCTTTTGTGAGGAAGGTCAGAATCCTGCGGATATTTTAGAGGGCAAATCTGCAGGATTGGGCCACAGCAGTGATGTTGGGGGTGCAGGATAGTTGGTCATCGAGGATTACACCCAGGTTCCTCGCAGTTGACGACGGCAATACTGTGATGCCCTCGACAGTGACCGACAGGTCCATGCAAGGGCAGTCTTTCCCTGGGATGAAGAGGAGTTCGGTTTTATTCAGGTTAAGCTTGAGGTGATGTGCAGTTGTCCAAACAGAGATGTCAGCCAGACAGTCCGAGATGCGAGTTGCAATGTGAGTGTCAGAGGTCGGGGGAAAAGAGAGGAACAGCTGGGTGTCATCTGTGTAGCAATGGTAGGAGAATCCATGCGATGTGATAACAGAACCTAGTGATCTGGTGTATAGTGAGAACAGGAGCGGTCCTAATACTGAGCCTTGAGGGACACCCGTGTCCAGAGAACAGCCAGAGTGGAGAGGAGTATTTGGTCGTTGACTGTGTCGAATGCAGCAGATAGGTCGGGGAGAGTGAGAACGGAAAGTGACCGAGTCCCTGCGACCAAGTCCTTGCGAGACACCAGAGCCTCATCCCACTCCTCTATTCTTATTCTCCTCAACCTATCTGCTGCATTTGACACAGTCAACCACCAAATCCTCCTCTCCACCCTGGCTGAACTCGGCATCACTGACTCTGCTCTAACCTGGTTCACATCATACCTGACAAATCGCACCTTTCAGGTCTCGTGGAATGGCTCCATGTCCAAACTCTGTTCTCTGGACACGGGTGTCCCTCAAGGCTCAGTATTAGGACCGCTTCTGTTCTCAGTATACACCAGATCACTGGGCTCTGTAATCACATCACATGGATTCTTTTACCATTTTTACCACCAGCTATTCCTCTCTTTTCCACCAACCTCTGACGCTCACATTGCAACTCGCATCTCGGAATGTCTGGCAGACATCTCCATCTGGACAACTGCGCATCACCTCAAGCTTAACCTGAATTAAACCAAACTCCTCTTCATCCCGGGGAAAGACTGCCCTCGCATGGACCTGTTGGTCACTTTCGAGGGCATCACAGTATTGTCGTCGTCAACTGTGAGGAACCTGGGTGTAACACTCGACGACCAACTATCCTGCACCCCCAACTTCACTGCTGTGGCCCGATCCTGCAGATTTGCCCTCTACAATATCCGCAGGATTCAGACTTTCCTCACACAGGATGCAACGCAACTCCTGGTCCAAGCACTGGTCATCTCCCACCTTGACTACTGCAATTCTCTCCTGGCTTGACTCTCAGCCTCGGCGACTAAACCATTGCAGCATATCCAGAATTATTCAGATGAGGACCTAACACTTGTTTCTATTTTTTAGCTCTAAATTTATCGGCAATGATATGTTGTGGTTTCTGTCTTTTGACAAATGTACTCATTGTAAGTCGCTTTGGACAAAAGCGTCTGCTAAATGCCCTAAATTTAAATGAGTTACACAGCAGTGAAGTCACCAGTGTGCCCTGGTTGTGCACTGATATTCACTCTTTTAAACTAAAACTAACTACAGCATCACGACTCAAATTGTACTTAGGCATCCAAACTTGAACTTAGACATGCAAATTTATAGCAAAGATATTTGTGGTGAGGGTTTGGTGTGATAAAAGAGCATTTTTCTATGCCAAACATATTTTCGGACAATATCATTTCATGCTTTTGGACGCCATCTTTGTTTTTACATGGCATACAACCTCTTAAACAGAAATACATCATACTTGTGCACATGTACTCCACTAAAGGTGTGTTAAACAAAAAATGTGATCAAAAGATTCCTAAAAGGCAAGTATGCCCTTGACTGGCAGCCATCTTAAAAATTGGGTTGAAATTTTGGGTGCACACCCAGGCATTTTTTTAAATTAGTCTATGGATAAGGTATGTACAAAATGTCATAATTGTGTCACTAAGTGAAGTATTCTAGTGAAAGAAATGACGTTATCTGCTGCACTACAACCACAAGCTGATGACTAGCAAATTCCCCTGCTGGAAATTTCGAAAGGGCCACGGGGGCTACTGCCGGAGTGTATATACATTACGATGAGATTCTTCGAGATTTCAAACGAGACGGAGTTGTTTTAGGGGCAAATACAGAGACTGCTTGCTGAAAAACTGTCCCTGAAAGGAATGCACATCAGCAGTTTTGCATGAATTTACCTCCAAAATGGCACGTGAATGGCCAACGGTAATCAGTATGGAAATTAACTGCATCTCCATACTCGCCCCAGCAGAGACCATGGCAGATTTTTTCCGAAATTACAAATACAAAATGTATAGTTTTAAGGCAACCAATACTGTTATCTGAAACATGGAGTGGCTTCTTCATGATCTCAACTTGCATATTCTGCAAAAGTATCTTATTTCGTCGCGAATTCGTCCCACCCGACTTGTTGCTGGTTTTGCCGTGGCTTGTCACATGTGTGACGTACATAAATAATGACTAAAAGTAAGTCTTTGAGAATGGGTTTCTCAAGCCAGGTGGTGCATTAGACCAGGGGCTCATCTCCTGTTTCCACAATGCATCATAAACTGCTTGAGAAAGCTGTTCTACTATGATAATTGGTGATGAAAATAAATAATGTTCAATAAGATGTACTTGTGTTTACTAACTGTTTATTCAGTTAAACATGCATTTTGAACTGTAGGCCAACCTAAGAGGTCATGATGAACTGTTTACAGTCAGTAGCTTTGCGTCAATCAGTCCAAGCTCTATTTCTCCTTCCACCAGTCAGTCAGGCAGACCAACTTGTTCACATTTTCTGGTGACAAACTAGATCTCCTCTTCTTCACAATATGGCCTGCTAAAGAAAACAGTCTCTCGCATGGGACAGTTGTGGCAGGAGTCCCCAAGTATTTACAGGCAATGTGGGCCATCCTACCATAGACAGCAGTGTGCTCCGAACACCTTTTCAGTGGACACTGAAGTGGATGCAGAAGGTGGTGGGACTGCAACAATCATTTCAAGCTCTATAATAACAAAGGTAATTTCTTTTACCAACTATACATCATTTGAACACCACGCCTATGTTTTTAGCAGTCCTCTGATTTTATGTGACTATTTATAGACCACCCAAGCACCACCCCTCTTTTATTAGTGAGTTTTCTGAACTTTTATCAATTTTATACTCAACTTACAACAGGGTTTTAATAACTGGTGATTTTAACATACACACAGATAATAATTCAGATCCCACTGCGACTGAATTTTTAAATCTTTTAAACGACGTGGATTTTAAGCAGCACATCACACAGCTCACTCACAACAGAGGACACACCCTGGACCTGGTCATAACACATGGCCTGTCCACAGGTGTGTCCTCTGTTGTCCACCTGACTGTGTCTGACCATTATTGTGTGTTTTTTGATATCTCCAGTTTTATCCAACAGGAGGCCCTAATGAGAACAGTGAGGAAGCGCTACCTTACTCCTGAAGTGACTGCAAATTTTATTGACATTTTACAGAATAGCACTGCTGACATTTTACCTGCTTCCTGCGATTTTATTTGACAATTTTAACAGTGAACTCAGGTCAGCACTAGATTCAGTGGCTTCACTTTAACACAATATTAAAACAATATCAACCAAACCTACACCACCTTGGATAAAGACTGAAATTAAACAACTGAAAAGAAATTGCAGGAGTGCAGAGAGAAAATGGAGGCAGTCAAAGTTAACAGTACATCACGAAATATTCCGGGACAAACTCAAAACCTACAATAAAGCAGTAAAACAGGCAAGAACTTTCCATTTTTCACAACTCATCTCAGATAAAAAGAATGACCATAAATTCCTCATCTCCACAATCGTTCGTTTAATTAATAAAGATTTTAAGAAATCCTCCATAGTCCCAACAAACTATGTGAGGAATTTGCAGACCACTTCAGGGGTAAAATCGTTGGCATTAGGTCCACTCTTTTAGAACATAACATTGCTGCTTTTAACAGACCTGAACCATCACTTTTATCTGAGGAGGCAATGGAGCATTTTGTCCTGGTTGATGCAGAAAACCTTTTAGAGCCAATTCCCACATCACTCTCAAAACAATTTTATGCGTTCTTTGAGTTTGAACTTTTGAATCTTGTGAATTGTTCTCTCCAGATGGGTGTCTTCCCCACTGGTGAAGCCCCTTCTGAAGAAGAGCAATTTGGATCCTGACATTTTTGCCAACACCTGTATCGAACTTACCCTTTTAAAGCAAAGTTTTAGAAAAGCTGGTTTTTATCCAATTAAATTATTTTTTAAACAGCATTTTAAGAACAGTGTCAATCTGGTTTTAGGATGAACCACAGTACCGAGACAGCCCTCGTGAAGATTGTTAATGATCTCAGGTGTAACAGTGACTCTCAGAAAATGTCAGTCCTGGTGCTACTTGATCTAAGTGCTGCTTTTGATACAGTAGATCACCAAATTTTGTTAAATAGACTTAGACACCTTGTGGGCCTCTCTGGTACTGTTCTTAACTGGTTTTATTCCTACCTCACAGGTCGTCACTGTCAAGACGAGGAGGGAGGACCCAGATGCAGGACAAGGCAGTTTTAAAAGGCTTTATTAAAAAAAAAAAAAAAAAAAAAACAACAGGTGGCAAAACATACAAAACAAAAGACAGAGGAGAAAAAGAGTAACTCTTAAAAAATAAACACTACAAACAAAAAAAAAAAAAAAAAAATCACTCTACAGGGAGGAAAACAAGACTTCAAACAAACTGCTGTAAAAACAACTTAACTTGGATTCTTAGATGGCTTGGAACATGACGTGACGAGAGACGTAGGACGAACTGGCACAAGACAAGGGGAGACAGACTTAAATTCACAGAGGGATAATGGGCAACAGGTGACAACAATCAGGGATCAGGGATGACGTCAGACCAGGGAACACATAAGGAAGGGCAAGTGACCTGAAACGAGAGGGGAGTTATTTTCAAAATAAAACAGGAAATGACAAGACAAAAACAAAAGACGAGACATTACCTCACCGGCGTGACAGTCCCCCCCCCCCCTTAAGGGACGGATCCCAGATGTCCCAAGGTCCATGATACGTAGGGCGGGTGGAGGGGGCCAGGAGGAGGGGCTCAGGAGGCCGGGCATGAGGGCGACCCAGCGGGCGGGGCTGCTCAGGGGGCCGGGTATGAGGGCGACCCAGCGAACGGGGCTGCTCAGGGGGTCAGGCATGAGGGCGACCCAGCGGACGGAGTCGCTCAGGGGGCCGGGCATGAGGGCGACCCAGCGGGCGGGGCCACTCAGGGGCTGCCGACTGAAGGCCACTGGCCGGTGTCAACCGGGCCACCGACTGAAGGCCGAGACATGGGCTAGTGGCGCGGCTGTGACCGAGGCATGGGCTGGTTGCCTGGCTGTGGCCGAGGCATGGGCTGGTTGCCTGGCTGTGGCCGAGGCATGGGCTGGTTGCCTGGCTGTGGCCGAGGCATGGGCTGGTTGCCTGGCTGTGGCCGAGGCATGGGCTGGTTGCCTGGCTGTGGCCGAGGCATGGGCTGGTTGCCTGGCTGTGGCCGAGGCATGGGCTGGTTGCCTGGCTGTGGCCGAGGCATGGGCTGGTTGCCTGGCTGTGGCCGAGGCATGGGCAGGTTGCCTGGCTGTGGCCGAGGCATGGGCTGGTTGCCTGGCTGTGGCCGAGGCATGGGCAGGTTGCCTGGCTGTGGCCGAGGCATGGGCTGGTTGCCTGGCTGTGGCCGAGGCATGGGCTGGTTGCCTGGCTGTGGCCGAGGCATGGGCTGGTTGCCTGGCTGTGGCCGAGGCATGGGCTGGTTGCCTGGCTGTGGCCGAGGCATGGGCTGGTTGCCTGGCTGTGGCCGAGGCATGGGCTGGTTGCCTGGCTGTGGCCGAGGCATGGGCTGGTTGCCTGGCTGTGACTGAGGCCTGGGCTGGTTGCCTGGCTGTGGCTAAGGCCTGGGCTGGTAGCTTGGCTGGAACTGTGGCATGGGCTGGTAGCGTGGCTGTGGCTGAGGACTGGGCTGGTAGCTTGGCTGTGGCCTGGGCTGGTGGCATGGCTGTAGAGGATGGCCGGGGTTCAGGGGCAGAAACAAAGTGTGTAACCCAGTCAGGCAGAGAGCCCCTGAGCCACGGCCTGGAGGAAACAAGCTCCCCAGCCTCCTTCCGGACAGACTTCCTCTCCTCCTTGGTGTCTGCATACTCCTGGCTGGGTCCATGTTTTGCTTCCTTTTTTAGGGTCCTTACTGGCCAGTTCGTTCTGTCAAGACGAGGATGAGGAGGGAGATGCAGGACAAGGCAGTTTTAAAAGGCTTTAATAAAAAAAAAACCTCAACAGGTGGCAAAACATACAAAACAAAAGACCGAGGAGAAAAAGAGTAACTCTAAAAAAAATAATCTAACACTACAAACAAAAAAATCACTTCACAGGGAGGAAAACAAGACTTCAAACATAAACTGCCGTAAAAACAACTTAACTTGGATTCTGAGATGGCTTGGAACATGACGTGACGAGAGACGTAGGACGAACTGGCACAAGACAAGGGGAGACGCAGACTTAAATACACAGAGGGATAATGGGCAACAGGTGACAACAATCAGGGATCAGGGATGACATCAGACCAGGGAACACATGAGGAAGGGCAAGTGACCTGAAACGAGAGGGGAGTTATTTTCAAAATAAAACAGGAAATGACAAGACAAAAACCCAAGACGAGACATTACCTCACCTGCGTGACAGTCACTTTCTTGTAAGTATGGATACATGTTCCTCTGGAACGCATGAACTTAAGTGTGGGTGCCCCAAGGGTCAATTTTAGGTCCAATACTTTTTAATTTGTATATGCTCCCCCTTGGGGACGTCATCAGGAGGCACGGCATCAATTTTCACAGCTACGCTGATGATACACAGCTCTACATTGCCGTGTCTCCTGATGACACGGGACCTATTGATTCCCTTTTAAACTGTATTTTAGATATAAAGTCATGGATGAAACAGAGGTTTTAATTATTGGTCCTGAAGGCAAGAGAGAGAAACTTTTTCCAAAACTAAATGCTTTTAAACATTCACAGTGCGTAAAAAACCTGGGTGTTCTTTTCGACTCTGAGCTTGATTTTATTCCACACATCAGAAATACTAAAAAGATTGTTTTTTACCATCTAATGAATATAGCCAGAGTTCGCCCGTTTCTCTCTCTGGCCAGCACAGAGGTGCTAATGCATGCTTTTATCTCTAGCCGGTTAGATTACTGTAATGCCCTGCTGTCTGGTCTCCCACAGCTGCTCCAGAACTCAGCTGCACGTGTGCTGACGAAGACCAGAAGGCGGGCTCACATTACACCGGTTTTAGAATCGCTACATTGGCTCCCTGTGCGCTTCAGGAATCGATTTTAAGGTTCTTGGGCCTTCTTATCTGTCTGACCTGCTTTTACCGTATCGGCCCTCGCGGACCCTGAGGTCCTCTGGTAGTGGTATTTTATCTGTTCCCAACGAAGCCTCATTTTATCATTACGGCCCTCGCCTGTGGAACAGCCTGCTGGAGGGCCTCAGGGCCTATGAGTCTGTCGATGCTTTTAAACGCAGGCTCAAGACTCACGTTTTTAATTTAGCTTTTAACTAAGTCTTATTATTTTAGTAATACTCATTTATCCTGTCCTGTCATTTTACGTTGTCTTAATTTTCTCTTAAAGGTCTTATTATTCATACTTATTTATTTTTGTTTTACTTTCAGTAATTCATATTAACATTCATTTGTTGTTTTAGGAGGTTTGTATTTCTTTTATTATCTATTTTTATTGTCTCTTAGTTTCCAGCTCCATTGTTCTCCTCATGGGGGCACTCCACTCCGGGAGCGCTGTCTGGCCTGCCTGCGGGGGTGCTGTCCTGGGGGTTGTCCAGGCCTGGACAGTTGGGGAATCCTGCCCCAGGGCTTTATGGCCATGGTATGGGTCCCTATCTGTCTGGGTCGGGGTGGTCTCTGTGGCGGCGTCCAGGGGCGGGTCCAGAGAATTTTTTGTGGGATGGCACAGGGGGTAACGACGAGCTTTGTACAGTGAACATAGCAGTTCTGTTTAGTAATCAGTTTTAAACACCACTGAAACAATGTAAAGAAAAAAAAAAGAGCCCGTGATATTAAAAATAAATAAAATTAAAAGTTGTCTCCGGAACAGAGGGCAGCGAAAAATGTCTGCAGGCGAAACAAAAAGTGCTATCCTTGCACTGGGAATATTCGAGCCAGGTGTAGTCTTTATACCAGGAAGCATTGAGTTGAGTTGGATCATTATGCAATGACAACTTCAAAGTAAGATTTAGATTGTCAAGCTTTATCTTTTTAAATACATTAAGAGACAACAGTATTTCAGCAGGCAAGTAATAAAAAAAAGAGTAATTCACATGTTGCTGGTGATAAGTTAATAGAATTTTTAATAAATATACTACCTTCGGGACCTTTCGGTGTCACAAAAGTAGCATGAACTGGGAGGTTCCTGTTGCTGGTGGAGCTGCTGTGACTGCTGGAGCTGCTACAGCTGTCATCCGATTCAGCAGCATCATCAGGATCAGTCCTCTGCCTTTGTGCGTCTGAAAGTATTGATTGACACAGTCAACACTACATCAATTTTATTTTTAATGGCACATACATGATTTAAATTTTTAATCAAGTGTACATGATTATTTGTTGTATAATATATAGCATGAATTACAGATATTTAACAAATATACAGTTCATAGCGCCAGTTTTATACTATGCTTTAAAATTAGGTATTAAAAGGAGGTATCAAATTAATTAATTCACCGAATAACTATAAAATTGTGCAGAACACATCACACATTTTAAAGCTTTTCCCTAGTACTGGCTGTATTTTCACCTGGAGGTCCATGAGTGCTGGTCTGGCTCTGGCCCTGGGAATTTTGACCCTGTTCTGCCTGGCTGCATTCAGCTTGACTCTCATCCTGGTCACCTGCACTTTCCCTGCTAATTTTCTTCTTGGAGAAGAAATCGAAGATATCTCCCTGCCTCCGTTTCATACTGTAGTAGGCTATACATTGAAAACGTGTTCACAAACACAATGAAAAGCATGTTATTTGCACTGTACCAACAGTAGCAACAATGATGATAGGCTACTCTGTTGTTGACTATTAATTCATGTCGCAAAACACACGACAGATGCTAACGTTACTGAAACAGTGGAGAGATGTGTTGACGTTTTTTCAGGTGGAGAGCTAACTAAAGTAAAACACACCTGTGGTCCTGTTGTTTAAGAGCAGTTTTTCATACAAATTTAACAGAAGTTGGCAAAACATTTTTGTGACTTGACAGTTTTAAAGAACCTGTAGTGTTCTGTTCTTACCTTAACTCGTTGCACCCGGTAAGTTACCGAAGCATCATGTTGCAAGAAAGTCCGACTGTTGAAGTTAAACGAGTTCATTACCGCAGAGCCACGGAGCTACTTCCTTTGTATTTTTTCGAAAATACACTCAACAAAAATATAAACGCAACACTTTTGTTTTTGCTCCCATTTTTCATGAGATGGACTTAAAGATCTAAAATTCATTCCAGATACACAATATTACAATTTCTCTCAAACATTGTTCACAAATCTGTCTAAATGTGTGATAGTGAGCACTTCTGCTTTGCTGAGATAATCCATCCCACCTCACAGGTGTGCAACATCAAGATGCTGATCTGACATCATGATTAGTGCACAGGTGTACCTTATACTGCCCACAATAAAAGGCCACTCTGAAATGTGCAGTTTTGTTTCACAGCAAAATGCCACAAGCATTGAGGGAGCGTGCAATTGGCATGCTGACAGCAGGAATGTCAACCAGATCTGTTGCTCGTGCATTGAATGTTCATTTCTCCACCATAAGCTGTCTCCAAAGGCGTTTCAGAGAATATGGCAGTACATCCAACCGGCCTCACAACCGCAGACCACGTGTAACCACACCAGCCCAGGACCTCCACATCCAGCAGGTTCACCTCCAAGATCGTCTCAGACCAGCCACTCAGACAGCTGCTAAAAACAATTGGTTTGCATAACCAAACAATTCCTGCACAAACTGTCAGAAACCATCTCAGGGAAGCTCAACTGCATGTTCGTCGTCCTCATCGGGGTCTTGACCTGACTCCAGCTCGTCGCCGTAACAGACTTGAGTGGGCAAATGCTCACATTTGATGGCGTCTGGCACGTTGGAGAGGTGTTTTCTTTATGGATGAATCTCGGTTTACATTGTTCAGGGCAGATGGCAGACAGCGTGTGTGGCGTCGTGTGGGTGAGCGCTTTGCTGATGTCAATGTTGTGGATGGAGTGGCCCATGGTGGTGGTGGGGTTATGGTATGGGCAGGCATCTGTTATGGACGAAGAACACAGGTGCATTTTATTGATGGCATTTTGAATGCACAGAAATACCGTGATGAGATCCTGAGGCCCATTGTTGTGCCATACATCCATGAACATCACCTCATGTTTCAGCAAGATAATGCACGGCCCCATGTTGCAAGGATCTGTACACAATTCTTGGAAGCTGAAAATGTCCCAGTTCTTGCATGGCCAGCATGGTCACCGGACATGTCACCCATTGAGCATGTTTGGGATGTGCTTGACCGGCGTATACGACAGCGTGTACCAGTTCCCACTAATATCCAGCAACTTCGCACAGCCATTGAAGAGGAGTGGACCAACATTCCACAGGCCACAATTGACAATCTGATGAACTCTATGCGAAGAAGATGTGTTGCACTGCATAAGGCAAATGGTGGTCACACCAGATACTGACTGGTTCTGAGTCCCCAGACCCCCAATAAAGCAAAAGAAATGCACATTTCAGGGTGGCCTTTTATTGTGGACAGTCTAAGGCACACCTGTGCACTAATCATGATATCAGATCAGCATCTTGATGTGGCACACCTGTGAGGTGGGATGGATTATCTTAGCAAAGCAGAAGTGCTCACTATCACACATTTAGACAGATTTGTGAACAATGTTTGAGAGAAATGGTAATATTGTGTATCTGGAATGAATTTGAGATCTTTAAGTCCATCTCATGAAAAATGGGAGCAAAAACAAAAGTGTTGCGTTTATATTTTTGTTGAGTGTAAAAGCCTTCATGAGTCCTTAACACGGTCGTCACTTTAGGTTTTACATCTACTTCCGTGCGCCGTGTGTGTAGCGAACTTTACACAATGATTGACATTACCAACGAGCCAATGACCATTGGAGGGGCACGCGGGGTGGCCAATCAGATTGCAGGGGTGGCACGTGCCCCCCCGTGCCACCATGGAAGACCCGCCTCTGGCGGCGTCCCCTGTAGTCGTGGGCTTGGACGGCTCTCGGTGTGGAGGGCTCCCTTAGGATGGTGTTTCCTCACTTGGTCTATCAGTGCTCAGTCAGTCTTGCGGGGTTGGGTGGGGGGGGGGGGGGGGGGGGTATGCATCGGTGCAGCATGTGTGTGTGTGTGTGTATGTGTGTGTGTTACATGAATGAGGGTGCGGGGAGTAGGGATGTTAAAAGGGTCTGTTTTATTTTTATTTAATTTTAATGTAAAGCACTTTTGGTTGCATTTTTATATGTATGAAACGTGCTATATAAATAAAGATGACTTAACTTGGCTTGATCTAAGCTGGCACTGGGCTCTACCTTGTACCTCTCCACAGTATTGTCTTCTGGTGTCTCCTCATCTGATTCTGAGTCTGATCCCATCAGTAGCAGGGCTGTTTTCTTTCTGGGTGGCTCAGGGTTTGCAGAGCAGGTTCTTCTCCCTTCACCAACTCACTTAGCTTTGCCCACACTGGCTCCCTCTTTGCTCTGGGCAAGCACTTGAGGTCCTTAAATCATGGATCTAGAGCAGTCGCCACCTTTGATAAATAAAAAATAATAATTATTGATTGATGAAAATTTCACCTTCCAAATCCAACCTCCATATTTCTTCATGACTCGTTCATTTACATTACATTTACATTTAGGTCATTTAGCAGACGCTTTTGTCCAAAGCGACTTACAATAAGTACATTTGTCAAAATGACAAATGACATATTGACCGATCTTCTGGCTTAACAGTCTATAATGGTCAAACAATGCAGTTATCTTCTGGTCAGTCTGACATACCTTAAGCCATTCCAGGTTTATTTCTCCCTCCGCTGGTTGAGGTCCTTGGTGAAGGCAGCCTTGAATCGCACAATATAGGCAGGATCATCATCTGAGATCTTCATCACTTGCCAGAGGTGGCACAGTGTAGGTAGAACCACAGAGCAGGATACTTCCCCACCAAGGAGCTCAGTGATGTACCTACACAGACAGACAGACACACACACACACACACACACACACACACACACACACAGAGACACAGACAGACAGACAGAGACACAGACACACACACACAGACAGACAGAAAAAGAGCAATAAATAATTAATGACTAATTAATTTAACTCAGATTACACATTTCTAAAGTTCTTAATCACATTACATTTAAGGGCACGTGTTTCTTAAATACAAAGTGATATTTAAAATAACGTGTATGCCAATTCATGAACATGCTATCTTTGTAGACCATACCTGCATGGCTCCAGCAGTTTCTCTAGCTTTGCCAACTTCTCATATTCAGCATTTGTTGGGAAGGCCAGATTGTGCTTCTGCTGAGACAGAGTTGTGTGCAGTGCGTCTATTGCGCCTCACGCGCTTGGTCATCTCAAGGGTGGAATTCCACCGTGTTGGAACATCTTGCACGAGTGGCTCCTGATCTTGTCCAAGGGAGGCTTGCTGGGCATTCAGCTCGTCTGAGTTGGCCGAACTGTGTTTGAAATGTCCGACCACGTTATGGCACTTGGCCAGCGCACCATCAAAACCACCTTCCCGAATTGACATTACAATAGCTCTCTATACAACATGCCAAACACAGGGCAAATGCTCAAATGGCAGTATCCTCCATCATCTTCAACCACGCTGATGGGCCGGCAGCTGGTGGCAATCCACTGAGCGAGGAGATTAGTTAGCTTGGCTGATAGAGCTGTGCTGACGAGCTTGCCTCGGTTGCACTCCAACTAGAGCATGACACGGGAGTGGATTTTCACTCCCGTCCCATCCCACTCCCAGAGAAAAAATCCCATCCCATCCCAATCCCGGGCCGGAGTAAAAAAAAAAAATCCCATCCCGTCCCACTCCTGTAGAATGACTCCCGCTCCCATCCCGCTCCCACTCAAAATTACTCCCACTCCCATCCAACTCCGTTTTTTTTGTTTTTTTTTTCATCACATTCAACTCGCATGAATCTATGCAATATTTGCGACTTCCCGATAAAGTCAATTAATCTCACCGACGGATCATTGTGTCGGACTTTAGTCTGTAGCTCTCGCTTCCCAGCTTCATCGCCTCTACCTCCCTCCACGCATTTAACTTCCGGTAGTGGCCGGCCCGGCCGGATGTCAAAGCACTGTTGGATGTGTAGTTTTTGACTACGCAAGTCAAAATAGTTTTGGCTCACTGAAAGATGACGTGTCTGTCCTTTTGGTTGTTTAACATGGCTGAAAATCATCATCTATTAATGGCGTTCCCGCTCCTGCCCGCTCCCGTTGATTTTTATTCCCATCCTGTCCCAATCATGGGATTAATAAAACTTTGACTCCCATCCCGCGGGAATCCCACGGGAATCACGTGACCTGTGGGAATTCCTGAAAAATGTCATGCTCTAACTCCAACATAGTAGTTTCACGAACACGACTCTTCCCCTGTGCTACATCCGTGCTTGGCCCGTCATCTTCCGCATTAGCTAAGGGATGCTTTGTGTTTAGGTGGTACTTGAGACTGGAAGAACTCCTACAGTAAACTAATTCCGTATTGCACAAGGTGCAAATGACCTTAGTCTTGTTGAGGTTTCCATTGGGAAGCTTTTTAAAAATACATTTTCCCTGAAGCAAACCTGGCGGCTTCATAGCTGCATCCATGTCAGCACGTCACGTTTGATGTGGTAATTTCACAGTAGGCACACAGGTTCGAAGTCTGACTTGTTCTCGCCCCCTACAGGGCAATTTGGCCAGGTATACATCCGCGCTAAAATATCAAGGTGAAAGTCATCATAGCTTGCTTAGTATAGACCCAGCTCCCAACCCAACTTTGAGAATAGATTAACAGCAATATTTTTACGCAGCACGTTAACGCGATAACGGCCCACCACTAATAATAATGTAACTGGGTTAAGCGTTTCCCATTTTATGAATGTTTACAATGCAGACAATAATTGACAATAGCCTAACTAAAAGACAATCATTAAAATAAATAAAATACAATAATTGGCACCAATCTGGCGCACTTAAAGAGTTCCTCCACCTGCTGAGGAAGCTCAGGGCTTTTGAAGTCAGCAGCAATATTTTAACACTGGTGTACAGGTCAATCATTGAATCAATTCTCACCATAAATATTTCATCCTGGTACAATTTCCTCACCACAAAACATAAAACAAAACTCTCCCGCATTGTGAATCAAGCCAGTAAAGTCACTGGTTCACCCCAAACCCCCCTATCTGAACTGTACAGCCACTCAGTGATGAGGAAAGCCACCCTGATCAATGAGGACTCCTCACACCCACTCCACCCCTCCTTCATCTTACTGCCATCAGGTAGGCGCTATAGAGTACCGCTGGCCCGCAAAAACATTTATAAGAAATCGTTTGTTCCCTCCGCTATAACAGCTCTCAACAGTATGAAATAGGAACTGTGGCCCGTTGCTGTCCTTTGAATGTGTGTCTTTTATTTATTTATTTATTTATGTGTTCAACTGTATGTTTGACTTATGTGAAATGCATGTGCCTGTTGAGCCCTGTCAAAGAGAAATTTCTGCCACCATTTTTGGGGCAGACAATAAAGTTTTATCTATCTATCTAATCAACTGGATAAATACCAGGTATAGCCACCCATCTACAGTAAATACGTTCAGACAGATACATCATTGAACACATACACATGGAACACATTGAACACATACACACGGAACACATACATACTTTTTTTCATGCTCCTCCCTCAATCCAAGATGGCAGCATGTACTTTCTCTCTGTCCAGTGGTTGTTTTGTTTATTTTAATAAGTTTTAGATATTTTGCATCTTTGTACTGGATTTTTAGCATCATTTAACACATCCTTTTCAACGCATTTTACTGTGCAAACTGTGGACACTTTTTTTTCTTGCTTTTGGAAACTGCTCCGTGTGACCTACTCCATGTGCTCTGCTTTGCTAGCAGAAGCTAACTCAATTAGCCCAGTGCTGAAAATCTATTATTCTATCTGGCTCCTCACCATCAACCAACAGCTGCACCCGAAACTTTAGCTGGAGCCTACTGTGTTGTGGACTGAAAAAGTGTCTGCAATCTGGCCTCCTGGACCACCTACAGCCTGGTTTCCACCACCAGTTCTACAGCAGCAGGACACAATCATCTCTGCACCAGCTAGTCTGTCGAAGCTAGCCTCCACCAGCTCTGTGGCAGCTAGCCTCAACCACCTGGCCTCCAGCAGCTGGCCTCCAGTAGCTAGCCACCAGCAGCCCTGCAGCAGCTAGCCTCCAGCAGCTAGCGTCCAGCAGCCCTGCAGCAGCTAGCCACCAGTCCTGCAGCAGCCTCCAGAAGCTACCATACAGCAGCTAGCCACCAGCAGCCCTGCCGCAGTTAGCATACAGCAGCTAGCCACCAGCAGCCCTGCAGTAGCTAGCCTCCAGCAGCTAGCCACCAGCAGCCCTGCAGCAGCAACCCGTTACCAGCTCTGCAATAGCTGGCCTCCACGAGCCCTGTGACAGCTAGTCTCCAGAAGCTAGCCAGCCTTGCCCTTTTATAGATACTTGCCTCTGTCCCCTTCTGGGTAGCATCTGATTTTAAACTATTACAATGACATTGCTTTTGATATTGTTTGTGTCTTTCATTGTGTGATTCGGGGTCCTTAAACCAGAGCGGAAGCATGGCTATTTATTCGCCATTAGTGAGACCCAGTGTTGTGGTGTGTTGCTATCTTAATTAAATGCTATGTCAGTTTTTGGTATCCAGATTCTTTTAACTTTGAGATGTTACTTTCGTTTGCTTACCTTTCTGTACTGAGGAAAAACTTTACATTTACGGAAGATTGTCTCTGTGCTCATGTCAGTAAGACAGAAAATTATGATTCTGGTTTCTCATGTAGTAACATTCTAAAGAAAAGGTACATCATTTTCCTGCTGTGGGCTGCACGGTGGTGTAGTGGTTAGCACTCTGCTTCACAGCAAGAGGGTCCCGGGTTCGATCCCCGGGTCGGCCCGGGTTCCTTCTGTGTGGAGTTTGCATGTTCTCCCCGTGTAAGCGTGGGTTCTCTCCGGGTTCTCCGGCTTCCTCCCACAGTCCAAAGACATGCAGGATGGGGATAGGTTAATTGATTACTCTAAATTGCCCGTAGGTGTGAATGTGAGTGGGAATGGTTGTCTGTCTCTACATGTCGGCCCTGTGATAGACTGGCGTCCTGTCCAGGGTGTACCCTGCCTTCGCCCAATGACAGCTTGGATCGGCTCCAGCCCCCCGTGACCCTGAATACAGGATAAGCGGTAGAAAATGGATGGATGGATTTTCCTGCTGCTTTTATTGTCAGGAAACGTGCATACAAATCCCGGGCCAGGTCTTAACTGTATCTCGACACCAGAGGAGTTCAAAGTCAGGTCTGGTCTCGGTATTATCCATATTAATGCTCGTAGCTTGCTTCCAAAAAATGATTTGATCAGAATTTGGGCCTGCTCGATGGATGCTGATATTATTGTTGTATCAGAAACTTGGCTTGGTAAATCAGTTCCAGATAAAGATATCAGTATAAAGGGGTATACTGTACATCGCTGTGATCGCCCCAGGAGAGGAGGCGGAATCACTGTATACGCAAAAAACTAATTTCATATTAGTATACTGCTGGCTTTAAAACTTGATCTTGCTCAGGGTCAATTTATTAATATTATTGGATGTTACAGGCCACACTCTGCTTGTGCTGAAGCCCTAACCTCATTAGCACATTATTTGTCTAATTTTGACTCAAATGATCTACTGCTAGTGGGGGACCTGAACTGCAACTGGTTGACTTCAGCGTCAGATGACCTTAAATCGGTGTGTGACTCTTTTAATCTGACACAACTTGTTGAGGCAGCAACACATCCAAATGTTAAATGTCCCGAGAAGTCATCACTGCTTGATTTGATTTTGACAAATGCTCCACATAAATACTCAGTGCAACTGTCAGGCAGGCTAAGTTCCCTAAAGCCAAGCCCAGACTGCTTATCAAAAGAGACCTTAAACATTTTTGTAATCTTATTGGTGACGTGGAACTGGCCTGGAAATTATTTTCTGGTGGTTTCTTTAATATTTTGAACAACCATGCTCCGTTTCACAAATTGCGAGTAAAAGTTCGCAATAACCCTTGGTTTTCTCCCGATCTAAATAGTCTTCTTCGAGAAAAAAACAATGCATGGGCCAGAGCAAGACAAAGTAAAACTGATGCTGATTGGCTCAGATTTAGGCAGCTGTACTTAGGCTATAAAAAAAGCAAAGGCAGAGTACTACCTTTCGGAAACCAGTAAAAACTTAAATGATCCAAAAAAGTTTTGGAAAGTGATCAGGGGCCTGTGCTACGAAGCGAGTTCACCATACCCAGGGTATCTTTCAGAGATCCAGCTTAAGTAACCCTAACAAAGGCAATCGGAGATAAGCGGTCACACGAAGCTGGTTATCAACTCGTTAACTCAACCCAGGGTTTACCTGTCCAGCTATGAGCACGTGCACATGAAAGAGGCGGCGTTTGCAGCATTTGACCAATCACAAACATGGATTAGTCTACGGCAGCGGAGCAGCGTATTTCACGTACGAGGAGCAAACCATAATCTTACAGAAACACGAAGAAGTTAAACATAAAATACAGGCAAAAGGCAACAGTTTCATCTGCCAAAGGCAGGAAGGACAGCTGGCAAAAACTCACCGACTGTGAATGCGGAAGTCGTATTAACAGTATTAGTAGTAGTATAATATGCCCCATCATAAGGGCACTAGTAGATCTGACTGATTGAATAATAATAGTAACTTCGCTGATAGCTTAGTGGTAGAGTTGACGGCCCATATACCGAAGCTTCCTGTAGCGGACCCGGGTTCAAATCTGCCCTGCGGCCGTCTTTTAAATCATGTCGTCACTTTCTCTCGTCCCTTTAACTGTTATGATGTCCTTCAGCAATAAAAGGCCGAACACATAACTTTAAAATAATGAATTTATTTGTTGGATGTATTCTTATAACATGGTTTATGACAATATCAGCCTCATTCTTTCAGCTGCAATCCCGGCATTGTAAAACGGACTTGGGAGCAAATCAAATAAATATAAAAACATAATTCAAAGTGGTAAGTAGGCTGTACGCTGACACAGAAAAGTCTTTCCCTCTGATGAGAATCTGTATCTCTCATATAAAACATCGTCCGGGACGATGGACAAAAAAGGATTTTGCCGGCCTCTGTACGGTCTCCATAGTTCTCCTACGAGACCCTCTCACGATCCACCAAGCTTCTTTTTTTTTAAATATATATATCCACGCACCAAGAGAGCTGACTGGTCAGTCGGCGGTGTGTTTCTCCACGTTGATCTCAGGAACATAACCTGCTCCGGAGCAGGTTAGCTCCACAGCGTAAGTTACCATGGCGATCTACCCCGGTAAGAAGTGAACCAGCATTGTAGGACGGAAAACCCAGAGTTAACGCTTAAGCTAAGCACAAATCCTGCTTCGTAGTACAAAGCCCAGGTCTTTTTCCGGCCAGGTTTCCTCCACTGAACCACCATATTTGATCAACAAAGGCTCATGTATGATAACTGAAAAGTCTGAGATATTAAACTGTTTTAATGAGCATTTTATTTCTGCAGGTTTTTTATTTTAATCTAGTCATGAGTCAAACAGTCTGGACTCTCCTGTTGAAAACAACGTCTTGCTTATTTGTAAAGGAAATGTGGAAGCCCTGTTTCAGTTTCTTCCTATATCTGCTGCTGATGTATCTAAAGAGTTGAAACAGCTATACCCAAAGAAATCTGCCGTACAAATCTTTGTACAAAAAAACTGAATGGTCATCCCTGTCTGTTAGAAGATTCACTCATTGATTGACTTTTATTTATAAGGCTCTACTTGGTTTGGTCCCATCTTATCTTGGAATTCATCTTGTGAGGAATTATGGACGTTATAGCCTACGCTACTGACTTTTTTACTTTGACTGTCCCTCGTGTCTTCACAGACCTGGGGAAAAAGGCATTCCGTTATGCTGCTCCCTCTGCATGGAACTCCCTGCCCACTCGCCGGTGCGTTCGGCGGTCAGTTGCGTCCGTCGCTGCAAGTTCAATCCATTGAACTTTATGCAAATTCACATACGGCGATAGGGCCGTCAACTTGACGTGCTGTATCCATCATCATGCGGAGGGGGGGGGATTGTGGCGACCGATCGCCGAGCAGTTTTTTTAATTATCCCGGTAATTTGTCTGCGTGAGAAACACTAGCTGTGGCGTGTGCTGCTTTTTCCTCTGACAATGTAAACAGACTGGTCTGTCTCAGTAACTGATTGAATGTAAAGGAGGACTAAGCTGACTTGTTGTTCTATGGATTGAAAAGGATTTATCATTCTGACTTCACTGCAGAATATTTCCTTGTTCTTTTTTCCATATTTGCATGTTCTATTGTGGACCTTTTTGAAATGTTCTGTTAGTGCATATAAGAAATATGCCTTTTTCAAGCTGACAGTTAATTTTGATGGCCTTGATGGTTTCTTTGGAAATCTGTAGTTCACATGAGAGAATCTGTGCTTAAAGTTAAAAAAGTTGCTATTTAACAATAGTATTTGAATTTAAATACTTCCTTTGTGTTGATTCTGCATAAATTCCATCATTTTACATTTAAATATCCATTATAACAAACTTTATTCTTAAGAAGAAAGAAAGCGATTAATTATGGCAAATTGTGCAATTAATTAGTTAATTTTCTTAATCGATTGACAGCAGAGGGTGGTGTGTAGAGGGTGTGTTGTAGAGGGTGGTGTAGAGGGGGTGGTGTAGATGGTGACTACAGAGCCAGCCGTCCTCACCAGTCTGTCCAGTCGCACTGCATCCTGTGCAATAAGCAGGATCATGTACTGTATAGCAACATGAAGCCAGTAGCTACATGATTGACATTGTTTTAACTTACAATTTTAAAATTAATCATCTTCTTGCAGTGGGAATACATGCTGTGCAATTATTTTTCTCATTATATTACTTAAAGCTGTTACTTACGCGTTGCTGGGGTCAATTGGATGCTTCTACCCACTTCAGTGCAGTTAGTAGGCATGTGCTGGAGGCATGACCGTGGTCTTCTGTGTCTATGGTATCAACAACATGATCACTACAAGATGGCCATCTGCTGGGGGACCTGTCTGACTGCACTCTAACTTTACAGAATTAAATTCTACAGATCCCTAGTGTACGGATTGGGCAATATTACGTCAGAAATACACGTGGCTCACAAACTCACAGGAAGCCACCTCAAAACATGCAGACCCAGTTTCACACGTAGAAATGGACCTGTTAATGTGTTAATATGAGTTGATATATTTTTATTACACTCAACAAAAATATAAACGCAACACTTTTGTTTTTGCTCCCATTTTTCATGAGATGGACTTAAAGATTTAAAATTCATTCCAGATACACAATATTACCATTTCTCTCAAACATTGTTCACAAATCTGTCTAAATGTGTGATAGTGAGCACTTCTGCTTTGCTGAGATAATCCATCCCACCTCACAGGTGTGCCACAACAAGATGCTGATCTGACATCATGATTAGTGCACAGGTGTGCCTTAGACTGCCCACAATAAAAGGCCACTCTAAAATGTGCAGTTTTGTCTCACAGCAAAATGCCACAGATGCCACAAGCATTGAGGGAGCGTGCAATTGGCATGCTGACAGCAGGAATGTCAACCAGATCTGTTGCTCGTGCATTGAATGTTCATTTCTCCACCATAAGCCGTCTCCAAAGGCGTTTCAGAGAATATGGCAGTACATCCAACCGGCCTCACAACCGCAGACCACGTGTAACCACACCAGCCCAGGACCTCCACATCCAGCAGGTTCACCTCCAAGATCGTCTGAGACCAGCCACTCAGACAGCTGCTGAAACAATTGGTTTGCATAACCAAACAATTTCTGCACAAACTGTCAGAAACCGTCTCAGGGAAGCTCAACTGCATGCTCGTCGTCCTCATCGGGGTCTTGACCTAACTCCAGATCGTCGCCGTAACAGACTTGAGTGGGCAAATGCTCACATTCGATGGCGTCTGGCACGTTGGAGAGGTGTTCTCTTCACGGATAAATCTCGGTTTACATTGTTCAGGGCAGATGGCAGACAGCGTGTGTGGCGTCGTGTGGGTGAGCGCTTTGCTGATGTCAATATTGTGGATCTAGTGGCCCATGGTGGTGGTGGGGTTATGGTATGGGCAGGCATCTGTTATGGACGAAGAACACAGGTGCATTTTGTTGATGCATTTTGAATGCACAGAGATACCGTGATGAGATCCTGAGGCCCATTGTTGTGCCATACATCCATGAACATCACCTCATGTTTCAGCAAGATAATGCACGGCCCCATGTTGCAAGGATCTGTACACAATTCTTGGAAGCTGAAAATGTCCCAGTTCTTGCATGGTCAGCATACTCACCGGACATGTCACTCATTCAGCATGTTTGGGATGTGCTTGACCGGCGTATACGACAGCGTGTACCAGTTCCCACTAATATCCAGCAACTTCGCACAGCCATTGAAGAGGAGTGGACCAACATTCCACAGGCCAAAATTGACAATCTGATAAACTCTATGCGAAGAAGATGTGTTGCACTGCATGAGGCAAATGGTGGACACAGTCCCCAGACCCCCAATAAAGCAAAAACAATGCACATTTCAGGGTGGCCTTTTATTGTGGACAGTCTAAGGCACACCTGTGCACTAATCATGATGTCAGATCAGCATCTTGATGTGGCACACCTGTGAGGTGGGATGGATTATCTCAGCAAAGCAGAAGTGCTCACTATCACACATTTAGACTGATTTGTGAACAATGTTTGAGAGAAATGGTAATATTGTGTATCTAGAATGAATTTTAGATCTTTAAGTCCATCTCATGAAAAATGGGAGCAAAAACAAAAGTGTTGCGTTTATATTTTTGTTGAGTGTATTTTGGTGAAACTATTTACATGTGCAAAACATCTATTATTTTCATGTGAAATTAAAATACACATTCACAGCCTAAGTTTGACATATTTGCAAATCCCTTTTTATTTTTGTGGATATAAAACTTAACGAAACACAAATACACACGTACAAATGACGGCACTTCACATTTGTAAGGGTTTATTCTACAGATCCGTGGTGGTAAAATTTGGACGAAATGATTCAAATAAATTAGAAAGATGTCAAAAATGTTACATAGATCACAAACTCACAGGAGGCGATCCGCAAATATGCAAACCTTGTTTCATGTGTAGAAATGGACCCGTAAATGTATAAATATACATGTTTTCAGAGTAAGTAATACATATTTGCAAGTTAAAGAATGCATGTTTGTGGATAGTGAAATGATGTGAATTATGGTACACATTTGTTGATTGTATTCTGTTTTTTTACAACATTTCTGTGCTTTTACAGATAATATTGTCCAATAAAAACTTCAATAAGCAGTATCCATAAGTCACCCTCATGTGTCTGCAGCTACACTCACCCCACCTGTAGCAGCGTCACAGAAGCGGTACATGCATGTCAGTCAATAAAACAACCAATCAAAGCCAGACAACAAACAGTCCCGCCTTCTCATTCAGTGGCCTTTGTTTCCCATGGCTGGCTGAGTGACTTCCAGATCGATAAACATTTGAGTGTGTGCTGTGTTGGATTCATGTATCACATTGATCTAGATTTATAAATAGTAAATTTTGTTGATGAATCGATCTCTATAGGGCTTTATTTGGCACTCTACCAAAGTTGAATCAGTTGAAGTCTATCGAAACATATGCTCTGTGCTACGCCTTTTTGTTTTTGTGTTGCATTTTTTTCTGGCTATTTTTGGTGGTTTTATGATTTTAAATCAGTGCTGACGCTTTTATTGTGAAAGCCAAGCCGCTGTGATTCCGGTTAGGTGGTGTAACCGTTCGTATCTTGACTGATGGATCATCAGGTGGCCGTTCATCTATTGTGTTCTCAGCCTGATCAAACTGGTCCTAGAGCAGCCGGGCGTCGGGTTTCAGCACCGCGGTCAGCTACGAGTGCAGCCTCTTCCTCCCCGGCAGCATCGCCGTCTGCGACCCCTCCCCCCCTGTCGCTCCTCCTGTCATAAATCCTGCTGTGCGACACCGACGGCTGCACAACAACTCCACTGTCCAACACTTTCATGGTTCTGAGTTCTCGTTCTCCTGTTGAACAGCAGCAACCAGAGACGCTCATCAGTCTTCCTCTGGATATCTGCCTCTGGATCTCTCCTACTGGATTTCTCCCTCTGGATCTCTTCCTCCGGGGCTCACTCTGAAGCTGCTCGCCGTCTTTTTTCTACTTTTGCAGTTGTGCCTTTACAGCAGGTAGCCTACATTGTCCATCCGACAGCATGTTGGACCCGTCTTCCAGCGAGGAGGAAGGGGATGAGATACAGGAGGTGGAGCGCAAAGAGGTGGCGGCCCCGAAGAGCCTCGGAGGAGCCCGGTTGTCACCGGGCCGAGCCTCCGACGGCCACGGCGGCGGAGGACTCCAGCCCCGCGGCGGCGGGAGCGGCGGCGGCGGCCGCCCCTCCAGCCCCAGCCCGTCGGTGGGAAGCGACAAGGAGAAAGAGGACCTGGAGAAGATGCAGAGAGAGGAGGAGGAGAGGAAGAAGAGACTCCAGCTGTACGTGTTCGTGATGCGCTGCATCGCATATCCGTTCAACGCGAAGCAACCGACGGACATGGCCAGGAGGCAGCAGAAGGTAAGAAGTTCTACAGCTTGACACTGCTGCTTCCTGATCCTCACATCACATCACATCTAGCATCACATCTCTCTCTTTTCCTTTCAACATCCTGGAAGAGTGATTGCAAAGCCAGACTGTGTGTAAAGGTTATCAGACAACATGTGTGAATCCAAACTAAAGACAACAAAACGGAGAGGCTGAAGGATGAGCGAGCGAGCGAGTGAGGGAGTGAGAGTATAGTAGATCCCGTATCTGTGGACGGCCTCTGGGTTTAGAAGCATCCTCTCCCTCCTGCTCATCTCAAGCAGAGCTTTTATTAGAACAATCTGTTGCACAGGAGGAAGTGCTGCTGTTCCCCCGTTCACTAAATCACATCCATCTATGTTCCTTCACCACACACCAGCCACGGCTTTAAAATACCATGAAGCGTAACATTTATAGTCACAGCTGTGACTGTTGTAGCTCTGTTTGTGACATAGACATATAAGAAGTGGACCAACACTTCCGTTTTTCAAGCCTCTAGTTCGGCAGTTTGGCCGTCACCATCTTGGATTTTGTCCATCACCATCTTGGAATTTTTGCAACCAGTGAAGGAAGTACCAATGCCATTATCGGCAATGTGGTTGTTTTCCTTCCTGTCCACTACAGGGTGTTCCAAAAACATTACCAATAAATATGATGAGTTCCCAACAGGCGACAGCTTTCCAGATGTGTAATAATTAAGCTTAGGCACAAAATGAATTACCTCAAACTGTCAACTTAAACACAAAGTAAAACAACCACATTGCCGTTCTCCTGGGGACACTGTCCCCGTTGCCATGGCTACGCCCTCCTCGTCTCACCGTCAGCTCTACTTTCACTTTCTCACGTATATCCTGCGGTTGGTCTTGTTCCTAAAGAGTAAGCTGATGGAGACGCGGGTCGAGCTAGCTAGCGGTATTCAGAAGCATGAATGCATCTTTGTTATGACTGCATCGCTTCTCAAGGTCCATCGATATCTTTGTTGTCATTTCACCGAGTGCTGCCGAGCGGCTATCTCCCTGGGTGTTATCTCCACGGTCTCGCTCTCGGCTGTTTCTAATATTGAGATAGTGATTCAGAAAACAGATCTGCCAACGTTAGACACATTTGAATATTAATTTCAGCATTCCATGAGTATTTGTTTCAAATTATATTTGATTTCCAAAATTCATTCCAACAGCCCTAGAATCTATTACCACTCCTAAATATTCATTGTCATTTACCACATCAACGTGTTGTTACCACAACTGAAGGTAAAAATAATTTCTTTACTTTTCTTATAATAATCAACAGAATGTTTAAAATGCTGCAGAAACACTGTTAAAGATCCTGAACGTCAAGTAGCAGCTGCTAAAAACACACACTTGCGATTTGTGTTTATTTTGTCTGTTTTCAACCAAACCACCACATTTTCTTCAATCTGACCAAGTCGTCCTGTTGCCGATGACAACTTGACAACATGAAAACACTGCAACTGTTCCGTTAGATCTCCTTCGGTCAACACACATGCTGATTCTGCTGCTGCACCAGATCCTGTGAGCAAAATGCATCGTTGGTTGATCACACTCACTACTCCAGTGTTTAGAAGAATAGAAGACTTTCTGTCATCTGTGGGCTTTCTTGTCTGCCTCATGGAGGCGTCCTGTCAACACTTGTTGCTCAGAATGATTTGAGTTTGAGTATTTGATATCCCACGTAAACATTATATTCTGTTGGATATTCTTTTTTTTTAACTCAGATTTAATTGATTTTTGAAATAAACAATAAAGAACACAGAACAGCGTCAGTGGGATACATGTTCTTAGTAATAACACTCAAATTTCTCTGACATCAAAGTTTTCGGCGGTGACATTTTTTCGCATTTCTTATGGAATTTTGCTTGCTGGAGCCTCAATATATAGTCTTTCCATGTTAAGTATCTCCTCGACTGCGTCCAGCCTAGAGCTGCACGATATATCGTTTGAGCATCGTCATCGCAATGTACGTATGAGCGATAGTCACATGGCAGAGCCTGCGATGTAGGAGACGAATGAACTCATCTAATTTCAACGGTAGCTTACTGACATACACTGCATGTACACTCTGCGTGTGCTGTGCAGCGATCCACCAATTACATTCGTTCTTTACTCAGTTTGCAAGCTGACTACCCTGCCAGCTGCCAATCAAATTTAGAGAGGAGGAAACCACGCCCCTGCACATGGAGTGAGTCTCTGGCGCTGCCGGTAACAACAACGTTTGCAAAATGAGCAAAAAGAAAAGCAACGTCAGTTATCTAGACTTATTTCGGTTACAAGAGGGATGATGTCGACCAAACACGCGTTCTGCGTCGGTAGCGCCTTTCATCTGTTACAACGAGCGGTGACACAACAAACTTGTTTGACCTTTTACGTCAACACCACTCAGCTCAGTATGACGAATGCAAAACCAGATCTGAATGTCATCCAAAACAAAAAACATTTGTAAATCACTAAGGTAGCTGGCAATGTGCTAATATTTTTTATACAGTTTTGTTGAAATCGTGTTTACATTTAGATTTACATTTTGCAGATGCTTTTGTCCAAAGCGACTTACAATAAGTACATTTGTCAAAAGAAAGGAACAAAGAAACCACAACATATCATTGCCAATAAAGTAAGAGCTAAAAAATTAGATCCTCGTCTGAGTAAAGTAGTAGCTGTTCAGCAAACATACCTAAAGAACAACAGTGCTATGATCAAAGTGCTATGTGCTAGGTAAGTTTGTTATTTTGGGGGTCTGAACAGGTGAGTCTTGAGCCTTTTTTCGAAAGATGGCATGTGACTCTGCTGTCCTGACATTGGTCGGGAGTTCGTTCCACCACTGAGGCGCCAGAACAGAGAAGAGTCTGGACTTTGCTCAGCGTCATTTGTTTGATTTCTGCGATGGTGGTAGTAGCCGGGCAGCTGAAGTAGAGAAGCAGGATCGGGCCACAGCAGTGATGTTGGGGGTGCAGGATAGTTGGTCATCGAGGATTACTCCCAGGTTCCTCGCAGTTGAGGAAGGCAATACTGTGATGCCCTCGACAGTGACCGACAGGTCCATGCGAGGGCTGTCTTTCCCTGGGATGAAGAGGAGTTGGGTTTTATTCAGGTTAAGCTTGAGGTGATGTGCAGTTGTCCAGACAGAGATGTCTAGGAGAATTCATGCGATGTAATAACAGAACCCAGTGATCTGGTGTAGAGTGAGAACAGAAGCGGTCCTAACACTGAGCCTTGAGGGACACCCGTGTCCAGAGAACAGGGTTTGGACATAGAGCCATGGCAGTTCTGCGAGAGATAGGATGACAGTTGGTTGTAAGCGGCATGTTCCAATTAAAGTGCAGTTGGCAAGTCTGGCAGATGGAGTTGACTCAGTCAAACACTCAGGCCCCTCCTCTACCACAGAGCTCCTCTGCTCCCTCCCATCGAGTGCTCGTCAGTGTGCGCGCACCAGATTCTGTGAACGCGCCCATGTCTTCTCTCATCGATAACGGCATGGAGTACACGCTACACAGAGGTAGGCTGGCTAACTTACTTGTAACATGTGTGAGGGGGGAGGTGGGATCTGTGGCGTGTGCACGAACTGTGAACTGCGAGTAGACAGGATGATACGGGTGCAGTGGATATTTGCAAAACAAACAACAGGCTCTACCTGCACTTAGAGGCGCGTTTTCTTTCGGGTGACTTATGTTGTTCTATCGGAGCATAGTGTCGGCTTCAGTGAACATGATCAAACAAATGTTGCCGACTGCAACTTACATTTGTGGTGTTAAAAGAATGTGTCTTGGCACCTCCTCGCATCACCGACGCTGAACAATTATTGCAAATACAAACTTTGCTAACCGTTTCCGACACCTTAAAAAACATTCACACTGCCGACATTCTCCCTTGCTCTGCTGCAAGTTAAAGTAGGTGACGTGTCACGTCGCGCTGCACACACAATCAAGGAAGCAGCAGTCTTTATTTATCGGTTTAATATATTGGCATGTTATCCGATATCCAATAATACATTTTAACGTGAATATCGGCCGATACCGATACCTTGCCGATAATATCATGCATCCCAAATAACTACTATCTATTGCCCCTGGTTTAAATTTAGAATCACATGTCAGGGGAGAGTAGGCTCTGATCAAGCCAATTTTTAGGAATGTCTTCCATACCGTAAATTTTGTGATGTGTATGTTGTATTGTAATTGTTGTGGGCAGGTGCAATAGATATATGTTTAGTCTCAGAGTGTTATTTGTTGTCATTGTGTAATTGTTTGTTTAATGTTCCCCTGTGTGTTCATAATGGTGCTGGCCGCCTTATATATGTCTACCCCCTGTTTCTTGTATGTGGGAGGTCTGGTGTCTAGTGTGAGACACATGTGTACCGGTAACTGGACTGGTAAAATGGTAAATGGCCTCATTTATACAGCGCTTTTATCCAAAGCGCTTTACAGCAATGACTGACGTTGACCCATTCACGCACACATTCAAACACCAACGGCGGAGTCAACCACGCAGGGTTAACAGCCAGCTCGTCAGGAGCAATTAGGGTCAATGTCACACATATCCTTTTGAATATCTTGATTTAGAGTTTCTACTAATAATTACACCTAGGTATTTTATTGTTTTTGCTTCCCATTTGAATTTATGTTTGTTGTATGACTGGGTAGTACCTGTGTTTTTGTCACATTGAGTTTAACCTGACAAGTCCATCCATCCGTCCATTCTCTTCTGCTTCATCCGGGGCCGGGTCGCGGGGGCAGCTGTCTGAGCAGGGACACCCAGACTTCCCTCTCCAGGACACTTCCTCCAGCTCCTCCGGGAGGATCCCAAGGTGTTTCAAGGCCAGCCAGGCGACGTAGTCACTCCAGTGTTTCCTGGGTCTTCCTTGGGGTCTCCTCCCGGTGGGGCATACCTGGAACACCTCCTGAGGGAGGCATCCGGGGGGCCACCTCAGCGGCTCTACTCCGAGCTCCTCCCACGTGACGGAACTCCTCACCCTATCTCTAAGGGAGCGCCTGCCACCCTGTGAAGGAAGCTCATTTCGGCTGCTTGTATCCGGGATCTTATTCTTTTGGTCACACCCCAGAGTTCATAACCATAAGTGAGGGTAGGAAACTAGGGATAGGCATTTGAAGAAATGTCCTTGATCGAGCATCGCTAGAGTTATCTATCAATTATCGATTAATCATTAACTTTTTTCTATAGGCTATATTGAAATTCCCGTTGGTAGAAAATACAAAATGCAGCATGTTTTTATCAATGAAATCTTTATTCCAACAATAATGTATGGGCCAACATTAATACAATACAGTTAACTTGCACTGCATGAAAAGTCGGATTTTCGTCCCTGTAAACGCCCGGAAATCTCCCTAATTTTCGGGAGTTAACGACAATTTACAGGCTGCGAACGCCGCGTTCGTCTGTGCCGAAAATTGTCAGAAACGAACCAGAGCGAAGGCTCTAATTAGCATATGAATAGCAGCGAAACCGCGCCTGGCCAGAGATGGCTTGAATATCCTCACTCAGGATTGGATGAAACCACTAGTTTTAAACAAGTATAATCGCTCGTGATTGGTTGGCAGATCTGGTCATTATAAGTGTAAAGCCAACCCACGTTGGCAGATCTGTCACTATTGGTCAACCTGATGAGACATTATAAATGTAAACCCCACCCCCGTTGTTACTATTGGTCACACTGGGTCTTTTAAACAAGAATAATCACTAGTGATTGGTTAGCAGATCTATCACTGTATATATATATATATATATATACATAATATATATATACATATATATATATATATACACACACATATTTATTTTTATTTATTTATATATTTATAAATATGAATGAATTTATTGAGGAAAGAAAAAATTGCCAGGAGGAAGTATTCAAAGAAAGAGCTTTATTGACAACACAACTGTACAAATTTGTCCACACAACAAACAAATTAACAATTTTACAGCCGCCTGCTGTGCGTGGCCCTGTACTTGGGATTCTTCTCTAATCGCGACTGTAGAGTCGCACAGAGCTCGGTGAGCTACTGGCTACGAGAGGATGGAGGTCGCACAATCCATCCAGACACCCCGCCAACAACGCCGTCCTCCTCATCAGACATCATGTCTGTGGTGGCGCACTTCCAACGGTCCACCTCATCGCCAGCAAGCACACTCCGTCTCGCTTCCAGCAGCTGTAAAACAATCAATAAAGACAATCAGTACGGCGCGATGCACTGCGCATGGAGACAACACATATATTAATGCACCTGAAAAATAGGTTTAGGTAGGTTTGGTCACATTGACCAAAAACGGATCTAATAAGTCTTACCCTCTTTCTCCTGGAACGACTCCGAGCTGACGTCTTCACAGCTTCCGCCTGCGATGCGAGATCAGGCTGTGTGTGTCTGAAGCTCCTGCGTACCGTTTCAGAGTATGTCTTACAGGCAGCTGGAAAACAATTAAATGAGTGGTATGAATAAGAGAAATTAAGTCACAGTAAAATTAAAACAAGGAAGAAGAAAACAGTAAAAGTTACTTACACACAATGGCGTCAATATCGGCGTCATAGAAATCCGGACTTGCGGACAAAGCTCCGAGCAAGTAAGCGGTCGCAGCTTCGTTATGAGGCGAGGTTCGTCTGTGAAAACAAAATGAACAGTTAAAATCGGTATCTACTGTTAACGCATCTATTTCCTTATACAGCAGAATGAAAGCATATTCTTTAAATCGTACCCTTGCTCCGGTTCGTAGCGCCTACAATTCGTCTCCGAGTTGTGAAGACGGCGTACTGCTTCCTGTAAAAGACCAACAACATACACTTAACAAAGCAACTTAACGTTACACTGGTTCCTCGCTCTTGTTCTTTTACAACGCTACTATGCTACTTTTAGCTTGGACTATTAGCTTTTAAGCTACTTTTAGCTTGGGCTTGCTTTGCTAATTTTAGCTTAGCTAGCAGTCACCAAACATATTCTTACCGCAATCTTGGGATTGTTCACCCGTCTTCTCTTTTTCGAGTTAATGTTAGTCTCCAAAGCAGCCAACCTGGAGTTTAGTGCGGCGAACTGCTCATTCACATCGGCAGCAAGCACAGCGAGCTGACGAGACAGGCCACTGATAGCTTTCAGCAGATTCTTCTCGCCGGTCTGCGGACTCGCTGAAAGTGGTTGATCGCGTCCATGCAGAGGGGTTGAAGGGGAGTTGAATGCGAGACGCCATCCAGCCATTATAGATCACGAAACCAACGCAGTTAAAACACAGAAGTGGAGTGAAAGTTCTGAGTACAGGTATAAAAACATGTCCGTCTTGCCCATGACCTCGCACGTGATTGGACAAGATGCCGACCTTGCACGTGATTGGACGAGGTCCCCGTGACCTCGTACGTGCTCGTCCAATCACATGGAGGTCATTGTTACACGGAAGAACTCGCGAGATGAGATCTATGATATAAACAGTATAAGTATATAAATAAGCTCTGTGATAGAAACACGGTGTGATGTTAGTTGAAAGATGGAAGTCCCAATACTGAAGAAAAGACCTCGGCGCTTCTGTGAACATTGCAACATTGAACTCTGTCATACACAGTATTTTGACCACAAAAAGCGCTTTTTCAAAAATGGAGTTTGGGAGAAAAATTCCAAAAGGGCTAAGTCAGATAACGTACAGAGCCTGCTGCTATCCAGTCATGACCCAACAGACGGGAGTCATGTACCGCCGATGTGTAAAGACCTAGAAGATAACTTGGCTGGACTTGGAGAGATTGATGGAAGTGAAATGCACTCCGAGGACCCAGAAAAAGAAGTGATGGAAGAATCTGAAGAAATTCACCCAGCGACTGACAGTTCAGACAACGGTAAGCACCACAATTTACCTGTTACACCTGTACAACTGTGGGCTGCAGATATTGTAACTGTACCCGGTCTCCCCTTTAGATTGTCTAATGTAAATGTGGTTGCTTTTCACTGTTGTGGTTATTGTAATAATAATTAATAATAAAATACGAATATCGCATTATAATGCATGACTGTATCTTCTGCACGGGTTGTTTCCAGACGAAACAGCAGATGACCAAAGCATTCATCTTTTCCTGGACTCCAGCGATTCAGAGTCAGTGCAAGATGATGAAGACATCTCCTGTTATGTTGTAAGCATGAAATTACCTTTGACTATTCAAGTATAGAGTTCCATACATGCTAATCCAGAGCTCAAACGGGAAAACCCAACATGTTTCACCCACATTATTGTATTCTACTCTCAGTACTACTACTGTTACTCTCAGTGTACAGTCTAAATTTCTGTTAGGGAACTATGAAAGCAACTAAAATAAACAATTGAATTATAAACACTTCCAACAATCCCCTGAATGTTCCCACAGAGTACTTTTAACAGGTTCATTGCACTAAAGCTAACTGTTTGAGATGCACATGATCTTCACTACAGCTTTAAAATCTTTTCATACTCAAATGGCCATATTAATGATGGTCTTTTCATACTCAAATGGCGATATCAATGATGGTCTTTTCATAGTCAAATTCTTTTCATACTCAAATGGCCATATCAATGATGGTCTTTTCACTGTCAAAAGGGCATATTCATGCACTGAGTACAGTCGTTGAGTGATGAGTGGGCATTGCATGCGTTTTAAATGTGTACTTTACATTTGCATAGGATGAGTACGTGACTGAAGAGGGGGAAAGCCTTGCTGAGGAGCAGAGTGAAGATGGCGAGGGGCATGGAAGTGATCAGTCAAGAAGTGAAAAACCAGAAGACTTGTTGCTGAAAGTTTTGGCCATGATGCTTTTGTCATGGCAATCAACCTTCAAGATTTCTGACAATGCCCTCACATCACTTCTTCTGTGCATCAAACACTTCATGTGGATAATTGGAAATGTTCTCTGTGCTAATTCCGTCACTGCCTTTGCAAGCAACATTCCAAAGATCTCCTTGAGGAAATGGACTGGTATCCTCCGTGACAACTTCTTACAGTATGTGGTTTGTCCAAAATGTATGACAGTATACATGCTTACTGAAACCTACGAGCTCAGACGGGATGTCACAAAGGTTTGCAAGACTTGTGGTCACATCCCATTCTACAATCACCCACAGCAGAGGTCTGCATTAAGGAAGAAATGTGGCTCTGCCTTGTTAAGAAAGGCAAAATCTTCTAGCGGCAAAGAGTATGTTAATCCAATACGTTCTTACTGTTACAAGAGTGTTGTGCAGTCTCTGGAAGAACTTGTTAAAAGACCTGGATTTGAAGCGAAATGTGAAGAAAGGCGAAAGCGGAAAATACCTGAGGGTGTGTTAGGAGACGTATATGATGGGCAAGTATGGCAGGACTACCAGTATGTGAATGGAGAGCCATTTTTAGCAGAGCCAAATAATTTGGCATTGATGCTGAATGTGGACTGGTTCCAACCTTTCAAAAATGCACCTTATTCAGTTGGAGCCATCTACTTGGTAATTTTGAATCTACCTCGTGAAGACCGTTTTAAGGAAGAAAATATGATTCTTGTTGGACTAATACCTGGACCAAAAGAGCCATCACTAAACATAAATGCTTTCTTAGACCCCTTAGTTGATGAGCTTCAAGAACTTTGGCATGGCATGATTCTGGAAGACAGCTCTTTCTTAGGACATCAGGTTTACAGAGCAGCGCTGCTTTATCTTTCATCAGATATCCCAGCAACTCGAAAATGTAGAGGCTTTGTTGGACATGGAGCATACAGAGGTAATTGAAATATTCAAACATTCTTTGCTATAATTAATAAACATTGAAATTGATCATTGAATCGGTAAAACCAATATGTAGATGTTTACATTGTTCATTTTTTAATGGATAGTAGTTGGTCTGTTTCATTGAATGTTCAAATATAAATATGTTTGTGTAACGTATTGCATTTTACTTATTTGCAGGATGCCACAAGTGTTTGAAGACGTTCAGCAAGAAAGACTTTGGTGAAAAAATGGACTACTCAGGCTTTGAGCGGTCTTCATGGGAGCCACGCACGTCAAAGGATCACAAACACTATGCTGGACTATCCAAACGGGCAAGGACTAAGGCAGAACAGAAAAGAATTGAACGCAAATATGGAGCTAGATGGTCAGAACTTTTCCGCTTGAGTTACTATGAAGCCATCAGATTTGTCGTCATAGATCCAATGCACAACCTTCTCCTTGGTACGGCAAGACATGTATTCAGACTGTGGACAGAACTAGGAATTTTAACAACAAAAAGCCTTGATGAACTTCAAGCTAGTGTGGAAAAAATCAAAGTACCTTATGAGGTTGGAAGAATTCCCTTACGGATTTCATCTGGATTTACAGGATTTACAGCAGATCAGTGGAAAAACTGGACAACCATTTACTCACTGTTTTGTCTGAAGGGGCTTATCAACAACAGACACTATGACATGTGGTTTGACTTTGTGCAGGCTTGTATCATACTCTGCTCCAGAGTAATATCTATCAATAGACTGGAACTAGCAGATGGATACCTGCAGACATTTATCTCAAAATTTGTCGAACTGTTTGGCCCATTGCACTCCCCTAGGATTACGGGGAGGGGGGTCATGGGGGGACAACTGCCAAGAAAGGCCCACGTCAATTCCCGGCAATTTACGTCAGTTTTCGGTGTTTCCTGCAAATTGCCGTTTGCAGTCGTAAACCTGAACTTCCACGGCAATTTACAGGGCCGCTAACTGACGTAAATCCCACTTTTCATGCAGTGTTGAAGACCTACAACTGTTTAACAGTTTTAAAATAATAAATACAGGCATTATAGGTTATAGGCCTAGATGCGGCGCTCGTAAAGTCCGAACAATGCGCCTACAGGCGCTCTTAAAGGTTTGGAAACGATTCAACAAGACTAAATCTGTAGCCTATTACAATTACAATAAGTAGCCAACTTATCCGACAACAATAATCAAACAAAGGCAGTAGGCTAAAAGTGGGCATTAAACGGTATAACTGTTTTGAAAAAAAGGGGGGGAAAAGGCCGACATATAATGCCTATAGGCTGCAGCCGGCGCGCGGAAAAGGCTCGCAACAAAAAGATGAGCCACCCATTTACAAACAATTGCATGAACTAGTCTATCTAAAAGCAATACCTTATTGAACATATATAAGGCTGAACTTGTTGCTAAAATATCACAGTTTTGGCAAAATGTAACGACTCCAAGAGGCACCAAGCCGAAAGAAAAGCGGAGCGAGAGACGACACATTAAGAAAAAAAAGAGCGACTCACATACGGTGGTGACTGTCCCTACTGTCCATAGCATACAGTAACTCCAGCCTACATATTTTTGTTTAGGAATATAAGCATGTTAACATGCTCGGGGGTCAGACGCGAACGCAGCCTTGTAACTGTCAGTCCAGCAGCAGAAAACACCCGCTCTGACGGGACCGAAGTTGCGGGGATGCAGAGGTATTGTCGCGCTTACTTTGACAGCCTGGGGAACCTTCTTTCATTCACTTTCCGCTGTAAGTCGCTGTGCTGCGACTCCTAGCTAGGACCGAGGTGATGGTAGGTTGAGAGGAGGATGAACTGCCGGCCAACAAGGTCGGATGTGCGTTGTTCAAGTGATACATCATAGTAGTCGTCGCGGAATTATACTTGTACACGGCATCACAGTGTGTACAGTGAACGTCTCCGTTTTTTAAATCGAAGTGGTCCCACGCAACACTTCGCTTGGACCGCTTCATGTTTAGGCTAATCTTGCTTTGCTGGCAAGTTTCCAAATGAGCTGCGTCACAAGTCAGCTGCCGCTAATTTGGCTGTTCCGTGTTTGTCCTTAGAAATAATAAAACATCGCGCCCTGGTGGTTAGATTTGTTATTTCTCCCACATAGTGATATTCAATTAAATGCTTCAAGACTCACAGTATGCAACACAACGTCCTTTTGATCGATAACAATATAAATTGATCGACTCATTTCTTAACGATCAATTATCGAGCATCGATTAATTATGCCCATCCCTAGTAGGAACGTAGATTGACCGGTAAATCGAGAGCTTCGCCTTTCGACTCAGCTGTCTCTTCATCACAACAGACCGATACAACAACCGATCCGCCTTTCAATCTCACGCTCCATCCTTCCCTCACTCGTGAACAAAACCCCAAGATACTTGAAGACAGGAACTCTCCCCCAACCCAGAGGGAGCAAGCCTCCTTTTTCCGGTCGAGAACCATGGCATCAGACTTGGAGGTGCTGATCCTCATCCCAGCTGCTTCGCGCTCGGCTGCAAACTGCCCAGGGCCCTCATTTATAAAACTGTGCGTAGGATCCTTACTAAAAGTGTACGTACGGCAAAAAGTCAAAGTTTGCGTGCGCCAAAAAAAAATCTGATTTATAAAACTGTGCGCACGCAAGCTGTACGCAATGTTCCCTTTATAAATCACAGGATCACCTACAAGTGTGCGTACCTGAATCCCGCCCTGTACACGCCCACATTTTACTATGTTAATGAGCCGGCATGCGATCGTTTCCGTGTGGTGAATCACGGCGACAGGTCAGAAAAAAGCGAAGAAACGTAACTTACTTTTCAGAAACGGAGAAAGAGACACTTGTTGGGGAGGTGGAGGCCTGGAAAATAATTTAATTTAGTGGCCACAGCAGCGGGATCACGAATAAAAAGACGCAGTGCGAGTGGCAACACATTGCTGCTGCAGTCAACGGCGTCAGTGGGACGGAGCGGACGGTGATCTGAAGGTAAATTACATCTTTCCGCTCTTTTACCAACATGTATTCAATGTATTGCTATATTATATAGAGTATAGAATATTTGAGGAAGTTTGATTTTGATGTAACTTTGACGGGGATTGTGTCAAAAAAGGAGGGAGACAGACGCGACTGAGACCAGAGGGATAAGGGTAAATAGATTTTAAACTTTTATTGTATATAAAACAAAACGTTAAATAGTTTTTGTCCTTCCAGAGTCTGCAGCGTGTGGCGTAGAGGAGGATGTTGTGAGGGGGGTGACGGTGAGGAGGGTGACGGTTACGGGCCCTCGGCACAGCGTCCGGGTCCGGCGCAAAGCAGCAGTGCACCCCGGACGCATGGCACATCAAGCGGTCGGGTGCTCACTGATGCCGTCCTGCAACTTCAGCGAAACACAATCACCGCCATCAACAACGTTGCAGATAAGCTACGGCAAACGCGCACTGTGATTAATAAAATAATACGTTTACAATGAACATTGATTGTTGTCTTCCTTATATTACAAACGCATGACATCCTCACGGATTATTGCGCCCTGTTGATACCCCTCCAGTCGGGCAGGGGGCCGAGGCTCATCATGCTGGGGACTCTACCACCTTTGCCGGGTGGTGGAGTCTGCCTCCTGAAGTTTGGTAAAGTTGCGCTCTCCACGCTCCACGACTGAGCGCGCACGAGCGTGCCACTCATTATAGCGCATTTCCTCTGCGCTCTGGTGGTTTAAAAACGAGGATAACTGTAACAATTATACGATGGCTTAATGACTGTATGTATGTGTGTTGATGACATATGCACAGTAAATAAGGAGAATATTTATTTATTCCTGCTGTGTTCTACAGTGATCTAATGGGGGGTAGTGTTGTATCCTGTATTACATGCAGTCGGGCCGTCTCCTCCTCCTCCTCCTGTGGTGACAGCGCTGATTCAATATTTCGAAATTATTTGGATTTACGATACGAGTTGGTTTTTAAAAGACGGTGTTTATGAAAAAATATCACTCGGTAAAAGCGTCAAATACACTGCTGGAGTTCCTCATGATAACGCGGATCTAACGTATGATATGGAGTGAAATTAAATGTGTGCGAGTCATCAAAACTATAATAGTTCTTCTCACGTTTACTTCCTACAATCTGACATCTGTATCGCTGATTCCCCTCCAGTCTCCAGAATGTGCGTACCGGTACGCATGCCTCAGAGTTTGCTTACGGGTACGCACACTTCCCCGTCAAGTTTGTTTTTTATAAATCACAACATTTGCGTGGAAAGTGGCGTACGCACGTTTCCAGCCCCGTTTTGTGCGTATGCAAGCTTTATAAATGAGGGCCCAGGACATGCCCGAGATCCTGGCTCGAAGGAGCCAACAAGACCACATCGTCCGCGAAAAGCAGGGATGAAATCCAGTGGCTCCCAAATCAGATCCCCTCCGGCCCAGTCCATAAAAATAATGAACAGAACCGGTGACAAAGGGAAGCCCTGTCAGAGTCCAACATGCACCAGGAACAGGTCTGGCTTACTGCCGGCAATGCAAACCAGGCTCCTGCTCCGGTCGTAAAAGGACCGTACAGCCCCTAACAGAGGGCCCCCGACCCCATACTCCAAAAGTACCTCCCACAGAATGCCACGAGGGACACGGTCGAATGCTTTCTCCAGGTCCACAAAACACATGTGGACTGGTTGGGCAAACTTCCATGAACCCTCGAGCACCCTGCGGACGGTATAGAGCTGGTTCAGTGTTCCATGGCCAAGACAAAAAACGCATTGTTCCTCCTGAATCCGAGGTTCAACTATCGGCCGAATTCTCTTCTCCAGTACCCTGGAATAGACTTTACCAGGGAGGCTGAGGAGTGTGTTCCCTCGATAGTTGGAACAGGCAAACCTGACAAGTAATAAAATGAATCCAGGCTTTCAATAAGTCTTGGGAGACAAACACCCAGTTGTTTTAGACTGATCATAACATCATCTGCAAAAAGCCAGATTTTATGTTCTGTGCCCTTCACCTCTATTCCTGCTATACCTTCATCTTCTCTTATTGCTTGGGCCAAGGGACTCGATGAAAATAGTAAAAAGAGTTGGTGAAAAGCAACAGCCCTGTCTGGTAGATCTTTCCAGCTCGAGGATTCGGGGAATCTTACCTTTTTTTAAGGTTTCATTGAATGCTGCTAATAACATTGGACTTGATTCCTTTTTAAACATTTTGTACCATTCAGCCGGGAAGCCGTCACTCACCGGGGCTTTATTTGTTTTCAACCTTATTAATGGCTTCTTCCAATTCCTTTGCTGTGATATATGAATTTATATATTGGTTTTGTTTCTCTCCTATTGTTGGTAGATCGAATTAACTTAAAAAGTGTCTTATTCTGTTGGATATTCTTAATGAGCTCTTATTCTGAACGGATCATTTTCAGATAAAGATGTGCGTGATATGTTGATACTATTCATGTTTAAGCAGCCTTTCTTGGACATGTATACAGTATTCAGTATTTCTGTTACACGTCACTTTGTGACACCTGTCCTGTTTCCTGTTTGCGTCCAGCTGTGTATGTTGGACACAAAGCAAGCAGCCAACAGTTAGTGAAGCTGGAGTAGAGATGCATGGAGACGAGAACAGAAGGAGAACAGAGATGAAGTCATCTAACGTTAGGTTAATGGGATTAGGGCCTCATCCACCAAGACATTTGTTCTTAAACCCCATTAAAGGGATAGTTGGGAATTTTGCACACACGCCGGTGTGTTCGAGACGTCTGGAGACATTTTCAAGACATTTCATTCAGTTTTTCTAGTTGCTGAGTTCATTTGTGCTATGGCTAGCGCAAGTCAATGGTTCTAGTTAGCATGGCATTAAAAACAGTCTTGCCCACTCCACAGTGCACCCAAGGCTAATAAATTAAAACACTAGACTGTCGATGTACATATCTGTGTTGATAGAATAATATTTGAAACAAAACTAACCTTGCATCGCATGAATCATCCATTTTTTGAGGGACTAGTTTCTCAGCAGCAGCGGAATTTTACTTTGCTCCATCAGATTCAAAACTCTAAGACGCGCTGCTCGGAATCCAGCCAGTAAATACCTGAACACCACCAATTTGTCGGCCGTTAAGCCCCCAAGGCTGTCTGAAAAGCCCTCGGAGCTCACTCAAACACCGGGCAGCACACGGCCCCGCGAACCCCTGCTCCGTCCGGAGAACCGTAAACCCTCGAAGGCGTTGCGGGGAATCCCTGCGGTAAATACACACCTGAATTGTTATGCCCCCAAGGCTGTCTGAAAAGCGCTTGGACCTCACACAAACACCGGGCAGCACACGTCCATGCAAATCCACACATGCGGACTCAAAACTCTAAGACGCGCCGCCCGAAATAATGCCCGTAAATAGGCAATCGAACCAGGCCGAATTGTCGGGCCTCATGCCCTTAGACCTGGGTCTTGAAAAGCGCTTGGACCCCACGCAAACACTGGGCAGCCCACGGCCCAGCCAACCCACAATTAAGCATTGCGAACCCGAACCTCTGCTCCGTCCGGAGAACCGTAAACCCTCGGACGCGTTGCTGGGGGATTCCCTCCTTGCACCACCAGTCTCTGTTTGTTCGGTCCCGGTTCTCAGCTCCAGCGGGGGCTATCTCGGTCTCCACAGACGCGTTCTGCCCTTTGAGCTGAGCATCCCTCTCGCGCAATTCTTCCTCTGTATATTCAGGCTCGTACAGGTACGGTTGGGTTTGGGTGGAAAAAAACTCCTCATCAGAGTCTTCAAAAGTTTCACTATATTCTCCAAAAGTGGCCATTTCTGTGATATTAAAGAAACTAGCACTGCAGGCTACTCTGCGTCTGTAGCAATGACAGCAGGTAAACAAACTATTATAGAACCGGTAACTTATAAGTGCTAGGTGATATCACTCCGCCGCTGCCATAGCCTACTAGGAAGTATGACACGCTGCTGCTGCTGCTGAGACATAAATCCTTAAAAATGCAAGGTTGGTTTTATTTCAAACATTCTATCAACACATATGTACATCGATAGTCTGCCGTTACAATTGATTTGCCTCGGGTGCATTGTGGAGTCGGTATGAGTGTTTTTAATGCCATGCTAACTAGAACGATTGACTTGTGCTAGCCATAGCACAAGCGAACTCGGCAACTAGAAGAACTGAATGAAATTTCTTGAAAACGTCTCCAGATGTCTCGAACACACCGGCTGAGTTGGAAAATAGGTCTTATGTCCAAAATTCCTAACTATCCCTTTAATGCACTTTTAACAAAGATTCTGGCATTGACTGATGTTTTCTTGTGTCGGTAAGAACAAATCCTACAAACATTTAAAAACATACTACAAAAGCGCACATTTGAGTGCTGACATATTTGTGCCAATAATTGGTTACTGTGTGTTATTGTGCCCATTGCTCATATACACATCTTTGAATCATTCATGATAAAGTCCAGCAACACTGGGCTCTATTCCCATCATGACTTTTGTTATTAGAAGATGGAGGATCTGTCCTTGTCCCCTGCTTGATGACATCACTCACCAACCCTCAGACTCACCCGGAGGTGTTGTTCTATTCGCGGTACGCATACTCGCTCCAGAGCGCACAATCGGCATCTTGAAAAGACACTGGATGAGTTTGGAAACAGCAGGTGGCGCTCTGCTTTACAAACCAGAGAAGGTCCCTATTAGGGCTGAAATAATTATTCAAGTTATTCAAGTTACTTGATTCCAGAAAATGCTCGAGGCAAAAACTCTGCCTCCAGCACGGACCAGGAGGAAGACAGGGCTCCAGAGTGACCATTTTGGGTGCACATGCAAACAAAATTCAGTGAAGTGCAGCTAAATATATTCCTGGTCACACTAGTGCTCCTAACGTGTGTAGTATCATGTTATTTACCCCCCCCCCCCCCCCCCCACAGCATACAGAGATCTGAGCTAATCAGAGGCTGAGTAGGGGCGGGCCTTTTCTCTGATTGGCTCTGACCTCGGTCTCTTCTTCACTGAATGTTTGTGAGGAAAAGTAAGCGTAGTGACTTGAGCGTCAAAAATGAAGACAACTGTCGATCATTTTTTTGTACAGAAAGTTGCTGTGCCCGTAACACCTGTCTCTCCTCTCGTAAGATACTGGTCCTGGGTGGGCCGACATTATTCATTACAGCAGAGCCTTTACTGTCAGAGCGTCATCGTTCAGAATCGTTAAAAAGCACCAGAAAAACGACCAGGACAGTTGCGTCGACCCCAGCAGCGTCTCAGCGTCAGACAGCCACAAACTGGTGCAGTAAGGAGTCAGACATGATAATAACATTTAACACTTTATAATATCACCAAAGACGAGCATTTTAAGTTAATTTTTAAATTTGAAGTTAAGATTTAAATAAACAGAAAATCCTCATTCATCTTTCTTTTTTCTTATCTTTATTCCTGTTTCTAGTCATGGACTGAATGGGCCCTAGTTTCGTAGACCAGGTGCAGTCAGCTTTCAGCGCACCTGCGCCGCGTCGACGGGGTGTGTCCGCCTGGACTTTGCAAGTTTCGTGCACCGCGCAGGCTCGCGCAGGCACACCTCCCGTCTCGCCCACCGGCGCAAGTGGGAAAGAGGGAGGAAAAGAAGGCGTGAGTGGGAGACGAGGAGGAGATGAGGCGTGGACTGGGATTAATACAGCCGATTCAGATCTTCACCAATCAAATGAGCTCCTCTCCTCTCCTTTAATGCGTTAGGGGAGGTTCAGTGCAAGATCCGTCACTTGACAACCCGATGACAGAAGCAGTGCCGCCGCTCCCACCACGTGCATCACGCGCTGTGCGTGCGTATCATAATAATAACAATGCCGATATTATAAAAAACAGGAGAGAGAGAGGGAGATGTTTTGGTCCGAGAGGCTGAGTTTCCGTTACGCGTGCCATCCGCCTTTGAACTGACGTCAGATGTGACGGGACAATCTATATAGATATAAATTCACGTGTTGATTCAAAGTTGCATTAAATAGTGTTTGTTGTGATTATTTATTGCATTTAAATGTGCCTGGAACTGTGGAAACCTGCCTGTGAGGTCTTGGTGACGTGCCTTCAGCCAAACTTCCACTGCGCCAGCTGTGATTCGCATTGAATGAATGGACTTTATTTACGCCTTGCGCCGAAAGTAGACCAGGTCGGAGCTGGCGAGCTTTCAGCGCAGTCTCGGCGAGGCTTTTTGCCACGAAACTTCCGCTACGCCAAGCTGAATCTGTGACGCCTCCCGCTGCTGCGCCGCCACACCCATCTTGGCGCAGGCGATCCACCAAACTGCCAAATTAGTGTGTAAGGCTGCGCGGGTCCAAACTTGCATTGCGCCGGCTCCGCCACCCTGCGCCGCCACCCTGCGCCGCCCTGCGCTGCGCCACGAAACTAGGGCCCAATGTGTTAAGAAATTAACAGTGTATATGGGAACTGTATACAATGCTAATTTTTTTATCCGATAGCTCAATTAATCAATGGAATAATCGGTAGATTAATCGATTACAAAAAGATTTGATAGTGCAGACCTAGTCCTTATAAATACTGTATTTCTAATTTTTTAATGCCGCTAAGAGGCTCAGCGTGTTCTTTACTGCGACACGCTTGTTGAATTCATTCATTACTCCAGTTACGTTTTAAAGTATTTGGGTGGTTGACGTGAACTCAAATTCAAAGTGAAAAAAAGAATAATTCAAAAATATATGTCAAATGACATAATTATATTCCCTTATATGTGAATAATTCAAAACTAAATGTGTCCATTTCTAATTCTTCATATATTTTGCATATTATTCACTTTTTGGTGTGGTAGTCCTAAAATGTGTCCACCGGTGCAACAAAATAAAGAATGTCATTATTTAATTCAGAGAATGTTGGACAGATAAGATAGATAAGCCCAAGGCATATTAGTTTGTATATTTCCACATCAAACATACCCCCCCAAAAAATCTGAATTATGTTATTTATATTCTATAAGATGTACACTTAGAGACTTCACCCAAATGTCTGGGTTACATTCTTCACAATTAGTATAAACTCAAGGAATCTTCATTTAATCCGTATAGCTGTATAGTGATGATATCATTATTATACTATCCAACACTTTTTACATACATTTTTCATCAAAATACCTTTTCCACTCACAATTCACATTTGTTGCACCACAGGAGTATGCCCATCTTGTGTACAAAGTCAAATTTATTATTTTAAATTCAGTCAAATTTTTAGACCAACACAGGTAAAATATTTTTTCTGAAAGCCATATTTTCACATAACCATGAATGGAATTCATCTATAAAATAACTGGGTCAAATTCATTGAACAACCCATCAACACAACACAGTGAAACACCCTTTGCTCCTTTAAAATAATTAATTATGAATTGATTTGTTATTTCCTGAACTGTGCTTTGATAGCCATACTTTCACATAACCATAAATTGAATTAATCTACAAAATAACTGAGTAAAAGTAGATAATGTGTTTCCTGTGGAAAATGCGTGGAAAGGCTTTAATGCTGAAGCAACACTGAAAACAAAGCAGAATATCTGAAGAAAATATTAGAAAAGCAGAATATTTGAAGAGAATATTAAAAAAAGCTGAATATGTGCAAAAGTATGAAAAATCTGAATATTTGAAGAGAATATTCAAAAAGCTGAATATGTGCAAAAGTATGAAAAGGCTGAATAGCTAAAGAGAATATTAAAAAAGCTGAATATGCAAAAAGTTTGAAAATCTGAATAGCTGAAGAGAATATTCAAAAAGCTGAATATGTGAAAAGTATGAAAAAGCTGAATAGCTGAAGTGTCAGGCTGGGACAACGAGGAGGACTCAGATGCAGAGTGAGACAAAGCTCACGAAAAGACAGGAGGCTACGCTGCGCTAAACGGGAATGCTAGCAAACTTTTACAAAAAACAAACATCCACTCTTAAGGAGGAATCAGGCGAGGCTATGAACCATACGGGGCTATGCTAGTGGAAACAAAAGTCACTCCAAAAGGGAGGAGAAAAGGGGGAAATGAAAAGAATATGAAAGGCAAAAAAATGTTGAAGACAAGTTGAAATGTCCTTAAAGAGCTGAACATTTTAATATTTGAATGTTCTTTTTGTTTGTAGTATTAGTAGGGTACCAATAGAAGTAGTAGGAGTAGTATCAGTAGTAGTAGTAGTAGTAGTAGCAGTAGTACTAGTAGTATTAGTAGAAGTAGTAGTAGCAGTAGTATTAGCAGTAGTACTAGTAATATTAATACAAGTATTAGTAGTAGTAGTAGTAGTAGTAGTAGTAGTAGAAAGTAGAAGTACTAGTAGTAGTGGAGGTAGTACCAGTAGTAGGCTAGTAGTAGCAGTAGTAGTATAAGTACAAGTAGTGGACGCTAGGGTGAGTTAGAAATGGAGTAGTTTCAGCTTTTCTTTGAAAATCCTTTTCTCGATTTGCATTGTACCCAATTAGGAGAAACGACAGACGTGGCCGCGCCTAGAGGCTTCTAATTCAAATTCTGTAAATCTCACAGGTTTTTTGAGCACATTGTGAGAGACAGGACAAGTTTGTCTACAAAATTGGAAAATATCACATGTGTAGAGTGAAAATTGTGGCCGGAAGGAGTTTGGAAAGAGAAAAAAATCTCAAGTGTTTTGGGCTGCACTCTGAGCAATGATGTCACCCACTCTAGCACGCGCAATACACACCCATTATAAACTCTGATGAGGTCTGAAAAAACTATAAAACATAAACAGTGATTATAGGAAAACAGTAAAAGATATCAAAAAACTGAACAAGAATTGAATAGTTCAAAGTCTTGTAGGTTGTTTAAATGGAGTCTCTAGCTTAAAATTTGTGGAAGGAGATACATTTCAAAGAGGAGGAAGTTTCAGAGAATTTGAAGGTGGTCTCCATTGGTTTGCATTGTAAAAATAAAAAAATATGAAAAAGCTGAAAAGCTGAAAATTATAAAACCAACCATGAATATTGTGATATGATGGGCATTAATAATGTCATGAAATTTTTTAATTCTTAGGCTAAAATAACTTCTGGTAACTTGTCAAATTTACTTTCTGCGTCTCTCTCTCAGGAAGTTCTCTTTCCTCTCAGGATCTTCATTCAGCCTTTCCCTAAACTTCCTGGACCTTTCCTTGGTGGTCATCTCAGCCTCTCACTTTCAATATGGAAATCAAACTAGCTTTAACAAAACAGGGAAGGGAGGTTTGAGTTGTGTTGTCCTCAAAGTCTGAGGTTAAGATAATGCAAAAAGGCTACTTAAATTAGTCATTAAAAGTTATGTAACCCAGGTGACAGGTTCTTCCTGCGGTGGGGAAGCTGCAGGAGAGACGCGCTACAGGTTGGGTAAAACTATTTTAACAGCTGCTTTCTCATTTTTATGATGGCTGACAGTAAAGCGATCTGTTAATTGATAGGAGCCTCTTGCCGGGCCGAGATTTGCCGTGCGGAAATCCGAACGAGTGAGCGTAGCTTGCATGGACACTGGTGAGTTCAATTGTTTGTAGCATTAGCATTAGCCTAGCCAACGCCATTCATTTTAATAGACGCGGTTAGCGCTGGGTTGCTAAACATGCCTGGGTTCTCCAAAACTAAAGCTGAGTCCTGCAATGAATGAATTGTGTTAGCACATTGCTGCAATTTAATTAATGTGTTTTTAAGACCTTGAATCATGGCATTTGTATTGATATTATGTGGTTGGATCATGGTTGCTAAATGATATTGTAAATGTCGTTTATGATTTGCAAATGATGTTTATTTATTTCCCTCCTGCTGAATCATGAATATTTGAAGAAATTTTCCCTAGTGCTACTAGTGCTTTGGATTGAATTATGTGCACACTGGATTACTATTTATTGATGTATATTGTATGTATGAACTGTGGTCCTGTTCTCCAGGCCAGGTTCTGGAATGATGACGAGCTAAGGAGCAGGCTTAGAGCCTACAGCTGGAAAAGACTGCGACCCCCCTCCTGCCAGGCCGGTAGGGGGCTCCCTGTAGCCTACATCGAACTCTCACCCCCACTCTCACACACACTCTGTCCCATACACTCCCTCACCTATACCTCCCCCTGGATTCAACTTTAACCCAGATGTGGGTTCTACATGAACTGTGGGGGGGCAACCGGGTTGTGAACTGTTAGCAGTGAGCAGAACATTGGGGTCTTGTCTTGTCTGAATTTTTGTCTATATACAATGGAGTGAGTAGCTACTGATTAATTGGAGTTGGCCGTCCATAATAGGTGTACACACATTTTCCACTGTACAATATTTGCACTCTTACTGTTGTTTGTCCCTCCCAGAGCCAGGGGCGGGTCCAGAGAATTTTTTGTGGCACATGGTAACGACTAATCTGGGCGGCTTCAAAGTACGAAACGATGGGGGGGGGGGGCGGGGGAGAAGAGCTTTGACAGTGAATAGCAGTCTGTTTAGTAATAGTTTAACACCACGAAGACATTGAGTAAAAAAAAAGACCAGATTAAGATAAAAAAATTAGATGGAGATAGATTTTCAAAAATAGAATGAAAAAGCTCAGTGACGGTTTATTAAGATTAAGACAACATCAAATAGTGGACAGCACTGCCACTGAATTCTCAGGAAATTGACATACAACTCCAGCTTTACATTGTCACATTTTATGTCTATCACTATCAGCTAGTAAACTAATGACTTCAGTGACACTCAAAATAACTTTCAGCTTTAATTTTATAACAATTTATGCTGTATCACAATCAGATAAGTGAGTCTGGCTCTGGCCTGGATTTTGACCTTCATGCCTGGCTGCATTCACTTGACTATCCGGTCACTGCATTTCCCTGCTAATTTTTCTTGGAGAAGAAATCGAGTATTACCTGCCTCGTTTCATACTGTAGTAGGCTATACATTGAAAAGTGTTACAAAAAATGAAAAGCATGTTATTTGCACTGTACCAACAGTAGCAACAATGATGATAGGCTACTCTGTTGTTGACTATTAATTCATGTCGCAAAACACGACAGATGCTAACGTTACTGAAACAGTGGAGAGATGTGTTGACGTTTTTTCAGGTGGAGAGCTAACTAAAGTAAAACACACTGTCGTCGTGTTGTTTAAGAGCAGTTTTTCATGCAAATTTAACAGAAGTTGGCAAAACATTTTTGTGACCGACAGTTTTAAAGAACCTGTAGTGTTCTGTTCTTACCTTAACTCGTTGCACCCGTAAGTTACCGAAGCATCATGTTGCAAGAAAGTCCGACTGTTGAAGTTAAACGAGTTCATTACCGCAGAGCCACAGAGCTACTTCCTTTGTATTTTTTCGAAAATAAAAGCCTTCATGAGTCCTTAACACGGTCGTCACTTTAGGTTTCACATCTACTTCCGTTTTAACGTGCGCCGTGTGTGTAGCGAACTTTACACGATGATTGACATTACCAACGAGCCAATGACCATTGGGGGGGCACGCGGGGTGGCCAATCAGAATGCAGGGGTGGCACGTGCCCCCCCGTGCCACCATGGAAGACCCGCCTCTGCCCAGAGCGTAGCCTAGCCTTCTGATTGCGGGTCTATTGTGATGCTGTATTGCAATTACTAGTCCTGGCCTCGAGTTTATTTACTGTGGGGGCTACAGTTAGGAGAGGAGTAAGGAGCCAGAGAGGCAGGTTAGAAAGAAGGGAAGATGGAACAGGGGGGGAAGGGGGGGGGGGGGGGCTTGATAGAGAGGGAGTTTGGGTTTGGCGGGGAGAAAAGCCAGAGGAGGTTGGGGGAGATGAAGGAAAAGGTGGAGGGAGGGACATTGGGGCGAGGTAGGTAAGGAAGAAGTGAGAGAGAGGTTGGGGAAAGGGGGGGTTGGGGAAGTTGAAGATGGTGGGGGGAGAGAGGGAGGTTGGGGGAGAGGAAGGAGAAGATTTGACGGGCCATCCAAATGTGGCCATCCATTAACCTCCATTCATTTTTTAGCATCGGATTATATCTCTTTTGCATATTTACACAAATTTTTCAATAAAACTAGTAATACAAAAAATGTTTGTTTACATGTTTGCTTTCACTATGTTAAGGTTCATTATGATAGGAGTAAAGAAAAGAAAAAAGTGAAACTAACTTCATGTTGTACTATAGGACAGTGCGTTGCACCAGTGGACATTTTCAAAATCAATGCTAGTTTGCGGCCTAGCTATATGAGAAACAGTCTTCGTCCTGAGTAACAGTGTTAAGGTTTACATTATTTTCAATGATCAATCAATGTAAATTGATAAAAAATATTCATATCAATACTTAAATTGCATTGTACTAAAGGACTACCTTAAGACGACCAGTTCCAACACTGCACGGAATTAGTAATAATAATAATAATAATAATAATAATGGATTGGATTTATATAGCGCTTTTCAAGACACTCAAAGCGCTGTGACAGGGTTCCAGGTTCCATTCATTCACACACAGTCATACCGGTGGTGGTAAACTACGATAGTAGCCACAGCTGCCCTGGGACAGACTGACGGAAGCGTGGCTGCCATTCAGCACCTATGGCCCATCTGACCACCACCTCAAACATACAGCAGTAATATTATGAAAATATTTGAGAGAGAACTGACCTTGTGTGCTCCCCCTTCACCCTCTTTGTCTAACGAGCACCGCCGTACAACTGAACAGGTAAATGAAGGGAAAACCCCACCCAGGTGTTAATTACCAGAAATAATAGAAATCAAAAGAGTGTGTTTAGGATAAACAAACAACCACTCCTGGAACAATCCTGACCCACTACCGGGACCAGACCAATTCCATTCAGTTTAATTTTATTTATAGTGTCATATCACAACAGAAGTCATCTCAGGACACACATTGAGCAGGGCTAGAATATGCTCAAGATTTCCAGAGTCAATACAATTTCAAAGTCCCAACATCACCCAGGGGCAACAGCTACAGCGACAGTGGTGAGAAAGAACTGCCTTCATAGGCTTTTAGGCAGAAATCTCGTGCAGCCCAGGCCCTTGGGTTCCAACTGCATTTGGTGTTGGTAGTATATTCAGTGATGTTGATAGGTTTTCAATGTAATGAGTCCCCGGGACCCACAGGTGGTGAGTTGAGTGGGTCCCTGGGAAATTCAATGGGTCCCGACTCCCCAGTTAAAAAAAAGGAATTCTTTCTTATATTATTCTATTTCTTAAATTTTATTAAGTGTTAAACTCCTTTGATGGTGGTATGATATGGTTATAATATACGGATATATTCATTGAACATGTATATTCAAAATGTATCTGAAATTAAACAAATAAAATTCCAAATCTGAAAAGTTTATTGCAAAACAACTGTCACAGTGGCATGACATATGACATTCAAATCAAACAGCATTTTTGTAGCAACATAAATAGCACCAAAATAAATTACTAAAATTCAAATCAAAACAAAATGGTGTCTCTATGGTCTGTAGTACCAAAATAAAATTTCAATAAAAGTGCTGATTTTAACAAATGAACAAAACATTTTCATCACCATGACAGAGTCAATAAATGAATTGTCACCAAAATCTTCTCATCTGAACATCAACTAAATCAAATGAACTGAGTCAATCACTGTGAAACTTTTAGTGTATTTAGCTACTGTATTAGCCAGGGATGTGATCGGCAAAGAATAAAAAAGCAGGAAAATACCCCCCCCCCGAATGGTTTCACATTGATGTAGAACATTACATTAATGAGAAAACTGGGTACAACTAGGGGGGGTCCCCTGGAAGAAAATGTTGTCAATTTTAACAATTAAATGCATCAATTTGGACTACTAGAAAATTGTAAGATTTGTTTAACTTAAATATTTATTATTTACCAATGCATTGTATCAGCAGGTTAAAGACAATAGGCATATAGAAATTGCACAAAAGACCAGCTCATCCCTAAAGCCTGTACAAGACAAAACAAGATGACAGAAATCACCTAATAGTAGTTTATTTATTATCTATTATTATTACAGTCTTCCACTGCATTTTGGGAGATGGTAATCAATGTTCAGGCTCAGCAAGCAGAAAAAAAAGATCAAATTTGATAATGTTTACATTACAATAATTACTCTTATTAATTTGTACTCTAAATAGATGTTAACTCTACTTCTATTTCGTACGTGCTATGCCCTCTAACGGGCTTCGCTATTGGTTTATTTTGGAGAAGCAGCTCACCTGGGAGGGGGGACTTCTCTCCCCATCTCATGTGAGGTGGAGAAGGGGGAGAAAGCTTGGCCACACGCGCTGGGTGAGAGCTCAGCACCCAAGTCTATCACTGACGTTTAGCATTTACTCCTGATTACTGTTTGCATGCCGACGAGGCAGGGCGAGTCATGTTCTCCTCATTTCCATAGTTAACCGCTCCTGCTTCAGCTTCTAGCCCATGGTCGGGAAGCACAGCGGAGACTTTGGTTTGCTCTGCTTTGAATGAAGTTCCACCGCGACAATGCGCACTACTTGCGGAGTTACACGAAGATATGAATCAGAGGCACAAAAACCGTTGACAGCGTGAGCGGTCATTATGACCCGTGCCTTGCCGAAAAGCCGGATTTCCGGATTTATCCAGAAGAATCACATCCCTGATTAGCTCAAAAATGAAACACAACTAACACAGTGGAAAGTCTTTTGAAAATGAAATGATGCAGATATGTTTTTGGTGTACACGAATGAGCACAGCATCGAGCAGTGAAAACGTGGGTTTATTTACTATGAAGTTCGTATTTTTAATTGTTGAAATGAAATCAGCGGTGACAGGCTAGTTGTTTTGGTAGCGGCTAAATTAGCATGTTGCGATACTTTGTACAGGGGATCACGTCTGCGCTGAGTAGATGCGCAGAGGGTTGAAACAGCGCTGTCCAGTCTGCTAACAACAAGGTTTCTTTTGCCAGTTACTGTGATTAAACACGAGTTGTTTAATGTTCACAATGTATCGTTTTTCATGGGAAAAATTAGGTGCGTCCCCGGGACGCATGGATAGTGAGTTTAGTGCATTTTGTCTGGAGAAAGGAAGGAAGCTGCTTTGTCTCTTGTTGGTAAGTCAGAAACTAATTGTAGATTTGAGTTTAGGCATTGTGTGAGTAAAGCTAGTGGTAACATTTAGTCTAGTATTGATAGCTTGTTGTTGAAATTCTTGTGAAGCTGTCTGTGCTAAGTGAGCAATCAGCTTGTTTTGAGCCAGCTCACCTGTAGTGAATAGACTTGATTAGAGGGAAGGAGGAGCCACAGTCAAACTTAAGGGACAGCAGTAACTCTCTTCAAACCACATTTTGTCTGGAGAAAGGAAGGAAGCTGCTTTGTCTCTTGTTGGTAAGTCAGAAACTAATTGTAGATTTGAGTTTAGGCATTGTGTGAGTAAAGCTAGTGGTAACATTTAGTCTAGTATTTTATAGCTTGTTGTTGAAATTCTTGTGAAGCTGTCTGTGCTAAGTGAGCAAACCACTCTCCACCGGTAAGGAACTTGAGGTACTAGGGGGGCTGTGGAACTGCCAGTCTGCAGTCAAGAAGGCGGACACCATCTCAGCCTATGCCTCCCTGCAGACTCTCCACTTCCTGGCCCTCACAGAGACCTGGATCACCCCTGAAAACACTGCCACTCCAGCTGCCCTTTCAACTGCCTACTCGTTTTCACACTCCCCAAGACGAACAGGGCGAGGAGGAGGAACTGGGCTCCTCATCTCACCCACATGGTCCTACATGGTCCTTCCTCTCGACCACCTACCCCGATCTACGCTTGAATTTCACGCCGTCTCTGTCCCCCTTCCTTTCAAACTCAACATCATAGTGATCTATCGCCCACCCGGTCCTCTTGGTGACTTTTTGGATGAAATGGATGCCCTCCTGAGCTGCTCCCCTGATGATGGCACACCACTCGTCGTCCTTGGTGACTTCAACATCCACCCGGGAAAGCTGCATTCATCTGAATTCATAGACTTCTTTTCCGCATTTGACCTTACACTGTCCCCCTCTCCACCAACTCACCGGGCCGGGAACCAACTTGACCTTGTCTTCACAAGATCCTGTGGCATCTCGGCACTCTCTGTTACCCCGCTCACCGTGTCCGACCACCACTTTGTGACTTTCTCCATCCCCATGAAGCCCACCTCATCCCTCCACTCTACGCCTCGAATGGTCACCAGCCGCCGCAACCTGAAATCCCTCACTCCCTCCGCTCTCTCCTCAACTGTTATCTCCTCGCTCCCATCCTCGGAACAGTTCTCCTTAATGCCTACTGAGGAAGCCTCCTCCATACTGATGTCCTCACTCTCCTCTTCTTTGGACACTCTCTGTCCCCCAATCTCATGACCGGCACGATCATCTCCCGCCCCTCCCTGGCTGAACCAACAGATCATTATTGCGAGCGTCAGAGAGAAAATGGAAGAAATCGGGACAGCACGAGGACCTTGCTCACTACCACCTCCTCCTCTCTGACTTCACCTCAACTGTTTCGGCAGCCAAATCTGCCTTCTACCTGGCTAAGATCAACTCTTCTGCCTCCAACCCCAGGAAACTCTTCTCCGTGTTCTCTTCCCTCCTCACCCCTCCTGCCCCTACCCCCCCCTTCCTCCCTTACTGCCAATGACTTTGCAACTTACTTTACCAAGAAAGTACATGACATCAGCTCCTCATTCACGCCTATTCCCTCCCAGAAGACATCTCCCCCAACTCTCAACTCGGATGGTCTTACCAGCTTTAGCTCCCTCACCTCTGAGGACGTCCACGCACTTGTTACATCTAACCGCGCCACCACCTGCTCCCTTGACCCGATTCCCTCCTCTCTTCTCCAGGACATCTCACACGACATCTTGCCATTCCTCACCACCCTGATCAACTCCTCCCTCACCTCAGGTGTCATTCCAGCGGATTTTAAGACCGCTATCGTGAAGCCTCTCCTTAAAAAACCCACCCTAGACGCTACTGGCATCCAAAGCTACAGACCTGTATCTCTTCTTTCATTCCTCTCTAAAACCTTGGAACATGCCGCCTACAACCAACTGTCATCCTATCTCTCGCGGAACAACCTCTTAGACCCTAATCAATCAGGATTCAGGACTGCTCACTCCACTGAGACGGCCCTCCTCACAGTGACCGAGTCCCTGCGAGACGCCAGAGCCTCGTCCCACTCCTCCGTTCTCATTCTCCTCGACCTATCTGCTGCATTCGACACAGTCAACCACCAAATCCTCCTCTCCACTCTGGCTGAACTTGGCATAACTGACTGTGCTCTCACCTGGTTTACATCATACCTGACAAACCGCACCTTCCAGGTCACATGGAATGGCTCTGTCCAAACCCTGCTCTCTGGACACGGGTGTCCCTCCAGGCTCAGTATTAGGGCCGCTTCTGTTCTCACTATACACCAGATCACTAGGTTCTGTTATCACATCGCATGGATTCTCCTACCATTGCTACGCAGATGACACCCAGCTGTTCCTCTCTTTTCCCCCGTCCTCTGACGCTCACAACTCGCATCTCGGACTGTCTGGCTGACATCTCTGTCTGGACAACTGCACATCACCTCAAGCTCAACCTGAACAAAACCGAACTCCTCTTCATCCCAGGGAAAGACTGCCCTCGCATGGACCTGTCGGTCACTGTCGAGGGCATCACAGTATTACCTTCCTCAACTGCGAGGAACCTGGGTGTAATCCTCGATGACCAACTATCCTGCACCCCCAACATCACTGCTGTTGCCCGATCCTGCAGATTCGCCCTCTACAATATCCGCAGGATTCGGACCTTCCTCACAAAGGATGCAACGCAGCTCTTGGTCCAAGCACTGGTCATCTCCCGCCTTGACTACTGCAACTCTCTCCTGGCCGGACTCCCGGCCTCTGCGATCAAACCATTACAGCGTATCCAGAATGCCGCAGCTTGCCTTATCTTCAATCTACCCAAATTCTCCCACGTGACCCCCCTCCTCCGTGACCTCCACTGGCTCCCTGTTGCAGCACGCATCCAATTCAAGACGATGACACTGGCCTTCAGGGCCATCAATGGAACGGCACCCTTCTACCTTCAAACACTGGTCAAACCTCATGCCCCGAAGCGAGCACTTCGCTCCTCTACTTCAGCTGGCCGGCTGGTACCACCATCGCTGAAATCAAACAAATGTCGCTCAGCAAAGTCCAGACTCTTCTCTGTTCTGGCGCCTCAGTGGTGGAACGAACTCCCGACCAATGTCAGGACAGCAGAGTCATTTGTCATCTTCCGAAAAAGGCTCAAGACTCACCTGTTCAGACTTCACCTTGACTCTACATAGCATGACCCACTAGCACCCTCCCTCGACACCCCCCCAATAAGAAAAAAAAAAAAAAAAAACCTTACCTATAGCACTCTGATCATAGCACTGTTGCTCTTGAAGTACTACTTTACTCAGATGAGGACCTAACACTATTTTTAGCTCTTACTGCATCGGCAATGATACGTCGTGGTTTCTTTGTTTCCTTCTTTTGACAAATGTACTTATTGTAAGTCGCTTTGGACAAAAGCGTCTGCTAAATGACCTAAATGTAAATGTAAATGTAGTGCGTCCTTTCAGATTTGAATGCGTCAGGGACGCAGGATGCGTACCTAGCAACATCACTGTATATTACTAGTAGCATTATCAGTAATGGTGGTATAAACAGAAGAGATAGTATCAACAGTAATAGTCCATGGCAGCAGGCACAGCCACGCCGAGATGGATCCTTCTCAACCATGTCGCTGTAGACCAAAAAGCAGGAGTAGATGGGCAGTCACACAGCAGGCAGGTGGAGCTACAATGTTTCCAACATCAGGCCAGTTAGCAGTCTGCATCAGTCAGGACCTCAGCGGACTCTGCTGGACCAGAAAGCATAGCCAGACTCCTAGGAATAACCCTGGGAGGAGTCCAGTTAGTAACAGTAGAGATGCCGATTTTAGCCATTTTATTTACTCAATAGTCAGCCGCCTTAAAAATACTGCCGTTAAGCACTAAGATCTAGCAGGACAAGTACAGGGGGGAGGTTTAGCTCAGGAGGTAGAGCGTTTGGCTGGCAACTGCAAGCTTGCTGGTTCGATCCCTGGCTCCTCCTAGCGGAGTGCCTGGTGTCCCTGAGCAAGACACCTCACCCCAATTGCTCCTGACAAGCTGGCTGTCGCCCTGTGTGGTTGACTCCACCATCGGTGTGTGAATGTGTGAGTGAATGGGTGAGTGAATGGGTGGGTGAATGTCAGTCATTCCTGTAAAGTGCTTTGGAGAAAAGTGCTATATAAATGAGGCCATTTACAGAAACCAGTCCTTTGTCAGAAGCAATAAGAATGTCATTTGACACTTTCACCAGAGCTGTCTCTGTACTATGATGTACTCTAAATCCTGACTGGAAGTCCTCAAGTAGACTGTTATTTAGAAAGTCACACAGCTGATTGGCGACTACTTTCTCAAGGATCTTGGAGAGAAAAAGAAGATTATATATCAATCTGTAGTTTGCCTGGATCTAGTAGGCATAGAATAGAATCCAATAGAATCTATTAATGAAGTAAATGCTACACTAAGACACATGGACATTAAAATCCCCCACAATAATAACTTTATCTGATTTAAGGACTAAACTTGATAGAAACTTGATAGACCAGGAGCACGATACACTATAAGAAACAGAATTGGCTGCATTGTTTTCCAGTTGGGGTGAAAGGCTGAGAATCAGGCTCTCAAATAAGTTCCATCACTCCATCCATTTTCTTCTGCTTATATCAAATAAGTTATAATTTAGTTTTGGTTTTGGATTGATAGGCTTGAATCAAAAATGGCTGGAACTCCTCCTCTACATCTGCTGCCTCGAGATATGAGTATTAATATGGCTGGAAGGACTAGCTTCGTTTAAGCAAACAGTCTTCATCACGCAGCCATGTTTCAAGGCGAGGCAAGGCAACTTTATTTGTATAGCACATTTCATACACAAGGCAGACTAAGTGCTTCACATCATGACATGTCATACAAAGTGAAAAAATAAATAAATAGAAGAATTAAAAGAAAATAAAGGCAAAATGAAAATGCATTACAGAAAGACAAGGAGAATAAAAACGTATTTGCAATAATTAAAAACAGTGCAGACATTAAAAGATTTAGCATAAAGCTATGGTGAACATAAAAGTTTTCAGTCTAGTTTTAAAAGTGGTCAGAGTTGGGGCAAGTCTTACATCTTCAGGAAGTTTATTCCAGCTATTTGTTGCATAGTGACTAAAAGATGATCTCCCGTGATTGTTGTTTACTCTGGGAATCACCAACAGATTGGTCTCAGAAGATCTTAGTGGTCTAGAAGGCTTATGTAGTGGGAGCATATCAGTGATATACTTCGGTCCTAGACCATGTAGTGATTTATATGTGAGCAAGAGGATTTTGAAATCAATCCACGGACATACAGGGAGCCAATGTAAGGATTTAAGTATTGGTGTAATGTGCTCACATTTTTTGGTCTTTGTAATGTTATGCCCCGGCCTAGGGGTAACCTGAGCGCAACATAAAAGGTGCTCTACTCCCTTTTTCCCAACCCCCCAGCAATGACAAAAACATGTGGATGCAGTCCAACACAAATTTATTCAAATGGTAGCTTGACTTCAGGGTGAGCACGGCCAACAAAACAAACAAAACTCTTATTTTAGAAAACAGCTTGTCTACCAAAAGAAATAATGAGAAAAGAAAACACAGGCTTCTTACCTGCCTCCCTAACACAAAACAAGAGGAAAGAGGTTCCCAAAATAAAATGGCTACTCACCCCTACCTACCCGGACTGCTTTTTAAATAAGCCACTGTGGGCATCAAAACCAAAAATCACACGCACAGAAGGAAATGGCTCTAATCACAACAATATTCTCAATCACAAATAACACAGTTCAAATGTCCGATAGCACGGTCTGGCTGGGAGTCAGCGAAAGGGTTGAGAGAGAGAGAGAGAGAGAAGTCCTTGCTGGAGACATCCTTTTAAAGCTGGTGACATCAGCTCCCGACCAATCACCACCTGCACAGAAACAAAGAGAAAACACACACACAACGGAACAGCACCTCCCTCTGGCAGGGAGGGTTAACACACACACACACACACACACACACACACACATGTCCCATGGACATAAAAGTAAGAACTCTAGCAGCAGAATTCTGAACAAGCTGTAGCTGCCTGACAGTTTTTTTTTTCGGAAGACCTGCAAGGAGACCATTACAGTAGTCTAGCCTACTAGTAAATAAAGGCATGTACAAGTCTTGAGCTGACATGAGCCCTCTAAGTCTTGCTACATTTTTGAGGTGAGAGTAGGCTGATTTTGTTACTGATTTAATGTGACTGTCGAAATGTAAATCAGAATCCATAATAACCCCAAGATTTCTGGCTTTGTTTGAGGTTTTCAGGGACAGAGAGTGAAGTTGTTGAATTACTTTAAACCTTTCTTTTTTAGCACCAAAAACAATTATCTCAGTTTTGTCCTCATTTAGTTGTAGGAAGTTTTGGCACATCCAGTCTTTGACTTGCTCAATGCACTGGCACAGAAGATCTATGGGGCGATAGTCGTTTGGTGATTGTGCTACATAGATTTGGGTGTCATCGGCATAACAATGGTGGTTAATGTTATTATTTTGCATGATTTGTCCTAGTGGGAGCATGTAGATGTTGAATAAAGTCAGCCCCATGATTGAACCTTGGGGGACTACACACGTTACATTGGTAGGTTCTGATACAAAGTCGCCAATGGAAACAAAATAGTTCCTATCTTGTAGATATGACTTTAACCAGCTTAAGACTGTGCCTGAGAGCCCCACCCAGTTTTCCAACCTGTCCAAAAGTATTGAGTGGTCGACAGTGTCAAATGCAGCACTGAGGTCTAGCATTAATATTGAAGTTTTGCCAGAGTCTGTGTTAAGACGGATGTCATTTACAACTTTAATAAGGGCCGTCTCCGTGCTATGAAAAGGTCGAAATCCTGACTGGAAGTTGTTGTGGCAGCCAGTTGAAGCCAGGAAGTGATTTAGTTGTTGGAGGACAACTTCCTCAATTATTTTACTTATGAAGGGTAGATTTGAAATTGGTCTGTAGTTGTTGATAATAGAGGCATCTAGGCTCAGCTTTTTTAGAAGAGGTTTAATGACTGCAGTTTTGAAGGCCTTTGGGAAATTGCCTGATTGAATGCAGTTATTAACTATTTGCAATATGTCTATTGATAGGCAGTCAAAAACATTCTTAAAAAAGTTGGTGGATGATTTTAGATTTGTCACCGTTTCCAATAGAATTTTAGAGTCTATGGCATTAAAGCTTGCCATCATTGCTGTGTTACTTTTGCCTGAACAGGGTGGTGATCCAACCTTTTTGTTTGAGATATTGATGGCGTGTCTGATGCCTTCAATTTTATTAGTATAAAAGAATGCAAACTCATTGCATTTCTGCGTGGAATGGAGTTTAGCTGGTATTTGTGTTGGGGGGTTGGTCAGTCTGTCAACAGTTGCAAATAGGGTTTTCGCCTTATTAGTGTTGTTGTTTATGATATTGGAGAAGAATGTTTCTCTCGCACTTTTTAAGACTAAATTGTAGGCCCGGAGGCTCTCTTTATAGATGTCATGGTGAATATGAAGTTTAGTACTCTGCCAGATTCGTTCAGCCTTCCTGCACTCTCTTTTCTGGGCGGTCACAGCAGCAGCTTTTCTCCAGTGTGCCTTTTGCTTACCAGAAATTGGTTTAACCGTAGCAGGTGCAATGACATCTATGACATTCAGAATTTTGGAATTAAAGATGTTTACAAGATCATCAGCATGACATGGGTTTAGAGGTGGTAACGAGGAGATGGCATTTTTAAAGAGTACATTGGCATGTTCATTGACGTACTGCTTTTTGACCTTATTTGATTCTGTTTGTGTGTCAGAAATGAAAGACATATTAAAGAAAACACAGAAGTGATCAGACAATGAAGGATCAGTCACAAAAACATCAGAAACATTGAGACCTTTTGTGATAATCAGGTCCAGGGTGTGTCCCTTACAATAAGTAGCCTCTTTCACATGTTGAGAAAGGTCAAATGTGTCTAGAATATTAAAAAGTTATTTTGCACCCTTGTCATTCAAATCATCAATATGAAAATTAAAGTCACCAGTTATAACTAGGCAGTGAAAATCAGTGGAGATGCTAGACAATAATTCAGTAAAATCATCGAAAAAATTTGATGAATATTTAGGTGGTCTGTAAATAATTAACAGCAGAACTCTGGGAGACCATTTCAACACAGCACAAAGGTATTCGAATGATGGAAAAACACCAAGTGACATCTGTTTCCCCTGAAATGTATTTTTAAATATCACATCCAAACATCAATAAAATTATAGTTGGGGGGTGCTGTCTTGATCAGAATGCTTGCACTGTTATTTTGTTCTAGCCATGTTTCAGTTAAAAACATAAAATCAAGTTTAGAAGTGGGTAATAAAATCATTGACTAAAAATGATCTGTTATTAAGAGACCTAACATTTAGCAGACCCATCCTGATGGTGTTATTGACAGGCTTTGAGGTTGACTTTGATTTTGAGAGAACAGGAATGAGATTGATTAGGTTAGCTGTGTGTTCAAGTTTCCCAATGTTTATTCTCTTAATAGTCACAACAGGAATGCAGAATGTGCCTTGTTTTGATGTAGGCGACCTTGGGTCCAGCCGATTATGCGGTCTACTGCTGAACCCTTTTCTGTCTCAGTAATATTCAGGGCTGCTGTCAGGGTGGGGAGGGGGTGGACATAAGGGGGCTGCTTTAGATGAGAGATCAAGGGCCCTAGTTTTGTACACGAGGCGCAGTCGGGGCTCGGCACACTTGTCCACTGGCACTGGGACAAGTGGGAAAGAGGGAGGAGAGAAGGCGCGAGTGGGAGACGAGGAGGAGAGAAGGCGTGGAGTGGGATTAACACAGCCGATTCAGATCTTCACCAATCAAATGAGCTCCTCTCCTCACCTTTAATGCGCCGAGGCGAGGTGCAGTGCAAGTTTCGTCACTTGACAACCCAATGACAGAAGCAGCGCCGCCGCTCCCACCACGCGCATCACACGCTGTGAGTAGGGCACCAAGTGCTGAGGGGGCACCAAAAATATGAATAATCATCATAGTCATAATAATTATAATGCTGATATTATATCACTATAGAATTTGTAGGCACATTTTAGGCATGCCTATCACAAAACAGGGTCAGGGCACACAGCAGTAGACATAATTGTGGTCGAGAACCCGGTGCCTGCACGAGCCAGCTGGGTCGTTCATCATCATCATTACCGTCTTCATCATCTGCGCTCCACAGCTGCACCGGATTCCCCGTCCAACACCAGATTTTTTTTTAAAGATTTTTTCAGGCATAGACACATTTTATTAGCAGTGGATAGATATGAAAAACGAGAGAGAGAGAGAGAGAGGTGTGGCATGCAGCAAAAGACCTTCCGAAGGAATTTGAACCGGGGTCGGCGGCATATGCGTAACGACCCTGCCACCTGCGCGCCCCTAAGCCACTTTTTTCAGGTATCGGGGAGGCATCATAAAGGAATTCTGCTTAGGGCACCAAAATGGCTAGCGGCGGCGCTGGACAGAAGACAGCAGCCGCAGCAGCGCCAGAAGGCCAAACTTTTCCCAGGATGAAATTGATGTTTTGGTCAGAGAGGTCCAAGTTTCAGCTGTGTAATTCAGTCAGGCTGAGTTTCCGTTACGCGTGCCATCCGCCTTTGATCTGGCGGACAATTCTGATGGAGTTCCCAATCATCTAAACCTGTCCCATTTGTTTGTCATTAATAATTTTGCTCCTAAACTGAACTCATTGTTTTCCTCATTCAGGTACAAATTATGATCCTAACACTAGAAGCTTCCATTCATTGTTAGATCATTCATCACTGACAAAAGAGGATGGAAGTGTGGATGGATGGAAGACCGGAACATTTTTGTCATCATGTCAAACAGCTGCTGAGTGTAGAGAACAATGAAAAGGCTCTGCAATGCAAGCCATTTAAAAACCACGTCAGCATCACGGCTCAGAAACAATGTTGGGATCAGACTGTAGAGGTAGTCAGAGAATGAAAGTCGCATTTGACTTTCTGTGTTTAGATCCCACGTTGGAGCTCATACGCCTTCAGAAACATTTGCCAGTCAGCTGGGCAGTGGGTGGTACTGTACCGGGCTTGACCCGCTGCGGGCTGGGAAGACAGAAAGTCATGGCTTTTCCTTCTTTCATATCCAAAACTGCAGTTTTAGTGTTTAAAACTTTTGTTGCAGTTGCGTTGCGTTGAAGGCAGAAATAATGTCAGTATTGAGTTAAACACCACACAGTTATCAGCCAACATTTGCCTTGCTAAAAATAGAAACATTGACGTATAGAAATATTCTGTTAGAAGGAAAAGTCCTGCAGTGAAATTTAAACTGGAGGCAAAATATTCATATTCATATTCAGGAAAAACATGGCGTTAATTATTTCTTATAATTCTGGATTTACTTGGCATATCAACACAATTTTAAAATTGATATATAGTTTGTTGTCCGCACTTTCAAGACAAGTTGAAAGAGAGACCAGCCAAGGCTGTGGCCCCAAAATACGCGGGGCGGGTCCCTGGACTCCACAGGGTTAATGTCCGGCTGCTTCCAGTTTACGTAAGTGGCCTGGGTGGAGATAGCCACAAACATCAAGTTCAAAAGAGTCATATTACAGTATACGCCGACCTCAATGACAAGCACACTCTTTTTAATTCTGCAAAGGAACACATGATCCCTTGGCTGCATCCCATTGGCCAAAAGTTCTCTTGCTGGCTCTGACTGGACCTTCTATCCAGAAAGCAGTGAGGTAAACAAGCTTAACAAAGTATGAGATACGCTCAACGTTGGTTTATGATCCACAATTCAATGTAGAGAAGAAGATACTGGTCAGGGAACACCTCCCCAACACAATGGAAAATGAGGAAGACATACTGGGAGAAGTTGGACATCATTATGGAGACTGTTGAGTCGTATCAATATGAACCTTAAACTCAAACACAAGCCAAGGTGTAACTTTCAGCCAATCATTGACATCCTTTATACTTTGGTCCCGCCCACTAAGCTGTCGATCAAAGTATGTAAGTATGTACACCTTGAAATTAAAGTTACAACTTTCAATGTGTTTATTATCTTGAATCAGTTGAAAACATGTTGAAACAGCCAATCTAGACCTCTGCTTTATCGCTGTTTTATTGCGGGATAATCACTTTTTTTAGTTTTGCCTTATTTGAAGACATTTTTGTTTAACCAAATATCACAAATCAGAAATTTGTCTCATAATTATTATTAGCAATATAATCGGTAGAGCAAAGCAAAGCAAGGTCATTGATTCAAATGAGAAAAACTAGAATTACCACCTTGCTTTGTCATCACTTTATCATTTGATAAGACTATTTGTGTAAAGTTGTCATCATTACCATATGAATTTTTTTCGCATATAGACAAAACAAAAACATAATGGAAGTCCCACCCCATCTGGTGTTCCCCATGGATCCTTATTTCAGAAAAAATATGTCAGTTAGTCAATGGCAAGAGGCAAATAATTTTTGATCCCGTTTGAATTAAATCATGAATCACATGAGTTGTCAAATTAGAAGATTATCTGTTGAAGTCCAGAAAGTGTCAATTTGTCGTACATTTGTCATCCTATCATTAAGTTTAGTGTTAAACTGCTCATTTCATCTCTGGTCTCATACAACGTACATCACCAACAAAGCTGTTAGCTCAGCTTGCTAGCTAGCTAGCTAACTTAGCTAGCTACATCACCAACACGGTTGTTAACTCGTCCTGCTAGCGAGCTAACATAGCTAGGTTCCATCACTATGTAAAGCTGATGTGTTCAATTCAGAGACTCTTTTTATGAGCAGGAAGAAAATGAAGGAGGAAACCCGTTGTTAGTGTCCATTACATCCTGGTACCGAACACACAGAAAGACCTGGGGCCTCATGTATCAATGTTGCGTACGCACAAAAACGTGTCGTACGTAATTTTCCACGCCAACATTCAGATGTATCAAAAGTGAAATGAGCGTGGAAATGTGCGGTGTCCCACGGCAGCTTCATGGCTGGCGTACGCACGTCTCTACAGCTATTGTTCCTTTGGCGACACTCTGAGGTGATGCTGGGAAACTGTTAATTATGTGAAAACAATTAGTCCTCAGAGTATTGTGCACATCAGAGACACATTAATGGTCAATTAACACACACGTGTTTGCAATCATATGGATGGATATAAAAGCATGCGCAAAGTGATGAAAAAATGGCATTAACAATGGCAGCCTTGGCCTTGTTAGAAGACATCGCAAACGGTAACATCAGACGTGAGAGGGTGTTTAGAGAACGGGAGGATATGCTATCGTCGGGCGGTGGAAGGAATACTTCGAGGATCTCCTCAACCCCACTGACACGTCTTCCATTGAGGAAGCAGAGGCTGGAGACTCAGAGGTTCATACACCCATTACACGGGCTGAAGTCACCGAGGTAGTTAAGAAGCTCCCCGGTGGCAAGGCACCGGGGGTGGATGAGATCCGCCCTGAGTACCTCAACAATCGGATTCAGAACACTTGGATACAGAACCCGGAGGGAGAACACTCGCAGTCAGATCAGCCACAAAACTACATTTTCCAGCCAGGAAAATACATTGCCTGTATCTATGATGATGACTGGCTCATTGGAAACATTGTTGAACGTTCAGATGAACATGGTGACGTTTTTGTGAAATTCATCTATGGATAACTATTATCCAAGAACTTGTGGAAGCAGTAACATCATTTTGTCATGGTCCTTTTGCTCACGTTTGAATTGGCTAGCACTGCGTCCATAGATGAATTTTACAAAAACATCACCATGTTTATCTGAACCTTCAACAATGTTTCCAATGAACCAGTCATCATCATAGATACAGGCAATGTATTTTCCTGGCTGGAAAATGTAGTTTTGTGGCTGATCTGACTGCGAGGTTTCTGCCCCCAGGTGGTCTGTATCCAAGTGTTCTGAATCCGATTGTTGTCCTGCATCGACATCTGTGAATATTATATCCTGTGATATTCTTTTCATCCGTATCTTATCTTTGGAAATTGGAATAAAGCAATGAAGCGATCGGGTTCCACTGATCGTTTTGGCTGAGGCGTAACTTCTCTAATTTGTATGTTTCCTCGTGTTTTTTAATATTTTCTGCACTAACAAAGAAGATTGTAATGTTCTTAATGTTTTCTTTTGCCCATTGAAACATCTCCATTGGTGTCAGAATGTGGTTTGCATCAGTGGCCTGCAGACTTGTACGTGCTGCAAGTCGCTTGTCACAGGCGGGTCTCTTTCATCGGGGATAAGGGGTTAATTTGTGATTTTGAGGAAATTAATGGCCAGCAGTCTAAATATTTAATTGTTTGCCATCACTGAGCATAATACTAAGTTATTTCCACTATTTTCATGCTTTATCATCACTAAATTCTCCCTGATCTAAATTCCAGACTTCTGGAAAAAAAGTCCAAAATGGTGCATTTTGACGAATAAAATTCACATTAAGGAGCTTCATAGTCAAAGGTTTTATTTCATTAAAAGAAAGAACAAATATGTATCTTTCTCTGGTATAAATCCCATTAGGATCATCAAGTGCCCACGTGGTCATTTGGGGGTCCAAATATGGGGTTCCAAAAGAGTCACCTCTGCCCGGGAGGGTTTTTAGACCCCCATAAAACGCCCACCAGTGGTACCATACCCTTCAAATTAATTTTGGCAAGAGCAAAGGTCCCACATATAACAAATAATCCTGTTTGGAATAAATGTGATCATTCATCGTGTTGCTATGAGCATCCAAAAAGTGAAAAATAATTTTGGCCGTCAAAAAAAAATTGGACTTTGGTGACCCCCCTCTCACCCAAACAGTAAGGAATGTTGATTCTGCCTGTACACATTACAATGAACTAACAGAGCAATTTTCAGCCTTCTATCACTATTAGAACAGAAGTTATGGGCCTCCAAAAATGTCAACAAATGAAATGCAAAATTCCAATGTGTCAAAAAGGGGTGTGGCACTTGAAATTCAAATGGACAGCACGGGCAAACCGTTTGAGATATTGACCTGAATCTTCAGATTCCTTTGTTTGGTAACATAAGGCATATTTTCACTGCTTTTCAGTAAAATCTGAGAGGTGTCATGTACATGGGTGGCTGAGTTGGCACGGAATGACCCTGCTAGCAAATGACGACAACTGGCTCATGAGTTGTTTTAAGTTGCCGAGGCCAGTGTTACTCGAGCTGTGCGTAGAGCTGAGGCCGGCCCTAGAAAGAAACACAGCCAGGAGCCAGGGGTTGTCCGTGCCCACACAGGTGCTGACCACTCTGGGTTTTCTGGCAGGAAAAACAGGAGCCTTCCAGAGGGAACTGGCCAATCGGTCAGGAGTGTGCCAGTCCACTCTGAGCCGAGCCATGCCAGCGGTGTGGGACGGGATCATAAGAATGTCATCCAGGTACATCAAATTCCCATACAATGCTGTTGAACAGGCCAACATTAAAGCGCAATTTGCAGCAAGAGCCGGTTTCCCTAATGTAATCGGAGCTATTGACTGCACATATGTTGCTGTATGCGCCATCACAGGATGAATTTGTTTTTGTCAACAGAAAACATTTTCATTCAATAGATGTTCAAATAATATGTGATGCGCAAATGCAGCTCACCAACATCGTGGCAAGGTGGCCTGGTTCAACGCATGACTCGTTCATTCTTACTAATAGCATGGTTGGTAACAGGCTGGAGGCTGGCACAGTGCGCGATGGGTGGCTTCTCGGTGAGTAAATGTATCCGTTTAATTGTGCCCCGAATGTAAACCAGCACAATGCCCATTTGGGCACGTGCATTCAAATATGTGCATTTGTTTTTCCCTGGTGAAAATAGAGCGGCAGAGCTATCTTACAAGCCCTTTATTGTCTCCTTGTGTTCAGTATTTGTGTCGATAAACGCATGCCTAAAGTTGGAAATGTCACACTGCAGTAGCCACGGCGCACTTCTGCAGTCATTAATATATATAATAATATAATATATAATATATTAATATCCTCCTGTCCCCCCGCCCTTTGCGGCCACGCTTCGGCGGTGGGCCGAAATCCTCCTCTTCACCTCCACCTTCACGTCGGACCATTTCTTTTTTATTTCAGGTATTGTGCGCTGCTCCGACCCCACAGCGTTCACTGCCTCACACACACACGCTCCCACTCACATTTCTTTTTTTTGTGTGTGTTTATGCCTGATGAGAGGCTACCAAATAATACTGTTCTTCGAGTCTCGACTTTGTTTAAGAGCGTTTCGAGCTCAGACTCTGTGAAGTTGCGCTTCTTCCCTTTACTCATTTTCTAGATCTGATGGTGCAGAGAGGGGAATCCCCGGTGCAGGCCCTATTTAAAATCATTTGCATATTTAAATGGGGGCGTGGACAGGGAGGAGTTTAGCACTTCCACATGTGCGCTTAATTCCACGTTGATTGGGATGTACAAAGGAAAAGTGCTTGGATCCATGCGTACTCACACTTTGATACATCTGATTTATTTTGTGCGTAGGACAGTTTCTGGATTCTAGCGTACGCCATGTTTCAGTAGGAAATCCACGCAATTCTTAGTACATGAGGCCCGAGGTCTCTCTGTGTGTTGGGTACCAGGAAGTAACGTTACTCACACTAACAACAGGGACATATCCTCCCGTTCTCTAAACACCCTCTCACGTCTGATGTTACCGTTTGCGATGTCTTCTAACAAGGCCAAGGCTGCCATTGTTAATGCCATTTTTTCATCATCATTTTTTCATCACTTTGCGCATGCTTTTATATCCATCCATATGATTGCAAACACGTGTGTGTTAATTGTCCATTAATGTGTCTCTGATGTGCACATTACTCTGAGGACTAATTGTTTCCACATAATTAACAGTTTCCCAGCATCACCTCAGAGTGTCACCAAAGGAACAATAGCTGTAGAAACGTGCGTACGCCAGCTAGTGTTGTCACGATACCAACATTTTGGTACCTGTACCGGTACCAACATGTGTTTCGGTACTTTTCGATACTTTTCGATACTTTTTCAAATAAAAAGTGAATCCAAAAAATGTCATTACTGACTTTATTTGAATAGAAAATCTTAGAACAATAACATATTAATCAGCAAACAAAATAAAATACCACAAAGACAAGCTTTTCTAATGCACACAATTTTAAAAATGTTAAAATATAAATACAATAATATAATATAAAATATAATAATATAAATAAACCAGCTCTTTTTTTTTCTTCCAGAGCTACTTTTGTTAAGAGTGAAGGGGGGTGGCGCTTGCTTTTAGCACTGAATGTGGCTTTTTTTCCTGAGTAAATGACCTGTCGTTCCCTGAGCTCAGTGTGCAGGTCTGAGGGCCTCTCCTTAGTGTTTGGCTAAGTCGGAGGTGTTTCCGCCGTTAGCCATGCATGTTTTAAACACCGTTTACACAGTGGTGCGTCGGCGTTAACTGCCTCGCTTTACGCATTTGTTTTAAGCTAAAGTACGGCCATATCGCACTTCGCGGCGCTGGTTTGTCCGCAAGTTGCGGCGTGATGACGGTTGCAGCAGCCGTTCTCCTCTCTGTGCTTCGCTCGCTCGCGCTCTCTCTCTCTCTCTCTCTCGCGCGCTCTCTCTCGCGCGCTCTCTCTCTCTCGCGCTCTCTCCAAGCTTTCCTCCTGCTCCATTTGTTGTTCCAGTCCACGCTGCTAGCTAACTTGCTAGCGGTTTCCTCCGGCTTGCTTGCTTTTTCCTTTTATCTCCCCAAGCTGCGGCTCACTCCTCGTCCTCTCAGCTGTAGTTACAACGCGGTGAAGTCACGCGGCGATTTCGCCGCGCTGTTGCGGGCGCTGCGGCGCTGCAAGTACCGGTCCCGTCCAAATGCAATATAGTACCGTTTTAAATGCCTCAGTACCCCGGTACCAAATTAGTACCGGTATACCGTGCAACCCTAACGCCAGCCATGAAGCTGCCGTGGGACACCGCACATTTCCACGCTCATTTCACTTTTGATACATCTGAACGTTGGCGTGGAAAATTACGTACGCCACGTTTTTGTGTGTATGCAACATTGATACATGAGGCCCCTGTTGTTAGAGTGAGTAAGATAACATCCTGGTACCCAACACACAGAGAGATCTATTATTAGTTTGAGTAACGTTACATCCTGGTACTGAACACAGAGAGAGAGAGACTTTTCTTGATGTGTAAAATTATCTTTTATATTGACAAACATCATATGTGGAAGTCATGGCACAATTCAACATGACGAAAACATTTTTTGTCATTGACTGAAAACTACATTTTAAATGAAAAATAGATCCGGGAGGTTTGTTAACTACTGTTTTGAAACCTTGAGTACAGCATGTTGTCTATCGCCATCTTGGAATTTTTGCAGTAAACAAGAAGTGACCATATTTGGACTGTGGAGGAGCGACATCTAATGAATACAAGCAACTATGGTTCTGGTGTGAAGCTGCTAACAAAATTCACTTCATAATTCAAGGTCAACATTAGAACTAAGTGTTAATGTCATCTTAGTAGCTAACTGGGGGGGGGGGGGAATTAGCTCAGGAGGTAGAGCGGGTTGCCTGGCAACCGCAAAATTGCCGGTTCCATCCCCGGCTCCTCCTAGCTGAGTACCTGGGGCCTCATGTACTAAGAATTGCGTGGATTTCCTACTGAAACATGGCGTACGCTAGAATCCAGAAACTTTCGTACGCACAAAAAAAATCAGATGTATCAAAGTGTGCGTACGCATGGATCCAAGCACTTTTCCTATGTACATCCCAATCAACGTGGAATTGAGCGCACATGTAGAAGTGCTAAACTCCTCCCTGTGCACGCCCCCATTTAAATATGCAAATGATTTTAAATAGGACCTGCACCGGGGATTCCCCTCTCTGCACCATCAGATCTAGAAAATGAGTAAAGGGAAGAAGCGCAACTTCACCGAGTCTGAGCTCGAAACGCTCTTAAACCAAGTCGAGACTCGAAGAACAGTATTATTTGGTAGCCTCTCATCAGGCATAAACACACAAAAAAGAAATGTGAGTGGGAGCGTGTGTGTGAGGCAGTGAACACTGTGGGGTCTGAGCAGCGCACACTCCCTGAAATAAAAAAGAAATGGTCCGACGTGAAGGTTGAGGTGAAGAGGAGGATTTCGGCCCACCGCCGAAGTGTGACTGCAACAGGCGGGGGGGCAGGAGGATATTAATATATTATATATTATATTATTATATATATTAATGACTGCAGAAGTGCGCCGTGGCTACTGCAGTGTGACATTTCCAACTTTACGCACGCGTTTATCGACACAAATACTGAACACAAGGAGACAATAAAGGGCTTGTTAGATCGCTCTGCCACTCTATTGTCACCAGGGAAAAACAAATGCACATATTTGAATGCACGTGCCCAAATGGGCATTGTGCTGGTTTACATTCGGGGCGCAATTAAACGGATACATTTACTCACCGAGAAGCCACCCATCGCGCACCGTGCCAGCCTCCAGCCTGTTACGAACCATGCTATTAGTAAGAATGAACGAGCGTTGAACCAGGCCACCTTGCCACGATGTTGGTGAGCTGCATTTGCGCATCACATATTATTTGAACATTTATTGAATGAAAATGTTTCCTGTTGACAAAAACAAATTCATCCTGTGATGGCGCTTACAGCAACATGTGTGCAGTCAATAGCTCCGATTACATTAGGGAAACCGGCTCTTGCTGCAAGTTGCGCTTTAATGTTGGCCTGTTCAACAGCATTGAATGGGAATTTGATGTACCTGGATGACATTCTTATGATCCCGTTCCACACAGCTGGCATGAATCGGCTCAGAGTGGACTGGTACACTCCTGACTGGTCAGCCAGTTCCCTCTGGAAGGCTGTTGCCAGAAACCCCAGAGTGGTCAGCACCTGTGTGGGCACGGACAACCCCTGGCTCCTGGCTGTGTTTCTTTCTAGGGCCGGCCGCAGCTCTGCGCACAGCTCCAGTAACACTGGCCTCGGCAACCTAAAACGACTCATGAGCCAGTTGTCGTCATTTGCTAACATATCCTCCCGTTCTCTAAACACCCTGTCACGTCTGATGTTACCGTTTGTGATGTCTTCTAACAAGGCCAAGGCTGCCATTGTAAATGCCATTTTTTCATCACTTTGCGCATGCTTTTATATCCATCCATATGATTGCAAATACGTGTGTGTTAATTGACCATTAATGTGTCTCTGATGTGCACATTACTCTGAGGACTAATTGTTTTCACATAATTAACAGTTTCCCAGCATCACCTCAGAGTGTCGCCAAAGGAACAATAGCTGTAGAAACGTGCGTGCGCCAGCCATGAAGCTGGCGTGGGACACCGCACATTTCCACGCTCATTTCACTTTTGATACATCTGAACGTTGGCGTGGAAAATAACGTACGCCACGTTTTTGTGCGTACGCAACATTGATACATCAGGCCCCTGGTGTCCCTGAGCAAGACACCTCACCCTAATTGCTCCTGACGAGCTGGCTGTCGCTCTGCGTGGTTGACTCTGCTGTTGGTGTGTGAATGTGTGTGTGACTGGGTGAATGTCAGTCATTACTGTAAAGCGCTTTGGATAAAAGCACTATATAATTGAGGACCATTTAACTGCATTGGTAGCGTGGTAGCAACCTGTCAATCACCGGGTAGCCCCGCCCCTAAAGCATCCCCTGCTTTCTGGTCTGTTGGACTCTAAATGAACCATAATGGAGAGAGAAGAGAGAAGTAGGCTGATTTCTCATAGATGTCTAATCAGAGAGGATTCGCTCCTTGGTGGCCGGCAAAGAGAATCACTTGGTTGCCTCCTGGGACAGACTAAAACTCAAGTCAACTATTCTGAGAACTTGGCACTCACTTATGTGTGCAAGTCATTCAGATACAGTGTAAACAATAATATATTGTATCAGTGCGCATTAAACGAAACCAAGCAGTGAAAAAAAGCAGGACAGCTTTTTCGAATTATGCCATCAAAGCCTTTCAGAACATGTGTGTGTGTGTGTGTGTGTGTGTTGTATAAACAGATCAATAGGATCTGAATAATTCAAGAGGACAGCATGTAGACTCCTTATTATGATAAAAGCCTTGTCAGTTGTGTCCATGTACAAACACACACTCTTTTAGAAGCTGTAATTAGGCTGAGGGTGAGTCATCTTACCAATCTAATGTAGTGAGACTCTAATACGATACTCATCAACAGCGTCTGCAGGGCAGCAGGGCAATTAGCTCGACAAATCCATGGCCTTTTAGACAGCCGACCAATGTTCCCCACAAGCTTTCCTTCACCGAAAGTGTCAAACCAGCAAGGGACTGTAGGGATGATCATACCAGGAAGGGACTGTGCTACATATCCTGTAATACAATACACTTCTATTCAGGACACAGTTGAAGGTCCATAGTACAGTAAAAAGGTAGGACGATATGCAAAAATATAGCAATTAATATATAGTACAATTCATAAACACAATGAGACTGACAGCCTGCATATTGATATATACGATTTCTTATTACAGCAGAACAGGTCAGGCACTCCAACACTAACATTTGGCTAGCACTACACCATCTTGGTAGTATCAGGAGCAGTCTCATGCCATCATTATAAGCCACATTTAGTCTCTGCATTTTGCGTTTCAAGGGAATTACCAGATAAAAAGTCAGAAAATACTAATTTCCTGTCTTCTTTACTTGTAATAATCATAATTTTGCTCTTATAAGCATTCTATTTGATATCAAAATCCACACCATATTGAGAACAAACCTTCAGAAGTTGTTGTAAACCAAATCATCTGCGTACATAAGGTGATTAATGAGACTATTGCCCATCACACATCCTGTATTGCAAGCATTTAACTGGACAAATCATCCATATACACATTAAACAGAAAAGGAGAAAAAAGTCCACCTTGGTGATCTCCTTTACCAACATGAAATGGTTCTGATACAGAACCCCCCATTTCATCTGCATAGACTGATGAGAATACCAGTAGAGTGGGAATTGTATAATTACTTTTGGGACTCCTCTATGATTCAACTTAAGAAATAGTTTTTCATGATTAACGTAATCAAAGGTCTTAGTAGCACTTACAAGTTGTGGAATTCTGGCTATTATAATGATCTATACTATAATGATCTAATGTCCTTTAAGGCACATGTAACAAAAAAACCTGCAAAACTCAATATTGTAAATTTTCGTTCCATCAGAAATGACATGTCTACAGAGGCTGCCAAAATGTTTTTACACTATGATTGTTAGTTATCTGAATTATTGTTTGACAAGCTGGTCGCAGGCCAAATTGAGCACGTTAAAACCTCTTGAATCACAATACAAACAAGCAACAAAAATTCTAGATAAAAAAAACAAAACACTTCCATCACTGTTCGATTTAAAAAAAGTACCAGCTTTTAAGCTGGGAAGACCTCAAAAAATATTTTAATGTATGCTTGGTTTTTAAGGACTTGCTGCTTTCATCAACAGAAGAACAGGTACTGATCGTGTCACAAGGGGATCGTCTAGGGGGGATTGTGTTATTTCGTTGCGAAAAAGCACTTTTAGTCAGTCAGCCTGGTCCATCAAAAGTGCAAGAGAATGGAATTCTATCCCACAACATATCAGAGAACTAAACACATACACATCTTTTACCAAGCAGTTAAGACAATGGATGATCAATACATATACATGTCAGCACTAAAATAATTTGTTTTGAATGTGGTCTATTGGCAAGCGGGCTCAACATACTACACTCAACAAAAATATAAACGCAACACTTTTGTTTTTGCTCCCATTTTTCATGAGATGGACTTAAAGATTTAAAATTCATTCCAGATACACAATATTACCATTTCTCTCAAACATTGTTCACAAATCTGTCTAAATGTGTGATAGTGAGCACTTCTGCTTTGCTGAGATAATCCATCCCACCTCACAGGTGTACCACATCAAGATGCTGATCTGACATCATGATTAGTGCACAGGTGTACCTTATACTGCCCACAATAAAAGGCCACTCTAAAATGTGCAGTTTTGTCTCACAGCAAAATGCCACAGATGCCACAAGCATTGAGGGAGCATGCAATTGGCATGCTGACAGCAGGAATGTCAACCGGATCTGTTGCTCGTGCATTGAATGTTCATTTCTCCACCATAAGCCGTCTCCAAAGGCGTTTCAGAGAATATGGCAGTACATCCAACCGGCCTCACAACCGCAGACCACGTGTAACCACACCAGCCCAGGACCTCCACATCCAGCAGGTTCACCTCCAAGATCGTCTGAGACCAGCCACTCAGACAGCTGCTGAAACAATTGGTTTGCATAACCAAACAATTTCTGCACAAACTGTCAGAAACCGTTTCAGGGAAGCTCAACTGCATGCTCGTCGTCCTTATCGGGGTCTTGACCTGACTCCAGATTGTCGCCGTAACAGACTTGAGTGGGCAAATGCTCACATTCGATGGCGTCTGGCACGTTGGAGAGGTGTTCTCTTCACGGATGAATCTTGGTTTACATTTTTCAGGGCAGATGGCAGACAGCGTGTGTGGTGTCCTGTGGGTGAGCGCTTTGCTGATGTCAATGTTGTGGATCGAGTGGCCCATGGTGGTGGTGGGGTTATGGTATGGGCAGGCATCTGTTATTGACGAAGAACACAGGTGCATTTTGTTGATGGCATTTTGAATGCACAGAGATACCGTGATGAGATCCTGAGGCCCATTGTTGTGCCATACATCCATGAACATCACCTCATGTTTTAGCAAGATAATGCACGGCCCCATGTTGCAAGGATCTGTACACAATTCTTGGAAGCTGAAAATGTCCCAGTTCTTGCATGGTCAGCATACTCACCGGACATGTCACCCATTGAGCATGTTTGGGATGTGCTTGACCGGCGTATACGACAGCGTGTACCAGTTCCCACTAATATCCAGCAACTTCGCACAGCCATTGAAGAGGAGTGGACCAACATTCCACAGGCCACAATTGACAATCTGATAAACTCTATGCGAAGAAGATGTGTTGCACTGCATGAGGCAAATGGTGGTCACACCAGATACTGACTGGTTCTGAGTCCCCAGACCCCCAATAAAGCAAAAAAATGCACATTTCAATGTGGCCTTTTATTGTGGACAGTCTAAGGCACACCTGTGCACTAATCATGATGTCAGATCAGCATCTTGATGTGGCACACCTGTGAGGTGGGATGGATTATATCAGCAAAGCAGAAGTGCTCACTATCACACATTTAGACAGATTTGTGAACAATGTTTGAGAGAAATGGTAATATTGTGTATCTGGAATGAATTTTAGATCTTTAAGTCCATCTCATGAAAAATGGAAGCAAAAACAAAAGTGTTGCGTTTATATTTTTGTTGAGTGTATGTATTTTTATTAGCGCTGTCAATCGATTCAAAAAAATTAACTAATTAATCGCACAATTTACCGTAATTAAACGCAATTCATCACTTTCTTTCTTCTTAAGAATAAAGTATGTTATAATGGATATTTAAATGTAAAATGATGGAATTTATGTAGACTTAACACAAAGGAAGTATTTAAATTCAAATACTATTGTTAAATAGCAGCTTTTTTTAACTTTAAGCACAGATTCTCTCATGTGAACTACAGATTTCCAAAGAAACCATCAAGGCCATCAAAATTAACTGTCAGCTTAAAAAAGGCATATTTCTTATATGCACTAACAGAACATTTCAAAAAGGTCCACAATAGAACATGCAAATATGGAAAAAAGAACAAGGAAATACTCTGCTGTGAAGTCAGAATGATAAATCCTGTTCACTCCATAGAACAACAATTCAGCTTAGTCCTCCTTTGCATTCAGCCCGTTACTGAGACAGAACAGTCTGTTTACATTGCCAGAGGACAACAGCAGCACACGCCACATCTTATGTTTCTCACGCAGACAAATGACGGGGATAATAAAAAAAAAACTCCTCGGCGATCGCTCGCCACGATCCCCCCTCCCCGCTGACGCCGCAGCCTCAGCCAAAATCTTATGCTGAACTCCGTTAAAAACTAATAGCAGCTTTGCGACACACGTCGTCATAGGTCTTACGTCAGGTGCCACGGGAAGTAAACAAAACACAGCTGCGTTAATTTTGTTAAAAAAAAATAACGCGTTAAATATTTCATAATTAACGCAAAGATTAACGCGTTAATTTTGACATCACTAATTTTATTTTATTTTTCCCACTGGTGCTTTGTATTCTGCGCTCCGTTATTTTACCTTGCTACCAGCTGTGTTTGTTCGGAGATGTTCTGTTTTGTTCTGTGGAGTTCTGTCCTGCTTATGTTGTTGTTTTTTATCCTTTTTATTTGTATTCTTTTGTTACATTGATGCCAGGGGACTACAGATGAAAATTAGCCTTTTGGCTAATTCTGGCATTTTTAACCCATGTATGATCATGTGTTTCATTAATTTGCACTGTCCCCTTCTTAAATAAACTGAATTGAATTAAAATGTCCTTTCAAGCAAATATGCACAATCGGTGCGTTTATCGTGTGTGTTAACTAGTGATGTTACGAGATGGGCCGAGGCTTCGAAGCGTGTGTCGAGTAATGGAGGGGGCGTTTCTGCGAAGCACGTATCGAGGCTTGCTTCATTTAGGGGAGGGGCCAAAAATGATGACGTCCGAAGCCTCGCTGCCCGGCTGTACCACGTCAGAGTTTGCCGCTTGGTTCTACAGCTATATAGACCCCTCAGGCTCCATTCAAAATGTAGGTTTTGAAGCAGAGTTGCGGTCAGTTGAGAGTTTGGATAGTTTGGGGAGTTTGGATACTAGAGTTTGGATAGTGCTTATATAATTTGGAGAGTTTAGGGAGAGAGAGAGATTTAGGAGACTGATGATTTTACCATTTGGGGAAAATTTACACACAGAGTACATTCAAACAATTTATCATACACATGTGATAATTTATGTACAGAAATTGTTTTAACATGCAGTGGCCGGTGGCACAGTGGTTAGTGCAGCCGCCTCATGTCCAGAGGCTCAACGTCCTCGACGCGGCGATCACGGGTTCGACTCTCGGCCCAGGATCAGTTTCCCCCCATGTCTTCTCCCTGTTACCACACTGTCTGTATAGAATAATATAACTGCTTGAATGATCTTTAAGTAATTATTTGGCCATCCATTTTTTGTAATTCACAGTCATTCCCAACAGACATAACAGACACAAAAATGCAATACATCACACTTTACGTGGTTCAGATACAGCTGCCTGTGATTATACACTTGGCCAGTTGGTGGTTTCATGTGCACATGAAGCTTCGAGAAATGAACCCTTTCCCTTTCTTTACCAATTGGCTCAAGTGGTTCGATGCCTCATGAGGCTTCATCTCACCATCACTAGTGTTCGCTGTGTGTGTTGACACGACCTGGCTCAAAGGCCGCATCAAAAAGGAGGAAGCACACGGTTTAAAATGATACCCAAAGAAATATTTAATTTATTATAATAATCAAAACAACTGAATGTGCAACAAAAGAATAACTGTGGGATGTGGCAGTCAGTTGTCAGTGGTGTAGTGATGTTGTTAATGTTAAATGTGCTGCGAAAGTGTTGTATGATGCAAACCATAAAAGAATAACGCCCACAGAACCAAAATGCGCTGCTGTCCTCAGGGAGCCAACCCCCACCAAATGACAGACAGGGTTTTAATCACCACCCCACAGCACACTGGCCAGGTGTACCGAGTTGTGCTAATCAGAGCCCCGTGCTCCAATCAGCTCAGGATCTGAGGAGAGATGGAGAGAGAGAGAGAGAGAGAGAGAGAGAGAGAGAGAGAGAGAGAGAGAGAGAGAGAGAGACACACACACACCAGAGTGCCAAGCACAGGCCCTAACAGGGGCTGTGACAGTGTTCACTGTGTGTGTTAACCTTGTGTTCACTGTGTGTTTACCGTGTGTCTTTACAGTGTGTTCACCATGTGTCTTCACTGTGTTTATCGTGTGTGTTCACTGTATGTTCACTGTGTGTGTTCACTGTGTGTTCACCGTGTGTGTTTACCATTTGTTCATTGTCTGTGTTCACTGTGTGTGTTTAACCGGCTGTTATCTGCTCAACAACATATCACACACGACTTCATCAGAAAATGATCCGTTCAGAATAATTCAGAGCCTGTGCAGCAGAGTGGTCAGCAGTCGAGAGCAGAGGACTCACTGACACAGATGCCTCCTTAGACTAATCCCTGATGAGTTCATGCTAGATTAGTGAAATCTATCTAACCCGAAAGCTCTAGTTTGTCTCTGACATTGCTGCTCTCCAAATGTACCACAGTGTTGGTTTAATGCTCCTGAATGGGAAGAGTACCGTGTCTTTTGGCACCACACACCTATTGGCCAATAAGGAAGTTGGTCGCCATTCAGCTTTTGACAGAGTGACTTGCCAGCAGCTGATCCTGTGCCAGTAAATGAGTGGGATGTTGTGAAGCTGTCTTTACTCTTGATCACTTTATCAATGCTTGGGGGAAAACAGGTGGATATTTAGTTTCACATGAAACATTGAAGAGCATACTTGTCTTTGTTTTTCTCTCCTTAAGGAGTGTTAAGGCCCCAGCAGTGGGGCGGATCCTGGATTCATGTGAGAGTGTGAGAATAGTGGCTCTCATCCTGATAAACACTTTCTCAATCCTTTGTTGTTCTGCTGTGCAGTGTGTAATCAGGGATTACCCATCCATTTGATGTTATGTCATCAGCTTGGATCTCCAGCATGTCCGCTGCTTATGAGCGTGTGCTGGACATTCATCTGGGATTCATAGGGATAGTGCACTATATAGGGATAGTGCACTATATTGGGAGTTCGCCATTTTGTAGGGGTGTCCGAATGTGTAGTGAGCATTACTATTCCCTATATAGTGCACTCGACATTTCCCACAATGCATCGTGAAAAGTAGTGTACAACCGATGGTCACTAACTGAGCAAATTTTACCATCATGCATTGGGCTGAAGGACAAATCCTGCGGTGCGCCATAGTCTCGTCAATGTGTGGAAAACACTGTCATTGGTCTTTGGCAACCAGTTGGCAGGTGGACCCGCCTGGTGGAACACGTCTTCCCCTCTGGTTGTTACAGAGGAGCCGATGTCCGCCGACGATAGTGCGCAAAAATATCCAAAAGTCTTTACCTCTTGTGCTGTGATGCGCTCTGCCAGTCAAAATACTGAAACTGTTTAAGTAGAGTTATCCAAATCTGAAAAGCCTTTTTCGCTCACTGATTACCCTGTCTCTATTTCTCGCCAGGAATTAGCAGAAGAGCAAAAAGCAGATGAGACATTCAAATCGCTGTTTGAACTTGTTAACGTTGACAATGAAATTCGAAATAAAGCGGGGGGCTATTTCATCCAAGACAGTGTGTTGTTGAGGAAGTGGTCTCCGCACGCTGATTGTTTTGTTGGTGATCCATTTGTCCAGATGGTGGTGCCTGTTAAGTTTAAATATCAACAAAACATGAAAATTAAACGGACCAAAGTTAACAAAGGAAATATTTAGATTACAGCGAGCCAGCCAGCGTCTGCCACAGCAAGGGCGAGAGAGAGAGAGCCATCTTGGTTCAGCAGGCTTTTATACCGGGGGCCAGCCCAGTCAATCAGTCGCTCCGCCTACTGGGAACATGGAGAGACAGCAGGCAAAAGGAAACATAGGAAACATGCACAAAACTGTAACACTCACACCCTTAAAGAAATAAATTGGGGGTAGAATTTAGCAATGTGCAAAAACACATGTTATAGCCTACGTAACATTTACGTAGGTGGATGAATGTAAAAAGACTCCAATGTCCAGGCTGAAAAATAAACCACAGGTTCACTGTGAGGACATTACAAAAAGTTAGAACATTTATGAATACATTCTTCCCACAACTTATTTGTGTACATTTTGTTCAATATAAGGAAAAACCTATGAGTGTGAAAGTGCATCTGCCACAACATTTTGGCACCCACGTATGGGTTGGATGTTAATATTGAAGGCTTGCATTATGAGGCACCAGCGCATTAGACGTTGGTTATGATTACGCACCCGGTCCAGGAAAGTTAACGGGTTGTGATCTGTGTCCACAATCACTGGATTCGCTGCACCCCCAACGTAAACCTCAGTGTTGAAGCGCTAACACTAGGGCTTCCTTCTCAATGGTGGAATAGGCGCATTGATGGCAGTTCAATTTTCGAGAAACAAACAGGATGTTCCAGTCCGTCATAACCACGTTGCATAAGTACTGCACCGGCTCCTAAATCGCTTGCATCTACAGCGAGAACAAAAGCGATGGTAAAGTTAGAGTCAAAAGCGATACGACTCTCCTTGGTCCACACAAATGACCTCTTGGTGCTGAGGTCAGTCATAGGGGTGGCTACCACTGAGAAACTTTTGCAAAATGATGAGCAATAAAAGTATTGCAGAGATCGAAATGCTCACCACCGCGTTCATTAACAGAGGTCTCTTTAGCCATTTGCGCCATTGTGCCTGTAACAATGTTGGCGTGAAAAATCTCTGGGTATTTCACAGCCACATCGTCAGGATACACTTTGAGAAGTCGAAGTCACAACAGGATTATGGGTTACCACAGGGTTAGGAAATCCCACCTGCCAAATCATTCCCAAACAAAGCGATATGTTCGCAATAGGGAGAGAGTGACGTACGCCCACTTTTACAGTGCCCATGACTAAATCAGAAGTGAGTGTAATCTCATTAAGTGGCACATTCACAAATCCCATGTCAAAACCTTGGACTACAACACTGGAATGCGCACATTAGGCTCCTCGAGCAACAAAACAGTCATAAATGGTGCAAAAGTCTGACAAATATTCTCCTCTTTCCGAGACGTCAAAGGAAGTGTCGAAACACGTGGGGCCCTAGTTTCGTGGCGCAGCGCAGGGTGGCGGAGCCGGCGCAATGCAAGTTTCGACCCGTGCAGCCTTGCGCACCGTCATTTTGGCAGTTTGGTGGATCGCCTGCGCCAACATGGGTGTGTCGGCGCAGCAGGGGGAGGCGTCACAGATTCAGCTTGGCGTAGCGGAAGTTTCGTGGCAAAAAGCCTCGCTGAGACTGCGCTGAAAGCTCGCCAGCTCCAACCTGGTCTACTTTCAGCGCAAGGCGCAAGGCGTAAATGAAGTCCATTCATTCAATGCGAATCACAGCTGGCGCAGTGGAAGTTTGGCTGACGGCGCACCGTGCGCACACGTCAACGAGACCTCACAGGCAGGTTTCCACAGTTCCAGGCACATTTAAATGCAATAAATAATCACAACAAACACTATTTAATGCAACTAATTGAATCAACACGTGAATTTATATCTATATAGATTGTCCTGTCACATCTGACGTCAGATCATAGGCGGATGATACGCGTAACGGAAACTCAGCCTCTCGGACCAAAACATCTCCCTCTCTCTCTCCTGTTTTTTATAATATCGGCATTGTTATTATTATGATATGCGCGCACAGCGCGTGATGTGCGTGGTCTGAGCGGCGGTGCTGCTTCTGTCGTCGGGTTGTCAAGTGACGGATCTTGCACTGAACCTCCCCTAACGCATTAAAGGAGAGGAGAGGAGCTCATTTGATTGGTGAAGATCTGAATCGGCTGTATTAATCCCAGTCCACGCCTCGTCTCCTCGTCTCCCAATCACGCCTTCTTCTCCTCCCTCTTTCCCACTTGCGCCCGTGGGCGAGACGGGAGGTGTGCCTGCGCGAGCCTGCGCGGTGCACGAAACTTGCAAAGTCCAGGCGGACACACCCCGTCGGCGCGGCGCAGGTGCGCTGAAAGCTGACTGCACCTGGTCTACGAAACTAGGTCTACGAAACCCATAGACCCAAACCAGATTCAGTCCTAGGTGAAGCAGTGGAGTTAAAGGTCCCATATTATGAAAAACATGTTTTCTCCGAGCCACATCGGTGAGCCATAGCTATACATCCACCGTTAACATTGGTGCTGGATGCTATTAAATCTTTGTGCTCACTGATGAACGTGGCAACACTTTTCGGGAGACAGTTTTTAAAGTCCTCTTAAATTACTCCATCACAAAGGCCCTCAAGTATTGTAATATTCTGTGAGTTAAGCCAACGATCAAACAACAACTTTAGGCTTTTAGGCTTTAGGCAACTTAGGCTCTCATAGTCAGCAGCATCCTCTAACGACAAGGATGTGTGCTTCTTCTCAAGTAAGGTGTTTTTGACTTGGATCTCCTCCAGTGCACCATCTCTTCCTTTTTTCATCATTGGATATGCTCGGGTGACCCACTCGTCCAAGGAAATTATGATTCCCTTGGTTGAGGGATCAACGGCTGTAGAGAAGGGTTTTTCTTACATTTAATGCATCGTCTGTACATGCATTCCATGTTGCTTGTACTGCAGACACAAGACCCATCTACCTGAGTTGTAGATGGCGTTGCAAGAATACCAAGCTGGTGAAGTGTCTTGATCTTAAAGCCAAAATTCAAGCACATGTTTCTCTTTGTGAGACTTTTGGTTTAATGATCCAGAAGGGCTTAGTCTACAGAACTGTGCCCTGGACAGCTTGTGCTGTGGATAATGACTGAGAAATTGTGTGACGTGTCTATCCATTGTGCCATTCAATGCCCTCTTCCGGAATACCTGTCCTTTTTTGCAGGCCTCAACAGTTTTGCCATTAATGACGGTTGAGTTGTCCTCCTGGTGCAGGAAACGACTCACTAAATTTCCCATCAGCCGTCTCTGGCTGTTGTTGGGCAGGGTCTTGGGGTCTTTCTGTTGGGTAGCTCTCTTCTCACAGGTGCTACGGGGTGGTCCTTTTGCTTTATCTTGCAGCCTTTTGATTTTTTTCTTAAGATTACGAATCTCTCTTGCCTTTATTTTATTTTATTGTTGTCTTCCTTTTTCTGCCTGCTTTAGGGGTGGAGGTTGGGCAGTTGAATGGCAGTTTTATGGAGTGTGGTGCTACCTGCACATCTTGTACATGTACAACATCGGGCTCATTGGTAGGGGTGGGGGTTTAAATAATAACAGGGCTGTCCAGAATATAATTTGTTTAGTTTAGCTGAACATTTGAATATTCAGCAGCAGGGTTGAGGGGGCTGACTCTCACACTGAGCTGAAATGGAAAGTTCAATGAATGAAATCTTTAGAGAATATTCTGGTCCAGCCCTATAATACCACAATAAATGCACAGTAAGTGAGAGGGCAATGTAAAACAACCAATTGGATTTGACTAAATCTTTTTTACCAAATTAAATAATCAGATATCAAGTTACATTTGGAACAAAAAAACGCCCCGGATAAAAAGAGACCTCGCGAAAATGGGAGGGATGGCACTCCCCAATTTCTTGTATTACTACTAACATTAGAGTATTGCTATATTGGATGGATAATGATAATAATAACACTGACACTGATTGGCTAAATCTGGAGGGGGCATCAGTAAATTCCACTTCTTTAAAAACCTTGTGTTCTAAGTTGCCATTTACACAGCCCATTTCTAACTTTTCTTCTAACCCGGTTGTCTTACACTCGATCAAGATCTGGAATCAGTTTCGAAGATCTTTTTCACTTACAGATCTATCACAGGCTACACCAATTGCAAAAAATCATGTTTATCCCATCATTAATAGATGTCTTCGATAGGTGGTCAAGAAGTATATTGACAGCAGTTTTGCCACCTTCAAACAGTTGGTACAAAAATATCATCTTCCCAAGTCACATTTTTATCGATACTTGCAGCTTCGGAATTTTGTAATCTCAAACTTTAAATGTTTTCCTTTATGTCCTCCAACTTGTTTGTTGGACTAAATTTTTGATAGTAAAATAGTTAGAAAACATACTATTAGCACAATATACGAGATACTGTATTGTCATAACTTGATGCCTTTGAACCTCCGGAAAAATAAATGGGAGACCGATTTGAATGAACCAATCACAGATGAGACTTGGCACAAAATTATACAGGGAATCTTCTCGTCTTCCATTTGTCTTAGGCATGCTGTTATTAGGGCCCGAGCGCCGACAACGTCGGGCAGCGAAGCCCTATTGAAACTGTATTGTTTATTATTAGGGCCCGAGCGCCGACAACGTCGGGCTGCGAAGCCCTATTGAAAGTGCTTTGTTTCTTATTATTATTTTTCCGCAACTTTGCTTGCCATTTTGGAGGCCTTAACATATTCAGAATTTGAAAAAAAATTTCGTGCACATGGGGACTGGCGAAAATTGCGACATTTTGGAGGTCATATAATCGGCCCCAAAAAAGTGGCTCTCTAGCGCCACCTAACGCGTTTTAGCCCTGGCCCCCGCACACCGTAACTCCAATTGACACAAAATTTAATGTACATGTGTAGGCAAGTATGCTCTACAAAAAAGCCTCTTGGAGTACAAAAGTCGGCCTACCGAAATTTTCCGCCATTTTGAATTTTGTGAAAAACACGTTTTTGCTCACTTCTCCTAAACCGTAGATCCGATTCTCACCAAATTTGCTGTGCATCATCATTAGACCAAGTTGGGCAAGTGCCATCAAAAGCTTTGTAAAATGTTGTTGCGTTCAGAAGTAGCCAATGAACATCAGAGGGACGGGGCTCTAGAAATCAATAGACATAACTCCACAATATTTAACCCAATCGTCACGAAACTTATATGTTATATGATATGTTGACATAACTCCCTGAAACATATCCTGAAAGTTTTTGGGCCATTTTAGCCAATTCTAGGCTTTGTATTTTAACGAACTCCTCCTAGACCGCTGATCCGATTCCTACCAAACTTTATGAGCCTGTTCTAGAGGCCTCAATGATTAAAAATCATCAAAAGGTCTTACATAAATCAAAGGGCGTGACCAGCACGACCCCACGAACACGGACAAATTTTATGCTTCACAACACTCTAAACTGTTATAACTTCAGTGTCCATTGTCCGATCTGGTTCAAACTTCTCTCATGTGATAAGAGTCCCAGCCTGAACGCGTCTGCACTGCAATATTGACTCACAATCACAGCGCCACCTAATGGCAACATGAAATGTGACTGATTTTATGCCATTTACACAGCCCGCCCTTTAGGTTGGGCGTACGTGCATGAAATATTTTTTGCTAGATTGACTATGTGGAGATGTACAAAAAATCCTCTTGGACCCACCGCCTGAAGTCAACATGAAGTGGGCAAAAATAATGTTTAAAACCCACTGCTTAACTCACTCATTCCTCTCACTCACTAATCTGTGCAGAGCGGACAGACACACAGGCAGCAACCACTAGGGGGAGGCAGAGGTCTATCACTGAGACATGGAGAAGGTTGTCAGCTCTGTGACTGTAAACAGACAGGGAATGGAAGGAGCTTCTGTCTCTGTTTAATTCAGTTCCAGTCTGCTTTCCACCAGATCAACCGTCATAAAACTTTCCACACCTGCTAATGACTTTATACATTGTCTAATCTGTTCCAAACTTTACATGCACCTCAGTCAGCTTTCAGTTGAACCTTCGCCATAAACATCAAAACTATTATTATAACTATTATATACACAGTCCCAGTGTCGTGGAACTTTGCACCCCAGTCGAGCACAACAACTTCAATCGTCTGATACGGTGTTCGCGACGATTCAGGCAAGGGACGACCGGCTGCGTGGCATTGGCCGGGGACGACGCGCGCCGTGGCGGGGGCCGGGGACGACAGGCGCCAACCGTGGCGGTGGCCGGGGACGACCTGTGCCGTGGCGGTGGCCAGGCCAGGCAGTCTGACACGTCAGGCGGTCGTAGCACTAACCGAGTTACGTGCCATGCGAGGGCCCGTTTATCACTGCTCAAAGTTTTAATTATTATTATTATTATTTTTATTATAAATGATCATATATTCTGAAATCAGATGCTAAATTAGATCAGACTTTTATAGTTCTAGTATCAGTTAACATTTCTGAAATTATTGCACCAAATCATCCATCCATCATCTACCACTTATCCTGTATTCAGGGTCGCAGGGGGCTGGAGCCGATCCACACAAACACGCACACACGCACGCATACACCCGCACACACACACATGCATGCATGTACGCACACACACACACAAACAGTAATATCTACAAGATGACAGACAGTGTGCCACCAGAGTCTCTGTTGTGAGTTGAGGAAGGCCAGTTACTACAGCTGTCTGTCTGTTTAGCAAAATTAAATAGTAGCTTTTCAAACATGTCCATTCCCAGTACTCCCAGTGAGAGTTGCTGGTTACAGGTTGCCTGCTGGTCTACAGTCGTGAGAACAAAGCTCCACAATGATGAGGAGAACAGATAACTGATAATATGTCAAATCACACATTAGTCATTTTATCCATTCTTCATATAAAAAGATTGATCTTTGCTGTCTGAAATCCATGCATGGCCTCCCTCGTCCTATAGCTCACATCACTGGCCTCTGACCAGCTGGTGACATTAAACGTGCTACAGTACTACTTAGAAAAGGCCCTCTGCATCTACGACATGCGTCTTTCAAGCTGCCTCATCTTTCCTACACATATTTTTCTCTCTATTCCATTCTCCTTTCTTCTCCTCTTTCATTCCTTCGCCTTCCTGTTTCTCCTTGTCCTCCTTTCTTTATATTTGCTCCCTCTATCCTGTTCTCCCTAGAGTGGCAGTGATAACAGATGCCTGTTAACACGCACAACTGGAGTGGAATGATATCTTCAGGAAAGAGAGTCAGCTCTGAGGGGAAATGCTTCGACGTACTATGTGCTCAACAAAAACTCCATATCAAACATATAACATCTTATTAGCTTAGTAAAGGAATGGGTTCAACAATGGACACAGCACTGTGTGCACAGCCTGCACGGTGATGTAGTGGGTAGCACTCTCGCCTCACAGCAAGAGGGTCCTGGGTTCGATTCGGCACCGGGTCGGGCCGGGTTCCTTCTGTGTGGAGTTTGCATGTTCTCCCCGTGTAAGCGTGGGTTCTCTCTGGGTTCTCCGGCTTCCTCCCACAGTCCAAAGACATGCATGGGGATAGGTTAATTGGTGAAAATTGCCCGTAGGTGTGAATGTGAGTGTGAATGGTTGTCTGTCTCTACATGTTGGCCCTGTGATAGACTGGCGTCCTGTCCAGGGTGTACCCTGCCTTCGCCCAATGACAGCTGGGATCGGCTCCAGCACCCCCCGCGACCCTGAATACAGGATAAGCGGTAGACAATGGATGGATGGATCAGGTCTGGTCTGGAGATGGACCAACGAGTCAGAGTTGGAGCTCCAGGCTGCTTTGACAGCATTGATTGGAGTGATTTGAGGCTGCATCCACAGACCTGGAACACTGGGACATCATACATCAGTTTTTGTCAGGAAATGTGTGTGCCTACCAAAACTTTCTCATCCTTTAACAACAATAAGTCCTGGGGCCTCATTTAACTGTAAACAATGTTCCCTACAAGTTTGCGTACCTGAATCCGCCTCTTATTCCACCCTGTACACGCCCATTGTTACCTTAACGGCTCATGCAAAGAACCTCATGCTGGCTAATCTGTATATTAATGAGCCGGCATGCAATTGCTCTCTGATTTTCCGAGAAGTGTAACATATTGCTGCCGCAGTCAACTCCGTCAGTGCGACAGAGCAGACAAACATGAGCGGACCAACATGAGCGGACCAGCGAGACACCATCAGCACAATAAACAACGTTGCAGATGAGCTGATATGGAGTGAAATTAAATGTGTGCAAGTCATCAAAACTATAATAGTTCTTCTCATATTTACTTTCGACAATCTGACTTGAGTTCACCACAGATTCCCCTCCAGTCTCCAAAATGTGCGTACGCATGGCTCAGAGTTTGCTTACAGGTACGCACACGTTCTTCCGTCAAGTATGGTTTTTACAGATCACAACCTTTGCATGGAAAATGGCGTATGCATGTTTCCAGACCAGTTTTATGCATATGCAAGCTTTATAAATGAGGCCCCTGGTTCACAGCAAAACTCAGACAGCTCCGTCAGGCCAAGGAGGAGGCCTACAGAAGTGGGGACAGGATCCTATACAACCAGGCCAGAAACACACTGACGAAGGAGATCAGAGTACCAAAAAGGAGTTATACTGAAAAGCTGAAAAAGTTATATTTATTTCATTTTTGTGGAAATAACATGACAAAACACAAATACACACTTTTATACACTTTTACACTTTTAAATACACATACCTCACATTTGTAAGGTTTATTCTACAGATCCTCAGTGGTAAATTTGGACAATATGATGCAAATAAATAAGAAATAAGTCTAAAATGTTCCGTTGCTCACAAACTCACAGGAGGCGATCCACAACTACGCAAATCCTGTTTCATGTGTAGAAATGGACCCGTAAATGTGTAAATATGAATACATGTTTTCAGACTAAGTAAAACATATTTGCAAGTTAAAGAATGTTTGTAGATAGTGAAATACGTGTGAATTATGGTATATTTGTTAATTATATTGTGTTTTCACAACATTGTTGTGCGTTTACAGGTAATATAGTCCATTAAAAACGACCATAGTGGTGTCGTCAACAACCTGGAGACCTGAACAGGCTCAGAACTGTGAAGATGACAGTGGACTTCAGGAGAAACCCCCTTTTGCAAGACATCTTTGTTTAAAATGAAGACGGAATCAGGAGTGCTCCGTATTGTTCTATTATTTTCTTACCACTGAATAACTGTGCAAGATCAAACATATGACAGTATAGATGGCATAACTCATCCCCCAGATAATCAGCTCATTGAGAACTGATGTGTGAGTGACGTCACTGTAGAGGTGTGCTGGTTTTGTGCACCTTAAGTCCCAGTCGGAAACATTGTTTTGATCATTTTCACTGAAGCCAAAACTATGCTCCGATCCGGTTCACTTCTTACCGGGGTAGATCGCCATGGTAACTTACGCTGTGGAGCTAACCTGCTCCGGAGCATGTTATGTTCCTGATAAGAGATCAATGTGGAGAAACACACCGCCGACTGACCAATCAGCTGTCTTGGTGCGCCGATATAAAAAAAAAAGAAGCTCGGTGGATCGTGAGAGGGTCTCGTAGGAGAACTATAGTGTACAGAGACCGGCAAAACCCTTTTTCTGTCCCTGACGATGTTTTATATGAGAGATACAGATTCTCATCGGAGGGAAAGACTTTTCTTTGTCAGCATACAGCCTACTTACCACTTTGAAATATGTTTAATATTTATTTGATTTGCTCCCAAGTCCGTTTTACACCGCCGGGATTGCAGCTGAAAGAATGAGGCTAATATTGTCATAAACCACGTTATAAAAATACATCCAAGCAAGACATTCATTATTTTATGTTATGTGTTCAGCCTTTTATTGCGGAAGGACATCATAAGAGTTAAAGGGATGAGAGAGAGCGACGACATGATTTAAAAGACGGCCGAATGGCGGATTTGTACCGGCGCCGCAATAAGGAGCACTGCTTACTCACAGAACATAGATGGGTTCCACGTCCATAGTTCCACTGTGATGGGGATGACAGCAACGAAGCCAACAAGCCACTCCAGCAGTCCTGGAACATCCTCAGAGGCTCGTAGCTGCAGTTTCTGCTCCAAATGTCCAGAACCCTGTGTTGCAGGAACATGATTATTGTTTATTTTTGTTTATCAGTAGTGCAGTTTATAAGTAATACCACACAGTAGAAGTTCTTACAGACAAATCTTTCCTGTTAAATGTTTTACGATTATTAGGTTCTGTACTAATCTAAATAATAAATATCTGAATATATACACATTGTAGATATTACCCAGCACTGACTTTGCCTGGTTATTTATAAAAAAGACAACTTCATCTGGTTTCTTTTATGCTGTAGTGTTCAATAATTTAAACTGCTTCCAACTCACTTTGTATATCTGAGGGGTCTCATCCGGCTCCACCTTCCCTCCATCCCTGTTCTTTAGTGAACATCCTGTATGAAGATCAGCACGTAGAAAAGTGTTACAGCTCATTGATGATTTCTTGCCGACTAAAATAACTGTTCAACAGAACGTTTCATGTAGATCTCAGGAGAGCAGTACATCTCCCATCTATATACGCTGGTGTTCAACCTGATATCATTGAGTAGCTAAATATTATATGCAAAAGCAGAAATTAAACAGAGCCCTGCATATGAGAATTATAACATTTAACACCACATTTTCCTACGTGGAGCCTCTCATAGCAGCATTCATCCTGCCGGTGACCTTCTCCTCATCGCTCCCTCCACCGAACGAGGTGCTCCGTGTCGTCATCCATCCCTTTAACGAACAATGATGCACCGCGTTATTAATCACCGTTACTAAATATATGACTTCTTCGTAGGTAACGTTGGTAAAAACGGCACATTTGCCACTTCGCTTAAGCTCCCCATCTGTAGGCTATCCGGCGAGCAGGACCTTCGATTCATAACGTTAACGTACAATCCCAACAACAATAAAGTAACGTTCATTATCAAAAAGTATAATAGTCAGCTGAAAACATAAATATTGTATTACAGCATTCTTACACGTGTACGCAGTTTGTTGCTGGCTGTCGCCAGAATCGCCACATTCGTCCGCCATTAACCAGAACTTTTCAGAAGTCAGAAGAGCTGCAATGCATTTTGGGGAAGTTGAGTAGATCTAGCAAGGTCCGCTGAATACTCAGAAATTCATGCCAATGCAGTATACATCCGGGCATTTCTCGCGTACAAAAATCCATGTACTATCGTATGGAGATGCACTACGTACTCAAATATACGTCACATTTTAGTATGAGTAGGACGTTAGTATGACTGCCTGTGCAGCCTGTGACTGCTGTGGACTCCTTCAAGTTTGTGGGATCTACAACCTCCCTGGACCTGAAGTGGGAGTCCAACATTATGAGAGTCAGAAGAAAGGCCGAACAGAGAATGTACTTCCTGCGCCAGCTCAGGAAGTTCAACCTGCCTCAGAAGCTGCTGATCCAGTTTTACACTGAAGTGATCAGTGATTCTCTGCTTCTTTATCACTGTCTGGTTTGGATTGGCCACCAAACAGGACAGGAACAGATTACAAAGGACAGTCAGGTCTGCAGAAAAGACTATCGGTGCCGACCTGCCCCCATCCAGGACCTGCACACCTCACTAAATGGGCAGTAAAGATCCCAGCAGACCCCTCCCAACCTGGACATCACCTCTTCCAACTCCTCCCCTCTGGGAAACACTGCAGAGCACTGTACGCCAAAACCACCAGACACAGGAACAGTTTCAGGTTGTCCTGTATATATACTTATATTTATAATTGTCAAATGTTATGTTTACCTTTTATTCTGTTTTTTTATTCTTGTTTTAGTTGTATGTCTTTTTTTATGTATGTAATATCAAGAGCGAGTCAAAGAGTAAATTTTCTTGTATTCGTTAAGGCTATGTGACAGAATATCTGTGTTGAGCTGCTAGAGTTTTAAAGATATATTAGTTAAAGGAATAAACAAACCAAGTGAGATGACACATATTTCCAACGGACCTCCTCTTTAACAATAATCATCTATGCACTGATGTATTATGGATAAACAGTAGCTCACAGCTGGCTCTTGTTAATCTCAATTGTGAACTTTGACCCCCATTATGGAAAGTGTAATGTCATACTGCTTTCTCTGTGGCAGTGGCCAAGGTAACCATTGCCAGAGCTGCGAACGAAGATTGGCCAATGGGTGTGGAGCCTTCTAGCAGGGAGGAAGGCTTTTATTGGTCATGTCATTGTAGTGGTATTGCTTTTGTTGAACAATGATTTAGTATATTTTAAACAACCTGTTTAAATGCAATGGCCAATGGAGACTAGAGGCACATAGAAGTAGAATAGGATCAGAGCAGGCACTGTTTTCAGTGGTCACGTGACTTGAAAAAAGAAAATGGAAATTGTTTTTATGGTGTCAACACAGTGGGGCTGTAACGTGTTCACATCTCACCAGGAAGAGAGAAGCTCCAGAGACAGATATCTAGAAAGTTAGCTAGGTAGCTGGTTAGCCAGTAAGCTAGCTAGGCAGCTTGTCCTTCTGGAGGAGGAGGGACTGTTAGACTCAGTTCTGCTGCTTCAGTTTACTCATTCCGCTGCTTTGATGTTGCACTTGTCATGTTCCAGCATCAGTTTAGTTTCCTCCGGTGTTATCAGTGATGTAGTCTGTCTCTACCTGTCTGTCTATATATCTCTTTGTTCCTAACATCACTCCACTGATAGTTGTTACTGTGCTCAGTGAGACTTGTTGCGAGTCGATTTACTTTATACAGAAGCGGCCTGTTACAACGGTCACTGTGGCAACGGTACCTCCTGCGACGTTGATTTGAATGAGGAGGGCCGTAGGAAATCTGTTTAAATTTTTTCCAATTTCCGTGTTTTCTGTTTAATTTTTTATGAATTCTGTTTAAGAATTTAAGAGACCTGGGGCCCGTTTCACAAAGCAGGTTCAACAAACTCTGAACCTAACCCTGAACTTAGGTGGGAAAAACTGAGTTTTCGGTTTCAGAACAGTGGTTTTGAATTAGTTCAGTCAACTCTGAGTATGTAAACTCTGAGTTACGCGCGTGCCTGCCGACTCTACAAAGCCATCATCAATGGATCTCCGATACTACGATTCACCATGGCAACCAGGAGCGTTATTAGATATTACCGAGTGTTTATGTAGAAAACGAGCTCATCCTGAGAAAGCGGAGCACCGTAACTGCAGCAAAAGTAGCGATAGTTGGCGTGGCAGACATTTACTGCCCGATCTAATGTGTATAACTGAATGAAACAGTCTATTGATCTAAAGGTAAAAAGTGATCATTTTCAGATTTGGAGAGCGACACTGTGGTGTAATGGTTAGCAACGCTGACTATGGCGTAGGCGACAGCGGTTGGATTCCCGTAGTTCACAAAGTAGCGCAACAAGTAAATCATAATTTTTATTGGGTGTAATCCCCCCAGGCACAGAACGAAAGTGGCTTCAGTTGAAAATTAAGCAGAAGAATATTGCGCAAATAAGTTGACTAAGGCATATGATTTTAATCACATATTAAACAGTAAATATAAGCAGGTATTTCAACACAGGAATGTACTTAAACATTTCATAAATCTCCCGTTCGCAAAAACATTACCTCTGCAAAGAATCTGGTTGCGGATTATGTCCGCGATATGAAATGTTGAAAATGTCGGAGAATATTGTTTAGATAATATATAATGTGATTGAAAGGAAAGGTAATCAAAATCCTCTCCTGACGCAAAGCTGCTAGAATCACTTTTATTTCCATATCGATTAGGTTGATGATGAAAGGACGGCAAATTTTTTTCAGAGTTGGTTCAGATTCCGGAAAAAGGCGGAGACATGTAGGGACAAACTCAGGGTTTGTTGAAGCAAACCTGCTAGCGAGCATTGCAAAAAATGAAATCATTTATGGGAGAGTCACACTTTTTTAGATGATTACTTTGGACCCCCCCACCCACACACACACACACACACTTTTACCATGCCAAAAGTCAGCACATCTGTCGATCCACTGCTTTTTTTTAAAGCTCTGGTCTACAATTTGAAAGATTTGTCAATTGAGCCAAAGTTAATAGTAATAGTAATTAATAGTAATAGTAGCCATCCGGTCCACATGGCTACTATTGGCTAAATTTTCCGATCCAATCATCGTTCACTCTCCTGCTCCTGCTCACATTTCGTCCCGACTCACTTCCGCGTTTGAAACTACGAGCAGACAAGACGCTTGTTGCCCTGAGCAGTTCAGGTATGGAGCAGGGCTCTCACGTGTTTAACTGAGTTCAGAGTGAGATTCTGGCTTAGGCTGCGGCGTCAGCGGGGAGGGGGGGATTGTGGCGAGCGATCGCCGAGCAGTTTGGGATCGGGGACGTAATGCAGTAAGGGTGAGAGAGAAACCCGACGGGCACCCGCTGCATTTACACCGATAATGTTTCATCATTCATGGCCATAATAAACACTGCTTTACTTACTGCTTTGTACATGTTGTGGAAGTCCCGGACACACCGGGAAACTAAACGGTGTCCTGTCTGAGTTCATACCCGGAGGGAATGTTCCCACTCATTGTTATTTAAGAAGCCGTGCAATGCCATTGCGTCGCGGCGAGTTTCAGGAGACGGCGCAGCCTCCCACAAACTCTCGAAAATCTTTTAAATTGACTGTTGTCGATCTAAAATAAAGACAGATTCAGCAACTGCATAGCTTATTTCATAAAATGTTTTCAGAAACACATTTTGGTGAACTATTTTCGTAAAATATGAGGGAGGTGGGAGGCTCGAGGGTAGAACGATGTGCTCGGAGGGAGGGGGGATTAAGGAGCACAGAGGGGAGGGGTGTGTGTGTGGGGGGGATGCTTTTTTTCAAACCTTTCAAATTGTAGACCATAGCTTTAAAGTGATGGTTCAGAGTGAAATGCACCCGAGGTAATTTCCACCATGACATCCAGCCAAATACCCCCTCAGAAGCATTTTTAGCGATGGTCAGCATTGGTCAAGATAGCCGCTATCAGCCGAATGGCTTAGTTCTAGCGCTATGGTACTGGGGGTATATCTCGTAAATTACCCCACTAATAATGCATGTAATGTTACCAAACTTCTGCAGTAGTACACATAGGGTCTGTACTCACAAAACGAGGCATTTGAAAGTTTGTAAGTAAACCAGGAGTTTATTTAAAAGAAGACTTGCCTGATAGCTTCTATCCTCGGCTGTAATGCTACCGCAGTGTAGACATAAAACCACACAAATTAAATATTAAGTTAAGTACTAAACACTACAAATACAATTAAATGTAAACATGACAAATTGTAGCATCCAAAATGGTCCCACACCGCAGACCTGTACAAAGACGGTGCCTCTTCAAACTTTCTTTTTTCGGCGTCTCTTTCACTCGCCATTGTCTCTGCACCATGCTGCTCTTCACCTCTCTGGCTCATGCCGCCTAAAGGTACAGACACACCAACTCCGGCAACGGACGTCAAATCAACGGATCCAATTCATTGTCTATGTAGAGCAGGAGCTCCGCATGATGGATACGGCACGTCGAGTTGACGGCCCTGTCGCCGTATGTGAATTTGCATGAAGTTCGATAGATTGAACTTTATGCAAATGACGTCCGTCCAACGCAATGCCGCCGGCTCCAGAAACTTCGTTCAAACTATCAAACTAGGCAGTGTTGATCAAATATGAATCCAGATTCTGTTACTGCACTACACATTTCCCGCCTCAAATGTTTTCAGAAACATGCTTTAGCGTGTAGTTTAACTGTAAAATGAGATCGTTTGTGGCCCGGCCGCCATGTTGGAAACTGCAGAGCGGAACTCAAGTCCCGCCCACTTCCCAGGACGTCTATCCAATTGATCCAACTTGAACACATTGGTGTTCATTGATTGGCTCCTAGGGAATTCAGGGACGTTCTGATTGGCTCTGAGGCGGCATGACCAGTGCATGGCACTGAGCCTGCCTCGGCCTGAACAATGTGCTGCGGCTGCTCTCAGTCACTGCTCCCGAGGGACAGACACAGCATGCGCGGCTGCACAATGTTTTGAAAGTTTTTTGCCAGGGAAACGTACCGAAAATACCGTTGTTTGCCGTTGTGCATTGAACCGAACAGGGCGTATTGAACGGTTCGGTAAAATACCGAATATTGTTGCATCCCTAGTAGACACTCTCGCCAACGTTGTTTACTTTCTTTCATTCGGCTTTGGTTCGGTGACAAACGTTTAGAATGAAAGGAAAGAGAAAGTTGAGTCTCGTCTGAGCTGAGACGTTGTTATAAACATACTGTGTAAATGTTAAAGTTGTGCTTTTAAAAAAATATATATCTATAGGTTTTCATGCATATTTAATGATATTTTTAAAATAATGGTCTAAATCCAGATTAAAGTTGTCTAATAAACCTATATCAGAGCTGTAGCACAGAGGCAAACGATTCACAGAGTACTTTTTTTAAACCAAAAATAAGGAAGAAAGTTGTGTTTTGCATTGAAACCTGACCGCTTGGACATTGTCCTCTTGTCTCCATCTTCAGATCAGCAAGCAGCAGCTGCAGACTGTCAAAGAGCGCTTCCAGGCCTTCCTCAATGGAGACACACAGATCGTGGCTGACGAGGCTTTCATCAACGCTGTCCAGAGCTACTATGAGGTGAGTCTGTATGATCTGAACTCACAACACAGATTTTTCATGTTGTCTTTTTTCACCCTGTTATGCTGCTGTGTTTGTTAAGACATTAAGCCTACTGTGGCTGTATGTGACCTCTGACCTCCGTGTAGGGGGGTTACTTGTGATGTTATTTCTGTGTCATTATTTGTAAATAGACAATAGACTGCACCCTTTAAGTCATTCCAGGTGTCTGGAGTCTGTTAAATCCATCATGTAAGCCTCTTCTTGTTCAAAGGGAATGTGTCCAAGCAGGCAAACTAATAATGTGGAGAAGATGATCCAAACCTCAGCGGAGGTAACTTGTCTTAGCCCGTTGGACGAGTCCGCCAAGAACACAAGAGGGAAATAAAGTCTGCGCGCCATGTAAAATTTTACTGGGTTGGACTTATCATTTGCAACTCAATGTTTGACATAGAAAACCTGGAGTGACAGACAGACTCAGAAGAATTACAGGACCGGACGGGACCATTCGGGAGGCTGGCCAGAAGGGCGACCAAGCAAACAGGGCCGCTTCGGAGGCTGAGCAGGAGGGTGAGGCCAGGCAGGCAGGGCAGGTACTGCAGGCTGCTGAGACTCCAAGTCTCCAAGTTCCATGTTGCACTTTAGCGTAACTCCTTTATTCTTTGATTTAGCTGCACAGAGCGGAACCGTTATGAATGATGCGTGCGCACTGTAGTGTCTTTTTTTTTCACTCTGAGTAACTTTGTACACATTTCTTATGTAGACCTACTCTGCTAAACATATAATATTTAATGTTTATGTCTAGCCTTCTCTTCAGATTAGGCCAAGAGAGCAATGATAGGGGGGAAAAAACAACAAAAAAAAAAACGAACGAACGAACACAAACACTTGTTGAAAGACCCGACCCGGCCCGAGGGTAGGGGTGGGAAATTTCGGCCCTACTGGGCCGGATTCAGATCAAGCTCGGGCTCGGGCAGAGAAGCTAAACTCTACTTCAGTCACGTGTCAGAGTAATAGTAAGTAAAAAGAATGACCTTTTTGTATCTGTGCACTGCTTTTCTTTGTAGTGTTGGTCGGGTGAAATGAGTGAGTCGTGACCAGAGATGGTTCGGGGCAGGAGGATCAGCATGACAGGGAGTAGTGGCGCTGGGTTCAAAGGTCACAAAGTACAAATGTTTGAAGTACAGTATAAAAGGGCAACAAAAATGTATCAAGTGTGTTTAAGGGATAGGTTTAGTGCATTGGTTGAGGTATAGTGCGGATGTACTGCTGTGGACGGGGGCAGCAGCACTAACTGTGCACTATATTTAGAACTGAACTGTGTGAAACAAACTTTTTTGCAGCCTGTTCTCAATCCCTGAGCATCAACGACCAACGCTTTGTCTCGCTGTTAACACTGGACTCAGAACTGGGTTGGGGGCGAAGTGCTGTATAAACCAGCTGGACTGCTCAGTCCATGGCTGGCTCGCAGTCTGCACTTCTACTTTATTTTCTGGCAATAAAATACACAATAATAATCTATTTCAAATGGTATTGCGTCCCGTGTGATCCTGAATCACAAGGCACAGACACACCGCAATGTAATCACATCTACGTCATTATTAGACGCTCGTATAAAGACACAACGAGGGCAAGAGTGAGGTGGATGTGTCAAACAAAAACAGGATTTTCACTCAGGAGACAGTTGTTTGTCCTGTGTGTAAACAACAACATGCTGTTAATCTTTATGTCCACAAAGTTTTACCTTCACTTCACAATTAATGTTAAAGTTAATTAAAGCTCTAGTCTATGATTTTTCACTTGAGCTAAACTTTAGCCAATAGCAGCTGAAGTGGTGACGATCCGAACAAAAAAACACGTATTTAGTCACCGAGAGGCTGAGCGGGGGAAAGTTGCTTGAGTTTCATATTTTATTGTTCCAGGTCTTCAATGGTACATGATACAGAAAATAACTAGTTAAACTAGTGCAATGGTTCAATAGCCAAAGTGTGCGATAGAAGGCGGTGGAAGGAATACTTCGAGTATCTCCTCAATCCCACTGACACGTCTTCCATTGAGGAAGCAGAGGCTGGAGACTCGGAGGTTCATCCACCCATTACCCTAGCTGAAGTCACCGAGGTAGTTAAGAAGCTCCCCGGTGGCAAGGCACCGGGGGTGGATGAGATCCGCCCTGAGTACCTCAAGTCTCTGGATGTTGTGGGGCTGTCTTGGTTGACACGTGTCTGCAACATCGCGTGGCTGTCGGGGACAGTGCCTCTGGACTTGCAGACCGGGGTGGTGGTCCCTCTATTCAAAAAGGGGGACCGGAGGGTGTGTTCCAACTAGCAGGGGATCACACTTCTCAGCCTCCCCGGGAAAGTCTATTCCAGGGTACTGGAGAGGAGAATTCGGCCGATAGTCAAACCTCGGATTCAGGAGGAACAATGCGGTTTTCGTCCTGGCCGTGGAACACTGGACCAGCTCTATACCCTCCGCAGGGTGCTCGAGGGTTCATGGGAGTTTGCCCAACCAGTCCACATGTGTTTTGTGGACTTGGAGAAGGCATTCGACCGTGTCCCTCGTGGCATTCTGTGGGAGGTACTTCGGGAGTACGGGGTCGGGGGCCCTCTGCTAAGGGCTGTTCGGTCCCTGTATGACCGGAGCAGGAGCTTGGTTCGCATTGCCGGCAGTAAGTCAGACCTGTTCCAGGTGCATGTTGGACTCCGGCAGGGCTGCCCTTTGTCACCGGTTCTGTTCATTATTTTTATGGACAGGATTTCTTGGCGCAGCCGTGGGCCAGAGGGGATCTGGTTCGGGAGCCACTGGATTTCATCCCTGCTCTTTGCAGACGATGTCGTCTTGTTGGCTCCTTCGAGCCAGGACCTCCAGCATGTCCTGGGGCGGTTTGCAGCCGAGTGTGAAGCAGCCGGGATGAGGATTAACACCTCCAAATCGGAGGCCATGGTTCTTGACCGGAAAAAGGTGGCTTGCTCCCTCCAGGTCGGGGGGAGTTCCTGCCTCAAGTGGAGGAGTTTAAGTATCTTGGGGTTTTGTTCAAGAGTGAGGGAAGGATGGAACGTGAGATTGACAGGCGGATCAGTCCAGCGGCTGCAGTAATGCGGTCGTTGTATCGGTCCGTCGTGGTGAAGAGAGAGCTGAGCTGAAAGGCGAAGCTCTCGATTTACTGGTCAATCTACGTTCCTACCCTCACCTATGGTCATGAACTTTGGGTCGTGATCGAAAGAATAAGATCCCGGATACAAGCAGCCGAAATGAGCTTCCTCCTTTCTTCATAGGCCAGAGGTTTCTAGCACTTGACCTAACGTTGAGAGTGATCTTACCATCACTCTTGAGTCAAGTCAAATCAGTCAAAGTCAAGTCAAGAAGGTGCAGCCATCAGAATTCTTTTGACACCTGGAGAAGGCAGACCTTAGTCACCGGTCTGCATACAGAATACAATACGTCTTGATCCAGATTTGTCGTACCAGGAATTGTCAGGAACTTCTGCGGTGATTCTACCAATGATCCAGGAATTGCGGGGTGCAGAATCATCCACTATGAGTACAATGTCTTCAGGGATGAAAATTCTCTTGACCTTCGTCCATTTCTGTCATTCTTGTAGTTGTTGCAGGTACTCCTTAGTCCATCTTTTCCAAAATAAATCAGCCATGTATTGAACTTGCTTCCATCTTCGCCATGCGTAGATGTCCCTTTGAAACAGACCCGTGGCAAACAGGGTTTGGTTTTGAGAAGAAGAAGATGGTTGGGCGTCAAGGCTTCCAAGTCGTTTTGATCGATTGATTCCTTGGTGATGGGTCGGCCGTTGAGAATGGATTCCACTTCACAAAGCACGGTGTGAAGCGATTCCTCATCCATGCTCTGTGTCCTCAAGGTTGAGTTGAGGGTCCTTCTCACAGATCGAATCAACCTCTCCCAAGCTCCTCCATGGTGTGATCCGGTAGGAGGGTTGAAGGTCCACTTGATCCCCTTCAACGTATGTAAGTATGTCATTGATCTGCTCCAAGTTCCACCCCTCAATGGCTTGTCTCAACTCGCGCTCAGCACCGACAAAGTTGGTGCCATTGTCTGACCTTAGCTCTTTGACTTGTCCTCTTCTCGCAACGAAGCGTCGCAAGGCATTAATACATGAGTCGTGTCTAGTGATGACACAACTTCAATATGTACAGCTCTTATGGCCAAGCATGTGAAGATGACCCCATATCTTTTTACAAGACTCCTCCTACGCTTGACTTCAAAAGGACCAAAATAGTCCAATCCAGCATAACTGAATGGAGGTTCTTCTGAAGAAACTCGGTCTTCTGGCAAGTCCGCCATTTGCTGTTGACCTGCCGCTCCAATTAGCCGTCGACAGACTACACGTTTAGACAAGATTTTCCTTATGGAGCCAATAGCACAAGGGATCCAGAATCTCTGGCGTAGTCTGGACAACATATGATTCCTGCCACCGTGGCCCACCTCTTGATGTATGTGTTGCAGGATGAGATCTGAGATGTGGAGGTCTTTAGCAAGTATGGCTGGATGCTTGGACTCCTCAGACATGGCAGCCCTACTAAGTCTTCCTCCAACTCTTAGCACACCATCTTCTAGTACTGGATTGAGCTTATGTATGTTGCTGTTTTTTCTCACGCAATCACCTCTTTGCAGACAGGCGAACTCGTCTGAGAACCTTCTCATCTGGCAAAATCTGATTAATTGCATTTCGGCTTCTCTGATCTCTCCCAATGAGAGATAAACACCACCAGGTTTGTCCTTTGAATTGTGTATCTCTTTGGTGAGGACGCCTTCCGGTTTAAATGCCGACTGAGCAAGGCGTGCGGTGATCCCTTTCTTCCTAATGTTCAAAAGCAAGGTCTTGAGTCTCAAGATCCAGCCCATCACTCTTGTGAGACATGTCCAAGATGAGGTTCGGTTGATCAAGCGTGCCACCGCATCTTCCACATCTTGTGTTGTAGGAACCTCAATGGCAGCGGATATCTTAACCTCAGGGTCTCCCGGTGGAAGCTCCTGCAAACAGTCTGGGTTAACAGGCCAATCTTCCTTTGGTTGCATGAGAAATGAGGGACTGGATATCCAGGTTTCATTCCTTAGGAACAGCTCTGCTCTCAGGCCTCTGGAGGCAAGGTCCGCTGGGTCATTCCGTGTCATTTCATCAAATTTCTAAAATTTTTCCCACCATACCATCTCAGAATGTCCTAAAAAAATTCAAGTACAAAGACACACTTGTTAGTAGGACAAATCCAAAATATTAGGTCTCTACTGTCAATAGTTTTCTCATGCACCATCATTGAATGAAGGGTAGTTCAGACGGTTTTTTGGCATCATGCTCTGAAAAGCCATTTTTAAACAGCAATATCTGGAAAACTATCTCACCTGTGGCCTTCAAAATCTTTACAGAGTATATGTGTTACTAATAGCTTCCAGACATATCCAGAAATATCAGGGGTCTAGCTCAATGATAACCTAGTATGGTAGGTACTTAAAATGTGGCTTGTTGAAATAAAGTACATTTGAAGAGTGGCTGAGCTCCCATTTTTGCAGATAAAAGACTTATATCACTTCTCCCTCTATCTCTAGTGTTAGCTTAAACATTCTACAAAATATGGTTTCTCTTAGATTATTAGTTTCACAGATATTAAGGCTCAAATATGGAAGTAAACACATCTTTGCCCAACTTCAGAGTCATATTCCAAAAAACTGACAACACGTATGCTGAAATTTGCATTTGCTGAAATGACACGGAATGACCCCGCTGGGTTATTTTCAGTATTCACAAATCTCCATTGAGATGCATCTGAGTATTTGAGTATTTCTGAGACTCTGTTGGCCACAAAAATACGAAATCTTGAAGTTTCGTTCTTAATGTATTTCAGAACTGCAGTACTGTCTGTCCAGGAAACAGAGTCGTGAAGCTGTAGTCTGAGCTCCCTTTTCCACAGTTTGTCCATGCGAGCTGCTACAACGGCTGAAGTTAGTTCCATACGTGGGATTGTAGAGGGTCTTAAAGGTGCCACCCTGGATTTTCCCATTATGAATGCGCTGCCCGCCTGAGAGCTGTTGTTATGTAGCAGCAGATAAGTAACCGTACCATATCCCTCCTCACTCGCATCAGCGAAATGGTGCAGTTGAGCAGTGGTTATTTCTCCAAAGTTTTGCGTTTTCAAACATCTTCTGATGCTGAAGCCTTCCAATAGATGTAGCTCCTTTATCCAGTCTATCCACTCCTGAACGACTGGTGCTGGTATGGAGTCGTCCCATCCTAGTCCTTTCCGGCACAGGTCCTGCAGAATCCATTTAGCTGTAAAAACGACAGGAGCTAGGATCCCCAGAGGGTCGTAGAAAGAACTGACAGTAGACAGAATCCCCCTACGGGTCAATGGTCTGTTCTGAAGGGTTATACTAAACTTAAAGGTGTCGGACTGGAGGCACCACCTCACCCCCAGTGCTCGCTCAACAGGTATTGTGTCATTGTCCAGATCCAGGTCCTTAACCGCCTTTGCTCTCTCCTCCTCAGGTATAGCTGCCAGCACCCTGAGACTGTTGCTTATCCATTTTGTTAGGTGGAAGCCACCCCTGGCACAGATGGATTCAAGGTCCTTGTAGAGGGATATAGCTTCCTGTTCTGTGGCTACTGAAGCCAGACAGTCATCGACATAGAAATTGTGCATGATAGTCTCAATCGCCTGCTGGCCAAAGAGCTCCTTGTTGTCTTCAGCACACTTTCGGAGAGCAAAATTAGCGCAGCTTGGAGATGATGTTGCCCCAAACAAATGAACGACCATCCTGTATTCCTCCATAGACTGACTGACGTCTCCACTGGGCCACCATAGGAATCTCAACAGATCTGCATCCTCCTCTGGCACCTCATGGAACATAGCCTCAATGTCTGACATTAGGACAACTGCCTCTTTCCTGAACCTGGTCAACACTCCAATCAACGTACTTGTAAGGTCAGGGCCGTTCAAGAGCTGAGCATTGAGTGATACTCCTTGAAATGATGTTCCACAATCGAAAACGACTCTGAGTTTCCCTTTCTTGGGATGGTATACCCCATGATGTGGAATATACCAAACTTTGCCGTCACTGCGTTCCAAATCCGTGGCTGGCACTTTCTCTGCCTTGAACTGTTGCTTCCAAAGCTCATCGAGTGTTACAGCAGAAATTCTGTTGATTGTACCTGCAGACTGAAGCTCAGGTCCGTCGCAACATTCTCCAAGAGGTCCGTTCACGGTCCAACCGAACATAGTCTTAATGGCGTATGGTCCCTCATCCACACTCCGGATGACTTCCAGTGGTTCAAAGGCTCTGGGCATATTCATGCCTATCAAAAGCTCCCCTTCTGCATCTATCTCCAGCAAGTTTTCATGTTTTAAATGAGGCCACATATGTAGGTCTTGCTGTCTTGGGATGTTATCTCTATTTACAGGCATCCTATGTTGTGTGAAGAGGTCCGGCATGCCACAGTACCAGTCACCGTCCAGTCCAGTCACTTCCAAGTCTGACACAATACAGCTGTCCACAAATTTCTCTTGGCCCATGGTGCGCAAAAGAATCTTTGTTCTTCTCCCGGAGAGACTCAGTTTATCCATCAGACCCATTGTACAGAAGGACGCCGAAATCCCTTGGTCCAAAAAGGCGTAGGTTTCAACTGTCCTTTTTACCTTTCTTCGATGTCACCTTCACTGGCATAATTGCGAGTTTACAATCTCACTGCTTTGAGCTGTTACCAGATCATCCACTGCACCCTCAGAGTTTCTCTGGCCATTCCCCAAGTCTGCTCCCATTTCCTTGTGATGGATGTGAAGCATACTTGGGTGTTTTGAGCCACATGTTTTGCAAGAAAGACGTTTCCTGCATTCCTTACTGATGTGCCCAGGACGCAAACAGCCGAAACAGACTCCGTTCCTTTTCAGGAAATCAATTTTTTCACCTTGATTCCTCTTCTCCAATAGAGTGCATGACTCCAGCGTGTGTCCACCATTGCAGTACAAGCAGGTTGTTTCAGGTGAGGGTCCATATTCATCTTCGTGTTCTGTATGGATCTTTCTTTCAGCAGCGGTGACAGTAGTGGCAAAGCTACTGCCTTTCACACTTGAATGTGGGACAGATCTGGATCTGCTGCCATCCCTGTTTGTTATCGACACTGGTGTTTCTTGTATGTTTCCTAACACAGGATCCATTACAATTTTCACTTGACGTTCCAAAAAGGCCACAATATCACCAAACGCTGCTCTCCTGCGATACCTTTCTTGGATGTCGCAAGCCACTGTCCGCCATGTCTCTCTCAGCTTATAAGGCAGTTTTTTAATCACAGTGAGTATATGGACAGGTGTATTTAGCTTGCACATACTGTGAACCTCATCCATAGCATTGCAATACCCACGCAGGAACGGACTGTATGCTTGTAAGGCTTTTCCATCTTCTGCCTTAATGGATGGCCATGAAGAAACTTTACCTATATAAGCAGATGCTATCAGGTACTCATTTCCAAAGTGCTCGTGCAGTAAAGTCTTTGCCTTTGCATATCCAGTGCCATCAAGCATGTGTTGACAGCTTCTGACAAGTTGTTTCGGTTGCCCCCTGGTGTACTGTTCCAAATAATGCAGACAATCATCAGCGTCGTCAGTCCTTTCCTCAACTAACTGTTCAAACGACCACATAAAGGCATGGTACTGTAGTGGGTCACCGTTGAATATTTGAATGTCTCTCCTAGGTAGTGATGCAAGACATTGTTGACGTACCAGCATAGTAGTGATTTTGTTTTGGTTTTCTATTATGGCCAGTATGTGATTCTGATCGATGTTGCCGTTTGTGGGGAAGATTGTATAGAGATTCCTGTGAGGAGGCATAGAAAGCTCTTCTGCGAGCGCTGAGGACCCCTGGTTGGGACGTGGGGCATTACATGTTTCCTCTTGTTTGGGCTTTTTGTTTCCTGATTGTGAAACCTTATTTCCATCCTTGTCCTCTTGGTGAGGAACACAAGTTTTTGCATCAATATTGAGAGTTTCAACAGTTTTCCCCTTTTCCATGTAAGAATTCATGCCATTTGATCGTCGGGAAGCAGCACTAAGCACACCAGATCCAGAGGCTCTTAAAACATTAACTTTAGCTATGGATGCGGCTATGTCTGCTTCGAGCTGGAGTTGTTCCTTTTGTTTCCTTAATTGCTCCTCTTGTGCCTCAAGAGCGTTCCTTTTCTGAAGCAACATTTGACGGGCAAGCAGAGCAGCCATTTCAGCTCCTGCCTTGAGTCGTGCAGATGAGGATGTGGAGACATTTGAATTTGATTCATATTTTCTGCTGCTCAGGTTTGATACGCTGTCACATGGCAATATTTCATCCTGGTAACATTGTTGAGGAGACAGAGGCTCTGATAGAGGCCTGTTTGAATGTTTGCTGGTTTCTGCAATACACATTTTAACATCTTCAAAGAATCCTTGATTGTGTTTAGCAATGCTAGTGAACCATGCATTTAGTTTTTCTTGTTCATCAGGTGGGATTAATTCAGTGGCATTTTCAAACAATTGCAACAAAACGTCAAGCTGGCTGTGCTTTAACTTGTTGAATATTATTATCATCTCTCACAAGCTCTTTGAGAGACAATATATGAGTCTTTAGTTTGATCAATTCTTTTTTACGCTTCTTCTGAATAGACTCAATTTGGCCTGCCAGAGCCTTTTCAGTCAAGTCATTTTTCGTTTCTCCGTTTCCAGTTTGCTAACGTTTGAACCAGCCTTTGATCCACTTATTCTGAATACCACAAAAATCACCAACACAGCAAGGATCCAATGCAAAGCAAGCAACCTCACGGCAGTCACGTAAAGCACAGTTCAACGTGAGCTGAGCCCAGACAACACACAGGCCTAAACCAGACCTCCCGTCTACAAACACGACAGTAAACCCAAACAACGGCGGTTCCGCACAACAAACAGCATTAACACACAATCGGGGCTGTAACCAGCCCACACTGCGTTCCAAACGGGCCAAAAACACAGTACGCAACGTTGATTATATACCGCCGATGTGTTCAGCGCTGTCGGGTAGCCGTTCTTCAGTTAAGGACTGCGGGCCTCCTGTGTGGGCTCAACAGCTGATAATCCGCTGTCTTGGTATCTCCGACAGGCGTGACTCCGTGCCGAACGTGAACAGTTGCATCCGTTTTTTGCTGACAATGAAGTGGTGACGATCCAAACAAAAAAACACGTATTTAGTCACCGAGAGCCTGAACGAGGGAAAAGTAGGCTTCCTCCCGACACCCCCTCTCCTTCCATTCATACAAACAAACAAACAACGCCGGTGAACAGCTGATAACCCTTACTTCCTACAACCCCACACCACGTGATCATAAATTACCGTAAATGACTAACCAAAGGTTTTACAATAACTATATGGCTCTTACAGCAGCCATCCGGTCCGCATGGCTACTATTGGCTAAATGTTCCGATCCAATCCTCGCTCACTCTCCTGCTCCTGCTCACGTCTCATCCTGACTCACTTCCGCATTTGAAACTACGAGCGGACAAGACGCTTGTTGCCCTGAGCAGTTCAGGTACGGAGCAGGGCTCTCACGTGAGTTCAGAGTAAGATTCTGGCTGAAGCTGCGGCGTCAGCGGGGAGGGGAGGGGGATTGTGCCAAGCGATCGCCGAGCAGTTTGGGATCGACGTACTGCAGTCGGGGTGAGAGAGAAATGCGACCGGCACCCGCTGCATTTACACCGATAATGGTTTATCATTTGTGGCCGTAATAAACACTATTACTACTTTGTACATGTTGTGGAAGTCCCGGACACACCGGGAAACTAAACGTCGTCCTGCCTGAGTTCATAAGCGGAGGGAATGTTCCCATTCATTGTCTATGTTAGAAGCCGTGCAATGCTGTCGCCGAGCGGCGAGCTTCAAGAGACGGCGCCGCCCGCAAGCTCTCGATAATCTTTTGTGACCGTTGTCGATCTAAAATAAAGACAGATTCAGCAACTGCTTAGCTTATTTTTCGCCTAAAACGTTTTCAGAAACACATTTTGTGAACTATTTCCGTAAAATAAGAGGGAGGTGGGAGGCTGCGAGGGAGAACGATACAAGCTCGGAGGAGCACAGAGGGGAGGGGTTTTTGTGTGTGTGTGTGTGTGTGTGGGGGGGGGCTCAACGTCCACGATGCGGCGATCCCAGGTTCAACTCCCGGCCCAAGATCAGCTACCCGCAATGTCTTCTCCCTCTCTCTCCCTGTTTCCACACTGTCTGTATAAAATAATACAAGGCTTGAACGGCACTCTAGTCTACAAAATAATCTTAAAAAAAAAAGTTAATTAACACCATCCTTTGTGTCCATAACAGTAAGCATGTATTGACTGAGACTGAAATGGAGCGTCCTAGTTTGACATGCTGGGCCCCGAGGGCGAGGGTCTGACCAGCATCAGTGCAGTCCGTACAGAGATACGTTCGGTTTTTCCTTTGAAAGGACCTTCATGATGAGATTGTTATACATACAGTATATATAAATCACAAATCTTTTGGATGCAATAAAAAAATAAATATTTCACATGACAAATGATTGCAGGTCTTCCTGAAGAGTGACCGCGTGTGTCGGATGGTGCAGAGCGGCGGCTGCTCGGCCAGCGACTCCCGGGAGGTTTTCAAGAAGCACATAGAGAAGAGGGTGCGCAGCCTACCTGAGATCGACGGCCTGAGCAAGGAGACAGTGCTGAGCTCTTGGATTGCCAAGTTTGACACCATCTACCGAGGCGAGGAGGACCCCAGGAAGCACCAGCAGAGGATGACGGCCAGCGCCGCCTCCGAGCTCATCCTCAGCAAGGACCAGCTGTACGAGATGTTCCAGCAGATCCTGGGCATCAAGAAGTTCGAGCACCAGCTCCTCTATAACGCCTGCCAGGTCAGTCCTCATCTGTCACCGCAGCTTGTCGTTCATGTACAGGAACACAGATTGCATATGGACCTGCATGTATCGGCATGCTTTACACCACTGCATCACTTTGCATTGCACTTGCTGATATATGGCCTGGATGCAGCTGCTCGGCCATGAAAACCCATTCCGTGAAGCTCTCAAGTTTATTCTCAGTCATCGCAGAAGCGGTGGTCGTGTTTTGTTATAACATTGACAAACGTTGCAATATTTGGTGTCAATCAGACAAAACATTCAGTTCCAGTTCCTTCTTCCTCTGCATGGCAACGTTAAGCTGTTTGTCTGAGGCTTCCAGTCAGGAATAAATGAAACATTTTAATGAGGCAAAAGAAGCTATCTTCATTGTTAAAACATGTCCAATTTCTTCATGTGCAGAATAATATTAAATCAGACATGTGTGGGGCTTCTTTGTGTCAGACTGAATGCATGGGGGGGGGGGGGGGGGGGGACTGCTTTGAACAAGCAACGTATGGAAATGTGACCAGCAGCTCCTGCTGCTCCACTTTTCATCTTTGAACGTGATAAAGGACATGTTAGGGCATCGAGCCATCAAACAGCAGAGAACGTGTTCACGTGTGCATGTGTGGTTTAAGGACACTGAAAAAACTGTCTGCAGCTTTTGATCATATTATGTATATTTGGCAATACATGTGAAGGAAGAATGAACTATCTCTCTCTCTATGTGACAGACTGCGCTCTTTACGTGGTAAAGACAGGAATGTGGAGGTTAAAGGAAAACAACAAACTGATTTTTTATGCAACACAATTCTACAAATTGCTTTCAGAAAAAAATATCTCTGAAGTAGTCTCCATTGAAAAATGGAATACAAAGTTTGTTCCACATAAATAGTCACAGCCATCACGCCTCTCCTAGTCCTTGAGGTGCAGTGCCACTTCATGTTGTATTTAACAAAATTAAATTAAATTATCAGGAGTTAATCACATGCACACAGATATTTTCAGAAAAAGTGGAGCTCATCAAGTGTAAAATGGAGTTGAACATCCTAGTGTTCTTTTTGGCGGCCTGTTTTCCTTTTTCCTTTTCCCTAGTTTTATACTAGTCTTTGTCTCAAGCTATCATTTTCGTTTTTATTAGTCTTAGTCACGTTCATACTATTTTTAGTCTAATCAAGTTTCAGTCGACAAAAATTCTGAGCATTTTAGGCTTATTTTAGTCAAAATTGTCCATGACTATTTTAATCTAGTTTTAGTCAAATAAACAAACAAGGTTATCTTATTATTATATTATTGTTACCTTATAGACTCAAGAATACATCCATTCCAGACACAGAAGACGCTCTGATTTGAAACGACAACATATTTATTTTACTAAACAAATATTATCACATGACCAGTATTTCCGTGTCTTGTCTCGTTTCCTCATATAAAGGATAAAAGTTTGTTGACCATGATATTTAGTCATAATTTTCGTTGAAAATTAAAGCAACATTACCCATTACACATGTAATACAGTAGAACTGTCAAAAAAAATAATGCCATAAATAGTAGCAATATTTACTGGCATTATTTTATACTTTATATTTTTTACACTTATTTGACTCTTTCTTCTCTTTCTCTAATAAAGGAACTGCAGCTGTACAATTTCCCGAGGGGTTACTAAAGTATTCTGATTCTGAACAAATATGAACATAAATAAATGCGAATGTGGTCACAAACTACAAATAGCCTACAGATCCTGTCTAACAGGATGTAACTTTTTCTATGATTTCCTGTCAAATCTTCGAGGGCCAATGGAAACTGTCCGACTGGAGCGCAGCTTTGAGGATCCACCTCCGGCTGCTCCACTGCTCTCGTCTAGGCTTTTCTTCCAGGCAAGGCACAGTTAATCTCCGGCGAGCCTAATGATAATAACGTGACTGAACAAGACGAAACAACGTTATAACATTTAGTCTTGCCTCGTTTTGGTCAACGAAAATGAAGTTTTTATTTTGTTAGCCACATTTAGTCTTGTTTTTATTCATCGAGAGAGGCTCAGTGTGTCAATATAAATAAATCCTATATAGGCCTATAGCAGCTTAACTAAGAGCTGGTTTAGGGCAAACCTGAGCCAGCCTGAACTATAAGCGTCGTCAAAGAGAAAGGTTTTAAGTCTACTCTTAAATGTGGGAACAGTGTCTCCAGAACCAGAACCGGAAGACAGTTCCACAGAAGAGGAGCTTGATGGCTGAAAGCTCTGGCACCTGTTCTAATTTTGGAGACTTTAGGAACTACGAGTAACCCTTTATTCTGAGAGTGTAGTGATCTAGCAAGACAGTAGGGTTCATTGAGTTCTTTAAGATATGATGGTGCCTGACCATTAAGAGCCTTGTAAGCGAGGAGAAGGATTTTAAATTCTATTCTGTATTTTACTGGGACTGGCTCCCAGAGAAGCTAATACAGGAGAAATGTGATCCCTTTTTCTACTTTTATTCAGAACATGCGCTGCAGCATTCTGGACCAGCTGGAGAGAGATTCATTAGAACAGCCTGATAATAAGGAATTACAATAGTCCAGCCTTGAGGTAACAAATGCATGAACAAGTTTTTCTGCATCTTTTTGAGACAGCATTGGCCTAATTTTAGTAATGTTTCGCAGGTGAAGGCAGGTGGTCCTTGTAGTTTGTTTAATATGCGAGTCAAAGGACAGGTCCTGGTCAAAGATAACTCCAAGGTAGTATTTGAAGTGATGGAAATCCCATCAATAGTAGCTATATCTTTAGACAGCGAGCTTCGGAGGAGTTTAGGCCCAAGTACAATAACCTCTTTTTTATCTGAGTTTAACATCAGGAAATTGCAGGTCATCCAGGATTTTATGTCATCAACACATGCCTGGAGTTTAAGTAGCTGATTGGTTTCTTCAGGCTTGATGAATAGATATAATTGTGTATCATCAGCATTACAATTGAAATTTACAGAGTTCCTTCTAATAATGTTGCCTAAAGGAAGCATATATAAGTTGAAAAGAATTGGTCTGAGCAAAGAACCTTGAGGGACACCGTATTTAACTTCAGTGTGCCTGGAGGATTTTTCATTGACATGCACAAACTGAGATAGATTGGATGAATAGGACTTAAACCAGCTTAAAGGGATAGTTCGGAATTTAGGACATTAGACCTATTTTCCAACTCAACCGGTGTGTTTGAGACGTCTGGAGACGTTTTCAAGACATTTCATTCAGTTCTTCTAGTTGCTGAGTTCGCTGTGCTATGGCTAGCACAAGTCAATGGTTCTAGTTAGCATTAAAAACAGTAGGCATTCTTGTCTTACCCACTCCACAGTGCACCCGAGGCAAATCAATTAAAACACTAGACTGTCGATGTACATATCTATGTTGATAGAATAATATTTGAAACAAAACTAACCTTGCATCGCATGAATCATCCATTTTTTGAGGGACTAGTTTCTCAGCAGCAGCGGAATTTTACTTTGCTCTGGTTAGTTGTATAGTAACCACAACACTGCCCGGTGGGACAGAGTAGCCTTTAGTCAGCCCTTATGCCCCCAAGGCTGTCTGAAAAGCGCTTACCCCAATACTTACCCGTACCCCAATGCGCTAACCAGCAACCAGTGTATGCAGGACAGAACTATGCCAAACAGCTGCAGCATCAAACCACACAAGTGTTACAAACCTTTTGGTGGAAAATCGGACCCAAAAAAGATGGATGATTTTTGTCACGACTTGGCTCTAGGACTGTGAAAAAACAAAAATAAGTGTATTATTTAACTGAGTTACAAATGTTTAACACAGAATAAAAGGGGAGAGAGAGAGAGACATCCTACCCAGAGGCAGGGTTTTATAATAGCAGGGAAAAACCGGGCACAGGTACTTCCAACTAAGATCTTGAGTAGCTTGGCTCCAACCTCCAGGTAGAGATGGGAGAAGATTCCCTCACCCACTCATATCACCCGGATCCTTTAGCTGATCCATTCACCTGGGTCACTTGCTGCTAACGCCAGTCAAAATATACAAATTCAAACCATTGATTGTGTGACTCGCTACTGTCTTTAAAACTTAAACTTCGGCCGACTCACTGCATGGATCACTCACTGATTCACCGACCAGACCAGAAGAGAGGAGGATCACTCAGTGAAAGTTCCATAACAAGAGACCATACTCATGTAGCTGACAGCTTGAGTGAATCTGCTTCCTTGAAATTTAAACCACTGATATTTAAGAGTGTATATATATATATATATATATATATATAAATATATATATATATATATATATATATATATATATTAGGGCTGTCAAAAGATTGATTTTTTTTAATCGCGATTAATCGCATTTTGTCCATAGTTAACTCGCAATTAATCGCAAATTAATCGCTTCTTTTTTTCTTTCTTCTAAATGTACCTTAATGTATTTTTTTTCATATTCTTAATACTTTTAACAACATAAGGGCAAATATACTTGATTTATGAAAATGTTTATTTAACACTTCAAATATCCCCTTACCAAAACATGGGATGAAAACAGGGTTATAAGAATATATCACAAACAATTAAAGTGAACATGTCACAGGAGATATTGTAACAGGAGATAAATACAGTTAGGATATAAGTGGCTTGCAAGTGATATCTCAGACTGGACGTACTTCTATGGTAGCTCATTTCATACCCACAGTACGCGCAGATGACTCTGGTCTTATCGACTGAACCATCCGGCAGTCTTTTGAAGGTGAATTTGCCGTGTGGACGCGCCGCTTGCCAGTATTGCACGCTTGTTGGGCTGCCACTAGAGGATGATTGACAGGCGCTCTCCTTCAAACAACACATTTTTGCGAGCGTTCGCGAGCATTCCCGAGGCGGCGAGTCGAGCCCGGCGCCTCTGATTAGCATAAAGTAGATTCGACTTATACTTTAGGCAAATGAGGAGCGGCCAACTCGCGCGCCGTCTCTCGACATTCGCCGCGATGCTACTAGAACGCATTGCACGGCTTTTCACATAGACAATGAATGGGACGCGGGGAAACACCGCTGCCTGTGGACACGCACCTTCCCTCTGGATCAAGACTACAGGTGCCACTGACGACCATAAATCATACAATGCGCGTTTTTTTTTTAAAAATACCGAGCGTTAATCGCGTGTTAAAAAAATTAACGGCGTTAAGAGGATGTTGCGTTAATGCGTTATTAACGCGTTAACTTTGACAGCCCTAATATCAGTGTATATATATATATATAGTGGCTGGTCTCAGACGATCTTGGAGGTGATCCTGCTGGATGTGGAGGTCCTGGGCTGGTGTGGTTACATGTGGTCTGCGGTTGTGAGGCCGGTTGGATGTACTGCCATATTCTCTGAAACGCCTTTGGAGACGGCTTATGGTGGAGAAATGAACATTCAATGCACGAGCAACAGATCTGGTTGACATTCCTGCTGTCAGCATGCCAATTGCACGCTCCCTCAATGCTTGTGGCATCTGTGGCATTTTGCTGTGAGTCAAAACTGCACATTTCAGAGTGGCCTTTTATCGTGGGCAGTATAAGGTACATCTGTGCACTAATCATGATGTCAGATCAGCATCTTGATGTGGCACACCTGTGAGGTGGGATGGATTATCTCAGCAAAGCAGAAGTGCTCACTATCACACATTTAGACAGATTTGTGAACAATGTTTGAGAGAAATGGTAATATTGTGTATCTGGAATGAATTTTAGATCTTTAAGTCCATCTCATGAAAAATGAGAGCAAAAACAAAAGTGTTGCGTTTATATTTTTGTTGAGTGTATATATATATATATATATATATATATATATATATATATATATATATATATATATATTGTGACACACTCAGGAGTGGTTAGAGTGGTCACCAGACTGAAAATAATAAATGCACTGTCCACAACAAAACCAAATGAAATGCAAAAGTTTATTGACAGTTTGTGGGCGTGAGAGGTGCAGGTTAGCAGCAGCGTTAAGTCCGTAATCCAATAGAATCGTCGTTGTCAAGAAGCAGGGTCTAGCACACCGGGGCGGATTCTCAGGTAGATCAGGGCGAGGCAGGCGGGGGGGGGGGGGGGGGGGGTAGTCAGGCAGGCAAGGGTCATACACGAAGCGGGTTCTCAGACGTTCCAGGGCAGTGGCACACAGCAGACTTCTCCTACAGACAACGATCATACACAGCACTTTAGTATGAACTCCTATGTTCTCGACAAACTCCATAATTTGATTTCCCCGAAGGTAGTCTCGTGTGTGTGTTTCACTTCGCCTTCTGAGCCGTGTAATCTGGGCGGTGATTGGCTGCCGCCGAGTTTCTCCAACAAGGTTCAGGTGTTTTCCATCTGGCTGATTGCAGTGATGTCACAGGAACTCGATATTTGGGCACACGCTTGATTGGAGGTCTAGCTGACTGTGTCCCATGGGCTCCCTCTCGGGGCTGGAGTGTAAATACCGGAAATGGCACATAATGGTGGTTTAGTACCTCTCCTTTTAGGCTCCTCCGTGGCCGGCTGTCACAATATATATATACACACTGCTCAAAATTAGGAAGCAGCACTGATTGGGAACCAATTTAACCTGCAAATGCAACAGACCACAAGTGGAAACAAGTGGCAATTAGCAAGACATCCCTATTAAGGAATGGTTCTGCAGGTGGTGACCACAGACCATTTCTCTGTTCTCTGCCTTTTTAATTCTGGCAGTTTTTGCACCACAAGAGGTAGCTGGCCCAGGCTGTTGTTCCCTGGCCCAGGCTGTTGTTCCCGTGTGCCTCAAGTCCACCACCATCGTCCCCGTGCCCAAGCAATCTAACCCAGCGTGTCCGAATGACTATCGACCAGTAGCATTGACCCCCATCATCACCAAGTGCCTTGAGAAGCTAATCTTAGCTCACCTCAAGCCCAGCCTTCCTCCTGCATTAGACCCCCACCAGTATGCATACCGTGCCAACAGATCGGCTGAGGATGCCATATCCACAGCCCTTCACTCTGCCCTCACCCACCTGGACAACAGCAATTCCTATGCTAGGTTGCTATTCATCGACTTCAGCTCAGCTTTCAACACAATCATACCATCTGATCTGATCATGAAACTACACAAGCTTGGCATCAGCATATCCACCTGCAACTGGATATTGGACTTTCTGATCAACAGACCACAGACGGTGAGGTTAAACAACCTCTCCTCCACTACACTTCCTCTACACACTGGTGTACCACAAGGGTGCGTGCTCAGCCCTTTACTGTACACCCTCTTCACCCATGACTGCTCCCCCATTCACAACTCCAACTCCATCATCAAATTCGCAGACGACACAACAGTGCTCGGCCTGATCAGAAATAATGATGAATCAGCCTACAGGGAGGAAGTCCAGCACTTGGCAGCTTGGTGCGCTAGTAACCTTGTGCTCAACACCACCAAAACTAAAGAACTCATTGTTGACTTCCGGAAATCAAAGGCAAGCAAACACACACCCATTCACATCAACGGGGCTGAAGTGGAACGGGTCACCAACTTCAAGTTCCTGGGTGTCCATATTTCACAAGACCTCTCCTGGTCACTCAACACCTCCACTCTGATCAAGAAAGCTCAACAACGCAAAAAGCTGGACTCTCCCCTCAGATCCTCCGGAACTTCTACCGCTGCACCGTTGAGAGCATCCTCACCAACTGCTTCACGGTGTGGTATGGTAACTGCACTATGGCTGATAGGAAAGCCCTACAGCGAGTCGTTAAAACTGCTCAGAAAAAAATCTGCACATCACTCCCTGCACTCACTGATCTTCATCATTTACGGTGTCTGCAACGTGCAAACAAAATCATCAAGGACCACACACACCCCAGTCATGCCCTGTTCTCTCACCTCCCATCCGGGAGACGTTACAGGAGCCTCAGGAGTCGCACCAACAGGCTCAGAAACAGCTTTTTCCACAACACTACAACACTGCTCAACACACTGCTCCCCCCCCCTTCTTGAACATGGACTATGGTCAGTCTGACTACCTCAAACCACCTATGCACTTTACTTATGCACTTCAATATGCACTAAATAATGCACTAACTAACACAAACTGCATTCTATGGACCCTTCAGAACTATATGCACTTTAAAATTAATGTGGATCAACTGTATTAACCATTTATGTATTACTTGCACTTTATATTCATAGTGCATTTTATGGACCCTCAGAGCTATATGCACCTTAAAAACTGTCTGGATATTTTTAACTTTGTTGACCAGCTGCTATCTGCTACCTGTGTCTTATGTCCTATTATTATTATTATTATTATAGCGCTGTTTTAACAGAAACATTTTATTGATTGCACTACTGGTTAGATGCTAAACTGCATTTCGTTGTACTGGTTGTCCTTACTTGTGCAATGACAATAAAGTTGAATCTAATCTAATCTAAGCAGTAGGCGGTTTCTCCAACCCACAGAAGTTGCCCAGTTAGTGCAACTCATCTAGGATGGCACATCAATGTGCAATGTGGCAAGAAGGTTTGCTGTGTCCCCCAGCACAGTGTCAAGAGCATGGAGGAGATTCCAGGAGACAGGCCAGTACACCAGGAGAAGTGGAGGGGGCCGAAGGAAAACAACCCAACAGCAGGACCGATATCTGCTCCTTTGTGCATGGAGGAACAGAAGGAGCAGGGTGGTTTGAGGGCCCGACGTCCACAAATAGGGCCTGTGCTTACAACCCAACACCGTGCAATGCGATTGGCATTTGCTAGAGATCACAGAGATTGGCAGATTTGCCATTGGCGCCCTGTGCTCTTCATAGATGAGAGCAGGTTCACCCTGAGCACATGACCGACGTGACAGGGTCTGGCGATGGCGCGGAGAACATTCTGCTGCCTGCAACATCCTCCAGCATGACCGGTTTGGTGGTGGGTCAGTGATGGTCTGGGGTATGGAGCTAGAACAGTCTCATAATTCACAAATGCACACAGAAATTCACAAATGCACAAAAAAGATTCACAAATGCACACAGAAATTCACAAATGCACAAAAAAGATTCACAAATGCACACAGAAATTCACAAATGCACACAGAAATTCACAAATGCACAAAAAGATTTACAAATGCACACAGAAATTCACAAATGCACAAAAAAGATTCACAAATGCACACAGAAATTCACAAATGCACACAGAAATTCACAAATGCACAAAAAGATTTACAGATGCACACAGAAATTCACAAATGCACAAAAAAGATTTACAAAGTGCTTTTCATTTGTAAACCTCCCTGCATTTGTGTGTGAAACTTTTGAGACTCCCCTGACGTGACTCTGATCCACAAATGCGTTTTTTCTAAGGGGAGGTTGTCTGTAGCCAATCAGATGTCTCCCTCCTTTACAGCCAATCACGTGAGTGTCTCCCCTCCTCCTGCATTCAGCTGTATTTTTTGTTTGATTGTTTATCGGCTGTGTTTACCATTTCGGGTGCTACCGTATGCTGGTTAGTTAGATACATTAGTCCTCAAACACATCATACAGTTTGACATGTTAGAGTTAGCATTACAGAAGCAAGTTAGGTTTAAGTGTCAGGAGTCATTCACGCAGCGGCGTCATCGGCCGTAGTTTACGGCTCCGCTAACGTTCATCTTTCCTCTGTCCTGTGTACTGCGAAGCCAGTTTAGTGCCACGGTAGTTACCGTGGTGATCTAAAAGAGAGCCACCTTTGTAGTACAGCCTGACTTGTAGTACAGACTCAACATACCTCGCTAACCCACTAAACTGGCTTCGCAGTACACAGGACAGAGGAAAGATGAACGTTAGCGGAGCCGTAAGCTACGGCCGATGACGCCGCCCCCGGAGGAGGGGAGACACTCACGTGATTGGCTGTAAAGGAGGGAGACATCTGATTGGCTACAGACAACCTCCCCTTAGAAAAAACGCAGAGTCACGTCAGGGGAGTCTCAAAAGTTTCACACACAAATGCAGGGAGGTTTACAAATGAAAAGCACTTTGTAAATCTTTTTTGTGCATTTGTGAATTTCTGTGTGCATTTGTAAATCTTTTTGTGCATTTGTGAATTTCTGTGTGCATTTGTGAATTTCTGTGTGCATTTGTGAATCTTTTTTGTGCATTTGTGAATTTCTGTGTGCATTTGTGAATTTCTGTGTGCATTTGTGAATTATGACACTGTTCTAGCTCCATACTGGGGAGGCATTTCTATGGAAGGTCGCACAGCCCTCCATGTGCTTTCCAGAGGTACCCTGACTGCCATTAGATATCGGGATGAGATCCTCAGACCCATTGTGAGACCATATACTGGTGCAGTGGGCCCGAGGTTCCTTCTAATGCATGACAATGCTAGGCCTCGTGGCTGGAGTGTGTCAGCAGTTCCTGCATGATGAAGCCATTGACGTTATGGACTGGCCTGCCCTTTCCCCAGACCTGAATCCTATTGAGCACATCTGGGATATCATGTCTTGTTCCATCCACCAATGCCATGTCGCACCACAGACTGTCCAGGAGTTGACTGCTGCTCTGGTCCAGGTCGGGGAGGAGATCCCTCAGGAGACCATCTGTTTTCTCATCAGGAGCATGATCAGGCATTGTAGGGAGTGCATACAGTCACGTGGAGGCCACACGCACTACTGAGGATCATTTTGACATGTCTTGAAAAATCTCCTCACAAGTTGGATCAGCCTGTGATCTGATTTTCCACTTTGATTTTCGGTATGATTCATAATCGAGACCTCCATAAGATGAGGATTTTGATTTCATTAATCATCCTTATGTTATTTTGTTGTCAACGCATTGCACTTTGTAATGAATAAAGATTTCCGACTGGAATATGTTATTCATTGAGAACCAGCATGTGGTGTTTAGATGTTCCCTTTATTTTTTTTCAGCAGTTTATATATAATTAGGGTTTTTATTACTCCTCCAAACCTTGACAAAGACAGCACAGACCAGGGGCCCGTACTACGAAGCGAGTTCAACATACCCAGGGTTTCTTTTAGAGATCCAGCTTGAGTTACCCTAACAAAGGAGATCGGAGATAAGCGGGCACACGAAGCTGGTTATCAACTCGTTAAGTCAACCCAGGGTTTACCTGTCCGGCTATGAGCGCGTGCACATGAAAGAGGCGGCGTTTGCAGCATTTGACCAATCACAAACATGGATCAGTCTACGGCAGCGGAGCGGCGTATTTCACGTACGAGGAGCGAACCATAATCTTACAGAAATACGAAGAAGTTAAACATATAATGCAGGCATAAGGCAACAGTTTCATCTGCCAAATGCAGGAAGGACAGCTGGCGAAAACTCACCGACTGTGTGGATGCGGAAGTCGTATTAATACTATTAGTAGTACTATTATATGATTGCCCCATCATAAGGACACTACTAGATCTGACTGATTTGAGTACAACAGTAACTTTGCTGATAGCTTAGTGGTAGAGTTACCGCCCCGTGTTACGAGACTACTTGCAGCGGTCCCGGTTCGAATCCGCCCTGCGGCCGTGTTTTAAATCATGTCGTCGCTCTTTCTTTAGTCCCTTTAACTCTTATGATGTCCTTCCGCAATAAAAGGCCAAATATATAACTTTAAAATAATTCATTTGTTGCTTGGATGTATTCTTATAACGTGGTTAATGACAATATCAGCCTCATTCTTTCAGCTGCAATCCCGGCGGTGTAAAACGGACTTAAATCAAATAAATATAAAAACATAATTCAAAGTGGTAAGTAGGCTGTACGCTGACAAAGAAAAGTCTTTCCCTCCAATGAGAATCTGTATCTCTCATAAAAACATCGTCAGGGACAGAAAAAGGGTTTTGCCGGTCTCTGTACACTCTATAGTTCTCCTACCAGACCCTCTCACGATCCACCGAGCTTCTTTTTTTTATGTCGGCGCACCAAGACAGCTGATTGGTCAGTCGGCGGTGTGTTTCTCCACGTTGATCTCTTATCAGGAACATAACCTGCTCCGGAGCAGGTTAGCTCCACAGCGTAAGTTACCATGGTGATTTACCCCGGTAAGAAGTGAACCAGCGTCGTAGGACGGAAAACCCAGGGTTAACGCTTAAGTTACCTCGCTAAGCCCTTCGTAGTACAGGCCTCAGGTCCACTTCTTCTGTTGCTTGTGTAATATTTACACAAGCAACAGAAGAAGTGAGTATTTCACGTCGTCGTGTGTAGCGGTCCTAAAATGAGTTTCAAAAGGGGGGTTAAATTGTTACTCTGCATTTGTGATGCTGCTTAGCGATCCTGAATAAGTTATCACTTTAATATATGCAATTTTCATTTGTATATGTCCTGATACATATGACTGTGTGAAAGGTTCTCTCTCTCCATCTCTCCGACAGCTTTTCTTATTAGTCACATGAACCCGATCTGATGGATTTATGAAAGCAGGTTGGCTACTATTAGAGACATGCTTGTAATTTCTAATTGCCCTTGTTTTACTATTACATTTTTTAATCATATTTTAGTATGAAGTCTGATCAGCACTTATTTGCTATTGTTGTTGTTGCTATTTACTTTTAATGAAAAGTTTATAAATAGTAAATTAAATGTGCACTATATGCTTATAGTCAGTGTAAACATATTCAAGATCTCCTTAGAATTAAGTCATCTGGAGGTGGAACATAACTAATGTACTTCTTTCCTTCTGTGAAAGGCTTTGTGAAACGTAAGGACATGAGGTTTTCTGAACAACATAAAAGCATACAAAAAAAACCCAACTATAGTTGTTTTTTGGCGACTGATGCGTTGAACTGATGAAATAAGTTCTTTGGAAACATGTTGATTGAATGAACCATGCAACCACATACCGGCCTATATTTAGGACAGACATTCATTACCAGTCTGCATTCAACTGTGCATCACTTAAACTAGAACCTCACCAAAAATAATTCAGCTCCCACTTAATTATCAATAAGCTAAAAATGAACTGTTCGCTGCTGAATCACAGATTAACATGTGCAGTAGAACTCAGCGGTGGATTGGGAGGAATATTAATGTGGTAGGAAAAGGGTGCATGGAGAATTTAAGAAAAAACAATAACATTCATCAACATTTGTTTAGAAAAGTCCCCAAATGAAGACATTTTATGTCAAGACATGACATTATTGTGGCACATGAACAAACATTGAATTCAAATACAAAAACGTGGCATTAGAAATCGGTATTGTTCGGACATCCAGTTTATGGATCAGAATTCTGAACCTCACAACAGGTCCCAAATAAGTATTTGTGATGTCAATGATGATCCGGTACCATCCTCGTGAGGACGTTTTAGGGGGGACCAAAGAGGGACTTTGGGAATGTCCTGTAAATGTCCAGGGATGTCCCTTACAAATGGGAGATTTCTGTAATATTATGACAGAAATTACACGCTGTTTTAACTTCAGATATTGCATCAATGAAATGCCAGTAAAACACTATTTTTGGAGAACACCAAGAGGAGCAAACAATGAAAAGATTTATAGATTTCTTTCTTTTGTTGGATTATTACAATTTAAAGGTACAGGTCTTTAGTAGCGTGCTAAAATCACAAAAAAACATGAATCATCTGGAGCCTTCTCTGATTATTTGACTGGTTTTCAAGCAGGAAAAGGGCTGTCCTGACATTAAAGCTATCGTCTACGATTTGGAATAAAAAAAATCCATTCAGTCTATCAGCCGTAGGCCTGCATAGAAATTGACCAATGGGAGCCATTGCTCCAGAAAGCTCCCATTGGCTCGTACCCTCCTTCCAATCCCTCATCTCCCCTGCTCCTCATCATCCTGCCTCATCCCCTCCCACTCCTGCCTCGTTAAATCGTGGAACACATAGAGGAGGGGTTTGGTGGGGGGAGGGGATGCTTTTTTCAAATCTGTCATAGGCTACGTTCACACCGCAGGTCTTAATGCACAATTCCGATTTATGGCTCAAATCCGATTTTTTGTTTGGCTGTTCACATGCGGCCTGTCTACGGATTGCTGTGTGAACCGCTCACGCTCCTGAAGTGACCCGCATGCGCAGTTGATCATTGATGACATCACGCCACAGCGGTGTTTACGGAAGCGAACATGGCAACGGCAACCGTTAACGTGGGACTGTATGGCTTCATGCTAAAAACAGTGTGTTGCGGCAGCCGGCAAATTTGTGAGCGGGTGATTGCACGAAGGAGGAAGAGGAGAAAGAAAATTCACATTTTAATGATGGCTCTATGCGGAGCAATAGCGGCAACATCCGTACAGAGGAGTATTTGGATGCGGCGTCGGAGCCAGGAGTGCTGGGATCGGGACGCGACTGGTTACACTGGCCGCCTGCTTCGCTGCTGTCCTCCATGTTTGTTTTGGCTCCCGCCCGCTTTTCAATCAACTTTATTTGTCATTAATTTACAAAACAGTGCAGCGCGGGTCAAATGGGTTAAATGCAACCTGGCTGTTCAGACTGCGGTCGCATTCAAAAAAATCTGATACGTATCCGATTCAGTACCACATTTAAATGTGGCCTGAATCTGATTAGAAAATGTCAGATTCAATGCGACTTGTGCTGTCCATTGTCAAAAGCAAATCAGATATGGGTCACATATGAGCGAAAAAATCAGATTCAGGTCACTTGTAACTGTGGTGTGAACGTAGCCATAGAGGCTCAAATGATTTTCAGAATGTAGACCATAGCTCAACTAACAATTATAAATGAGCTGTACTCACTGTCTGGATCCAGCTACATGGAGTTCCAGTGGGTGGACATCATGGTAGAGAACCCAGTATCTATACAAAAGAACAACCCAGTACCTCTACTAAAGAACCCAGTATCTCCATGAAATAACAACCCAGTATCTCTACTGAAAGAACCCAGTATCTCTACTAAATAAAAACCCAGTATCTCTATGAAAGAACAACCCAGTATCTATACAAAGAACAAACCAGTATCTCCACTAAAGAACAACCCAGTATCTATACTAAAGAACCCAGTATCTTCAATAAAGAACAGCCCAGCATATCCTCTAAATACCAACCCATCCCAAAGGAACAACCCACTATCTCTACTAAAGAATCAAGGATCTCTACTTAAAGTCCCAGTCGGCATCGAGGGCACTCTGTCAGATTTTGAATATTTATGTCAGGCTTGGATAAGGAGGGAGGACTCAGATGCAGGGCAGAGGCAGGTTAACAGGTTTTTATTCTAAATAAAACAAGTATAAACAAAAGATCACTCAGCAGGAAAAACAAGGCTACAAACTTGAACGGTACAAACAAAAGAACGCAAAAACACAAACTTGACTTAGCTTGGCAAGGCTATGGATCATGGCATGACAAAGAGACGAGACGCACTAGCACAAGACAAGGGGAGACGCAGACTTAAATACACAGGGGGATAATGGGCAACAGGTGGAGACAATTAGGAATCAGGGATGACATCAGACCAGGGACACATGAGGAAGGGCAAGTGACCTGAAACGAGAGGGGAGTTACTCTTTCGAAATGAAACAAGACGAGACAAACCTCACCTGTCGGATCTTTGCAAAACAAACAACAGGCTCTACGTGCATGTAGAGGCGCACTTTTTTTCTAAAACCGGATGATTTATGTTCTATCAGAGCATAGTGTCAGCTTCAGTGAATATGATAAAAAAAATGTTGCCGACTGGGACTTTAGAAAAACCCAGTATCTCTAATAAAGAACACAGTACCTACACTTAAGAACAACCCATTATCTCCACTAAAGAACAACCCAGTAGCTCCAATAAAGAACAACCCAGCATCTTCACTAAAGAACAACCCAGTAACTGCATTAAAAAAACAGTATCTCTACAAAATAATAACCCAGTATCTCCGCTAAAGAACAATCCAGTATCTCAATAAACAACAACCCAGTATCTTGACCAAAGAACAATCCAGTATCTCAACTAAATAACAACCCAGTATCTCTACTACACAAAAACCCAGTATCTCCACCAAACAACAACCCAGTATCTCTATGAAACAACAACCCAGTATTTCAACTAATGAACAACCCAGCATCTCCACTAAAGAACAGCCCAGTAGAGGCTTTCCTTCTCTATCCCGCTTTCCTTCTCTATCCCTACAATCAAGCTCTCCCGGGGGAGCGACACCCACGCCTTTCAGGAGCCGAGTGAGGCTGAAAAGTTAATTGCTTCCTTGAAGGAGGACTAAAAGAGTACCGAAAATGGTAAGACTGAACTAATAAGTGTCAAATATGAAAAACTCCAAGAACTGTTCAGACTGCCGAGGGGGTTTCCTTTTTTTTTTCCTCGTCACTGCTCTGTATAAAGCGATCATAATATGACGTATACGCTGTCCTTCATTTCCTTTTTTTCCCCCTCCCTCCTTTGTTGTTTGTTTATAGAATGCAGCTAATCTTATTAGCCTATTCGGACGATTACGTCTAACCGACAGCAGTCCTTTCTGTTTAGCTTGGTTATTCAAGATATAATGACTCAAGGATAATTTATGTTGTTAGTTTCACCCAGTATGCATGGTTTACTGACCCATAGTCTAAAGGCAACCATTATTTTATTTTGATGGAGGGTGGAGGGGTTGCGACTGTTTCTCCATGATGACTGGTATATTTTTTGGGGGGGTGGGCAGTCTTCTTCGTTTTTTTTTTGGAGAGGACTTTTGATGGTCAAGTTGAGTTTTTTCCCTTTTTTTTCTCTTCGCTTTCCTTTTCTTATTTACCTCTCTTTCTTTTTCTTCTTTCCTTTTGCCTCCCTTTTTTCCCTGTGTTCTCTTTTCTGTATATGTGTGGAGGTGTGTGTGTGGTTGGGGGTGGGGGTGCTGGCCCGGCCAACGATCCTATCAAACTGTTTCTTGTTCGGCCCTTTTATATCTGTATGCCAAAATAAATATGAATAGTATCAATATTATGTCATGGAATTCACAAGGCCTTAATTCTCCTCAGAAGCATATAAGCATTCTGAAGCTTCTACTCAGGAAGCATATTCACTTTGCCTTTATACAAGAGTCACATTTTCTTGATGTTGATGTACATAGATTTAAGAATAAGCACTATCATGTGATTGCCTCATCCTGTTACACAAAGAAGAGCAAAGGTGTCTTTTTAGCTTCAAAACGTAACTTAAAGTACACTAATCTGGGCACAGGTGGATCTGATGATGGTCGAATTACCTTTTGTAAAATAATTTATAATGGTGTTAAAATTGCCTTGATTTGTGTTTATGCCCCCAAATTAGTTCGACCAGCATTTCTATGATTCGCTCGCTTCCACATTAACAGATCTTCCAGAATACCAGCTCTTAATAGGGGGTGACTTCAATGCTGTATGGCTTCATGATATTGATAGAACAGGGGTAAAAGCAAGCAGAGACCAGCAACTGGCATATATTGCATTACAGAAATGCTCTATTGATTATGGGGTGATTGATACTTGGCGTATGATGAATCCCTCTTCTAGAGAATATGCCTTTTTTCTGGTCGACATAACAGCTTTTCAAGAATAGACTATATCTTTGCATCCAAAACCCTTTTCAGTGATATTCGCAGCACTGAGATGACTCCAATTCCTTTATCTGATCATAGGGCTGTTTTTTGTAATTTCTCATTAAGAGCTGGTCAATCTAGGGCAGTTCGATGGCGTTTTAATACATCTCTGCTTCAGAATGACACTTTTATACGAGAGCTTGAGGATGAGCTGGATGAATTTATTGAAATAAATAGCCCATCAGTTGATGATCCACGTGCGCTTTGGGATGCAGTCAAAGGTTGCATCAGAAACAAAACTATATCCTTTGCATCCAATCTTAATAAATCTAAAAAACATCGTATAGACTGTCTGGAATCCGAAATCGCAGCATTAGAGCAAGACATGTTAAACAATATATCTCCTGAAAACATCTGTAAGCGACAAAAATCAATTGATGAACTTAACAGCCTGTTAAGAAAGGAAGCAGAATTTACTATTCATCGCACTAGGCAGAATTACTATTCTAACAGCATTCGACCCAGCCGTTTGCTTGCTTTTAAACTAAGGAAAAATGATGACCTAGCAAATATATCAGCCATAAGGTCTAAAGAGGGGGACATAACTTCTGACCCGATACGCATTAACAGTACTTTTCAATTATTCTATCAAATCCTTTATACGTCAGAGGTGCTTCATGATGACAAAATCTGTTCTGAATTCCTTAAATCATTACAACTACCTAAATTGCCCCAGGAAGCAATCAGTTCTTTAGAGGCACCTATCAATTTGGAAGAATTAAGGATGGCCATTATAGCAATGAATAAAGGCAGATCTTCAGGCCTGGATGGAATACCTCCCGAATTATTTGATGCTTTCTGGCCTCAACTCGGTCCTCTGTTGTTGAATATGTTCAACTTTTCCATTAATAGAGGTTCCTATTCGGCCAGTTCAAATATTGCAATAATTTCTTTATTATTAAAAAAGGACAAGCCACCTGACGACTGCTCTTCTTACAGACCTTTAAGTCTTCTGAATTGCGAAGTCAAGCTTTACGCTAAGGTCTTAGTTACTCGCCTAGAGCGCTACATGCCTCATCTGGTCCACCATGACCAAACTGGGTTTACTAAAACCAGACTAGCGTCTGATAATGTCCGTCGCTTGCTTCACATCATAGACTCAGCCTCGGCTTCAGAAGACCAATGTGCTATTCTCTCATTAGATGCAGAGAAAGCCTTTGATCGACTGGAATGGTGTTATTTATGGTCTGTTCTCCAACTTATGGGTTTCAGTGAAAATTTTGTTTCCACAGTGGAGCAATAGAGGTGTCTGTGTTTTCAAGGACATCATAGGGAGACAAGGTCTCTGTGAATTCCATGACTTAGAAAGGTCTTATGACCTGTCGGGCACTTTTTATTTTTATCTACAGTTACGTACAGCAATGCGTGCTCAGAATGTTCCTTGGGGCACTGAGCTGGGGAATCATCCTCTCCATATCATTTTTGACACTAAGGGTAAAAACAATGGTATTGTCTCGGACCTATATACATTTATAACCAAAGCTTCGTATAAACCTCTATCACTTAACAGACTCTGGAAGACAGATATTAATACCTCCTTGGATCTAGACTGGCACACTATATGGTCAAACATATCTCTGTCATCCAGAAACCCTGACCATCAAATGATACATTATACATTTATTCACAGGTTTTATTTAACTCCTCGAAGATTACAGCAAATGAAACTCGGAGACAACCCGTACTGTAATTTTTGTGCAGACAATACCATTGCTACTTTTTATCATATGGTTTGGCAGTGTCCAGAGGTCAATAGATTTTGGCATAATGTTTCGAAGAAGCCATCCCTAATTCACAGTCTTTGCTTCTACTTAACGACACATCATCTTTAAAGCTAACTGTAAATATTAAGCGTATTCTACTGGCTGGTCTTACAGCTGATAAAAGAATGATAGCCTGCCGCTGGAAACCACCACATGCATTGTCGATGAGGCAGTGGCTTTCTTCTTATCGGGATTTAGCACAGTTGGAGCTCTCTACAGCACGTTTACAGTATGCCAAAACATCTAATATTGATTGCTGGTCAAAGTTATTAGAGAAAATAAATGAAATGTTGTAAATATCAATGGTCAAACTGTCCTTTCAGCTTTTGTCTACATTTGGTCTATGTTTTCCATATATTGTTCGGACTCCATAATATACACGGTATACTATGTATATGACTTGGGTATTCCACTCTACGTTCTTGCTACTTCCGTGGATATCATCATATGATGGAGGAAAGTAGCACTCATTTAATATGTATACATTATATGTATACTCTATGTGACTTCTGTGGATATCATTATATGATGGAGGAATTTAACATTCATTTGACATTTCTATGTCTGGAAGATGTATATATATATATATATATATATATATATATATATATATATATATATATATATATATATATATATATATATATATATATGTATGTGTGTAGGTATGTATGTATGTATATGCATGTATATTGTGTATGTATGTATGTATGTGTATGTATGTATGTATATGTATGTATGTATGTATGTATGTATGTATGTATGTATGTATATATGTATATGTAAGTACACTCAACAAAATATAAATGCAACACTTTTGTTTTTGCTCCCATTTTTCATGAGATGGACTTAAAGATCTAAAATTCCTTCCAGATACACAATATTACCATTTCTCTCAAACATTGTTCACAAATCTGTCTAAATGTGTGATAGTGAGCACTTCTGCTTTGCTGAGATAATCCATCCCACCTCACAGGTGTGCCACATCAAGATGCTGATCTGACATCATGATTAGTGCACAGGTGTACCTTATACTGCCCACAGTAACCCTACTAAATTTTGGCGATAGGAGTTTCGTTGTGAGCGTGGCAAGCTTTTGTTTGGACCCTCCGCAAAGCCGAAATGGAGCCATAGAGACAGGATTGAAGACAGTTACACACGCGCTTAGAGGGCCGTTGCTATGGTGACAGTGGGCTTTGATCTTGAGAAGTGACAGCAGGTGTGCTCTGATTGGCAGACAGGAGCAGCAGACAGGAGCAGTCAGTGGGATTTGTAAACTCCATTTAAACTTTAAAATGTCTGTCTATCTCTCTGTCTCACTCTCTGTCTGTCTGACTACTGCTACTACTACTACTAGCCTACTACTGATACTACGTCCACTACTTGTACTTGTACTAGTACTACAACTGCTTCTACTACTAGCCTACTAGTGATACTACGTCCACTGCTCGTACTTGTACTAATACTAGTACTACTTCTATTACTAGCCTACTACTGATACTACGTCCACTGCTCAAACTTGTACTAGTACTACTACTACTTCTTCTGCTAGCCTACTACTGAATCTACGTCCACTACTTGTACTTTTACTTGTACTACTACTACTACTACTAGCCTACTACTGAGACTATGTCCACTACTTGTAATAGTACTACTACTAATACTACTATTACTAGCCTACTACTGATACTACCTCCACTACTTGTAGTAGTACCAGTACTACTACTACTACTTCTACTACTAGCTTACTACTGTTACTACTTCTAATACTTCTACTACTAGCCTACTACTGATACTACCTCCACTACTTGTAGTAGTAATACTACTACAACTTCTTCTACTACTGATACTACGTCCACTACTTGAACTTGTACTAGTACTACTACTGATACTTTGTCCACTATTTGTAATAGTACTACTACTACTACGACTACTACTACTAGCCTACTACTGATACAACCTCCACTACATGTAGTAGTACTACTACAAGTTGTGGAGGTTGTATACTTCTACTTCTACTACTGAAACTACGTCCACTACTTGACCTTTTACTTGTACTACTACTCCTTTTGCTACTAGCCTACTACTGATACCATGTCCACTACTTGTACTTGTACTAGTACTAGTACTACTTCTAGTTTACTACTTATACTACCTCTACTACTTGTAGTAGTACTAGGTTTACTACTACTAGTACTTCTACTTCTACTATTACATATACTACTAATACTTGTACTAATATTATTAGTACTAGTAGTACTTCTACTTCTACTACTACTAATACTATTAATACTTGTACTAATATTACTAGTACTACTGCTAATACTACTGCTACTACTAATACTACTGCTACTACTAATACTACTTCTACTAATACTACTAGTACTACTGCTACTACTACTACTACTACTGATACTACTCCTACTACTTCTATTAGTACCCTACTAATACTACAAACAAAAAGAACATTCAAATATTAAAATGTTCAGCTCTTTAAGGACATTTTCTTCTCTTTGATATTCTTTTCAAATATTCAGGTTTTTCATATTTGTTCAGCTATTTAGCTTATTTCATACATTTTCAGATATTAAGCTATGTTAATATTATTTTCAAATATTTAGCTTATTTCATAATTTTGCACATATTCAGCTTTTTCATACTTTTCACATATTCAGCTGTTTGAATATTCTCTTCAGCTATTCAGATTTTCAAACCTTTTGCATATTCAGCTTTTTTTTAATATTCTCTTCAACTATTCAGCTTTTTCAAACTTTTTGCATATTCAGCTTTTTTAATATTCTCTTCAAATATTCAGCTTTTTTAATAATTTCTTCAAATATTCAGCTCTTTTTTTTTGCGACGTAAGTCGCAAAAAAACAACGAAATTTTCCCATTGAAATGAATGGGACGAGCGAAAAAAAAGGAACTTTCATTGTCGTTTTTCAAAAGCCTGCTGCGCAGGCATACTTTCACCTAGAAACTCCATTTAAACTCTAAAACGTAGACACAAGTCTTGTGTCCTGGTGTGCCAATCCGCGTTTCAATAGGTCATATCGTTTCTGATCAATCACTGTTCAATGACCATGATCGTTTTGGGAGAAATCATGAGATTATAATGGGTGTGTATTGCGCGGAACCTTCTGGGCTAGAGTGCGTGACATCATCGCTTAGAGTGTGAGGGCTTCTCAGAACTTTTTCGTTTCCAAACTCCTCCCGGCCACAATCTTCACTCTACAGACGTGATATTCTCCAATTTTGTAGACAAACGTGTCCTGTCTCTCACAATGTGCTCAAAATCTCTGTGAGTTTTACAGAATTTGAACTAGCAACCTCTAAGCGCGGCCAAGTCCATTTTTTTCCTCATCCGCTCTAATGTTAATTTAGAAGCAGATTTTCAAAGAAACCTGAAATGAACAGCATTTCTAACTCGCCCTAGCGTCCACATTTCTGACACTAGGAAAAAATAAAAGTCATCAGTGTCTTCAGCCGAGTCTTGTGGCGCTAACGGTGCGAAAATTGTGGCGATAGGAGTTTCGGTGTGAGCGTGGCAAGCTTTTGTTCGGCGTGTCCGCAAAGGGGGAATGGAGCTATAGAGAGCAGCAGAAAGAGGCTCCAAAGCAGTCACACACACGCACCAAGGGCCGTTGCCACGGTGACAGCACTCTGTGACTCTGATCTTCATTACTGACAGCAGGTGTGCTCTGATTGGTGGACAGGAAGGAGCAGTCAGTGGGACTAAAAACTACATTTAGTAGTGGGTAATGTAGTTTTTCAGTCAAACGACTTCAGCTCGGGCATACTTTCACCTAGAAACTCCATTTAAACTTTAAAATGGAGACAAGAGTGGTGTGCTCTGATTGGTGGACAGGAAGGAGCAGTCAGTGGGACTAAAAACTACATTTAGTAGTGGGTAATGTAGTTTTTTCAGTCAAACGCCTTCAGCTCAGGCATACTTTCACCTAGAAACTCCATTTAAACTTTAAAATGGAGACACGAGTGGTGTGCTCTGATTGGTGGACAGGAATGTACTAAAAACTACATTTAGTATTGGGAAATGTAGTTTTTTCAGTCACAGTCTCCTGCTTGGGCATACTTTCACCTAGAAACTCCGTTTAAACTTTAAAATGAAGACACGAGTGGTGTGCCCTGATTGGTGGACAGGAATGTACTAAAACTACATTTAGTAATGGGAAATGTAGTTTTTTCAGTCAAATGTCTTCTGCTCGGGCATACTTTCACCTAGAAAGTCCATTTAAACTTTAAAATGGAGAGACGAGTGGTGTGCTCTGATTGGTGGACAGGAATGTACTAAAAACTACATTTAGTAGTGGGAAATGTAGTTTTTTTAGTCAAACTTCTTCTGCTCGGGCAGACTTTCACCTAGAAACTCCATTTAAACTTTAAAATGGAGAGACGAGTGGTGTGCTCTGATTGCTGGACAGGAATGTACTAAAAACTACATTTAATAGTGGGAAATGTAGTTTTTTTAGTCAAACGTCTTCAGCTCAGCCATACTTTCACCTAGAAACTCCATTTAAACTTTAAAATGGAGATACGAGTGGTGGGCTCTGATTGCTGGACAGGAAGGAGCAGTCAGTGGGAAATGTAGTTTTTTTAGTCAAACGTCTTCTGCTCAGTCATACTTTCACCTAGAAACAACATTTAAACTTTAAAATGGAGACACGAGTGGTGTGCTCTGATTGGTGGACAGGAATGTACTCAAAACTACATTTAGTAATGGGAAATGTAGTGTTTTTAGTAAAACGACTTCAGCTCAGCCATACTTTCACCTAGAAACTCCATTTAAACTTTAAAATGAGACACAAGTACTGGCAAACAGTTGAGTGCTTCCCACTCAACTGTTTGACAATACATTGTACCTAGTAGTTCTCAGTACTTGATTCTCAGTAGTACTCGGTAGTACTCAGTAGTACTCCGTAGTAATCGGTAGTACTTGGTAGTACCTGAGTGACAGCTGAGTTTGGTGACATGTACTGGCAAACAGTTGAGTGCGAAGTATTTGTAGTTGTATTTGCCTCTAAAACAACTCCGTCTCGTTTGAAATCTCGAAGAATCTCATCGTAAAGTATATAAACTCCGGCGTAAGTCGCGTAAGTCGCGAAAAACCAACGAAAGTTTCCCATTGAAATGAATTGGACGAGCGAAAAAAAAAGCAAAAAAAAAGCATGAAATGTAGCTTTTCAAACGCCTGCTGCTCAGTCATACTTTCACCTAGAAACTCCATTTAAACTCTAAAACGTAGACACAAGTCTTTTGTCCTGGTGTGCCAATCCGCGTTTCAATAGGTCTTATCGTTTCTGATCAATCACTGTTCAATGACCATGATCGTTTTGGGAGAAATCATGAGATTATAATGAGTGTGTATTGCGCGGAACCTTCTCACAAGAATGTACTAAAAACTACAATTAGTAGTGGGAAATGTAGTTTTATCAGTCAAACGTCTTCTGCTTGGGCATACTTTCACCTAGAAACTCAGTTTAAACTTCAAAATGGAGACACGAGTGGTTTGCCCTGATTGGTGGACAGGAATGTACAAAAAACTACATTTAGTAGCGGGAAATGTAGTTTTTTCAGTCAAACGTCTCAGAACAACTCCGTCTGGTTTGAAATCTCGAAGAATCTCATGGCAATGTATATACACTCCGGCAGTAGCCCCCGTGGCCCTTTCAAAATTTCCCGGCGGGGGAATTTTCTACTAAAAACTACATTTAGTAGTGGGAAATGTAGTTTTTTTAGTCAAACGTCTTCTGCTCGGTCATACTTTCACCTAGAAACTCCATTTAAACTTTAAAATGGAGATTTGAGTGGTGTGCTCTGATTGGTGGACAGGAATGTACTAAAAACTACATTTAGTAATGGGAAATGTAGTATTTTTAGTCAAACGTCTTCTGCTCGGTCATACTTTCACCTAGAAACTCCGTTTAAACTTTAAAATGGAGACACGAGTGGTGTGCTCTGATTGGTGGACAGGAATGTACTAAAAACTACATTTAGTAATGGGAAATGTAGTTTTTTTAGTCAAACGTCTTCTGCTTGGTCATTCTTTCACCTAGAAACTCCGTTTAAACTTTAAACTTTTACCCCCGGGCGGCGCGCCGCCCATGCCCCTCCCTCTCAAAATTTCAAAAATGTCTTTCTATCTCTCTCTCTCAGCAGGTGCGCTCTGATTGGCGGACAGGAGCAGTCAGTGGGAGTTGTAGTTTTTCAAGAAGACAGACAGACACACACACACACTTTTTCAAACTTTTCAAATATTCAGCTTTTTTAATATTCTCTTCAGCTATTCAGCTTCTTCAACTCTTCACATATTCAGCTCTTTTAATATTCATATTCAGCTATTCAGCTTTTTCAAACTTTTCACATATTCAGCCTTTTAAATATTCTCTTCAGCTATTCAGCTTTTCAAACTTTTCAAATATTCAGCTCTTGAAAATTCTCTTCAGCTATGCAGATTTTTCAAACTTTCCACATATTCAGCTTTATTAATATTCTCTTCAGCTATTCAGCTTTTTTTCCAGCGTTGCTTCAGCATAAAGCATTTCCACGCATTTTCTACAGGAAATGCTTTTTCTAGTTTTTATTTTTCTTCTTCCGTACGTTTTTTGGTCGCCTCTAGCTTCTGCATACTTTCAGCTACAAAAACCATTCAACTATCAAAATGTTCAGCTTTTCAGCTCTTTCCGGGACATCTTCAACATTTTTTCAGCCTTTCATACTTTTTAATATATTCAGCCTTTTCCATATTTTTTTTTTCAATGCATTCCTATGGAGATCAGCCTAAAAACCTCTTAAACATGCTCTTCTTTGAAAAGCATGGCAGTCTGCATACTTCCACCTACAGACGTCATTCAAATTTTAAAACATTCACAAAACCTTCAGCTATTCAGCTATTACTTTTCATTGTGATATCTATTACAGTTTTTAAATTATCAATGTTTAAATATGATGCTGTTTTCAGACTTTTTTTGAGTTTTCAATGGGTGTGTATTGCGCGGAACCTTCTGGGCTAGAGTGCGTGACATCATCAGTTAGAGTGTGAGGGCTTCTCAGAGTTTTTTCCTTTCCAAACTCCTCCCGGCCACGATCTTCACTCTACAGACGTGATATTTTCCAATTTTGTAGACAAACTTGTCCTGTCTCTCACAATGTGCTCAAAATCTCTGTGAGTTTTACAGAATTTGAACTAGCAACCTCTAAGCGCGGCCAAGTCTCTTTTTTTCCTCATCCGCTCTAATGTTAATTGAGAAGCAGATTTTCAAAGAAACCTGATATGAACAGCATTTTCTAACTCGCCCTAGCGTCCACATTTCTGACACTAGGAAAAAATAAAAGTCATCACTGTCTTCAGCCGAGTCTTGTGGCGCTAACGGTGCGAAAATCTTGGCGATAGGAGTTTCGATGTGAGCATGGCAAGCTTTTGTTCAGAGCCTCCGCAAAGGGGGAATGGAGCGATAGAGAGAAGAAGAGAGAGGCTCCAAAGCAGTTATACACATGCACCAAGGGCCGTTGCTATGGTGACAGCACTGTGGGGCTCTGATCTTCATAACTGACAGCAGGTGTGCTCTGATTGGTGGACAGGAAGTTGCAGTCAGTGGGAAATGTAGTCCATCGTCAACTCAGCCATACTTTCACCTAGAAACTACATTTAAACTTTAAAATGGAGACTATCTCTCTCTGTCTCACTCAGAAGTGATAGCAGGTGCACTCTGATTGGCAGAGTTGTAGTTTTTCAAACAATACATAGTACCTAGTAGTTCTCAGTACTTGAGTCTCAGTAGTACTCGGTAGTACTTGAGTGACAGCTGAGCTCGGTGACATAGTACCTAGTAGTATTCCGAAATGGAGCGATACAGAGAGGCTTGAAGGCATTCATACACACGCACCGAGGGCCGTTGCTAAGGTGATGGCACTCTGTGGCTTTGATCTTGAGAAGTGACAGCAGGTGGGCTCTGATTGGTGGACAGGAAGGAGCAGTCAGTGGGAAATGTAGTTTTTTTTGGTCAAACGTCTTCTGCTCGGGCATACTTTCACCTAGAAACTCCATTTAAACTTTAAAATGGAGACACGAGTGGTGTGCTCTGATTGGTGGACAGGGATGTACTAAAAACTACATTTAGTAGTGGGAAATGTAGTTTTTTTAGTCAAACGTCTTCTGCCCGGGCATACTTTCACCTAGAAACTCTGTTTAAACTTTAAACTTTTACAGACACACCCCTGGGCGGCGGCCCACTGCCTCCCTCTCAAAATTTCCCGGCGGGGGAATTTTCTAGTTCAAACTATTCCCACTTTTCCAACTATTCATACTACTTTACCTTCTTCATACACACATTCATACTTTATTCAACTCTTCAAAGACATTCATACTAATTCAAACTATTCCTACTCTTGCAACTATTCTTACTACTTTACCTTCTTCATACACACATTCATACTTTATTCAACTCTTCAAAGACATTCATACTAATTCAAACTATTCCCACTTTTCCAACTATTCATCCTACTTTACCTACTTCATACACACATTCAGACTAATTCAACCCATTCCCACTTTTCCAACTATTTATACTACTTTACCTTCTTCATACACATTCAAATCGTCATACCAGTGTAGCGTCAGCTATTCATCATAACTTAAAATATTCAACATCTCTCATACATTCATGTTATTATTCAACTCTTCAAGACATTCATACTAAATCAAATTAATCCCACTTTTCCAACTATTCATACTACTTTACCTTCTTCATACACACATTCATACTTTATTAAACTCTTCAAAGACATTCATACTTGTTCAATTCCCACTTTTCCAACTATTCATCATACTTTAACGTCTTCATACACATTCAAGTCATCATACCAGCGTCAGCTATTCAGCAGTCATCATTCACACCGCAATTTAGTAGAAATTGCATTCTCTAGTTAACATTATTATCGTCATTAATCATTTTAGTATATCATTAACATTTTACTGTTTGCCTGCTTGTTTTATGTCAATGTTAGTTTGTTTGTTGTTAAATAATTTGTTGTTCAATAAAAATAAAAAAATAAAAATTAGTGATCCCTTTAATTTAATTAAGAAAGTATCACAGGTTACATTTGATTATGATAAACACACACATTAAAATATATTATTTTTTTCATAATTTAATGAATGATTAAGGTACATTCATGATGGTTTCTTTTTTAGGCATAAGCACCTTTATTTAGACAGTGGATAGATGTTTTGAAACGGGGGAGAGAGGAGATGTGACATGCAGCAAAGAGCCGCTGGCCGGGAATCGAACCAGATTCCGCTGCGTACGTGCTATGCACTCTATGAACTCAACAATCTGCGCAACGGTTTATCACTTCTTGTACTTCCTCGGACACCGTATTAAATGAGTTGGGCCAATATTAAATGAGTTGGGCCGTGGGCGGGGTTAAATGTTGGCGGAGTTAAACATTTAACTCCGCCCACATTGAGGTCTGCGGGTCTGATACGTCAGGGATACATGTGAGAGACTGCAGTCTGCACACGCGACTCCCACTCGTGCTGTCAACACAACTAGCCTACTGAGACTGCGCAAGATTTTTTGTCGCTGTAGCAGGTTCAACTGTCACAAAGGCTAAGCAATCTTACTATGTAGTTACACTGTCATATGGACATGACGGCACTGCTCGATGGAAAGAAGTTTGTCACTGTGCTGGCTTGAAAACAGCTCCAGAGTGAGGACGTCGGGAGACGGCAGTGAAGGCAGTCGGGAACTTGCGCAAGACTTGCATTGTTTTGGCTCCCGGCTACTGTTTAGCTGTAAGCAGTCGTTGCTATGTTGTAACATAGTCATACATATGGACATAGCATTGTTTCTTTATGGATACAAAATCAAAACTACGAGGAAAACGTTTTCTCTTTTGCGGTGACTGGGAGGGACGACAGGCGCTCGGCTATCTACTGCTAATGTCTCGTACAGACCCAACCTGTGTTGCATATGTCTTGGAATTATTTTCTGAGTCCCAGGAAAGCAGATAAAACTTGCCCCAATGGGTTAGCATTGGAGCGAGTCTTGAAGGCTGCCAGGCAGGTACAGATCTCGGGCTAGGCAACGTAAATTTTTGTCTGGTTTTTTGCTTCTAATAAGTCGGGATGACCCTGGGGACAATGAAAATGGGGTAAAAAATTACCGGATTTCTCCTTTAAGAAACATCTTCTGTGAAGATCAGCACATAGAAAAGTGTTACAGCCCGACTAAAATAACTTCAACAGAAACGTTTCAGGTAGACATCTCAGGATATCAGTACATCTCCCATCTTTATACGCTGGTGTTCAACCTTATATCCTTGAGTAGCTAAATATGCAACAGCAGAACGGAGCCCTGCATATGAGAATTACAACATTAAAATACATGTTCTTACGTGAAGCCTCTCATAGGTGCACCCATTATTAATCACCGTTAGTTAAAGTGATGGTTCGGAGTAAAATGCACCCTAGGTAATTTCCACCATGTCATCCAGCCAAACACCCCCTCGGAAGCATTTTTAGCGATGGTCAGCATTGGTCAAGATAGGGCGATCAGCCGAATGGCTTAGTAATCGCGCAATGGTGCATAGTGTATATCTCGTAAATTTCCCCACTAATATTGCATGGAATGTTACCAAACTTCCACAGCAGTACACATAGGGTCCGTACTCACAAAACGAGGCATTTTAAAGTATGTAAGTACATCAGGGGTTTATTTAAAATAACACTTGCCTGATAGCTTCTACTGCTAAAGCTACGCTGTTGCGTAGACGGCACTTCCGTGTTTACCCAGCTTCTTCTTCTTCTTCGTTGGTGTTTAATGGCAGTCGGCGTTTACCCAGCTGTTTCCATGACGTGAGTTTTACGCCAGAGTATGAAAAAGTTTCGCAGATTTTTTATAAATGCTTGTATTATCCTGTCAACACTTGTCAACACTTGTCGACCTGATAATAGTAGCATTTATTAAAAAAAATTTAACGAAACTCGCGTCACGGAAACAGCTGGGTAAACGCCGACTGCAATTAAACACCAACGAAGAAGAAGAAGCTGGGTAAACAAACTTTAAAAATGCCTCGTTTTGTGAGTACGGACCCTATGTGTACTGCTGCAGAAGTTTGGTAACATTCCATGCATTATTAGTGGGGACATTTTCGAGATATTATTACACTATGCACCATTGCACTATTACTAAGCCAACCACTGCTGACCATCGATAAAAATGCTTCGAGGGGGTGTTTGGCTGGATGTCATGGTGGAAATTACCTAGGGTGCATTTTACTCCGAACCATCACTTTAATATATAACTATCTTTTGAGATGAGCACCATCTTCTTAGTTAACGTTACAAAGTTAAAAACGGTACATTTGCTGCTTCACTTACGCTTGTTAACCTCTATGGTAAATTAGCGTCAGTAGGCTAGCCGGCTAGCAGGACCTTCGATTCGTAACGTTAACGTACAATTCCAACAACAATGAAGTAACGTTCATTATCAATACGATTTAAAAGTTAGCTGAAAACAAAGAAATTGTGTTACAGTATACTTTCATGTGTACACGGTTTGTTCTTCTAAATTCTAAATCTTCTAATACTGGCCTGTATTCTATTACCGTCGGGTCTCTAACATTGGCTGGTCTCGCTGTCGCCGGAGGTAAATAAAGGCCAGTCCCTAATGGAGGTGGGGTAAGTGTCCACAGGCAGCGTTATTTCCACGCTTCCCATTCATTGTCAGCCGTGCAATGCCTTCGCGTCGTGGAGATTTTGGCTGAAGCTATATTTGAGGATTTACGGTATGTGAGAAGCCCTGCAATGCATTCGCCTGACGGCGAGTGTCTAGAGACAGTTCGCCGCCGATTCCCGCAAGCTCTCGAAAATCTTTTAAACTGACCATTGTTGATCAAAATAAAGACAGATTCAGCAACTGCATAGCTTATTTCTCGCATAAAATGTTTTCAGAAACACATTTCGGTGAACTATTGTCGTAAAATATGAGAAAGTTCCAAACGAGCCACCATGTTGGTCGGTTTGAAATCCGGGAGCAGACAGGACAGCTGTGAAAGCGATCGTCCAATCAGGTGCAGCCATGAAGTGTGTGCGTGAAGGAGAGCACCTGTCAATCATCCTCCTAGTGGCAGCCCACCAAGCGTACAATACTGGCAAGTGGTAAATGTGGAGCGGTAATTGCTGCGGAGCCAAAGAGGAGACTTTTTCCATTAATGTAACCTAGTATTTTATAGGTTCAAATAGACACAAAATCTTGTTTTTATTCATTCTACTGGTAGTCCGTTTTGCTCAAATAGAAATAGGGGCCTGTCTCTAATTCTGGCCTCCTTCCAATAAAGGCCTAGGCCGGATGCCCTTGAGTAAATAAAGGCCCGGGCCTATATAAATGGATTTACGGTACTTCCATAGAGTAAACTGATATGATATGAGCTGGAGAGACTAGTGAGAATATTCTATCAAAATTTCTGGCGACATCGTCTGTTTCAATTTGCTGCTTTTCTGCCAATACAATGCTAACGCAACTGGAGTGACGCAACTGCAGTGACAGTGTGGAAATGTTGAATCCAAATCTGTCCATAGCCATGTTTTTAAATCCTGGAAAGGATTGCATCCTGGGTTGCAGGTATGGAATCATTAAGTGAGGTGAAGTTAAGGACTGAGTAACTGTCCTCTTCAATAACCCTCCCTACAGAAGAGAGGAATGAGAGAGGATAGTAAAGAGTGAGGAAGAAGAGGATTGGGATGTGGAAAGCAGTGTCAAATGGAAAGACTAGGATGAGGGCGTTGAACTGTTTAAACAGTGGTGGTGATTAGAAGAAGGCAGACAGGAAGGGAGGCCCAGGCATTACAGCAAACAAAGACATTTCTACTAAATGAGCCGTTTCCAGTTATCAGTGCAGAGAGTAAACATTGGCGTCTTGGTGCAGGAGCTGCACTCTGTGGTTAATAACTGCCAATTAAAATCCAACAGCCCAATCCACAGTGAAGTCACAAAAGGCATAGTTACTCTACAGCAGACCGTTGTCTGAAAAGATTAACAGATGGCTTGCTGAAGTAAAATATGATATAGCTCTAAGTGTAACTTCAGTACAAATATTGTTTTACATGCATCAAACACATGCACATAATTTGCTCTAAATAGGCTCTAAATCCAAACAGCATATGAGGTAATCCCTTTCATCCACATTGTGAGTTTGGAAATCCCTCCACTTAACGAGATGCTGCAACATCTTTCACCACACAAGCTTATACCTCGACTTTGGTTCTCGCCTGCGGGCGAATGCAGCATCTGTGTAACCTGGAGATGACCACATGGTTGAAACCAGTTAAGCAGAGATGCAGGTTATGGCAGCTGGAATAGGATTTGTCCCCTGGGTACCGCCCCGGATGTAGCTCTGTCCTTAGTGTCCGCCGGGAACAGCTGGCGTAGGACACGTGCGGGGCGGCGTATGTGTGCGTGCGTGTATTAGCAGGACACAAACAAAGAGAGGGGGAGGATGTGCGCGCAATATTCTAAGGCTCAGGAGGCGTGTTACTATCACACGGGCGCTCGTGAATGAACTGGCGTTTATTCAGCGAGATCGGTCTTTTAACTGATAGTAGACGCTTACTGAGCTCGCGAATATGGCTGAGGTTAGTCAAAAACACTGTTACAGAAATCAACCCAGTGACGTGGGTACACAATCAGCATTCAAATACAACACGGAAAGCAACGGACTCGGCGGTCCGTGATCAAAACTTAAAACATGTTAACAAGAATTACAAGCATATCCTACATTATCGAATCTCTGCTTCTGCCCAGACAAATAGCCTCTTACTTTTGTCGATGTGAGATGCGTTGATGTGAGGTTTCCGTCCCGTGCAGTGATGGCGTTTCTTGTTGTTCGCGAGCGCTCGTTCAGCGCCGGCTCCAATTAGTTGAAGAAAACAGTTAATATTTCTTCCTTCTGCAGGCAACAATAAAAATCGCAGGGCTCTGCGATTAAGTCAGCTGATTTCAGAAAACAACGGGTCGTAGTTCCGTTCTGCTGGCAGCTGGGACGAAGAAAGTGTTTTTCTTCCTTCCGCGGGTAAACAGGAGGGTCGCGCTGTCGCGGCGATCTCCTCAGGATCCAAAGTGATAAACAAAAGAAAAATAAAACGAGTAGAGAAAAAGAGGGGTAAAACGGTCTGTTGCTCGTCCAGCGAGTTTGGGGGAAAGACTGCGGCCTAGGACAAAGGAAACGCTGCAGGCGTAATGTTCACCTCCTGTTGTAACGTGTGTCATGGTGGAGAGAGAAAGTTCTTCAGGCGGCGCAGGAATATATAGCTTACGGCTGCTCCCGGGGACCCCCTGGGGTTACCTGTGGTTGTCAGCCAATAGGGCACCAGTTGTGTGACGTTGCACTTCGCACCCAGGTGCGAGGTGACACTAAAATGGTGGTTGTAGTTTTTTGACCGCATGTGAGGGCTTCTATAGGCCGCATTGTGTAGTCCCAACGGTGAGGTCCCAACATCAGTGTATATTTCCGATTTAATTGAATTAAATGTTATTTAAAGTGTCATATCACAACATACGTTATCTCAGGACACTTAACACATTGAGCAGGAATAGAATATGCTCAAGATTTTCCAGATTTTCACCAGGAGCAAGCATTACAGTGACAAGAAAAAACTGGCTTAACAGACTTTTAGGCAGAAATCTGCAGCAGACCAAGATATTGGGTTCCATCTGCATTTGGTGTTGTAAGTAGTTTTAGTAGTAGTAGTATCAACAGTAGTAGTAGTATTAACAGTTGCAGTAGTATCAACAGTAGTAGTCCATGGCAGTGGAGCTACAATATGGTGTTTCCATTATCAGGCCAGTTAGCGGTCTGCATCGTTCAGGACCTCAGCGGAATCTGCTGGACCAGAAAGCCTAGCCCGACTCCCAGTAGTAGTCCAGTGACAGTAGAGATGCTGATTTCAGTCAATTTCAGCCGCCTTAAAAACATTAGCAGTAAGAGTCAAACAAGACCACGATGTCAGTGCAGTCAGGATCAGGTTCCACCCCAGTTCAGGGAGACCCACTCCGGGGAACATAGAGAGAGAGAGAGAGGCTGGCTCAAGGCCAACGTGAGTCACTCTACAGACTGGTCTATAGTCAGCAGCTCCGGGAGACCACCACACCAGGAGGAGACTGATCTGTAGTCAGCAGCACCACTATACCAGGAGGAGACTGGTCTGTAGTCAGCAGCTCCGGGAGACCACCATACCAGCAGGAGACTGGTCTGTAGTCTCTACATCCTGGTACTCTGGGCTGAGAGCACACTGGACGCTAGTGTCTCACTCTCGCCCCATTGAGGAACAAGTGGTACTGCAAGACAGGGCAGCCGGATTTGCTGGTTGGCAGTAGATATATCTGTTATACATAGAGATACTGTAAGAACACGTGCTAATAACAGTGTACATCACTACTAAAAAACAAAGGACCTGACTCATCTGCTGCCCCTCTTGGGAGGACAACATTGTTTTTTAGTGGATTTCAAAATGCTTATGACCAAAATAGATTTAATATGAATGTGTTTTGTCTCTACTATAGTATTTGGGTGATTTCTGCTTTCTCAGTCATGATATGAAATGAGCCAGAGAGGGATTTGTAGCCCTGTCTGGAGGAGTTTAGGCCTCTGACAGAAGAAGAAAGTGTGTTTAAAAACCAACCTACTGATGTTACTATCAGCACACTTTCCCCGCTGTGGGAATAATGAAGGACTATCTTATCTTAAATACACATGCAAGGCAAGCAGCTTATTCATATTTTTTGGGGGGATTGTCCTAAATCCTATAGCAGCTTAGCTTTTCTGATGACTGATCAGTTATGCTGTTTTCTTTGTTAATTTGTTATGACTGCACCTCCACTTTGACCCTCACGTAAACACATTTTGAATTCATTTTCTAAATAGATTAATAGTAACAATAAATGATAAAAGGACAAGTTATTGTCTTTGAACATAACGTGTTCAGGGCTCAACAGCAATGTTTAAAAGTGGTTTCCAGACAACCAGGCATCAACTTTTATCAGCTGAAACTAAAAATATTGTTGCCTTTTTAACGTCGCCTCATATTTCAACACAGTCTGATGTTTGTGAAATAGTTCTGAAATTAATGTCCAATTATTCATGTATATGGAAAGAATGTTCCTTCATTTTCGTGTCACTCAGCACGACTTTCAACTTGAAGTATTTCGATTGGAAATATCGTTGGTGTCTGCACAATATAGACAGCTCAACATTACACTAGAAAACCAATGTGTTGTTGCATAAACCTTATAGTTAGGTTCATGTAAACCATCACAAATGTGTCACTTCACAACAACACTGTGTTGGACCCACACTTAACCTGAGTGAGCTGAATGTCCCTGTAAATGAAACAAATATAGCAATATCAGTTACTAAGACACGATGATCACCAGCTTAATACAGAAAATGGAACATAAAGGAATCAAGCTCCAGTGCTTGTGTAGAACTGCGGTTCTGTCAGGAGTGGTTAGATGGTGAAGACTTTGTCTTGGTGACAGGTTAGTCAAACATATTCATCTGCTTCACCATCATCTCTATGAAAGATGTGCAGCCTAGTTTGATTATGGTTCTGATTGTGACAGCAATATTTAAAGATCATGCAAAGCTGTTGCTCACCCTATTTTCATATATGAAAAAATTTAATTGGTTGCCAATGGCAACCTGTCGACCCTTGCTGTCAAGACCTGTGTCTGTATGTCATGTTGGTTGTGAACGCCCCATGACTCTTCTCCAACAAACTACACATCAAAGAGCAGCGGGTCAAACAGTGAGGCACAGCCCTTTGATGAATGGCCCTTTGGCAGTAATGATGGCTGGAGCTGAGAGACAAATTGAATTGTAGGCCAACGCAGCAGATATGTAGGGAGGGAAGAACAGAGTGGGTGTTCTTTCCTTTTATCAGATGGGTTTCAACTATAAGGGTCTGTGGTGGAGTCAGCAGCCACTGAAAGCCTTGGACTGCTCACAATAGACTGGAGACAACACACTGGAAACCATGGGACTGCTGAAACACCTGAGAGTATCAATCCATCGAAAATCATCAATGATGGTTTCCATAATCTATGAAACCACCAGTTCACTCAAATTACTTTAAAACTAACATCCATTTTCAGAAAGAGTGTCTGAGTAACAGAGATGGAAGTATTGAGTTCCAGCTTCCACCAGTGTGAAGTGCAGAGATGTAACGCTTAGATTATCATTTTCAGGCCTGGGCTAAGGAGGATTTGGAACAATTATTTTATTGAGAGCTTGGTTTCTTCACTTCACTTCTTAAGTAGAGTGATAAACAAATGGGCTATGAACCACAAATACTCAAACTGCTCTGGCCATGAAAATTTATCACAAAAATCGCTCCACTTCAGAGGAAGAAGAAAACAGCTATAAACACAAATTCGAACTACTCTAGCTAGGAAAATGTATAACAAAAATCACTCTGGCACAGAACAAGGGGAGACGTGGACTATAGGACACATGAGGAAAATGGGAAACAGGTGGGAACAAGGGAAGACGTCACTGGTGACACATGAGGAAGGGCATGTGACCTGAAATGAGAGGAGAGTTACTTTACAAAATAAAACAGGAAGTTCACGAGACACAAAACCCAGGACAAGAGACCCCTTTAAAAAAGTTAAAGTTTTACAGAATTATCTTTCCAACAAATTAAAAAAAGGACAATTGGGAGTCACATGACGCGGTTGGTGAAGATGGCTGCCTGAACCGAGGCTCCGGCTAGCATCATTCTACTTATCCTGTAGCTATTGCTTTTAATATTGATAGAGACGTGTTTTACACTTGGAAAGTCTTTTGATTGATATAAGATGGCGAAGCAGCTGAAAAGTGGGGACATTAAGAAGCATCTGTTGCGGTCTCAGCAAAGTCAAGAGGACGACGGCGGCTGCTCTGGCAGCCATGATGCGTCGGCAGTTGGTCAGGATATTGCTAACATCTACACGACACTGCAAAAAATATCCAACGATTTAGCCGGCCTCGAGGACATTCGGCGGACCACATCCTTGGTTAATGTTAAATTAACCCCACTGATAGCGCGAATGGGGGATGTGGAGAAAAGAGTGGAATGGCTGGAGGGTGCCGATAAAGAAAGGCAGTAGTTGCTAGAAGCCAACCCCGTCGCCATGGGTGGAGGTGGATGACCTCCGCGACAAACTTGAAGATATGGAGAACCGCAACAGGCGCAATAATCTACGAGTGGTGGGTGTTCCAGAAGGTAAAGAAAGTGGGGATATGGCGGTGTTTGTGCAGAAACTACTGACATCTGTGCTCGACTGGGAGGATGACGCGCAGCCGCCGGAGATCGACCGGGCGCACAGAGCTCCGATACCACGACCAAACCCGGGGGAGAGACCGCAAACAATCCTGGTTCGCTTTCTGCGTTCAGCCGACAGAGAGCTCATCCTACTGTACTGCACTGTACGGAATAAACCTGACCTGAGCTGGGAAGACAACCTCATTATGATCTTCCCGGAATTTTCACGAGCAAGAAGAAGGCTTTACACGAGATGAAGTTCGCTCTCCTCTACCCTGCTATCCTGCGGATCGACTACAATGGAGTGCAGAAGAGATTTGACGACCCGAAAAAAGCGTTGGAATATGTTCAGAGGGTTTCGGTGTAAAGATTGCTTGGAGAAGACCAGGACCAAAGAAGTTTCTTTTTATTTTATTTTGAACTATTATCCTCAGGTGTAAAACACGGTAAGCTAAAGGAGGTAAACTGATTAAGGGGGCAAGGGGAGCAATGGGGAGACGGACTTTGGACACTGTGCACAAATTCATTTTTGGTTTTCATTTTTATGTGCACTGTTTCATTTTATTTTTCTCTCCTTTCATTTTCCTCTCCATTCCCCTGGGATGATGATGTGGTCGGCTATGGGGGGAAGTCACTTAGTCAATCGACGATCATGGACCGTCAAGTGTGTTCTTTTCGAGGGAGAAGCGCAGGGTTCAGTGTTACGTGCTATGTCTTGGTGGGGGGGTTGTTCGGGATGGAAGGGTTTACCAGGTTAGGTATCATAAGCATGTAGCGGTGGGGTGCCTTTTTCATTTGTGTATGTATTTCTAACATTTGTGTATGACTGCTAAATTAGGATTAGGATGCCCAGGTGGAGATTTAATTCCTCTCTTTTGCAAGAATCTGAGTTTAAGGAGGCACTAAGAAACCAAATTAAAGAATATGTTGAGTTGAATGTACCAACAGCGCCCTCTGCAGGGATTGCTTGGGAAGCCCTGAAAGCGGTACTGAGAGACTTTGTTATTCAGCAGGCTTCATATAAGAAAGAAATGAGGTCTGCAAAACAGGCTGAAATTGAAGACAAAATTAAGAAGATTGAGAGTAAGTTAAAAAAGAATTGTAATTATGAGGATCTTCGGACTCTAACACAACTTAAATATGATTATAACTGTATACTTTCACAAAAAGTGGAGTTTTCGCTATTCAGAATGAGACAAAAATATTATGAGTCAGGCATAAAGCAGGGAAATTATTAGCTAATTGTATAAAACAGAAATAATTATCATCTATTATTTCGGCCATTAGATCAGAGGAGGGGGAACTAAAAGCAAAATCTCTAGATATTAATATGTTTAGAGAGTACTATGTGAATTTATATACAGCAGACTCTCCACCAAATGAAGAGCCAATGGAAGCATTTTTCAAAAGAGTGACCCTTCCCAGATTGTCTGATTTACAAAAGTCAGATCTCGACCGCCCGATAACTAGTGAAGAAATTATGAGGGTAATTAAAGGACTACCAAGTGGAAAGGCACCGGGGCCAGATGGCTTCACAGCTGAATTTTTTAAATGTTACATCTCTGAACTAACTCCTTTGCTACTCAGTATGTACAAGGAGGCATTTGTGAAGGGGGAGTTACCAGATACTTTATCAAAAGCCTTGATTACACTTATTCTTAAAAAGGATAAGGATCCATGTGACTGTAAGAGCTATCGCCCGATTTCTCTTATCCCATTAGATATCAAGATTTTGTCTAAAGTTCTTGCAAACAGGCTTAAGAAGGTAATGACCTCGATTGTGCATGAGGATCAAGTAGGTTTTATTCATATACGTAACTCGGCTGATAACATTAGACGTTTTATTAATATTATGTGGGCTGTCTCAAATTCAAATTCGCCAATTGCTGCTGTGTCACTCGACGCCGAAAAAGCGTTTGACAGGGTGGAATGGAGATTTTTGTTTCGGACATTGGAAATATTTGGCTTTGGGGGAATTTTTACTAAATGGGTGCATCTATAAACAGCCAGAGGCAGCAGTACAAACTAATGGGTACACATCTCCATATTTTGAGCTGGGTAGAGGTACACGTCAGGGGTCACCACTTAGCCCTCTGCTGTTCTGCTTAGTGATGGAACCTTTAGCAGCCGCGATTAGGGGTGATGATAATTTTCCGGGAGTGACGTTTAACGATTCAGTCCACAAGTCACTGATGTATGCGGACGATATTCTTTTACTGGTATCTGACCCTGTGGTATCGTTACCCTCTTTGTTAAATACAATTAATACCTTCTCAAAGTTCTCAGGATACAAAGTGAATTGGGATAAATCAGAGGCTCTCCCCTTAATGAAGTTCTGTCCGACAACTCTATTCCAAGCAGGCAGATTCAAGTGGCCCACGCAGGGGTTAAAATATTTGGGTATCCCCCCCCCCCCCCTCAATTTGACAATATTAAAGTAAATTTTGACCCTCTAATACAGAGACTGGATATCAATGTAAAACGGTGGTCGCCACTATACTTGTCCTTATGGGGAAAAGTCAATGTAATCAAAATGAACTGTGTCCCTAGGATTAATTATTTACTTCACTCTCTCCCATTAGAAATTCCGAACAGTTACTTTAAAAGATTTGATAGCCTATTTAAAACATTTCTTTGGAATGGGAAGATTGCCCGTATGAAGAAATTACAAAGGCCCGTTAATAGTTGTGTCTTAGGGTTCCCAAATTTCTTGTATTATTATTATGCATTTAGCTTGAGACATCTGGCCCACTGGGCACTACCTCCGGAGAGAGCCCCCCCATGGTACAACAGGGCTCCAGAGTGTGACCATTTTGGTCGCATATGCGTGCAAAATTTTGGTGCACCTAACGCTGCTCTGGTGAAAAAAAAAATCATAAGCGCAGCATCTCCTTGTGTTCTCCTGATGGCATCGTGGTCTAAACCAATAAGAGACAGAGCTCGGGCGGGTCCTTACCTCTGATTGGCTGTGGTCCTTTTCACTGCTATAAATTGTGTCAGTTCGAAAAATGCGAGCGAGCTGAGCTGAGCGCTTCGATTTTCTTTGAAAATGAAGAGAGGCTCCCGACCAGACCGGAGTGCGGTCAGAATTTGCGTTTGTGGAAGAGTCAACAACATTTCGCATCGAGATGTTGAAAAAGCGCAATATGTCCAAAAAGCATACTACATGCTGTGATAAGTGTGTTAATAAAGTGGCCCCTAATCCAGCTGCATTTCAGCGTCAGGCTGTATCAATCAGGTCCGCTGAGGAATCTGAAATGATTATAAAAGGCAACGTCGGATACAATATTGCAAAGTAGGAGTTGCCGTTCACTAAATTTAAGTCCGAAATTATTCTGATGAAAAAAAATGCGGACCCACTAAAGAACAAGACAGCTGCGGAGGTTGGAAACGCCTCGTACACGTCATTCATGATTGACGGCGACACAGACGTCTCTACGAAGGAGTGCGTTATTGTCTACTGCCGCATTTTGCGTAAAGGGAGTCCGGTCAACATGTTAATTGCACATGTCGAGGTGGAGCATGGACACGCACAGTGTTTGAAGGCATGAGAGATCATGAATAGGAAATTGTATAGTAGCCTATTCCTAATATTATTATTAAAAATGAATAGCCTAAGTAAAAATATAAGTAGGCTAGGCTAACATCACATAAACTGTTTTCCATTTGCAATCTATAGGGTCATAGGCGTAATTTATGGGGGGGATGGGTGGGTTGCAACCCACCCAATAATCCAAACCAGCCACGACAACCCACCAAATATGATATCATAATTATTGATATTGGATGTTAAGCATTATAATCACAACAGTGTGGTAGATTTTCTCAATTTACCAGTAAAAAATAGTGACGTTTGTCTGTGCCCCCTCCCGCTCTGAGATTTGGTTTCGCCCACCTTGCTCAGACCTGCGCTTCTCTCCTGTCTCTCCCGGTCTCTCCCCGCATCAGCGGTGGTATGAAGAAAGCACGCGGAAAAAAGCAAAAGATAAAAGTATCTTCCCAACAGGAGTTAGCTACTGCTAGGGCTCCAGTGCCACCACTCACGAGTCAAATCATGTTACTGAACAAAAGTTAGTCCCCCCCCCCCAGCCGGCGAGTTCACATACGTCGCTACTCGCCCGTTACTCGCTTTGTCGCTGAATTCTACTCGCTGGCAAGAAAAAACTCACTGCCGCTGGCGGCTAGTTCAAGCAGCAACTCTCTGTGGAACTCTCTATTGACGTCAACTGTCAATCATCTCTATTCTACATTGTGATTGGTACTCGCTTCACTCGCATCGCAGAAAGTCAAAGTTATTTTCTCTCCGTCCCCGCCCACATCGCATCGCCTGTCCTGGCCACATTCCGCTAGAACACATTCACATTCACATTCAGTCGCTCAGAGATGGGAGAGTGGCAACGTATGTGAACATGGATTTAGTCAGAACCAAAACACCAAGGAAGGCTGAGGAATAGTCACCCACTTAGATTATTATTATTATTAATAATAATAATAATAATAATAATAATAATATGAATAATAAACTAATTGTGTTTAAGTCATTTTTGTTTTAATCTTTTCTTGAATGCTTAAACTCCTCAACCCCATTTAGTATGTCAACATTTGTATCAGAACCAGCAGTTTGTAAGAAATTGGTTAGTAATTGATATGTCATATTTTGTTTCTCAGAATTCACCAAATTTATGCATTAAAATGAAATTATTCAAAATGTTCTCCCGAGGGGGCATGCCCCCGGACCCCCCGAGAGGATCGCAAGCCCCCCCACCATAGTCTCCTAGATCCTGTGGGAAATACAAACCCATAATCGGGACAAAATACTTAAAGTTAGAGGTAATTAAGGACCATGAGTCCTAAAAAGAACACTTGCACACGCTTTAATGTGTATTCTGTACAAGTTCAAGAACCATTCTTATGCATTTTCTAAGTCGGTCATCTTTATTTTAGGCACAAACTATATATTTGGGCTGGTAAACCCAACCTGTCACAGTATATCAGAGGCGGAAATCTCAGCCCCCCCAATGTTCAACTCAAAGTTACGCCCTTGTATAGGGTAGTGACCTGTATGATCTTTTTATTCTTGAGGAATTTATGCTGCCACAAATCAAGCATTTACTTGGGCATCAGTGTGCAGATTGGCTAGAGAAAATGGTTGCGCTGGATGCTGATGGTGCTGCGGTTAACCTAGGCCATAAGGGGGTGTCATTATGTAAAAGGAGAGCGATAAAAAGGTGACTTTTTGGCGTTAAAGGCGACGCGATGAAAAATATGGGTGCACCTAAATTTTGTGCTGGTGCACCTAAAAAAAAAAGTTAGGCGCACCAGTGCAACCAATGCAAAAAGTTGGTCTGGAGCCCTGTACAATATAGAACAGTCGGCATGTGCTCCTCTTCCTTTAATTCATTGCTTGTCCACCAATTTATCTAAAGAAATGAAGGCTCACCCAGTCATATCTCATCTGCAGAGAGCATGGAAGAGGGTATCCGGACTGATAAAGTTTGATCCCTATTTAAATAGTGCCTCTAGCATTTGGCGTAATCCTAAATTGAATATTAACAAAACAACTTTTATCTGGAAGGAGTGGGTCGAAAAGGGTATCCTTAGATTAGAACATTTATACAGCTCAGACACTTAAATCATTTGATGAAAACAACAATATGATTTACCTCATACTCAATTCTGGAGATATTTACAATTACGCCATGCTTTTCAAACAATTTTGGGGTCGAGACTTCAATCCCCAAAGCCAGCAGATAAGTTACACACAATTCTCAAGGTGTTTGGAAGAGGTCATGAAGCAGCTAAATATTATAAGATGCTGATGGAGTCTGGAGGAGATGGAGGTGTGTCGGCCCTTAGACTTATCTGGGAAAGAGATTTAGGGGTATCATATGATGAACAGGATTGGGTTTCAATTTGCGGTAATTATCGAATAATGTCAAGGGATATGAGAGTGAGACTTATTCAATTTAAAGTTCTAAACCGTTTCTATTGGACACCGAGTAGGCTTTTCAGACTTTGTTTAAAGGATGCAGCTACCTGCTGGAAGTGTGGTATGGATGAAGGTACACTGGTACATACTCTATGGTCATGCCCCAGGATTAATCAATATTGGAAGAAGATTCACTGTTACATAACCAATGTTATAAAAGGGCAATATGTGCTTTGTCCTAAGTTATACATATTAGGGGACTGCAAAGTGTTGTCTGCATTTCTGTACCCACTGAAGCACTGGATACAAACTGCTATTATGGTTGGACGACAAATCATTCTTAGGAACTGGAAGAAACCAGGAGAACCACCTATTCAGGAATGGATGACTGAATTAGGAAAAGTGTCTGCATACTAAAGGATGTCATATAGGATGCAGGACAGGACAGAAAAATATTTCCAAAAGTGGGACATGTACCAGTCTAAGGAGGTGAATGTTGTCATTATGCTCTCTTCCCCCCCCCTTTTTTTGTTTTCGTTTTGTCTGAGTTTTATTTTTCTCTATTCTACAATGTGTTTATTTTTCCTTTTGTAAGTCACCGTAAGAAGTGAACCACTCTGTATGTAGGCTGAACCCTTCTGGTTATGGGGTGGGGGTGGGAGGAGTTGAGTGTTTGTTGCTACAGTTTTGTTTCTGTATGTTGTGTTGTATTATTGCCTATACTAAAAAAGAATAAAAATTGCAAGTCATAAAAAAAAGGGACAATTGCATTGCCCAAACTCTTCCCCAGAGAATGACAGGATCACCTGTTCAAATGCATAATTACAACCTAGTTGAACTTCATGTCGAGAGGCAGTTCTGCTTGAGACACTGGGAAATATGTTTTAAACACTAAGGCTAGTTAAAGAAATAATAAAAAAAAGCAGGACTACACAGTGAAATCGGACGGGGATCAGTGGGTATGACGAGGAGATAGGATTGCTAAATTCTATTTAGGTCAAGATGCAGTTGCAAATGCTCTGCCCTTTTCTCTGGAGTGTTCCAACAGTGTAAGCTATTTCTCTGAGTGACAGAAGATGCAATTGCAACATGTGAACCATGTGAATTCAGTCTGTGTGTGTACAGGGTAGGACATGTACTACCGTTGATAATAAAGTCGCACAGTTTCGCTGTCATTAACTCTAAACACAGAAATGATGGATGGTCATGGTTAAGTGTGTGTGTTTATGTGTGTGTTGCTTCCTGAAACATTTAACTGGTTGTACTACAGCGCAGACACACCAACACTCCCCAGTGCTCTTTATCCTCTTGCATGTGGTCGCCACGGCAACTGTACACAGAGGCTACCGCTTATTCCCCTCCCCCTTCCCTCGCCATGCCTCGTCTTCTGCCCTTATCTGAATTAAAGGCGTGTGTTTGCTTTCTATGTTATTACTATCAGGGTCTGACTTGTTAATCCTTACAAAGATTACAGCAATTTAAGAAAGGAGAGGATTAGGAAGAGGGACAATGGGGTTATTTATCTAATATTGACACTGACAAATGTATTGTTGGTTGGATGAGGTAGTTAATGTCAGACTAGCCAATTAACCATCTATTTAAACCTAAAGCCATAAGACACTTACTGTATATTTGTGGGTTTATTTGTCCTCCGTCCTCACACAATGCACAGCCATATGGCATTACTGGTGCTACTGGTGCTTCGTTACCAGTGCTTTGTTACCGGTGCTGTATCATGTTGGTAAGATGTTATAGACCACCATCTGCTCCTAAAAATGCATTGTCTTCCCTTATTAAATTTTTATCACAACTGAAATATAACAAATTACTTTTGGTGGGAGATTTAAACTGGGACTGGCTCATGCCTGTCTAAGACGAGCTGGGGTCCGTTTCACAAAGCAGGTTTAGTGAAAACCTTGAGTTAGTTAACCCTGAGATGAGGGAAACTCTGGTTTTTCAGTTTCACAAAGCCAGTTCAGCATAAATCTGAGTCAGTTACCCGGGTAACATGCTCCGTGAACCTAACCTGCTCACTAGCAGGTTTGCTTCAACAAACCCTGAGTTTCTCCCTACATGTCTCCGCCTTTTTCCGGAATCTGAACCAACTCTGAAAAATTGTGCCGTCCTTTCATCGTCAGCCTAATCGATATGGAAATAAAAGTGATTCTAGCAGCTTTGCGTCGGGAGAGGATTTTGATTACCTTTCCTTTCAATCACATAAGATATTATATAAACAATATTCTCCGACATTTTCAACATTTCATATCGCAGACATAATCCGCAACCAGATTCTTTGCGGAGGTAGTGTTTTTGAGAACAGGAGATTTATGAAATGTTTAAGTACATTTCTGTGTTGAAATACCTGCTTATATTTCTGTTTAATATGTGAAATATGATTAAAGGAGTCATCACCAGGAAATCGCAATTTCTCTTGTTAAAACATGCATATCTGTGTTTGATCTCAGTTGAAACTTGCCTGAAAGGCTGGAGTTTGAAAGTGGCGCCGTTTTTTCGCTTCTGCTCTTTTTCCGTACAGGAATAGCACACAAGGGTGTGCATTCCTAAAGCACGAGATTTTGATTCTGCGCCTACGGTGACGTCACCGTGGAGGCTACTTGCATAAGCCCACCCCTCTTTCACCACCCAACCCCGCCCCGTCCGCTACCTGAAATCGCCGAAGCGCCGCCATTAGAGAACAGCAAGATGTCAAAACGTCGTTCACATGTAAAGTGTGCGGTGGTTGGTTGCCACAATCAACATCCAAGTATTTTTAATATCCCTGCGTCGGCAGATCAATCCACCAGGGACCAGTGGGTCAATTTTATATACAACGGCAATGTTCCTGGGACCCTCCCTGCCGCTCTTCATGTCTGTGGTAAACACTTTACCACAGACTCCTTCACGAACCTGGGCCAGTATCAGGCACAGCTGGCTACAGCGCTACGGCTAAAAAAGGGGGCGATTCCGACCATCAGGGACACACCTGCAGCGCAGTCGGTAAGTGTTGTGTAAGATTATGCTTTATAATGTCTGAGACCCTGAAGTGACGGTATACCGCTGTCTGTTTGGCAGAAAGGGCACCAGCTAACTGCTAATCGTGCTAACACAGAGACGTCCTGCTGTAAACGTGTCTCTTCAACCGTCTCTGGCTCTTCACTCTCCGGTTCGGGTTCCGACTCTGGTTCGTACATAAATGCCTGAATTCCGTAAGGTTCGTCATTTAGTGTGTGCGCCATGACAGGGGGCTGTTTATATTTTGGAGTCTGCATGCAGGCAAGCCCCCCCGGCTCTGTCCTTCCTGCGGCGAATCAACGCGCGCCTCATTACATATTATACAATGCACATCCGGACCAGTCAAAACCTCGCGCGTAATCTCGCGTGATAAAATCGCGGTACGAAAAAGGGTCAGAACAAGCTCAATGTTTGATTAAATTTTTTTTTTTTTTCTAATAAGTTTTACGAATTGATCCAAAGCGATCCAAGGGGGGCTGGATACGTATAAAACCAGGTTATGACTCCTTTAAAATCATATGCCTAAGTCAACGTATTTGCGCAATATTCTTATGCTTAATTTTCAACTGAAGCCACTTTCTTTCTGTGCCTGGGGGGGATTACACCCAATAAAAATAATAATTCATTTGTTGCGCTACTTTATGAACTACGGGAATTGAACCGCTGTCACCTTCACCATAGGCAGCATTGCTAACCATTACACCACAGTGTCCCTGTGCAAGTCTGAAAATAAAGACTTATTACCTTTAGATCAATAGACTGTTTCATTCAGTTATACACATTAGATCGGGCAGTAATTGTCTGCCACGCCAACTATGGCTACTTTGCTGCAGTTACGGTGCTCCGCTTTCTCAGGATGAGCTCGTTTTCTACATAAACACTCAGTAATATCTAATGACGCTCTCCCCGTTGCCATGGTGAATTGTAGTATCGGAGCTCCATTGATGATGGCTTTGTAGAGTCAGCAGGCACGCGCGTAACTCAGAGTTTACATACTCAGAGTTGACTGAACTAATTCAAAACCGCTGTTCTGAAACTGAAAACTCAGAGTTGCCCATCTCAGAGTTGTTCAACTCAGAGTTCAGGGTTAGGTTCAGAGTTTGTTGAACCTGCTTTGTGAAATGGGCCCCTGAAAGCACAATGTGATTCTCTTAACCTCACACAATTAATTAATTCCCCTACCAGACCTAACCCCAAATGTTCCAAAAAAGCAACACTCATTGACTTAGCTTTAACCAACATGCCTTCCAAATAGATGTGTTTCCAAATGATCTGAGTGATCACTGTGTGATAGCGGTCGTGAGAGACATGAAAATGTTTGTTGAACAAGCTTTCTTGCATGATCTTTATCATTTTGACTGGGAAAGGATTGCCCTTTTTGATGATGTTGAATTGGCTTGGAGTTACTTTCATGAAAGTTTCAGTCATATCATTAACAAACATGCCCCCCTGCGCAAATTCAGAATTAAAGGTTGGGATAATCCATGGTTTACAACTAAACTAGCAGAAGTTCTGCATGGGCCGAGCACGTAAAGCAGGCTTGGAAACTGACTGGCTTTATTTTAGACAATTAAGAAATAAATTTACCTCTCTTCTCCGAAAAACAAAGGCTGAGTTTTGCTTGTCCATGACTACTGAAAGTCTGAAAAATCCAAAGAAATTTTGGAAAGCAATTACATCTTTGTCGTCTACCTCTAACTTAGTTAATCTTCCTTCTAGTATGCTGATTGATGGCAGCAGATTAACTCATAGAACAGACCTGTTAAATTGTTTCAACAAACATTTCATTTCCTCTTGTTTAACTCTAAAACTCCCTCTAAACAACCCACACCTAGTGAAAAGGCCTCCAATGACCCTCTTCTGGTTGATTGGAACCCTGGTAATGTTCAGGCTTTTAATTTCTCACCGTGGTTGCTAAAGCTCTCAAAGACCTTGATCCTAAAAAAACACCAGGACCAGCTATGTTGGAGCCACTGTTATTAAAACTGGAATCTGAAATTGTAGCTGTTCCATTGTGTTACAATATCTTAGTTTGTTGACAAATGTAATTCCAAAAGTCTGGAAATCTGCGTTTGTTATCCCCCTCTTGAAAGGAGGAGATCCAAATATTTTAAACAATTATAGGCCTATTTCTAAACTGTCTGTTCTGGCTAAGGTACTTGAATTTCTTGTCGGTGAACAAGTAAAAGAATACCTGGCCACTAATTCTATCTTGTCGATTTCCCAGTCAGGATTTCGCAAAAAACATAGTACCACCACTGCATCCTTGAAGGTTATACATGACATTTCTGAAGCCTTAGATAATGAGCAGTGTTGTCTTTCTCTTTTTATAGACTTTTCTAAGGCCTTTGATACTGTGGACCATGACATCTTGACTGAACGTCTTACAGCAACTGGTTTTTCTGTACATGCTGTTGGATGGTTTGCAAACTATCTTAAAGACAGAAGCCAGGCTGTCCAATTAGAAGGTGTCTCTTCTGACGTTCAGTTTGTCCACAAGGGGGTGCCTCAAGGCTCAGTACTAGGCCCTTTGTTATTTACTTTGTATATAAATAATATTGGAATGAATATTCCAAATGCAGCCTTTCATTTTTATGCTGATGACACAGTCATATATTGCTTTGCACCCACGCCTGCAGAAGTGTTTGCATATCTGCAGAATGCATTCAATTCAACTTGTTCTAAATGCAGATAAAACAAAACTTCTGTTTTTCACTAATTCTAAATTAGCAAGATCAAGTCAGTCTGTCATTGTTACCAGTAATGGTCAACAAATTGAACTTGTTTCTACTTTTAAATATATGGGGTTCTTGATTGATGATTGCTTGTCTTTTAAGGCACATATTCAGTATACTGTAAAGAAGCTGAAGCTTTTACTAGGATTTTATTTTAGAAATAAGTCTTGCTTTTCCTTTAGGGTGAAACAGAAACTGGTGGAGTCAACCTTTCTTCCGATTATTGATTACGATTATGTGTTATATATGAATGCCTCTGTTCAATGCCTCCACATGCTGGATAGTGTGTATCATGGTGCTCTGAGGTTTATTACAAACTGTGGAGCTCTAACTCATCATTGTATCTTATATAGTAATGTAAATTGGCCATCCTTATATGTGCGCCGTATCGGCCATTGATATGTGCTGATTTACAAGACTATTCTTAAGATGATTCCATCTTATTTATCACCCCTTTTAATTTTAAATAGTAGGACCTATAGGGCCCTAGTTTCGTAGACCAGGCGCAGTCAGCTTTCAGCGCACCTGCGCCGCGCCGACGGGGTGTGTCCGCCTGGACTTTGCAAGTTTCGTGGATAGCGCAGGCTCGCGCAGGCACACCTCCCGTCTCGCCCACCGGCGCAAGTGGGAAAGAGGGAGGAGAAGAAGGCGTGAGTGGGAGACGAGGAGGAGACGAGGCGTGGACTGGGATTAATACAGCCGATTCAGATCTTCACCAATCAAATGAGCTCCTCTCCTCACCTTTAATGCGTTAGGGGAGGTTCAGTGCAAGATCCCTCACTTGACAACCCGATGACAGAAGCAGCGCCGCCGCTGCCACCACGCGCATCACGCGCTGTGCGCGCGTATTATAATAATAACAATGCCGATATTATAAAAAACAGGAGAGAGAGAGGGAGATGTTTTGGTCCGAGAGGCTGAGTTTCCGTTACGCGTGCCATCCGCCTTTGATCTGACGTCAGATGTGACGGGACAATCTATATAGATATAAATTCACGTGTTGATTCAATTAGTTGCATTAAATAGTGTTTGTTGTGATTATTTATTGCATTTAAATGTGCCTGGAACTGTGAAAACCTGCTTGTGAGGTCTCGGTGACGTGTGCGCACTGCGCGCCGGTCCACCAAACTTCCGATCCGCCAGCTGTGATTCGCATTGAATCAATGGACTTTATTTACGCCTTGCGCCTTGCGCTGAAAGTAGACCAGGTCGGAGCTGGCGAGCTTTCAGCGCAGTCTCGGCGAGGCTTTTTGCCACGAAACTTCCGCTACGCCAAGCTGAATCTGTGACGCCTCCCCGTGCTGCGCCGCCACACCCATCTTGGCGCAGGCGATCCACCAAACTGCCAAACTGACGGTGCCCAAGGCTGCGCGGGTCGAAACTTGCACTGCGCCACCCTGCGCCGGTCTACGAAACTAGGGCCCATAGTCTCCGTTCTCAGGACTTATCATTTTACTGTTCCTAAGGTCAGAACAGAAATGGGGAAGAAAGCTTTTAGATTTTCTGCTCCGAGTACATGGAACAATTTGCAGTCAGAGCTCAAACTCCAAAGTCTGGTATCCCTCAATGTATTTAAGTCCATGATAAATTCCATTACATCCAGGCTTCTGGAGTGTAAATGTTTGATTTGATTGCAAATGTTTGACCAATCTTGTAAATTCTCTTAACTCATTTTGAAAAATCAATTGTTATTTGTATTCTAATTGTTTGTTTCTTTTTTTGTCTATGATTAATGTGACAAAACGTGCTGCCAGTCTTGGCCAGGTCTCTTGAAAAAGAGATCTTGGATCTCAAATGGGACAAACCTGGTTAAATAAAGGTTATAATAATAATAATAATAATACCCGGTGGTGGAAGTTAGGGAACCATCATACCACTCAGCGGTGGAGGTTAGGGAACCATCATTGTTACAATAACACCCAGTGGTGGAGGTTAGGGAACCATCATTGTTACAATACCACTCAGTGGTGGAGGTTAGGGAACCATCATACCACTCAGCGGTGGAGGTTAGGGAACCATCATGGTTACAATAACACCCAGTGGTGGAGGTTAGGGAACCATCATTGTTACAATACCACTCAGTGGTGGAGGTTAGGGAACCATCATGGTTACAATAACACTCAATGGTGGAGGTTAGGGAACCATCATGGTTACAATAACTCGGTGGTGGAGGTTAGGGAGCCAGACAAAACATTTTAGAATGTTTAAGACTGAAGCAAGCATTACAGTGACAGTGGTGAGAAAAACTGCCTTAATAGGCTTTTAGGCAGAAATCACGTGCAGCCCAGGCCCTTGGGTTCCAACTGCATTTGGTGTTGGTAGCAGTATAGCAGTAGTAGCATTAACAGAAGCAATAGTATCAACAGTAGTAGTCCATGGCAGCAGGCACAGCCAAGCCGAGATGGATCCATCCCAACCATGTCGCCGTAGACCAGGGGTGCCCAACTCCGGTCCTGGAGAGCCACTCTCCTGCATGTTTTAGGTTTCTCCCTGCTCTAAAACACCTGATTCGAACGATTTTCAAACCTGTGACAAGCTTCAGTTGCTTGATAACGAGCACATCATTGGAATTCAAAAAGGAATGAAGCATCCTACGTGCCTGATCAGTACATTAAATATAAGGGTATTTGTTTATATTTGACACGGGATGTACTATGGTTGAAGGAGGTATGGACCCAAATGCAGTTAAAAAGTTTGATTTAAATAATAAGCTAACAAAAAAAAGTCCAAAAACTTTTCATTTATAAAACTGTGCATAGGATCCTTACTAAAAGTGTATGTACGCCCAAAGGCCAATGTTTGTACGCAATGTTCCCTTTATAAATCACAGATCACCTACAAGTGTGTGTACCTGAATCCGGCCCTGTACACGCCCACTTTTCACCATATTAATAAGCCTGCATGCAATTGTTTTCGTGTGGTGAATCACGGCATCAGTAAAACGCTAAGAAACGTAACTTTTCAGAAACGGAGATAGAGACACTTCTTGGGGAGGTGGAGGCCCAGAAAATAATTTTATTTAGTGGCCACAGCAGCGGGATCACAAATAAAAAGAAGCAGTGCGAGTGGCAACGCATTGCTGCTGCAGTCAACAGCGTCAGTGGGACAGAGCAGACGGTGGCAGAACTTAAGAAAAAGTCATCCGATCTGAAGGTAAATTACATCTTTCTGCTCCTTTAACAACATGTATTTGATGTATTGCTTGAGTATTTGAGGAAGTTTGACTTTGATGTGATTTTGACGGGGATTGTGTCCAAAAAGGAGGGAGACACAGATGCGACTGAGACCAGAGGTATAAGGGTAAACAGATTTTAAACTTTTATTGTATATATAAACAAAACGTTAAATAGTCCCTGTCCTTCCAGAGTCTGCAGCATTGGGCATAGAGGAGGGTGACGGTGAAGAGGGTGACGGCGAGGGGCCCTCGGCACAGCGTAAGTCGCTTTGGACAAAAGGGTCTGCTAAATGACCTAAATGTAAATGTAAATGTAAATGTCCAGGTCGGGCACAAACCAGCAGTGCACCCCTGGCTCATGGCACATCAAGCGGTCGGGTGCTCACTGATGCCGTCCTGCAACTTCAGAGAGACACAATTGCCTCCATCAACAACGTTGCAGATGAGCTACAGCAAACACACACTGTGATGCAAGAAATTGCCATATTAATAAAAGAATACATTGAAACATGAACATTGATTGTTGTCTTCCTTTTCTTACAAATGCCGCATGACATCCTCACGGATTCTTGCGCCCTGTTGATACCCCTCCAGTTGGGCAGCATTTCCTCTGCGCTCTGGTGGTTTAAAAACGAGGATAAAGTGTAACAATTATACAATGGCTTAATGGCTGTATGTATGTGTGTTGATGCCATTTGCACAGTAAATAAGGAGAATATTTAGTTATTCCCGCTGTGTTCTGCAGTGATCTAATGGAAGGTATTTATTGTATCCTGTATTACATGCAGTCGGGCCGTCTCCTCCTCCTGCGGTGACAGCGCTGATTCAATATTTCCAAATTATTTTGATTTAAGATACGAGTTGGATTTTAAAAGAAGGTGTTTATGAAAAAAAATATCACTCAGTTAAAGCGCCAATAACACAGCTGGAGTTCATTTTCATAACGCGGATCTAACGTATGATATGCAGTGAAATTAAATGTGTGCGTGAGTCATCAAAACTATAATAGTTCTCACATTTTTACTTTCTACAATCTGACTTCAGTTCACCACAGCTCCATCTGTGTCGCTGATTCCCCTCCAGTCTCCAGAATGTGCGTACGCTTGCCTCAGAGTTTGCATACGGGTACGCACACTTTCCCGTCAAGTTTGGTTTTTATAGATCATAACCTTTGCATGGAAAGTGGCGTACGCACGTTTCCAGCCCCATTTTGTGCATACCCAAGCTTTAGAAATGGGGCCCCTGGTGAACACACATCCAGGATAACACAGGACGACCAAGTAAAGACAGAACAGAAACACACAGGCTGTGTTCGAAATGCCATATTAACGTCTTACTCGTACTAAATTGTGATGCAAATTTGAGTACGTAGTGCGTTCACATACAATAGTATGTGGATTTGTGTACGCGAGAAATGCCCGGATGTATACTGCATTGGCAAGAATTTCTGAGTATACAGCGGACCTTGCTAAATCTACTCAGCTTCCCCAAAATGCATTGCGGCTCGTCTGACTTCTGAAAAGTTTTGGATAATGGCGGACGATTGCGGTAATTCTGGCGACAACCCGACACAAACCGCGTACACATGTAAGTATACTGTAACACGATTTTTATGTTTCCAGCTGACTTTTAAATCGTATTGATAATGAACGTTACTTTATTGTCGTTGGAATTGTACGTTAACGTTACGAATCGAAGGTCCTGCCAGCCGGCTAGCCTACTGACGGTAATTTACCATAGAGGTTAGCGAGCGTAACCGAAGCGGCTAACGCCTGGTTCACACTGGACGCGGAAGCGCCGCGAATAGACGCGTAGCGGAGCCTGCTTCCATTCGGCGCCCCTGTTAAGCTATGGTGTTGTTCACTCTGGATGCGTGGCGCCGCGAATAGACGCGGCCCTCCCGCGCCGTGAAGCGATCGTTTCGGCGTCTGCTCTATTTTTTGCACGTGCCGCGAGCGAACGCGTCACTTCTGGCAGGAAATCACACAGAGAAACACGAGACAATCCGGTCAATTTTCAAAATAAAAGCAATTTTAATAAAAAAAATAAAATACCGCGATTGACAAACGCGATCATATTTGTGAATCTCAACTCGCTCTGGGAAACAGGCAGAGACAATACATTTAATAAATGTGAAGAGTAGATAAAAAAATATGTGTATTTCAACGGTATATCTGCACTACTACTGTCTACTACCATACACACTCTCTATCTGTGTGTCCCTCTCTCTCTCTCTCTCTCTCTCTCTCGCTCTCTTTCTCAGAGAACGGATAAATACAAGAAGTGTACAAACTTCTTGGTTACAGAAATATGGCGTATTCATTTTAAGGGGTTATTTACTTCATAACGGAAAAAAATAGCTCTGAATGAACAACAGCTAATTGTAAAACATTAAACAGGAAACATTTGTCTGTAAGAACTTCTACTGTGTGGTATTACTTATAAACTGCAGCACTGATAAACACAAATAAAACCTCAACAATAATAATGTTCCTGCAACACAGGGATGTGGACATTTGGAGCAGACACTGCAGCTACGAGCCTCTGAGGATGTCCCAGGACTGCTGGGGTGACTCAGCTTCATCGCTGTCAACCCCCATCACCACCGTGGAACTATGGACATGGAACCCATCTGTTCTGTTAGTAAGCAGTGGATGAGGTTCTCCATGGAATGCCTTGAAAGACAGAAGTCCTTCCTTTAATCCCGTTACCCAAAGTAGAGGCCCATCGGGGGAACATGAGGATTGACCTGCAGTACAGCCGTCTGCACCAACTTTTAACAGGAAACATCAGATATTACATTTATTCTGAATGTTTTCATTTGTTGATAAACTACTTATTCCTTCTTATCATACACGTATTGCAACCTGTATATATAACATGGATTATTTGTATAATAAATTATTCACTAATATCTCACTTGCTTGTACTTGTTTATTTTTATCACACCAAACTCATACATGATATTATTAAAACCACTTATATTAGCCTACATGTAGCCTACATTTGTTCATGCATGCATATGCACGTCTTTTGATAATCCAATAATAAAGGAACGTATTTAAACCAGATAAGTGATATTACTTACTTCAGAGGGAAATCCAAATTCCATGTGCATGTGAATAATGTAGCTCCTCCGATGGGCAGATTGCCTCCGTCGTCTCCGTGATGAAGGTGCTGGTGTTCCGTGGTCAGAGGTATAATACGATCTATGAACGATTAATGATCGATAAAAGCTGCTTAATAGTCGCGATCGATGGCGAGTGAAGGCAGCTACTCAGGTAAGAGGATGAAAGAGGGAAAGCGTGAGAGTGCGCATATATAAAAAACTGTAGAAAACATTTGACAATTGTAATTTGACTTAAAAATATTTAGAAATATTTAATTAACTGTAATAATAATCATGCTTTTTATTTTGATAAATAATTTCCATTAAACGGAAGCTAGAACCGCTAACGTAATCGATTCAGTTACGTGAGAGAAGATGAGGACGAGATGTCAATAAAGTTAAAAAAAAATAAAAAATGTAGTATGAGATGTGTATACTTCAGTGTGAACAGTGAGGGTAACAGTATACTCAAATGTTCATTTAGTAGGCAGTATGCAGTACATACACTTTGAGTATGTAGTAGGCAGTACGTTAGTATGGCATTTCGAACACAGCCACAGACTAAATACACAGGGCTGATTAGGTCAACAACAGACAGGTGTGGAGACACAAGGGCAGGCTATGGGGATTGGAGAGAACAAGAGGCAATGCTGACGAGACATTGGCTGCATTTCGGATCACATGCATTTGCGCCTATGCATGCACGAGACTTGAGAGGATCCGCCGGAACTCGTCATAAACACGTCAAGATCCCACCACGTCAAGTCGGACACAGGTGCACTTCACTGACTTTTTTTTGTTGTTTAAACTTTATTAATAATTATATACATAACAAAAACTATCGCGCCAGGGGAAACTTCACAGACTTTGCACAAAGAATATGGTCTACCCAGTGTCGCTGACGAATTTGAGCTGAGGCATTTGAACTCCCCTTGTTGACGGAGGCTGAGGAGTTTTCTCACGTGGGAAATACCACGTGATAATTCTTAACCAACTAGGGCAACGTTGAGGGGAGTGTCTTATGTCCGCACTTATTTGATGCACAGAAAAGCATGCGGAGGGAGGTACCCTGGAGATCCCGCGAGTTTTTATGTGACATGTCGCAAAGGGAAGTTATCACCAGCATTTCTGACGTTTTTAATCCCAGAATGCCTTGTTTTGCGAGGCAAATGCATGCGCATGCATGATTGGAAATGCGCCTAATTGGACACAGTTGGGAGACAGAAAAGAGGGAAACGAAGGCAGGAAGTAAAGCACATGACAACACAAGACAAAAGGACTACAAAATAAAACAGGAAACCAACACTACAAAAATCCACAATCATGACATGGACAAGACAAGAAAAATCAAGTGTCAACACAAGACAGAAAGACGACAAAATAACACTGGAAACCAAAACAACAAAACCCATAGTCATGACAATATTTTGTTTGTTTGATTTGTTTGTTTTTTTTTTGTTTTTTTTAAATACAAGGTACCATTCACATCTCTCTGTCTTGTGTGATCATTTGATGTTGCAAAATTGTCCTTTCTGCCTCCCGAGTGAATCTCGAACTTCTGATTCTACAGCTTGCATGCTTCTTGGCGACGTGACTGTTTGCTTGCATCCATCTGACCACCAGACCTTTCCACACTTTGTGGCTGGAAGCTGTATTTTTGAAAGGGGACATTGAGGTATTCTCAGGTTTGTTTTTAATGCCAGTCATTGGAACGTACATTTTCATAATTCTATCTTGAGATTTGCTGATCATCTAAAGCTTTTTTTCCCCACAAGGCATTTTTGTCTGAATCACTTTCATGCATCTTTGCTATTGAACAACATTCTTCAACACTCTTGTGCCCTGGAGCTCTGTGTTGCTGCTTCTTGGGGAAAAAGCTTTGAGCTGCACCTCGCTGGAAGTGCTGAAGTTAGCGGTTTTCAACCTCCGAGGCGCACAGCTGCTACTCTCAACATGGTCTCATCCAGAGAGAGGTATACAAGCTTCTGTTTCATCGGATGCTCTGAGGGGAACCTGAATGCGATGATGCTGTTGGTTCACAGACACACTCACATGCTTTTCATTCAAATAAAAGGCAAGGTCCTCTGTCTGAAACGACTGCAGGATTTAATAATCTCTCTAGCCCTGCTAAGATTCCAAGGGAATATATGTGCAGGTGCACAAGAGACAGAAGCATGACAGCTTCTGCTGTTCTGGAGGTTGTCAACACTCCCTTTTTATTCCCTGCTGATCAAGACTCAATAGGAGGGAATACTTTGTGTCAGGAGCTTCACTTTCTAGTGAGTCCAACAGCAACGTATCCCCAAGTGAACATCACTTTCACTAAAGTTGAATAATGCTGTAAGTTGTTAGTTTAAGCAGATGTTTTTCTTCAACCTTACAATTAGGTTTTCTTGTCTGAACCTACTAACCTAACCTGTAAGTTTAAAATGTTGAAGAGTAATTCATGCACAGCACTACAACACGAGACAGAGGGGATCCTCATCCTGGTTACCTGCCCCCCTCCCCATCCTGTCATTAGACACACTAGCTCCTTTTCCCCTGTTTGCATCTGCCCCAGCTTTCCAGTTGGTGTCCCTGATCCCTAGTTCTCTGCCTAAACCCTTTCACAAAGTTGTATTGCTAAGTGCACATGAAAGGAATTTGACATGATGTTTGGTGCACAGCAACAATCAATTCATACTGGGATACAGACCCATGTCTGAGTTTGTTAACCCTGAGAAGAGGGATACTCTCAGTTTTCCGTTCCAGAAAGAGAGGTAACTCAACCTTTAGGTCAGTTACCATAGTAACTGACTCTGTGAACCTAACCTGCTCGCTGGCAGGTTTGCTTCAACAAACCCTGAGTTTCTCTCTACATGTCTCCGCCTTTTTCCGGTATCTGAACCAACTCTGAAAAGAATTGCTTAGAATTCCGAAAAATTCCGTTTTTTCCTACCAGTCACATATCTAAAAAATATTCTCTGACATTTTCGACATTTCATATTGTGGACATAATGCAGACTCTTTGCAGAGCTCTTTAGATTTTTTTGCGAATGGGAGTTTTCTGAAAAAGGACATTGCTTTGTTGAAATAGCCGCTTATATTTACTGTTTAATATGGAAATATGATTAAAATCATATGCCTTAGTCTACGTTAGATTCTTTTTTATTATATTTTTTTATTATAGCAGTGGACAGATAGGAAAGACAGGAGAGGGGTGTGACATGCAGGGAAGGACCTCCGGCGGGGATTCGAACCAGGGTCGGCTGTGTACGTGCGTACATGCGTACATGGCGCATGCTCAGCCACCTGCACACCATTTGTGCAATATTTTTATGCTTAATTTTCAGCTGAAGCCAGTTTCTTTTTGTGCCTGGGGGGATTACACCCACATGAAAATTATTATTTGTTCATTGCGCTACTTTGTGAACCACTGTAGTCGAGCCCCTGTCGCCTGCACCATAGGCAGCATTGCTAACCATTACACCACAGTGACACTCAGCATAGCTGAAAATAAAGACTTATCACCTTTAGACCTATCGACTGTTTCATTCAGTTATACACATTAAAGCTATGGTCTACGAGCGGTCTCCCCTTGGAGCCTCCCACCTCCCTCTTATTTTACGAAAATAGTTCACCAAAATGTGTTTCTGAAAACATTTTATGTGAGAAATAAGCTATGCAGTTGCTGTACGTCCCTGATCCCAAACTGCTCGGCGATCGCTCGCCACAATGCGATCTCTCAATCTCCTCCGCTGTTCCTATATTTTCTATATCTTTTTTTAAATCAGTATAGGCAATGGTAGTATGTTCGACCATGGTTAAATAAATGTTTAGGCCTAGAAGGATTTCTAGGATTTCTTGTTTTATTCACACACTGCAATAGCCTACATTTTATAATATAGTGCTGTCATGCACCTACGCATGAAATGGAAAATCGAACAATCGATTTCAGCACTTTCTTTCTGGACGCCGGTGTACGAAGAACGTAAGGAGTATTTCTTCAGAAGACTTATAAGAGACAGTTCGGGAACCACGATTATAGAGGTAAACAACTTTGGTAAGTCATAACGTAGGAGTCTTCGTTGCGCGCTAAGAGCAGACATTATCGGGAAACCGGGCCCAGAGCTTTAAGTCGGGCCGTAAATGTCCGCCACGCCAACTATCTCTACTTTGATGCAGTTAAGTTGGTCTGCTTTCTAAGGATGAGCTCGTTTTCTACATAAACACTCAGGAATACCGAATAACTCTCTCCCAGTTGCCACGGTGAATCCTAGTATCGGAGCTCCATTGATGATGGCTTTGTAGAGTCGGCAGGCACTCTTATAACTCAGAGTTTACATACTTAGAGTTGATTGAACTAACTCAGAACTGCTGTTCTGGAACTGAAAACTCAGAGCTGCCCATCTCAGAGTTGGTTGACTCAGAGTTCAGGGTTAGGTTCAGAGTTTGTTGAGCCTGCTTTCTGGAACGAGCCCCAGGGGCATGTACTACGAAGCGAGTTCAACATACCCAGGGTATCTTTCAGAGATTCAGCTTAAATAACCCTAACAAAAGGCAATCGGAGATAAGCGGTCACACGAAGCTGGTTATCAACTCGTTAACGGCGATCTACCCCGGTAAGAAGTGAACCAGCGTCGTAGGACGGAAAACCCAGAGTTAACGCTTAAGCTACCTCGCTAAGCACAAATCCTGCTTCGTAGTACAGGCCCCAGCAGTAGTCAAGTGGTTTTAGAATAAACAGCTGCAACTCACACACCTAAGCCATGCCTCCTAGCTGCCAGTACCTCTACAGGTTGCTGATTGGTCGGATATCGATGTGAGATATGATCCTGTGATCCAATCAGCCCTCTGTACCTGCCTGATGTATCACTTCTTACCTGTCTGTCTCTACACCACAGTAGCACTTGGACAACATTCAGAGCATATTTCTATTGCCTCCAAACGGCTCCTACCATGGTGCCGGCAGCTCACAGCTAACAGAGCTTTTTACCTGAGGGGGAACTGGAGGATGGGTGCAATGGTTCCATGACAATGAGGTCAGTCTGGATGGCATTTTCAGCTTTGACGGGTTTTCCTTGCTGCCGTCCCACTGCTTGCTCCTGGTTGGAATGTTGGGTCTCTGTATATTAAAGTTTGGGGCTATTTAAATCAAATTGACTTGACATTTGGTGCCTGTTGGTTGGATAATTGGCAGAAATGGCAGAAAGACATTGTTAATGAAATCCACACAGACAAGGCAAGATGAAAATTTGCTTTTCAGTTGGTCTGAAAACCATTTATTCCAACTGAACTGAACAGTCGTCAACACAAGCCTAACAGCATATCTATTAGCTCCACAATGCAGGCAACATGACTTGTAGTTGTTCAATGCTATTGTACCGACGAGAGCCAACTGTGCTAAAAGTTTGACATTAGCATAGGAGCCCACTTGTGCCATTCCGTTCTGGCTAGTACCAGATCTGGACCCAAAAGCACAACTCCAAGGCCGAGTTTACAGTGACAAAAAGTTTATTTCAAAAAGTGGCTCCAACAAATGTGCACGGGGGGAGGGGTAGTGCAAGGTTCCACATGGCAGTGTCTGTGATCCCAGGGTGGTGTCCAAAAGTGCACAGGTGATGAAAAAACATGAACGGTAATCTGGAGCAATCAGAGATGACACAGGGGTTGGCTACATGAGCAGAAGGAAGCAGCAGACATACAGTAAATCACAGAGGACCAACTATACACATGAGCCAGCGAAACGATCTGGCAGCGAGGTGAGACAGAGGGAACTCTTTGTAGTGGTGCTCTTGATTACCAACGAGCTGCACCTGGGCCCATCTGGGAACAAGAAACCACGCCCACCACACTCACACAGACAGAACTGGGAGAGACACATGAGGAATAAACAGACAGGGGATGACCAACAACACTACAAACCATTCAAGCCTAATGATATTCCATCAGACTTAACGGTTAAATAAAAAAGGTTGATGTTCAAAACTGAACCACTGACCAACAAGCATTAAATATATCAATATCGTGACCATCTTATGTTGAACAACAGCTAATTTTAGCCAGGTGCTGCAGAACAACACATCTGGGCTGGTGTTCACTAGACACTCGGGAGTTGCAGATCATCCATCCATCCATTTTCTACCGCTTATCCTGTATTGAGGGTCGCGGGGGGGCTGGAGCCGATCCCAGCTGTCATTGGGCGCAGGCAGGGTACACCCTGGACAGGACGCCAGTCTATCACAGTAGAGACAAACAACCATTCACGCTCACATTCACACCTACGGGCAATTTTAGAGTCTCCAATTAACCTATCCCCATCCTGCATGTCTTTGGACTGTGGGAGGAAGCCGGAGAACCCGGAGAGAACCCTTACACGGGGAGAACATGCAAACTCCACACAGAAGGCTGCTGTGAGGCGAGAGTGCTACCCACTACACCACCGTGCAGCCCAGTTGCAGATCAGCAAAACCAAAAATATATCTTTTTGACCTACAAAATAAACACTATGCAGTGTTTCCCACAGGATTTTTGGAGACTATGGTGGGGGGGCTCGCGATCATCTAGGGGAGTCCGGGGGTATGGCCCCTCGGGAGAAATTTTCATTTTCATTTCATTTTAATGCATCAATTTGGTGAATTTTGATAACCAAAATATGACATATCAATTACTGACCATTTCAGAGTGGCCTTTTATTGTGGGCAGTATAAGGTACACCTGTGCACTAATCATGATGTCAGATCAGCATCCTGATGTGGCACACCTGTGAGGTGGGATGGATTATCTCAGCAAAGCAGAAGTGCTCACTATCACACATTTAGACAGATTTGTGAACAATGTTTGAGAGAAATGGTAATATTGTTTATCTGGAATGAATTTTAGATCTTTAAGTCCATCTCATGAAAAATGGGAGCAAAAACAAAAGTGTTGCGTTTATATTTTTGTTGAGTGTATATATATATATATATATATATATATATATATATATATATTATACTATTAGTTTATTATGACTTATTATTATTATTATTATTAATACTGTTAAATTCATAGATTCTGTGCAGTAAATAATTGTCAAGTTGGTGTAGTTAGCCGAGATTAACATCCTTGTCAAAGGATACGGCAGATAGATAGGTCTCAGAAATAAATAGAAGTCAGGCAGCCTACAAGAGAGTCTAATTATGCTAGCTTGTTAAACATTTAAGTAGCAGCTTCTTCAACATTTTCTCAAACATAAAAACAATCTCAGTTGTACAACAGTTTTAACAGAAGCTAACACTAAAATACAGTGAAACACATACTTAGCAAATGTTCTCTTCTAAATCACAGTTACTTACCAATAAATATTTTCTAAATAGCGCTTCGGTAGCCTAGTGGTGGCAGCATAATCTCCTCATCAGGACAACATTGAAAAAGACTTGAACCATAAACTCATGTTTCCAATGTTTACTGAGACAATAAATCAAGAGAGGAGTTGACCCCTGGTGGCCAGCAGAGAGAATGACAGTTTAAGGTACTTCAGCATTGGCTTCACTTGTCAGAACTGGAAGTTGCTGTTGGGGAAATAAAACAAACCAGAGAGAAGTATGGTCATTGTCTCATAGACTTCTACACAATCAGAGGAGGCACCCCCTGGTGGCTAGTGGAGTGAATGCAGGTTCAAGTCCCCTCAGCGTTGACTTCATTTTTCAGAACTGGAGGATGCTGCCTGGTTTGCCTCGGAGAGTGAAAACCAGCCTTCTGGGATGTTAACGATATAGTTCAGACACATAGTTTTGGGGACATTACAGCGAGCATAGAGTAGTCTTTGGCATGCTACAGCCACCTCCTAATCATAAAGGTGCAGAGGGACTTTTGATGTGCAGCCCAGAGGGAATGAGCTGAAGACCTCCTGCTCTCTGTTCTGTATCGTTAGCAAGCATATCTCCCAGAGGGCATCCCTTACTGTGATTTATGGCGAGCAGCCAGCCAGTAGGATAAAGAAGAAAAATCAGCAATCAATATCAGATCTTTCTATGTGACATCAACACACCCATCTGATAAACACAAATGATGGGAAATCAACAGTAAACCCCTCCTGTCTGTACAAAGACAAGGACAAACAAACTCATGTATATGTCATATAAATTACAATTATACACAAAATTAAATACTCAATGGAATTATTTACATATACACACACACACACACACACACACACACACACACACACACACACTATATTGCACTAAAGTATTCGCTCACCCTAGGGTTTAATATGACGTTGGTCCACCCTTTGCAGCTATAACAGCTTCAACTCTTCTGGAAGTCTTTCCACAAGGTTTAGGAGTGTGTTTATGGGACTTTTTGACCATTCTTCCTGAAGTGTATTTGTGAGGTCACACACTGATGTTGGACGGGAAGGCCTGGCTCTCAGTCTCCACTCTAATTCATCCCAAAGGTGTTCTATCGGGTTGAGGTCAGGACTCTGTGCAGGCCAGTCAAGTTCATCCACACCAAACTCTCTCCTCCATGTCTTTATGGACATTGCTTTGTGCACTGGTGCACAGTCATGTTGGAACAGGAAGGGGCCATCCCAAACTGTTCCCACAAAGTTGGGAGCATGGAATTGTCCAACATCTCTTGGTATGCTGAAGCATTCAGAGTTCCTTTCACTGGAACTAAGGGGCCAAGCCCAGCTCCTGAAAAACAACCCCAGACCATAATCCCTCCTCCACCAAACTTTACACGTGACACAATGCGGTCAGACAAGTCCCGTTGTCCTGGCAACCGCCACACCCAGACTTGTCCATCAGATTGTCCAGTGGCGGCATGCCTTACACCACTGCATCCAATGCTTTGCATTGCACTTGCTGATGTATGGCTTGGATGGAATTCACTGAGCTCCTAAACAAACATTTGTGAAAAGAATGGGTTTCTACCATTCCTTTCACAAATGTTTTTAGAAACAGTCTGCATGCCTAGGTGCTTGCTTTTATACACCTGTGGCCATGGAAGTGATTGGAACACCTGTTTAAATAATTTAGATTGTTAAGTGAATACTTTTGGCAGGCAATATAATGTATGTGAAATCAGATGTTTAGCACCGCCTATAGCTCGAATGGAATGATCCTGTGTTTTGCCGACGATCCAACTATGAGATTGGCAGTCGAATCAGGCTCCTTAGATGGAATCATTGAATCGTCGACTATACGGGGTCACCCCTAATATAGTATATATTACTAGTAGGGGTGTAACGGTACATGTATTTGTATTGAACCGTTTCGGTACGGGGTGCTCGGTTCGGAACGGAGGCGTACCGAACGAGTTTCCATACGGACATATTAAGTAGAGGACCGCATGTGTGGAGGATGCTGCAGCCGCACATGCAGCTACTTTATGCTAATCAGAGGCGCCGGGCTCGGCTCGCCGCCTCGAGAACGCTCGCAGAAATGTGTTGTTTGAAGCGGAGCGCCTGTCAATCATCCTCTAGTGGCAGCCCACCAAGCGTGCAATACTGGGAAGCGGCGCGTCCACTCGCGTTTAAAATCGCCCCTGTGGACCTTAATGCCGCTACAATGGCAACAAGCCAGAGTTGGAGGACCCTCCCGCGACATTAAGGTCTCCCGTTTGGGAACACTTCGGCTTCCCGGTGAGATACAAACAGGGACAAAGAGAGGTTGATAAAACCAAAGCGGTTTGCCGACATTGTTCATGTGAGGTCGGGTATATTTCTGGCAACACGTCAAACCTGTTGACGCATTTGAAACGGCACCACCCCCACGTGAACATCGCTACAACGAGGAGAAAGACGAGCGTAACGTTAGTGCAAACATAGCTCCCCACCGCGTTTAAACCGCCTCTCCCTGCCCTGTTCAATTTTGCACATCAGATGGAGAAAATATTTGTCTGTTATTTTTATTTATTTTTAGTCTGAGCCTTATTCATGTTATTTAATCTGAGCAACAACTTGAAACTGTTTAGTGTTGCAACTGTTCAATTTTGCACATCAGATGGAGAAAATATATTTTTTAAAGAAACAGTCTGTTATTTTTATTTATTTTTATTTTTTAAATAAATATTTTAAATACTTGTATTTATATTTTTGAGCAGCAGTCTAGCTCCAGTGCATGTTCCTACTGTTAAAAGCACAAAAGTGATAAACAACTAGCACATTTATATTTTGCATTTTGTTTTCTTACTGTACCGAAAATGAACCGAACCGTGACCTCAAAACCAAGGTACGTACCGAACCGAGATTTTTGTGTACCGTTACACCCCTAATTACTAGTATAGTATATATATTAGGGCTGTCAAACGATTCATTTTTTTAATCGCGATTAATTGCAGAATTTCCATAGTTAATCGCGATTAATCACATTTTGAATTGCATGTTTAAAATTCTGTTATTTTACATTTCAAGGCAATTTTAAGCCCATAATGTAAAGCATTTCTTACCAGAGTGTCATAATTGGGAATCAAATGAACACAAAGAAAGAATTTCCTTTTTGACCTTTTGTATTTTCTTTCAAAAAAAGTGCCAAGTAGACCAACTTATACAATGTCAATGTCAAATACAGTTTTCAAATTAGAAAAAGAGCTATATAGACCCACTTGTCTACTTCAAAAATACATCTTAAACCAAATGCTACAACAGTGTGGTCATGAAACCATGACTTAGAGGTAGGAAACAACATCCAAGTATTAAGAGGAATAAAGTAACGTAGTGCTTACTTTGAGACATTCAATATATATGCTACTTCAAAAATAAATAAAAATAGCACCATTAGCAAAACATTCATACTAATCCTAGTATCACTCCTAATCAAGTGATATGTAACACTGGTGTGAAATTTGTACTTTGCTTATGACAAACAGCCAAAGTAGGATATCTGTAACATTTTCAAGTTTCAAATGAAGAATGTAACCCTCATAATTCACCTGTACTGCACAGGGCTGAACAAACAATGTCCTAATAACAGTAAAGTGAAATGAAAACAACTGCACTCATTAGACATAAGATTCAGAACTCTCTGAGTGCTAAGTTTTCACTCCTATTTATTTTCTTTGAGCCAATTGCTAAGGCAGACCAGTCTGATGACATTATCAGTGGACAGTGCTGCTCTCTTCTTTGGCACGATGTGACCAGAGAGTGAGAACAGTCTTTCACACGGTACCATCGTTGCAAGTTAGCCAGATATTTCTGTGCCAGAGGTGCCAAGCTTGTGTAGGCCCCTGCATGTCCAGACCACCATTTCAATGGACAGTCCTCTATGGAGATGCTGGGCTCAGCTCTGTACCGATCCACAGACATGTCAGATGCTGGGTCCCCTTCTTCATCTGAATCTGATGCAGCTAACAGGAGGTTCATCTTCTTTTTAGGTGGATCTGGCTCTGTTTCTCTGTGAGGCTCAGGCTGCTGGGCATTCTGTGCTTTAATGAACTTCCAGACTTCCTCCCTTTCAGATCTGGGAAGGCATTTCAGATCCTTAAATCTGGGGTCAAGGGCCGATGCCACTTTCAACCACTGGACATTGGTGCTTTCTTTTCGCTTTGACAGGTCAGATGTGAAGGCCGCTTTAAACCGGAGCACATAGCCTGGATCATCGTCAGAAGCCTCCATCACCCGGAACAAATGGCACAGTGCAGGCAGGACCACGGAGCAGGATATGTACTGTTCTCCTCCCAAAAGCTCAGTCACATACCTGCCATGAAAAATAAAGTGCAATTAATTACCAGTTATAAAAGGGAGACAAATAAGGAAGTCCTGCACATTGTTAAGCTCCAGAGAAATACAATTTAGAGCCTTACAGTGTGTAGGCCTTCCTCCTTTTCATCTTGCAGTGTTTTTTTAAATTCATTATAACCACCACAACTGTTGAAACTACAACAGCAGCATAATTTACTTTATGCAATAAATAACCAGCGATCAAAGAGTAATAAATCACTTTCATTTTCAACAAAATAAATTCAAAATATTTGTTGTTGTGATTTTTTTTTAAGTAGCTTACCTGCACGGTTCAAGAAGTGCTTCAAGTTCTTCTATCTTCTCCAGTTCAGCATTAGTCAGAATGGCTGGTGTGCTTCTTTGCTCATGGAGCTGAAGTGTAGCTCTGACTGCATCCTTGTTTTTGAGAAGCCGGGTGATCATGCTGAGAGTGGAGTTCCACCTGGTGGAAACATCTTGGATGAGAGGCTCCTGTTGCCGTCCAGACTCCTTTTGTTGTCGTCGCAGTTCTGCTGCATTTGCTGGACTGTGCTTAAAATGTCCGACCAGTTTCCGGCATTTTGCCAAGACATTCTCGAGACCACTGTCACGGATTGACATTGTGATCGATCTTTGTAGACTGTGCGCAATGCACGGCATGTGCTCGTATGGCAAGAGTCTTGCTGCTGCTGTCATATTCCGGGCACTATCGGTGCCAATTGTCGTCACCTTACCCGCAACATCCCACTGCTCCGCAACTTCAGAAAAATGTTGGGCACATGTTTCTGCGAAGTGCCGTTCTTCTGTATGTTGAACCGTTAAAGCAAACGAGTGCAATTTCCAGTCAGTGTCTATATGGTGAGCAGTAACTCCAAGATAATTTTGGTTACTCACTGACGTCCAATGATCCCCAGTTAACAATTGTTCCCTGGGACGGTAAGGTATATGCCAGGTCAGAACATGTCAACCTGATAACATCCCTTAGACCTGAGTCTTCTACGATGTTGACTGGTCTGCAGTCAATTGCCACCCATTTCGCGATTGCTTTGGTTAACTTCTTCAACGTACTTTCATCCAAGGGTCTGCGGCGACTCCCACACTCCAAAATGGTACTTTGGTGGAGCCGAGGCTCGCTTGGCTGGGCTACGCCGGTTGCACCTGGGTGTTTAGCGTGGAGGTGGTAACTCAAACTCGACGTACTCCGGTGGTAGTTAAACTCCGTTTGACACAGGTTGCATTTTACTTTTGACTTGTCAACTGAACCGTCTGGAAGTTTTTTAAAGTTAAACAAGCCAATCAAAAGTCCAGTAGCACTCTTTCTTTCCATCACCGCGGTAAGTTTACTGCAGGAGGCCACTTCAAAGCATGACCTGAGCATGACACTGCTACAGCTAGAGGTGCCGTCTACGGGTGAATAGAAGGGACAAAAAGGCTTGCGAAATTAAAATGCGATTAAAAAAAATAAACGCGTTATGGACTGCATTAATCTGACAGCCCTAATATATATATATATATACATATATATATATATATATATATCCATCCATCCATCCATTTTCTACCGCTTATCCTGTATTTAGGGTCGCGGGATATATATATATATATATATATATATATATATATATATATATATATATATATATACATACACACAACACTCTTTTTCTAAACCTCGCTAAGTGGTTTTGTAGCATAAACCTAACTTCCTGTTAAGTTTATTTTGAGAAGTCACTCTGCATGTAACAAGCATATATTGACATGAGATAAATTGACACTAGAGGGAGCGTGGAAGCGGTGTAGCTTGAAGCTGTGACTGCCATGGAAATTAGGAGTTTTCAAGTAGCCTGTCAAAGTTAGTTTTAAAGTAATCGGCTGGACTGAAATGAGAAGTCGGTTATTTGCATATATTTAGTATGTAAGTATTGCAAAAAATATTGACTATTACAATTATGAGCTATTGAAAACATTTATAGTGAAATCTTACATAACATTTTCTGGTAGAACTACGATGGATTCAAATATTTCTCTGTAGCTGAAATTAGAAGCAGCTGCATGATGGATGATGATGGGTTTCCTGTTCTTCGTTCTTTGTCGTTCAGAATCAATCTCAACAAGGTCATGTTTGGAAGAGTTTGCTGGTTTAAGGTTTTCATCCTCCAATTCAAGTGGCTTGGTAGTGACTTTACCTCCATCTGGTTTAGCTCTGAACTGCTTGATATCCGTTTTCACTTGCAATTTTAATTTTGCATTACTGTTATATTGTGGTGGTGCAGGTTGTGACATGCACTGTGTCTGTGTTTCTCCAGCTGGACAACCCTGATGAGCAGGCGGCCCAGATCAGAAGAGAGCTGGATGGACGACTGCAAATGGCAGACCAGATAGCTCGGGTAAGGGACCAGGATGGATAGACTTTGAATTTAATAGATCACTGATTATTGAATATTACCTAATCAATATTCAGGTTGACCCTTAGAGAAGCACACGGACCCATTTTTGTCTTCTTTTATGGGGGGCAGTGGATCTTAAGAGAGAGAGCAGGACTAACAGGAGATGCCATGTAACAGTGGTGTACTTCATGTGAACGCTGGGGACCTGAAGACTGATATGATATGGAGCTTAGTGGGCTTAGACCAATATGATAGAGTATGGGGATGTCCATCACCATATACTTCTGTCTCACAGGTTTTTACTATTCGAGAAATTATAAAAATATTTTTTAAATCCCTCCAACTTTGAAGGAGTCAGGTGGGGATTCGGTGTTACTATGGAGACTAACATAATCCCACATAATACTAATAAGTACTAATACATTAGATTTATAGGCGCCTTTCTAAGCACTTAAGGACACCTTACAGTAAATAAAAGTACAAAACAACCAATAAAATACAAAAATCAATAAGTTAAAATTAGGCAGTTAAAATGTGGACAGTTAAGATTTGACAGTTAAAATTAGGCAGTGCAATTTAAATCACAGAGAATAAGCAGTTTTAAACAGGTGGGTTTTGAGTGTGGATTTGAATAGTGGGAGTGAAGTGATATTTCTGAGGTTGGGTGGTAATGAGTTCAAGAGACATGAAGACCAAATTGTCTTCATGTCTCAACAGGCAACAGGCAAAACACTACATGGGATTATCATAAATTGGTATATCGATGGAAAAACATCAATAGAAACATTTGCATTCACATATCTGGAGGCAGGAGGTCAAGGGACTGTGAATTTTTCCTTGACAAATTCATAGCTTTAGCCCCTGACATTGAACCACTCGCTGCCGATGCAGGACTAAGGTCATCTAGTTTCACATCGTAAAAATATCTTCACTCAGTAAACTGAGCCTCCAGCCTCTCTGTGGACGCTCACTCATGAACTGTCTGCCTTCCTGCTCTGGTCAGCATGGTGGAAGGTTTCCCAGGTTTGCGTCCAGAGAGATGGAGGCCATGTACATTGAAGAGCTGCGATCCTCCGTCAACCTGCTGATGGCCAACCTGGAGAGCATGCCGGTGTCCAAGGGCGGAGAGTTCAAGCTGCAGAAGCTGAAGAGAGGCCACAACACCTCCATCATGGACATGGGCCAGGAGGACGAGAACACGCTGTCCAAGTCTGACGTGGTGCTGTCCTTCACCCTGGAGGTTGGTGGACTTAGATGACGTGTTGATGATGATGGCTACTTATTTTAACTACATTCTTTAAATGGTCTAAGGACAGAAGATATCTGTGGAGTAGCGGCACAAGGATTTCCATTTGTATGGGCCAATGTAACTTCGGCCCATCTAATTATAGATGTTTCCCACTAAAAATAAACACACAACGTATCGTAGTAGGCCAATGAGAGATGCTAAGGTCCTATAGTTGAACCCTTTTTCAAAACATTGATTCATTTCACTGACACAATTGATTTCAGAGCTGCTTCCTTTCCTTCTTTGATTTATGGCGGATCGCAAACCAACATGTTAACTCATTGGCTGCCAGCCATTTTCAGTGCTGAGCGGCCCCTACTGCCAAGCATTTTACAGCATTTTGACTGATTTTCCAAGACCCACTGCACAGTGAGTTATATGACTATGTAAACACCAAAACTACCAAAAGAAAGAGTAGACTCTCTTCTTTCATCAGTCCAAAACCGCTTGTTTCTACCTTTTTCCGTTCTTTATAAATCGGCATTAGAACATAGGTTGGTTTCACCAAAAACCTGTTCCTGAACCACAAAACTGAGAAAACAAGCTTTTTGTGAAAATAACCTTTTTATGCTTTAGTGACACCGCCAACATCTGAAAAGTGGTTTCCTACCATAAAACAGCAAAAACAACATTGACAAGAGGTATTTTGATTGCAAAATAATTTATTAGCCAATATATAACCAAATAGATCAATGTAAAACAAGTGGTGCAAGGGGAAACAACATGACTTGCACCATATTTTGCAAATATATACAACCAAATAGATCAATGTAAAACAAGTGGTGCAAGGGGAAACAACATGACTTGCACCATATTTTGCAAATATATACAACCAAATAGAAAACAAAAAAATATACATGTTATATTACCAATATACAAGTGTGTCTGTCTGTCTGTGTGTTGTGTGTGTGTCCACCCCTACACTGAATAGTTCAGCTTAGTGTGGTATGCAGTAAAACACTCCTGCGTGCAAGGGGACACAACAGGACTTGCACCACATTTTTGTCTCGCTGCACTGGCCCCTGCGAGCACAGACCCTACACCGCCTTGCAGGTCTCCCCTTCCTTTTGGTGGCCATCAGGAGTTCGAGTGTGTGCCTGCTTAGCACTCCGTCTAGCCTGCTTTCTGGGTCAGTGTTATATGGTGCCCTCTGAGTACGTCGGCCTTCCTCCAAGTCCCCACCCCCCACATCTGTCCCCTCCTCCGCCTCCTCCTCCGCCTCCTCCTGTCGCTTTACAGTCCAGGACTTGACTACCCTGCGAATGAACTCCAAGAGGGTTTTACACTCCCCTGGGTTTCTTGCTCGGTAGATGACATAAGCATTATACATGCATATTTGAAAGAGATAGGCTACAAACTTCTTGGACCAGTTCAGCGATCGTCGGATGAAGGGATAGTATGCAATGTTTTGGTCCAACTTGTCTACCCCATTCATGGATGCATTGTACGCAACTATACACTCTGGCTTGAGCTGAGCCACCTTGTCCCTGTTTCCCCTCCTCCACACATCAACCCTCTGCATCCTGTCATGGTGGCATGTAGTCAACATCTTCACCAACCGTTTGTCTTGCCAAGCTACCAACAACACCCTCTCATTGTGCCGCACAACTTTACCCCCCAAATCGGTTTTTGTCATCTGGCTGATGATCTGAGGTTCCCCCCTATTCTTCCTCAGTGTTCCACAAACGTTGGTCTGCGCTCCCAGTAGACGTTCAGACAGTCCTACTGAATTATAGAAATTGTCCATGAACAATGTATACCCATGACCTGGGAGACGATCAAGGAGATCAAACACTGTGTCCGGCAGAGTACTATGCTCCCCGACATTAGGACGCATATTGAAACAATAACCCGTGGCAGAGTCACACAGGATGTAGGATTTTATGCCATATTTTACAGGCTTCTGTGGGTTATACACCCTGAAAGATAGCCGCCCCTGCCACTGCATCATACCCTCGTCAATGCAAATGCTTTGCTCTGGTTGGTACAGCTCTTTGAACTTTCCCACTATGTAATCCAACACAGGACGAACTTTGTACAATTTATCCATTGCATCTTGTGATGCATTATCATTGTAGTGAAGGAACCTCCAGATTATTTGGAATCTGTTCCTTGGCATAGTCTTGCCGAAATGGGGCGTTGCATCCACCTCGTCAACACTCCAGTACATTTCAAGGTTGGGCTTTTTCATGTAACCAGTTAGAAAACTTAGCCCAAAAAAAGTTTTCAGCTCTGGGATAGACACTGGTTTCCATGCATTACCTCTGCTATGTGGAAGAGGTGGTGAGGGGTGTGCTGCGAAATACTGACTTGCATACAGGTTTGTTTGATCGACAATATGTTGTAGTAAGTCGTCAGTCAGGAAGAGCTCCAGGAAGTCAGCCGGCAGGTCGCTATCCAGCGTCGCAGCAGTGCTCTGGGGTCCAGGGGTTGCAGTGAAGGGCAAGTTGTTCGGTTGCCAGCCAGCCTCATGCCAGTCATCCTCATGACCACTGCTTGATGCACGACCTGTAAATGACAATAAAATATATATTTTTATTGCTGCGGTGTGAAGTGGAGAATCCTTTTTCTTCTTCTTTTTTTACCTTTCCCCTTCGCTCTGCCAACAGGAGGGGGAGCTCTGCTTGATACACGACCTGTACATAATAGAAATATACAATTACACACACACACACACACACATATATACATATATATATATATATATATATATATATAGGGTTAGGGTTAGGGTTAGGGTTAGGGTTATACACAGCTTAAATATAATATATATATAAATATATAATATATATATATAGCTGTGTTGTGATGTGGAAAATACTTTTTCTTGTACCTTTCTTCCTCCTTTCTTGCCTGGCAACCTGGAGTGGGCGCTGCTGCTCCCACTACTGGATGCACGATCTGTAAATAGTAAATTCCTTCACATCAGTAGGCTACTAGGCAACATATATTACAGTATATGAACCACTACATGGTGTTCATGTGATATGGACTGAAGGATGAGAGAAGAGGAGGAGTTAGCTCTTACCGCCCGCCTCAGGTCTTCGTGGAGCCGCGTCTGGGGATGAGGCCCTGCTGCTCCCGGTTGACCCAGACGGCAGCCATTCATCCGAAGAATCCGGGTCTGGTTCGCTAAAATCATCGGCTGATGATCCGGAGTCGGGTTCGATAACACGCCGTGCGGTCAATCTACTGGGTCCCGGTGCGTTATTGCTGTTTTTAGCAGTCGAAACAGTATGGCGGAGACTCTGTTCGAGAGTGAGCTGTCGGAACGGTTTCTTCGATCTTGCTGGAGCCATGATGAGTTTTTTTCTACCTACTTCTTCGATTACTCGTGACTAGTAAGTAGCGAACTGACCGCCACCTAGCGGTCAGTTCGCTACTACATTCTCTGTTTACAAGTCTGATCTTCATTGCCAAGGTCCGCTAGATCGTTCCCCACCCAACCCCAATTAAAAATATAATTGACGTTTATAGACGTCATTGGCAGTGAGCGGTTGTATTTTAATTGACGTCTATAGACGTCATTGGCAGCCAATGAGTTAAGATGCATACCGCCACCAACTGTACCGGAGTGTAATCAGAGCTTTCTTATCGCCTGTCCCCTGCCAGTCAATGTGTACACTTTAGTGTCCATCAAATAAAACTATGAAATGCAGTCTTGAGTAAAATATCTCCAGATGTCCATAATGTAAGTCGTCTCAACAAAATCAAATCATGGCAATATCAAGTCAGGCAGTTTTTTTTTTTAGCGCTACACAATATAATTTTCAATTCAATTCAATTTTATTTATAGTGTCAAATCACAACAGAAGTCATCTCAGGACACTTAACACATTGAGCAGGACTAGAATACGCTCAAAATTTCATTGAGTCAACACAATTTCCAAAGTCCCAACATCACCCAGGGGAAAGCGTTACAGTGACAGTGGCGAGAAGAGAGAGAGAGGCTCAGTGTGTCACTATAAATAAATCCCCCAGCAGTCTAGGCCTATAGCAGCTTAACTATGAGCTGGCTCAGGGCAAACGTGAGCCAGCCCTAACTATAAGCGGTGTCCAAGAGGAAGGTTTTAAGCCTACTCTTAAATGTGGGAACAGTGTCTGCCTCCTGAACCAGAACTGGAAGACGGTTCCGCAGAAGAGGAGCTTGATGGCTGAAAGCTCTGGCCCCTGTTCTGTTTTTGGAGACTTTAGGAACTACAAGTAACCCTTTATTCCTAGAGCATAGTGCTCTAGCAGGACAGTAGGGTTTAATGAGCTCTTTAAGATATGATGGTGCCTGACCATTAAGAGCCTTATAAGTGAGGAGAAGGATTTTAAATTCTATTCTGGATTTTACTGGGAGCCAGTGCAGAGAAGCTAATACAGGAGAAATGTGATCCCTTCTTCTAGTTTTAGTCAGAACACATGCTGCAGCATTCTGGACCAGCTGGAGAGATTTAAGAGATTTATTAGAACAGCCTAATAATAAAGAATTACAATAGTCCAGCCTTGACAAATGCTTGGACGAGTTTTTCTGCATATTTTTGAGACTGCATTCTGCATCTAATTTTAGTAATGTTACGCAGGTGAAAGTAGGCTGTGCTTGTAGTTTGGTTAATATGCGATTAAAAGGACAGGTCCTGATCAAAGATAACTCCAATGTTTCTTACAGTATTATTTGAGGCGATGGCAATCCCATCAATAGTCGCTATATCTTTAGACGGCAAGCTTCGGAGGAGTTTAGGCCCAAGTACAATAACTTCTGTTTTATCAGAGTTTAACCTGGAAATTGCAGGTCATCCAGGATTTTATGTCATCAACACATGCCTGGAGTTTAACTAGCTGATTGGTTTCTTCAGGCTTGATGAATAGATATAATTGTGTATCATCAGCATTACAATGGAAGTTTACAGAGTGTTCTTTAATAATGTTGCATAAAGGAAGCATATATAAGTTGAAAAGAATTGGTCCGAGCACAGAACCTTGAGGAACACCGTATTTAACTTTGGTGTGCCTGGAGGATTTTTCATTGACATGCACAAACTGAGATTGATTGGATAAATAGGACTTAAACTGGCTTAATGCGGTTCCTTTGATGCCAATTAATTTTTCCAGTCTACATATCAGAATCTCATGGTTAATGGTGTCAAACGCAGCACTAAGATCTAGCAGAACAAGTACAGAAACCAGTCCTTTGTCAGAAGCAATAAGAAGGTCATTTGTATTTTTCACCAGAGCTGTCTCTGTACTATGATGTACTCTAAATCCTGACTGAAAGTCCTCAAGTAGACTGTTATGTTTGAGAAAGTCACACAGCTGATTGGCGACTACTTTCTCAAGGATCTTAGAGAGAAAAGGAAGATTCGATATTGGTCTGTAGTTTGATAAAACCCCTGGATCTAGAGTAGGCTTTTTAAGAAGAGGTTTAATTACAGCTGCTTTAAATGACTGTGGCACATAGCCTGTTAATAAAGACACATTGATCATATCTAATAGCGACGCACTAACTAAGAGTAAGACTTCTTTCAGTAGCCTGGTTGGTATCGGGTCTAGGAGACAGGTTGAAGGTTTAGAAGAAGAGATCATTGACGTTAGTTGGTTTAGGTTGATTGGAGAAAAGCAGTCTATATCAGGTCTTAATGCTATTTCTAAGACTCCTGAGTTTGGGGGTAACGCGGTTCCAATTGAAGGCAAGATGCAAGTAATTTTGTCTCGGATTGCTAGAATTTTATCATTAAAATTTCAGAAAGTCGTTACTACTAAGATCTCTAGGAATGCATGGCTCAGTAGAGCTGTGACTCTTTGTCAGCCTGGCTACAGTACTGAAAAGAAATCTAGGCTTGCTTTTATTTTCCTCTATTAAAGATGAGTAGTAGGCTGCTCTGGCATTACGGAGAGCCTTCTTGTATGTTTTAAGACTGTCTTGCCAGACTAGGCGGGATTCTTCCAGTTTGGTCGAGCGCCAGATGGCTTCAAGTTTACGCAATTTTTGTTTTAAATTACAAGGTTTGCGAGTTATACCAGGGAGCTAACTTCCTATGCTTTATAGTTTTCTGTTTAAGCGGAGCAACAGAGTCGAGAGTCGTTCGCAGTAGGCTTCCAGATTCATCTATAAGAGAATCAAAATGGGAGGGACTAAGATTAACATAGAAGTCCTCCGTTTCATTAAGAAAGTAGAATGCAAGGCTGGCGGAAATACTTCCTTAAACTTAGCTACTGCTCTATCCGAAAAACCTAGCCTATATGAAGGCTATTACTACATGGGTCTTAGAATAATACTCTTTATGGCCATAATGGATATCATCAGAATCCTCAACATACTGTTGAAACACCATAGTAATACAATGAATGAATTATCTTTTTTATTTTCTTTTTAACTGTACAGCTTTTCCCACATATGAAATGTGTTAATCCTTTGACTAAATATGAATTTTTAGCTAATATTTAGCTATTTATCATGAATCGCAATCACTTCAACTCTTTTAACCATGAAATATGATTAAATAAACCTTATTTAACCATGTGTGTTTTTACTGTGTAACATAAAACACATCTTACAGGCTACACCTCAACATATTAAATTCAAGGCTATAAAGAACAGTCTTTTTAAACATATGCTACATACCGTTAGCACAGTAGTGCATAACAGCATACATGCTCAAATTGTAAACATAAAAACACCAAAAAAGTAAAGTGCATAAATTGAGCAGCAAAGTAAAATGGCTTAGCTTCATATTTTCTAAATAATGTGCTGCTTTAATTGTAACTTCAACACTGTACAACAGTTAACATAGAGTCAGGTTCACACACAGCATCAGCGGTAGAATTTCGAGCTTCCTACTGAGCCTCGTGGTAAGACACAGCATGGTACTCAAAGCATGGCTAGCATGGTGTTGTGGAAAAATGAATCTGCCCAATAAAGATCAAGAACCAGGATCAGCTTTTTCTCCGAGGTTTATTCCACTAAGCATTCTCATCTGCAGAAGAAAGTACTGTTCACCCCTGCCTTCTGATGCAAAGGTTCAGAATCAACAGGAACGAACCTGAGTCTAACAACAATCTCCCTTTTAAGGAGGAGGAACCATGGACAAAGGACGATGCATGTCCTATCTTACAAAGACAAGATGTACAGGCAAGGTCAAGATTTACAGAACACAGGCGTCATAGTCCTGAAATTATCTCATGTCAATGTGGCACTCATGTTCATATCATCTACAAACAGGCATTCTTTTTCGTCATAGCATAACAGTCAGAAGAGGAGATCGACGTCTGGCCTGACAAATATTCTGATTATAAATTACAAACATCCAAAATTCCCATTACAATGGTTAGCAATGAGCATTAGCTTTAGCTTCATGAACTCACCAAGACTCTGCCGAAAATAATAAAACTCCCGGCGCTTGGTCATCAATTCCCTCTATCTCAATTCGGTTTTGTTTCCCTTCAATGCCCACTCCGTTTTTTATACAGTTTTTTCTAAAATGTTACTCTTTTTCTCAGCTTGTTTTACTTGTCTACTGGTGTTAGCGTTCTGGCTGCGTATTGATGACAGCTACGTGAAAGGCGGGGCTTCGTATTCTTAGATACAGCCAATAAGACTCCAGTATGAGCAAAATCACTGATGGACAGCTTAAAGGGGCCCTATTATGAAAAATCTACTTTTCCATGTTTTTCAACCCTAAAATGGGTCCCTGGGGTGTCAATAAGTCCCCACAGTATCAGTAAAGACCACCATCTCCCTGTTTCACTTTCTCAGTTTGAAACAAATCCTCCCGATAAATGAACGGTTTGCAGAATATCCACTAAATTACATCAGCACCGAATTTTCCTGTGCCTTATATGGGTCATCTTGGCTCACTAGAATCGCTCCACCTGTGTGGTCCCGCCCACATAATCCCCATACCTGTTGGCTGTCAGTGTGATGTACATACAAACCAGTAAACCAAAATGCCAAAATCAACGGAAGGCAAGTTGGCAGTCCAATTGCTGATATTTACTGGCATCGTCGGAGCATCTACGATGGAAATGTGCGCAAACGCGTCCGTAAATGTGTGTTTGTGTGTGCGACGCACTTCACCGACAGGAGCATTGACAACATGGTTGCTACAGCTCAGGATATGCCTCTAACCTGGGGCTAAATTTTGTATCCATACCGACAGTCCGAGAGCCAACCACAGACACTGAAGCGGTAAGTTTCTAAATATTATGTAATATGCTGTGTTACAGTTTACCGTTGCTTTCTTAGCATTGGTGTGTTAGCATTGGCGTGTTGCGCTAAAGATAGCATTGGCGTGTTGCGTTAAAAGCTTCCATTGTATTGATATTGAGGACCATTAACATTAAGTAGTACTGCAGGGGCCCAAACCTGTAAAATAACGCTAGACATCAGTTTGCTTGGGAACGTTTTGTAGCTTGAATGCGGCAGCAGGAGCAGCTGATCTGTGTTTGTTTATACACGCCGATGCAAAGACCGTCCTCACCGTTCTCACCGGGGCCTCCCCTTGGTTAAAACTGGTGATGTTAAAAAATACACAGTAGTGGTCAGAGACAGCCAGGTCAATAACAGAGGACACACTGATGGACAGGCCATGGGTTATGACCAGGTCCAGGGTGTGTCCTCTGTTGTGAGTTGGCTGTGCGACGTGCTGCTTAAAATCAAGGCAATTTAAAAGATTTAAAAACTCTCTGGATATATTAAATAAGTATATAATATGGAAATAAAATAATATAACAGGGCCCAATTTCTACTGTGTTACATGTACAGACACAGGTTCTTAGTGTAAGTATAAAAATACTTATCAATTAATAATCTTTAATAATGCTAAGTTGGCTGTAATAAATAATAAATAAATAAATACAGGGGATTACAAAGCGGATGGCACAGGAGCCAGAGTGGCTGTTAAGAAATACCAATAGAAGGGTTAGGGTTCCAATATCACTCGTGATCAAAGTCTATGTACACACGGTAACTTCACGTCACTCTGATAAACTTGATTTAAAGGCCTTAGAAAATCACACAACCTCTCTGCAAATGTCTAGGCTATTCATTAAGTGAAAGAAGGGGAACTAGGAAAAGTGCCTGCTAAAAGGATCCCATAAGCTACACTGGCTCCACCACCACTGAGGCAGGCTACACGAAAGGGAGTGCACAAACAAAGAAATAAAGAAAATGGAAAAAAATTAACCACTCTAGCCTGTGATGTACAATGCACTCTCCCTACAATAACAGTTCTGATCAACAGGCTAGAGGAAAACAAACAAAACAACTGCATTTACGCTATGAGCCACACCACAATCATACCATGTAGAGAACAGCAACCGACACAGCTGGTTGTAGCTGAACACGTCTGTCGTACACAACACAGTTTGGGAAGGACGCTAAGTTTGTAGCAGGTACTCCACTGCAGCTACAATAGCCAGCGGGTGCTGTACACGGAAACGGTCACGTAAACACAGGCTCGTTAATGCTGAAACGCCACGGTTGGTCAGCGTCTGCTCCCCCCACACACACGCTTGGCATTTCACGACCGCACTTGCATCATTGCTTCCCCCCACCAGCACCAGCTATAGTGTGACAACAAACCCGGTGTATCTTTTCGCTTGCTTTTTGTCTTTACCCAGAGGAAAAGAAAATTCAAAAAGAGATCTCAAAAATGTTTCATTTACTTCTCCTAGACAACTATGAGATCTGTGTGACAGCAAACTGAGACTAAGGGTTATTTCTCCTGTGTCTCATCTTTTTCTCCAGAGCAATAAGATGCACTAAATCTCAATTTAGTCTCCTTTTAAGTTTCAGAAGAGATCTCAACAAGCTCTAATATAATTCTCAGAGTTTCTCAAATTGTATGTCTCTTTGTGATATCATGCAGAGAAATCAGAGAGCTCTCTCTATAAACTCAATCTATTCTCATTCTAGCTTCAGTTTATCCATCTCATACTAAGCTCAGACAGAACAAATGAAGAGCTCTCCAAAAGCACTCATTGATTTCTCAGACTTAGATCAATGTTTTGGTTGTTTTTAATCATGTTGACTTTATTGTAATCCACATGATTTTTTTTTTAATTATGTATAACTGTACTCAGAATTAATTGATTGAAAATTTATGATTGTAGGTTGCAAAGACCTTCTGCTTTTATATTAATTACATTTTCTATGAATAATTGTAAGTATTCCAATGCACATAATTCAGGTTTTTTTCATGAACCACATAAAACGTAAAATAAAAACAACAGTCATTTATTGGTAATTTGAGAGCAATAAAGTTACTATTTCAAGGAGGCAATGGTAGTGGTAGTAGTATGTTTAAGTGATAAAAAGTCCAATATCAGAATATAGCACTTTTTAAACATACTACTACCACTACCATTGCCTCCAATAGTGAACACATTTGTGAAAATAGTTAGCAAAATAACTATCAAAACAGTAAACAGAAAGTCACTTTTGACATTTGCATTGCAGAAAAGTATTTTACAAAATGCCAAAAAAAACTTCAAAAACTCAGACCATTAGTGGTGTCAATGTAGTATATTCAGATGTCTGTATCTTCTCATGTTAAGCCCCAAAGTGACCTATTTGTGTGGTAATAGATTAATAAAACTGTTGAGATCACTGACATTTGTCTTGGTATGGCATCACAACACTATCTGCCCATCAACTTGAGACTTTACATTTTCAGTAAGGAATTTCTACTAGTTGGTGAAATCATGGGCTCTTCTGTTCACAATAATATCATGTCTTTGAGTTCATAATATGTTTAGTCCCTTTCAAGTTTGTTAGGGAAATGTGCAGCAAACACAATACCAGGCATTGAGGACAGATCAATGAACATCAACTTTCCCAAAATACTTTCAAGTCCAACTACTGTCCTTTTTACAGGAACTTCCAAGAGGCTCACAATATGGAAACATGTCCCACCTGTTAAAGTGTCCCTTAGAAGATTTATGCCTGCAACTGCAAATTCATTCACAAATACAAGATTCATCTCATTTTGACCTTCACTGGTTTCTTTGTAGGAACACAATAATTCAATCTGGCCGTATTTGATCTGCATACCATCACAAAATAACACTGTGGAATTGTTCCGTCTTTTGGCTTTGACATACTGCTTGGAAGTGTAAACCGTTTTCCCTATTTGAGCTCTGTTATATGCCTTGACAACATTAGTATATAAACCCTGACCAAGAAACTGTTCCAGAAGAGACATATCATCAGGTTCAAGACAGCTGTTGAATGATGCTCCTATCATGGCCACACTATTGACAACATTACTAGCTTGATAACTAATGCCATTTGTCATTCTGGCCAAAAACTCAGTAGCTACTAGCTTTATGTTTTGTGTGATGCTAGGGAGAGATTGTATAGTCTTTACAGCATTAACCATTTGGACAGGTATATTCTGGGTCCCATGTATAAGACGAAGGGCCCTAGTTTCGTAGACCAGGCGCAGTCAGCTTTCAGCGCACCTGCGCCGCGCCAACGGGGCGTGTCCGCCTGGACTTTGCAAGTTTCGTGCACCGCGCAGGCTCGCGCAGGCACACCTCCGGTCTCGCCCACCGGCGCAAGTGGGAAAGAGGGAGGAGAAAAAGGCGTGAGTGGGAGACGAGGAGGAGACGAGGCGTGGACTGGGATTAATACAGCCGATTCAGATCTTCACCAATCAAATGAGCTCCTCTCCTCTCCTTTAATGCATTAGGGGAGGTTCAGTGGAAGTTCCGTCACTTGACAACCCGATGAGAGAAGCAGCGCCGCCGCTCCCAGCACGCGCATCACGCGCTGTGCGCGCGTATCATAATAATATCAATGCCGATATTATAAGAAACAGGAGAGAGAGAGGGAGATGTTTTGGTGCGAGAGGCTGAGTTTCCGTTACGCGTGCCATCCGCCTTTGATCTGACGTCAGATGTGACGGGACAATCTATATAGATATAAATTCACGTGTTGATTCATTGTTTGCATTAAATAGTGTTTGTTGTGATTATGTATTGCATTTAAATGTGCCTGGAACTGTGGAAACCTGCCTGTGAGGTCTCGGTGACGTGTGCGCACTGCGCGCCGGTCCGCCAAACTTCCGATCCGCCAGCTGTGATTCGCATTGAATCAATGGACTTTATTTACGCCTTGCGCCTTGCGCTGAAAGTAGACCAGGTTGGAGCTGGCGAGCTTTCGGCGCAGTCTCGGCGAGGCTTTTTGTCACGAAACTTCCGCTACGCCAAGCTGAATCTGTGACGCCTCCCCCTGCTGCGCCGCCACACCCATACTTGGCGCAGGCGATCCACCAAACTGCCAAACTGACGGTGCGCAAGGCTGCGCGGGTCGAAACTTGCACTGCGCCGGCTGCGCCACCCTGCGCCGGTCTACGAAACTAGGGCCCGAAGTATGTACCCATTTTTGTCTTCAAAGTGAAAGCAAGAGTGTGTCCACAGAGGTCCAAGAGCTCTTACACTATCTGCTAAATGGACAAGTAAGTGGATATTGGCTGTCATGTATCGTTCACCATAAAGTCCACTCATTTGAGAACAGAAATTCCAAAGTAGTTTTTCAGCATGATCTATTTGCGCAGGGGTTATTGACTCCATCATAAGAATGAAGATCGCTTCACTAAGGAGCAGGAAATGGCTGTAGTACAGGCCTGCAAGAATGCCCCGGAATACAACTGGCCCAAAAAACAGCAAAATGGACCGATACTCAGATGCTTTAAAGAACATTCTGTGAGAGGACACAGAACGAGGGAATCTAATCAAAAATGGTGGTCTTATTTCTTTCATGCGTTTGTCAACTTCTCTGATTGACCTAACCATACTGAATGCACATCAGGAAAACTCTGTGGAAAACCACAAAAACATCAATAGACGCATTGCTCCCAGTAGTACAGAGTGCATATAGTCTATACCTGTACCCAAGACCAAATCATAGCTTTTTAGTCTACTGAGAAAGGTAGGTCCCTTCACCCCACGTACAATGCTGTTGGAATTATAGGCCATCTTAGCATTATCTACAAACCCCTTGTGGGTACGAGGCGGGCCTTTTGGATCCGTCTTCTGGAAAGGAAAGGCATGGACATGACCTCTTTCTCCTGTCTTTACTGTTTGACCTGGCTGTTCACACTTTTGACACCCAAACTGTCCATTGAATTGAATAGTATTAAGTACCAATGCTTTTGCAGGCAGATCGCAGGTCCCTGCAATGGTAAAGGCTTTGCATATGAAAGGCTCTTGAGCTCCTGCAAACTGAACAGAAATTCCATCTCTTTCGATTTTGTTCAGAGTGTCACATAGTGGTTCAAGGAATGTCAACATTGACGGCGTTCAACAAAGTTTAACTCGTTTATGACGCAATAAAAAGGCCACACAGAAAACTTTGAAGACTTAAAAATGGGAATGCCATCAGTGTTCCACATTAAAGAAATGTTTCTGGGATCACTGAGAGGGCCATTACAAGTAGTCAATTTCTGATAGGCTTCTCCGTCATATATGTCCTCAACACTGTCATGACACTTTTTATGTCTATTAAACCTGAACATAAGTTTTTCTTCAAAACCTTCCTTAGCAAACAATCTCTTCAGTTGTGCTTCAATGGGAACCTCAATGAAATAGGAAGTTGACCCCTCCATAAACACATTGGCTTCACAGGTTTTACACTGGTTGTCTGTACTCTCAACAGCCATAAAGCATGCACTACAGTATTTGTGCAAAAGCGGAGAGGAGGAATCGTCAAAAAATTGTTTAAATTTGTGTAAATTCTGAAGACATTCAGTCTGGATATCAGAGGGGCAGTGCAGAGAGATTAGGGAAAGCAAGTCACTGAGAGCTTTTCCTGTTATTTTGTGTCTATTTGCAAAAGTCATTATGAGGAGAAGACTCTCTGCAACAGAAATTGGCGCATCTCTGTAAATTGGATGATCTCCAGTGTTTGTAGGGCTTCTGGGTTCTGTTCCCTCCTCTTGGTTTAGCCCTAAACCGTCCTCAAATGATAGGTCATCATCAAATGACAGGTCATCATCAAATGACAGGTCATCGTCAAATAACACATTTTCATCTAAAGTCCCTTCTTCAACAAATTCAGGTAGGTGATCAGCAAATGTATCTATGTGAAAAGGCTCTTCAGGATCTGATTCAACATTAAGTCCAGAGTGATGCATCTCACTTGTGTGTCCATTGCACTGGGATGTATGGTTTGTGTTATGGAGGTCACACAAATTTGTGATCGAAGAGTCCTTCAGATCCGCAACGTCATCAGCTTCCAGATTAGCGGAACTGGTCTCTTGCTCGGTGCGGCAGTCATCTGACCTCGAGTGTGTTGATTCTAGAAAAAAAAGTCCCAATGTATTTAGCAAGTTTGTTTTCTTATAGCAATAACTCATTTACACAAATTGTTGCAAAGCAGTATACTAGACATGTTTATTTTTCACTATACTTCTGCTAAACACATTACTACATTATTTAGTCACCTGAACTGCCAGTAACCTTGACAAACCAAGTGAGGTTCACAACTCTCACATAAGTAACAGTGATTTATTGGATACATTAACTTTTCTTTGAAATTAGACTGCAATCAATCAAAATTTAAAGCTTTACAACATGCAATTTCTTACATGTCTAACAGAGTTGTTTACATTTTTGTACATTCATTACCTCTGTTCTCCAGTCCTTGTGGGTCCTGCAGAACAGAGAATAATACATTTAACATATTTAATACTTGCATGCAATTTTATTAGCCATACCTGGGTAAAACCAATGCAGTATATGACAAATCCTGTTATAAATCGCCCTTTCATGTTGATTAAAATGTTAATATTTTATTGAATCTGTTTCAGAGGTGATACTTAAGTGTCAAAACTAGTAGAGTAAATAACATATATATTTACATGTACTGTGTACCGGAGGTGGGCTGATTATTGACATGGCCGATTACCAGATCTGATATTAAACCATTTATCTGACTATCTGCATCAGTTAAATCATTTAGATAAATGTGGTGCTTTGGCGCTGATGCTTCATACAGTCTGTAAAGTAAATAAAAACTATAGTAATCAAATAAATGTAGTGGAGTAAACAATAAAATATTTGTCTCCAAAATGTAGTGGAGTGGAAATATTAAGTGGCAAGTTAAGTACCAACACTTGAGTAAATGTACTTATATTCAACCACTGCAATTGACAATAAACAAATAATAAAATGTAAATTTCCTTACCTTTCTTCTGTATCTTTTGCAAGTATTTTGTTGGCTCTTCACTTTTCTCCTCCAGCGTGAGTTGTTCCTCTGTGCCATTTTCAAATGTGCCCAACTGTTTGCCTGGAAAAAATTCAACAGTAGAGATACACACTTGAAACATACATATATTCATAGTACAATATATATATATATATATATATATATACCTATGTATGTGTGTGTGTGTGTGTGTGTATATATATATATATATATATATATATATATATACCTATGTATGTATTCACATACATACTATGGCATGGCGTTCAGGAAATTAACATTTCAATATATTGAATGAAACTCTGAATATATTGAGTGAAACTCCGAATATATTGAATGAACCTTGAATATATGGAATGAACTCTGAATATATTGAATGAAACTCTGAATATATTGAATGAAACTTGACTGACGTCATCAAGGCATTAGCCTATTAGGCAATATAAACTGACACCCCCTATTGAATTGAAAGTTTCATTTTATTTGTGAAATTGCTAAAGCAAAGATTTCACCATAGGCTATTTGTGTGTCTAGGTAGCAGTGAGAGAATGGACACACAGTCTGGTTGATGCACCGGGGAAAACTGCAGCCTCTGGTACTGCAGCTTCACCCCACTCGGCTCCAGCTCTGCTCGGCCACAGCCTGTGTTGTGCCGAAAAGAGACTGCTTGTGGGGGCAGTCGTTTTTCGGCAGGCAGCCTCTTTTATGCACAACACCTGCAGCCGGTGGCAGTCCCGACGGTCCAGCGCCTCACCCCGACTATTTACTTTTCTTCGTTGCTAAGTGTGTATTCAAAATATTCAGAATCAGAGCTGGACTCGTATCTGCTACTCGTATAATGTGACAACGTGGTTTGGTGACAACGTGGTTTGGTTGTCAGGATCGCAAAGAAAAGGAATTACAGTCCGAGTAAAAACGCCAAGACCCGACCATCGCCCGCAACGGGAGCCTCAAGGCGCTGCTGCTACGAGATTCCGAGCTGGCTGCTGTCACTCACTTATTGCAGCAGCATACCGCCTACACATCTTACACTTTAACAAACAAGATCACGGAAGTGCCTTGATGACGTCAGTCAAGTTTCATTCCATATTTCATTCAATATATTCAAGGTTCAATCAATATATTCAGAGTTTCATTCAATATATTCAGACTTAATTCCATATATTCAAGGTTCAATCCTATATTCAGAGTTTCATTCCATATATTCAAATGTTAATTTCCTGAACGGCATGCCATAACATACATACTGTGTATGTATATACATTGGTCCCAAATTTCTCATAAGTGGTCAATTTGGGTGGAGTGAGTGTTGGTGTTAGCGTGTGAAGCTTGTGTTTTACTAGGTGGTGTAATAAAGACTCACCTCACTATCATGTATCTTCTATTGAAGAGCAATATTAGTAATGCTTGACTGGTGTCAAAAATGGAGCTGCAGGGACAATGAACCTAGGGATGACAAAAAATGACAGAAAAAAATGCACAGGTTCATACATTTATAAGTTTACATATAGTGGTGCACAAAATATGATATGCAATTTGTTGTGACTAAAAAGGGTTACAGAAATGGAATAATTATACACATGTGCAACCTTTCCTATTAAAGAGACATTGATTTAAATAAAGATAAATAAACCATAGTCAAAATGAAAACGATCACGGTAACATTAATAAGCTAGTAGTTTAAGTTACACTGATTTCACATTTTTAAAATGCACAAGATCTTACTGGCGAAATGGCGATGTCGAAATAATGAATGTAAAAAATAGGGCCGGCTCGATTAAAAAAATAAAAAAAAGTAATGTAATGTTAATTGTCAATAAAATCCCGGCCCTAGTAAAAAAAAATAATAATTTCAGTTAACTGAAATTAAAAACTAAAACGAGGCTTTACAAAACTCAAGAAATAACTGCATATGTACATGCAAAACTAACTAAAACAAGATAAACTCATAAGGAAAAGGTGTAGCTTTATACACTTACCACTTACAGGAACTGCATCTTTGTTTTCTTCAACGAGTTGCATTTGGGGCATAGACTGTAAAGATTTGGTGCAAACAAGTTGTGAACTTTGAACCCAGTAGATGATGCAGCCCTAACGTCAACATTTCATTGGGAGAGAGCGCCATCAGTCACAATTGCTGCATCATGATTGGTCATTGATTGGCACTCTAGGTCTGACTGACGTAAAGTCTTACGTTAACGGTTGGAGTGCGCCAGTGCGGGAGGCAGAAGGAAAAAAAACAGATGGAGGCAGAAGGAACCGTTACGGGACGTAAAAGAAGGTAAGCGATATCTTTGTAAAGCGTAACTTGGGTAAAACTTTGCAAACATTTAGGTGGCGAGTGTTTATGTTGGTTGAGATACTTTTTTCGAAGAAACTGGTCGGCACATGCGGCTAATAGTGAAGCTAACTTAGCTAGTGAGGCCCGGGCCACACCATGAACTTATTATGATTAACTGTTAGCTATCGTTAATTGGTTAATTTATTGTGGTAATATCTTTATGTAAAGAATATGCTCTTTGGGATTTTTTTTCACAAACAATGAAGTGAGTAAAATAATACTTTTTATTTTTCAACCTTTATTTTACCAGGAAAGTCCTGAATACTGAACTCCACTGAAAAAATCTTCAAATTAAGAAAGGAGTCCACATTTACCTACAAAATATGTGCCGAATTAGATTGAAGTGGCTAATGAATGTTATTTTTTCAGTATTATCCATGTTGTTTATCAAGACAGCTCTAAACAAGGCTTGTTGTAATGGTGGATGTTTAAAAGGGAGTTCTGCAGGCAGCTGGACAGAGTTCAGCATCTCCAGCACACACCTCCAGCGTCTCAGAGCAGATCATACTGCTTATTGTTTCATGACTTAAACATGATTTTATATACGTATTCATGTGTTCATAATTAATTCTTCATATTTCTGTGGGTGGTTAATCATATTTTATTATATAATTAGCAAACAAGACAGCAAGTTTGATTTGATGATCAAATCTTAACATGATGTATGGCATTTTTGGCAATTAAGATATTTGCATTGGAGCCTCGATCATGCATATTTAAAGTGCTTGCTGTGGACAAAATTGTTATGTGTTGAAATTTAAGAGGATATATCCTCTGAAAGACCCATGTTTTTCAGTTCCTGAGTTGTCTGATATGGTTACAGTAACACATCTCTGTATCCAAATGTTTCAACAAGTTGCTGTACCAAATTATAACATGATAAAACTAGTAACTAAAATAAGACATTGAACTACCTTTTTAAATAATTAAAATATTGTACTTTTATGTATTTAACAGAATGGATGGCCCAGCAGGAAATACCAAGAAAGAGATGCCCAAAAGAGCGCGAAACCCACCGAAGAAGATGTGTTTTTATGAACCAGACCCCGGCTCACCCAAAGATGACTCAGATGGTAATTGAGTTATCATTTCACTACATGCCTTAGCTAATTTTTGGCATGATTGTCATTTCTAACTTACTTTGGACACTATAAAAACCAAAATCTTTGACAGTCTCTGGTCTCTTATCACTTGGGTTATTATTATCAATATATTGGCAAACTTCAGCTGCAAACATTGATTAACAGGATTTTTTAAAAATAAATGTCAAGAAAGGTGAGAGTAACCCCCACTTGAAACTGTATGCATTTTAGTGACAGAATTTTACAACTCTATTGGTCAAATTATCACTACATTTGGGGCTGGGAAATTGATTTAAATTTTTTTTATTTAAATAAAATAAAATTCTCTCATCAGAAAAAGTAGCAACTTTTTTCCAGGATAGGCATGAAAGTGCAAATAGGTCTCTTAACTGTTGATACCTACAGAAACTCTGTTGCTGCTTTATTGTAGATTATAGAATTTAATTATTTAAAATGTATTGACAATGTAGGGTTTTTGGAGGATAATGATTCATGACCACTTATGGTCACTTTTCATAAATTATCGTATTATCAAGTTATTGATTAATCATATAGGGTTAAACAAAACCTCGGGGCATCACCTTAGATAGATAGATTGATTTTTAGCCTGTACTGGTTTACTCAAAATCTCCTTTATTTACTCTGTTCATTTTCAGGACTTTTTGTATTGTTGATCTTTGAAGACGGATATAAAGATTTTTAATGCCTGTGATATACTAAGCAAAGATGATAAACCCACCACCTGCCTTAGAGATCTGAAGCCAGGGGAAGAAGTACTTGCAAGATGGTCCGACAACAAGTTCTACACCGCCACAGTGGACTTCGTTGGAACAGTTAAAAAGACAGTGGATGCCAAGAAGGCCACAAAGAAAGACATGAAAAAAAGAGATGCAGCTGCTCAACGATTTTACAACCTTCCATCACTACCTCAAGCAGGTCAGTCCACCTCAGTACAGGATCATCCAAATACTGTGGACCACAACGTCATCCAGCCTCCAACTACCTGGCCAGTGTATCAACCTCCACTTAACGAGTCATCTTTACCTATCCAGCCACAGCACCAGCCTGTAACTGCCTGGCCACAGTACCAGGTTCCAGTTTCCCAGTCATCGCCACATACGCATCCACCTGTCCAGCCGCTCCACCAGTATGCACTCACTCTGTCTCCAGTCACACATTGTTCCAACCTTTCGCAGTATCCAAAGCATCACCGATCTCACACAGCACTGCCCACATCTTCAGACCTGTCAGAACAACCTGTTTTGGTGGATTTGGATCACCAAAGACAGCCACCAGCTCCGACTGTAACACCCAAAGAAAGCTTTCTCAAAATGTTGTACAGTCCTGGTAAAAACCAAAAACCTGCTGTTCTTGGGGACCAGAGCCAGCCTAGTACGTCTGAACATGAGACTTCTTCATGCTCGTCATCTGCAGATACTTTCATCATTGAGCGTGATCCACTTCCAGAATCTGGAGAGCCAATTTTCAGTTTCCCTGAATCAAGAGAAGACAGATCATGGAGGCCATGCAGGGCATGTGAGGCAGAGGTGGAAAAATTAGTGGAGGAGAACGCCAAACTGCAGGATGTGCTGTGCAGTATGAGTAAGTACATTTTGTCTCTCTGTTGCAGTTAATTGTTCCTTTAACACTATTACTTTTTTCTCTCACAATTTTCCTAATGTACCAAATTAAACTAAAACTTAAAAGCTTTTAACAATCTGGTAAAAAATCTTAGCCCATCATGAAATCTCTTGATTTTTTAAAAACTAGTCTCTTCCTTTTCTTTAGTTTATTTTTGCTTCTGTGTCCCTGTAAGGTAATTCATATTTTATGTTACAGGTGGTGAGCACCTCGAGGCATTAAAAAGCTTTCTGGACAAAGTGGAACAGATACAACCTCAGGCTGGTGTTGGGGCTCCAAAACACAGATCTGGGAAGCAAGAGCTGTATCCAGAAAGTGGCCTATTCGTGTCTTCCACCCGCCTGGCTGCAATACATGCAGAAGCAAAGAAGGACTGCCTCAGATTGTTCCATCTTCTTTTTGATGAGTTTTTTACAGCAGAGGAGTGCCGAAATGCTGTGGCCTTTGGGAAGCACGGGAAGGTGCCAGATGGGAAGACAGTCCTGGATAAGTTCAAAGTCAATGGCATTCTAAGTAAGTACATTGCTCATTGTTAACAATTTATGGAAATATGGAAAGGTTGTGGAAATCCATCAGTAAAATAAATAACATAAAGAAGCACAAATTATTTTCAAAAATGAATTTGTAATTCTACTTTTTATTTCTAGTTTGGTTTCCCCTCTTTTTTCTGACCCTTCTCACATTCATCACAATATCTGGCCACATTTGGCATAGTAGTGTTGGAACCCCATGTATCACATAGCTACATTTAATGTTTTGATTGTTTCAGTGACCTCACAGTTTTACTGAATTTCCTTGTGTGAACCATAGAGATATTTCAATGTGAATTATGTGACATCTGGATAAAAAAAACTCTAAATACTGTCATTGTAACTGCTGTTACATTATGCCATTTGTAATTTGTGCTTTCTTTTCTCTGTTTTTTTTATTCTTGCAGCTTACATCATGCGCTGTAGTATCCTGGATGGATGGACACCGGTGGAGAAAAGTAAGGTCAAAAAAGCCTTCATAAACAAATGCCGCATCAGGGCCACAGCACTGTAAAGTATTGCAACCTTCATTGAAATGTCCATGTTCAAAAAAAGTTTTTTGTTCTTTTAAATGCTGTGCAATGTTTTGCAATGTGCACGGTAAAGTTCTTAACACTGTAACGTATGGGATGTGGCATACTGATAGACATTGTTGAAATATCCATGTTCAAAAAAAGGCCCTTTTTAAATGTTGTTTTAAATGCTGTGCAATGTTGTGCAATGTGCACTGTAAAGTTATGTAATTATTACAGCTACTTGAAATACGGCATCAGGGCCACAACACTGTAAAGTATTGGATGTGGCATACTGATAGACATTTGTTGAAACGACCATGTTCAAAAAAGGCCCCTGTATACAAATGCTGCATGAGGGGCTTAAAGTGATAGTTTACCCAAGATTGAAATTTCACTCATTATCTACTCCCCCTAATGTGGACTAAGGGCTGGGAGAAGTTTCAGTGTCCTCCGTGGCTTCTCTGAGTTACAGGGGGTCTCGGCGTAGCAGTGCATGTCCATATGACGGTTGCAAATGGATACCAACTGTCTTCGTAACAAAAAGACACACCAAAAAACATCCAGATACCTCCATGCTGCTCGTATGTAATGTCCGTCTTGTATTGAAGCCCCGAAATGCGAAACTGTCCCGAAAAATATTAAATAAGTCTATATTTCAAGCTTGTTTTGTAGTGGAAGCTTCTTGAAGCTCCTCTTCCCAGTTTGTCAAATTTGGACAAACCAGGGTCTGTCCTCTTTCCAGGGAAGAGGAGCTTCGAGAAGCTTCCGCTACAAAACGAGCTTGAAATATAGACTTATTTAATTTTTTTTGGGACAATTTCGCATTTCGGGGCTTCAATACAAGACGGACATTACATACGAGCAGCATGGAGGTATCTGGATGTTTTTTGGTGTGTCTTTTTGTTACGAAGACAGTTGGTATCCATTTGCAACCGTCATATGAACATGCACTGCTACGCCGAAACTTCTCCCAGCCCTTAGTCCACATGAGGGTGGGTAGATAATGAGTGAAATTTCAATCTTGGGTGAATTATCACTTTAAGGCCCTCGTGCAGCATTTGTATACAGGGGCCTTTTTTGAACATGGTTGTTTCAACAAATGTCTATCAGTATGCCACATCCAATACTTTACAGTGTTGTGGCCCTGATGCCGTATTTCAAGTAGCTGTAATAATAACATAACTTTACAGTACACAATGTCAATTTTGGGTGAACTATCCCTTTAAAGTTAAATGTTGTGCAATGTGCACTGTAAAGTTATGTCATTATTACAGCTACTTGAAACACAGCATCAGGGCCACAACACTGTAAAGTATGGGATGTGGCTTACTGATAGACATTGTTGAAATATCCATGTTCAAAAAAAGGCCCTTTTTAAATGTTGTTTTAAATGCTGTGCAATGTTGTGCAATGTGCACTGTAAAGTTATGTCATTATTACAGCTACTTGAAACACGGCAACACGACAACACTGTAAAGTATGGGATGTGGCTTACTGATAGACATTGTTGAAATATCCATGTTCAAAAAAAGGCCCTTTTTAAATGTTGTTTTAAATGCTGTGCAATGTTGTGCAATGTGCACTGTAAAGTTATGTCATTATTACAGCTACTTGAAACACGGCATCAGGGCCACAACACTGAAGTATTGGATGTGGCATACTGATAGACATTTGTTGAAACGACCATGTTCAAAAAACCTATGTTTACAAATGCTGCCTGTATTGTTAATGTTATTACAGCTACTTGAAATACTCAAAATACTCTTACTACTATACTTTGAATAAATATTCAGATTACTGATTGCAAAAGGGAAATCAATTTGTCTGTCAGCTCATTTGCTATAGAATTATAAAGCGTGTGTGTGTGTGTGTGTGTGCGTGTGTCATATTGCTCCATTGTAGCTCCAGTATAGCTCCATTGTAGCTCCAGTATTGCTCCAGTATTGCTCCATTGTAGCTCCAGTATAGCTCCATTGTAGCTCCAGTATAGCTCCATTGTAGCTCCAGTATTGCTCCAGTATTGCTCCATTGTAGCTCCAGTATAGCTCCATTGTAGCTCCAGTATAGCTCCATTGTAGCTCCAGTATTGCTCCATTGTAGCTCCAGTATTGCTCATTTTCTTCTCCAAGGAGAAATAAAGGAGCCATTAAAAACACTGAATTGAGATTAGCAAGGTATCTCCCTTAAGTCTCAAGTATGACTCCCTCTAATTACTCTGTCTCACCTATTGCTCCTAGTGAATTTTAGGAGAAACATATGAGAAACATTTGAGTCAAAATAGAAACTAAAATGAGGCTGAGATGAGAATCTCAAATTTGTCTCCGGAGCTACAGAAGAGCAAGCTTTGAGCAGTAAACTTTTCCTCTGGGTACTTTACTTTTCTGTCCTACCCATCTTTCCTAAACATTTTAATCAAAGAATGTTTTCCAGCATCATGGCATTAAGTCTAAATTTTGAGAACAAAAAGACCTGAAGGGCCATCGACTGATGACCCATATTCAGGTCATACAATAAATAGAGAGTTGTTACCATTCAGACAACTCATAGTAGGTGCTTACAACATTCCTACAGAAGAATTTTTTTGAATTATTCACATTCGCAAAATTAGAAAGTACATAAATACCTCCTTGTAAATGATTGTTTACAAATGATATTGTTTTATTTATTTAAATCACCCCCCTGAATTTGATTTTGGTTTTATTTAATTTTATTAAATTGTATTTATTTATTTATATATATATACAAAAAAACATCATCCAGTAAGGGTCCTTAGGCAAGACCCCTTATGAACACAAAAATGATAGAGTCATACCGGCTCAGACGTGAGCAAGGTCTGTGTCAGTTGCTAGGGGACAAGGGGAAACTGATGAGAAATGGGCTACTGGAACGAAACACAGAAGAGAAGATCTACTAGTGGATGTGAACGCTGCTCTGAAGACAATCCCCACAGAAACCATCACTGAGACCAACAAGCTGATACACAGTACAGCAACAGTAATCATGGAGATGCTTGGGTACAAGGTGGGCTTCGGACACAACAAACAGTGCCCACCATGGAAGAGGCGGTTAGAGGCCAAGATAAAGGCAACACAGAGAGAAGTTAGCCAGCTCGCTGAACTGCAGAAAGGGAACATGGTGACTCTCCATACCAGAGGCACTCGAGACTGCCAAACAACGACTAACAGCTCTGGCCACCCAGTTGAAGAGATACACCAAGGAGGGAGAGGCCAGGAGAATAAAGAAGCTGTTCTCCACTGAACCAGCCAAGGTGTACTCTCAACAGCGAGAGGCAGGCAGGGAAACAACAACCAGTCAGACCCACCAAGAGCTGAGGTGAAAAAATACTGGAAAGACATATGGGAAAAAGAGGCATCACACAACATCAATGCCCAATGGTTAGTGGACCTAAGAGCTGACCACAGCAACCTCCCAGAACAAGAACCAGTAACCATCTCAATGGCAGACATCCAAGAAAGAGTGTGAAGAGCTGGACAGCAGCAGGCCCCGATATGATCCATACGTACTGGCTGAAGAAGCTAACTGCACTCCATGAATGCCTAGCAGCACAGATGAACCAGCTGCTGAGGGATGGGTCCCACCCAGAGTGGCTAACCCAGGGCAGGACAGTCCTAATCCTGAAAGACCCCCAGAAGGGTCCCGTCCCATCCAACTACTGGCCAATTACCTGTCTCTGCACAACATTGAAGGGCCTGTCAGGCATCATTGCGGCAAAGATGAGTAAGTATAGGGCTCAATACATGAGCGAGGCACAGAAAGGAATTGGCAGGAACACCAGAGGAGCCAAGCACCAGCTACTAGTTGATAGAACAGTCGTCCGAGACTGTAAGAAGAGACAAACCAACCTGTGCACTGCCGGGAATGACTACAAGAAAGCATACGACTCAATGCCGCACACATGGACACTGGAATGTCTGGAACTGTATAAGATCAACAGAAACCTTAGGGCCTTCATCCAGAACTCGATAGAAATGTGGAAGACAACCCTAGAGGCCAATTCAAAGCCGATTGCCCATGTCAACATCAAGTGCGGCATATACCAGGGAGATGCACTATCACCACTGCTGTTCTGCATAGGCCTGAACCCCCTCAGTCAGATCATCATGAAGAGTGGCTACGGGTACCGATTCCGTAGTGGGGCAACAATCAGCCACCTGCTCTACATGGATGACATCAAGCTGTACACCAGGAATGCTAGAAATAGACTCACTGATCTAAGGATCTACAGCGATGACATAGGGATGTCATTCGGATTGGACAAGTGTGGCCGGATGGTCTCAAAGAGAGGCAAGATTATCAGGACTGAGGGGATTGACCTACCAGAGGGCAACATAGGTGATATCCAAGACAGCTACAAGTACCTTGGCATCCCACAGGCTAATGGTAACCATGAAGAGGTCAAATACCTCCAGAGAGGAAGGCAGGTCCTGAAAAGTCAGCTGAATGGTAAGAACAAGGTCCGAGCCATCAACATGTACGCACTACCAGTCATCAGATACCCCGTTGGTATCATAAGCTGGCTAAAGGAGGAGATAGAAGCAACAGATATCAGGACTAGAAAGCTCCTCATCATGCACGGAGGGTTCCACCCAAAGTCCAGCACCCTGAGGCTATACACTAAGCGGAAAGAGGGAGGCCGAGGGCTAGTGAGCGTCAAGGCCACGGTCCAGGATGAAACATCGAAAATTTGAGATTACATCGAAAAAATGGCCCTGAAGGATGAACTGCTAAGTGAATGTCTCAGGCAGCAGAACCCCGATGAGAGTGCAGAGGAGGAGGAGCAGACAACCTGGAGGGACAAGTCCCTACATGGCATGTACCACCGTCAGATAGAGGAAGTGGCTGATATCAAGAAATCCAGAAGTGGCTGGAAAATGCAATGGACTGACAACAGAACAGGCCATAAGTACAAGCGCCATAGAGGCCAGGATCTACCAGAGCAGATCAGACCCAAGATGCAGACTGTGCAAAGAAGCCCCTGAGACAGTCCAGCACATAGCAGCAGGGTGTAAGATGCTAGCTGGATCAGCGTACATGGAGAGGCACAACCAAGTGGCTGGGATAGTACACAGGAACATCTGCAACCAGTATGGAATAGAAGTACCCAAATCCCAATGGGCCATACCACAGAAGGTGACTGAGAACAACAGGGCCAAGGTTCTGTGGGACTTCAGCTTCCAGACTGACAAACAGCTCCTGGCTAACCAACCGGACATAGTGGTGGTGGACAAAGAGCAGAAGACAGTGGTGGTGATAGATGTTGCGATCCCAGCTGACGCCAACATCAGGAAGAAGGAACACAAGAAAATTGAGAAGGGTGAAATAGCAGCTAGAACAGATGTGGAAGGTCAAGGCTAGCTTGGTCCCCGTGGTAGTGGGGGCACTCGGGACAGTAACCCCCAAACTGGAGAGTGGCTCCAACAGATCCCAGGAACAACATCTGAAGCCTCAGTCCAGAAAAGTGCAGTCTTAGGAACAGCCAAGATACTGCGCAGAACCCTCAAACTCCCAGGCCTCTGGTAGAGGACCCGAGCTTGAGGATGACACAGATACCACCCCACCAGGGGTGAGAAGGAGATTATTTTTGTTATAATATATATACAGTATATGCTTCTTTGTAATCCTGAGAGAAGTAAATTCACCCAGAAGTAGAGCAGATAACTTGAAAAGTTTTGATCATTGTAAAGCTCAGTTAACCAAGACTACTGTTACCTTAGTTCAAACTTGTGCAGGACTGTGTATAAAGAGCAGCTCAGAGGCTTTGCTTACTTGTTATTCACCGTAATAGGACCCCTGAAGCCCACTTTGACCCCCTCACCTGTTCACAGTTTGTTCCTGGCATCCTTGGCTTCCTGTGTCAGGTTTCCGAAGATTTTAATCTTCCTTTCCTTAAGTAAAGCCTATGTTCTGGCATCCTTCCAGATTTCGTCCCTGTGGCTTCGCATAATGGAAATGCATAATGATGTGGCGGCTGGAATGTCCGTCTCCCGAGTGGGGTCCCAGTCTGTGAGCGATGTTCACAGAGAAGCCCAGTTGGTCTGCGATGTCTGGTGAAACCTGGCTGAATAAATCAACGTTTTTTTTAAATCAATATTTTTTTTTAACATACTCTCCTGCTTGTTCATCGACCCCAGCGACCCGTAGATTGCACCTCCTCCTGTAATTATCCAGTTCATTGTTCATTGTCATACACCATTGTCTTTCTCCAGGACTTGGACTTTGTTCTCTAGGGTTTCAACTGTGTCTGTCACATCTTTTATTTTTTTCCCCATTAATGCCAAGGCTTCACTGACACTTTTAATGGAGCATGTATTGTCCTTAACTGTCGCTTCCAACTACTGCAACTGTCTTTGTGACTCTACTAGCATCTTTTCAACCCCCTCCATTACTGTTAGCAGAACAGAGTTGGACACAGACTGACCTTCATTGTCCTTGACTGTTTTACTTTTCTTGGTATCTTGTGGTTTCAATGGTTGAGCCGAGCCTGAGTCCGAATCCAATCCATGCATTTCTTATTCAACGTGTCATAGAAGCATTGTGGATGCAGCACTTAGCAGTTCATTTTGAGCGTTACCCGGGAAATTACCTGTATTTTTCCCCTCTTCATTTACCTTAAAATGGTAAAATGGAAAAATGGCCTCATTTGTATAGCGCTTTTCTCCAAAGCGCTTTACAGGAATGACTGACATTCACCCATCCACGCACACATTCACACACCGACAGCAGAGCCAACCACGTAGGGCGACAGCCAGCTCATCAGGAGCAATTGGGGTGAGGTGTCTTGCTCAGGGACAAAAGGCACTCAGCTAGGAAGAGCCAGGGATTGAACTGGCATTCTTGTGGTTGCCAGCCAAACGCTCTACCTCCTGAGCTTTACCCGCCCACCTCATTTTACCTGGTGTCCCCACAGAGAAATCTCTTGCTTGGCACATGTAAGCAAAATGTCAATTAAAACCTTTAGGCGTTCCTGATTTCTCTCTATTATCTTGCCCTGTCGGCCCTCTGGATTGAGTAGCTGATGGAGGATAGTGCAACGGTCGGACATCACGCATTGTTTATAGTTATATTTCTCCATGGCTATTGCATGCACTGCACTGCCTTCATGTTTACAACAAGCATAGTCCAAGTATTTCCAATTCTTGTATCCATGATGTCGAAATGTATCCTCTCCGCCAGGCCTGCTTCTTTCATTAACATGACGACACATTTTACAGAAGACTGCATCTTTGCTGATGCTGTACTCCAAAAATGGATTCTTCTCATACCAATGCCGACAAAGCTCCTTTTCCTTTGTTTTTTTTTACATTTTTTAAAAATGTACAATAGATGTAGATAGAGACATAATGGGAAATACAGACTGAGCTTTTAATGTTAACAGTAGTATTATTAACAGCAGAAGTATGAAACATATTAGCAATATTAATAGTAGTAATAATATTAACAGTAGTAGTAATATTAACAGTAGTAGTAATATTAACAGTAGTAGTATTTAACAGTTGTAGTAGTATTAACAGAAGTAGTATGAAAAGTAGTAGTGGTATTAAAATGAATAGTAATATTAACAGTAGTATTATTAACAGTAGTAGTAGTATTAACAGTATCAGTAATATTAACAGTAGTAGTTGTAGTGACTACATTGTCCATTTGTTAGAATACATTTGTGTTAGTCTTGGGCTGACTGAGAGGAATAGACGTTTGTGCTTTGCTTGAGATAAAGAACGGGATGTCCAGATGTGCTTCAACATAAAATAAAGTTGTTTATTTTTTCTTTACAACAGGTTTCATTTGAAGGTAAAAATACTTTACGTATTCTGATAAACAAAAGATGCAAAATAAGCAAGCAAAAAAAAGATTACTTTTTCAGTCAGCCACACCCCAATAGGGAGCCAAAGTCTCAAAAGCTCAATAAAATTGGTTGATCTTGACGTGGTCTGCCATACTTTTTATTTGTGTTTTATCTGTTAACTTTGACCTTAAGAACCAATAATTGGAGGGTCTGCTCTGCCGGAAATATAATGAAAAAAAATTGGCCATTTTAGTGTATGCACCCTATATTTTTTTTTAACGAAAAAATTATTGTTTTCCTCAACTCCTCAGTGGGTTGGGTAGGCTGTCAATAAATAAATTCCAGATACACAGTACACATGTGCTGACAACATCCACTAAGGGTGTGAATCTTTGGTTTCACTTCGATTCGATTAACGATACAGTAGTTGGCGATTCGATTCAAGGACGATTTTTTCTTTTTGTAACGATTCGATTCGATTCTGTAAACCACAATTCGATTCAGTAACTTGTAACCAAAATTCTATATCCATGAAATAAACATGCAATAATGCGAGTGAGACTATCTGTATTCTTCTGAAAGGTTAAAAATTACATATTTATTCTAGAAAAAAGTAGTCCTGCATAATATTTTATGCTGAATACAAAAATGTAATTAAACATTGCTCAGTTATTTTGAACATTTTTCAATAGACTACATGCTGGCAGGGGAGAGAGTGTCTTAAACGTATTAAAACATTATATCATAAGAATCAAGATTCATCCGATTAAAAGCATTAATATCAATTATTGCTGAAGCCAAAACTATTCATTCTATTTATTTTAGCAGATCGATTTAGTAGAATCTATAGGACTGACAATCGATTCATCGAATTAATCGTTACACCTCTAACATCCACCGAAAAAATAACTCTTAAAACTTAGACCTTTTACATGATTTTGCATCAATTAAATGCTTTTTCCAATATTTTCATATACTTCATTGGCAATCAATTATTCCCCCAAGTTATGACATCAGTCAATATGCCATTCTTTTCACCAAACAGTATGCTCATTCCACAGGGGAAAAAAAAAAAATCAAAATCCAACCAAAATCAATGGATCTGTGATGACTTCACTTCTAGTTGGCGATCAACAGGCTCGGAACCTCAAAAGAATTTAAGGCTACTCTCAAATTTCCGAAAGACATGCTAGATATTTAGCATCATGGCACACTTACAAACACACTTACACACACACACACACTCTGAGGTAATTGACAGTGACTTTAGCGAATACCAGTTGGTCTGCCCCAGCATTTTGGTAAAAGAACGGTAATATGGATATTGTAATGGTAATTATAGTGCCACACACCTCGGCCGTTCATGAAAACAAACGATGTGTATTTGCATATTTAACAATTACTTTCATGCAGACATATAGTAATTGGAATTTTGTTGATAAATGTGTGTGGACAGTGATAATAATTTAATGGTATTTTAATTTATTTCAATCATGTTAAAAGAAATGTTTGACAGAAACAAAACTAAAACCCCAAATGAAATGTAAATACAGCAAATGGCAAACAGGAAGGAGGAGCTGCTGGATCTGAAGCCAGTCAGTGAACGAGCTGTTTATAAAACCAACAACATGGGGGGAAGTGGACAATGCGCTTTTTGTAGTCCATTATTGTAGTTTCTCCAGCGCAGACGCACGTCAATCACCGGTGCCGATCATCAGCTGTCAATCAGCAGCATTATAATGATGTAGCTTAGTGAAAGTCTGGTCGGATTCTCTGAGCACTGCGGTCGACTTTTCCTAAATCCTTTTGAGTTCTCCTTCCACCTTTCCTTAACCCTGTGACGTTTTCCCCAGAAGTCAAGGAATAGGAGTTAGGAATAAGAGTTAGGACACCGAGGTTACGTTATTTCTTTAATTCAATATGAACCAGTTATATCAGCATACTTTAGATCATGAGTCCATTTCGTCCATTCATTACAATTCTGGTAAAAGTGCGTTGAGTTACAGCACATTGACATTTCTTTATGCAGGCAATCCAAATTAATTCATTCCCGATCCAATGAGAGTCAAATCCACTCAAATTGTGCTCCTAAATTAAGGTTTAATCCTCCTCTAATGAATGAATTACCATATTTCAAGTTTCAGCCAGAAGTTTTTACGCTTGTAGGTTTTGTTAAAGTTGCTGCCCCCGCACCCGACACCAGATAAATGATTGGCGATGATGATGATTTACCACTGCTCCAAACAATCACTTCTCCTTCCAAATGTAACCCTAGGTTACACTGAGAAATGGTCAAAGACTAGACAACGCCACCTAAGGCCTTACACCCTAACACTTTAGAGTTCACACCCTATTCTGGTTTCCCCACACTTTGTTCAATTGTATAGACAAGACAGAGACAGGTGTTCCAGTTGACTGGGCAATATTTATTGGTATTGAGCAAATTGCTATAAAAATCGTAAACAACAATTCCTTGGATATAAAAATGTAAATATGTTTTATTACAAAAGCAGAGAATGATAAAAACATGCACAAGCCACAAATAGGGAGAAAGGCCGTAAATAGCAAGCTGAGGGTACTGGCGGCACTAAAACAGCAGCAATAGGCAAATTAATATTGGGATCAATGAGTGTAGTTACCTGGTATACTAGGGGAGAGAGAGAGAGAGAGTGAGTTCCACACGGCAACCACTCCAAGTGCTCCTATATCTACGAGGGTCAAACAAACACAAAAAGGCGTAGGCTGCACAGAAAACCGCAATAAAATAAGGTGAAAGTGCTCATTAGCCTTACACTTAGTCCACCGCAAATAATGTGAAGGTAAAAAGGAACCACCCAACGCCCCCAATACACTGGAACCATATTCACTGGCTTCTGTTAATAGAAAGAACAACAAGGTCAATAGGCTACTCTAAGTTTAAGCTAGTATACCGGCCAGTACCCCAAAGCAGAGCTTAGTAGGAAAAGCAGCTGGGATAAGATGAGTGACAAGCCATCAAACATTGCCCAATCCAGCACCTCAATGTCACAAAAACAACGAAAACAAAAATACATACAACAGCTATAACCTGCATACAGAGGCAATTAAAACAAATACATAAAATTAACCCTAGGCAAAATAGCAATGGCAGACTCCTGTAACATAGCACAGGTAGACTACACATACCTGTTGCCCTCAGACACAGCGTGAATCGTAATCACTGTTCATCACACGTACCCGCACCGTAGCCCAAACACAGGAGAAAGGATACCTGGCGACTCGCCAGGATCCCCATATATTCTCCGCAATTGGATGTCAGAGTGAACAGAGAGCAAACGTCCCACGAGCTTCCTTCCTGGTCTTATGCCCGTTATTAGCGTGATTGCGAACTCAAAACAGCTGTGTAATGAATGGGTTCGCATTCCAGCTAGCAGCCGTTGCTAATGTAAACAGTTACCCGGGAAGTAACCCGGAAGTGCTGTCGTCAATGACCCACTGGTTACACAAAGTTCCAACATCCAAAGCAAGTCTTTGGACTATTGTAGTGACTACGGTGTTTAATTGTTAAAAATCTATTTGTGTAGTCACTCTTGGGCTAACTGAGAGGAATAGATGCGTGTGCTTTGCTTGAAAAAAAAAGAACGGGATATCCAGATGCACTTCAATGTAAAATAAAGTTGTTTATTTTGTCTAAACATGTTTAATTTGAAGGTAAACATACTAAACGTACTCTGGTAAACAAAAGATGGGAAATAAGCAAGCAAAGGATGCAAGGTCTAAAGCAGGGGTACTCAAATACAAATCCGCAAGGGCCACAAAGATGTTTTTCAATGACTCAAAGGTCCATTTATTGAGGTCGGTCAGGCCCCATGTGATATACTGTATTTAGTGCATTTCTTTTTGTTCTTCTTACCTCTGAATTTTGAGGATATGTTTCTTCAAAATTTGTATGCTTTGTCTCATAATGCCGTTTCAAATTGGAAATCTTCATCACAGATAGTCTCCTGGCATATTCAGCACATGGGTCTTGGGTTAGGGTTAGGGTTAGGGTTAGGGTTAGCCAATTGAGTACCGCTGGTCTAAAGACTGTATGCTTTTCAGTCAGCCACACCACCAGGTGGCAGCACCTTTCCTTTAAAGGACAATCTGACACATACTCAAACAAAAGCATTAATAACACACACTACACACACACACAAAATGCCAAAGCCTGTATATGTAAATTTAAAGCTCTGGTCCAAGCTCGTATCATCCTCCCACGAAGCACCCCCCCCAGTCTAAGTCTCCGTCGAACAAATAAACGATACTGCAGAGACAGAAACAGTCACCAGGGCTTTCAAACACGCATTTCAACCCTGTGAACACGCTCACACGTCACATCTAGTATTTCTCACACAGACAAATTATCAGGATAATTAAAAAAAACGTTCTCTTATTTTATGAAAATAGTTACACCCAAATGTGTTTCTGAAAACATTTTAGGCGAGAAATAAGCTTAACAGTTGCTGAATCTTGGTCAGTTTAAAATATTTTCGAGAGCTTGCAGGAGGCGGCGCCCCGTCTCTCGAAACTCGCCGCGACGCCAAGGCATTGCACGGCTTCTTACATAGACAATGAATGGGAACATCCCCCTCCGGGTATGAACTCAGACAGGACACTTCCACAACATGTACAAAGCAGTAATAGTGTTTATTACGGCCACGAATGATGAAACATTATCAGTGTAAATGCAGCGGGTGCCGATCGGATTTCTCTCTCACCCCTACTGCAGTACGTCCCCGATCCCAAACTGCTCGACGATTGCTCGCCACATGCGGACCGGATAGCTACTATTGGATACATTTTTGCTCAATTGACAAATCTTTCAAATCGTAGACCAGAGCTTTAACAATACAAATAAATATAAAATAATGAATTGGCTCCTACAGTAGATTAACAGTAGTAGTACTATTAACAGTTGTGGTATTATTACAGAGCAATGCGGCTCTGGAAATGCAACATAATACTATGTCAGTATATTTGAATAGTTTGATTTGTGATATGGAAACAACAAATAAGATGCTGTCATGTGACTGGAGACAGAAATATGTAATTACAGTTTACTGTTATTACAGTGGAATAAATGAAAAACCAACCGCCATGTCAGAGCTTCACTTGATATAGAAAGATATTATTTATTCTCAAGGTGCTTTGCATTATCTTTCTAATTTTGGTTTATATTATTTTATATTTATTTCATTACTATTTTGTTTAATATTTATTTTTGGTCATCACCTAATTCAATTCAATTCAATTTCATTTATAATTTTATTTATATAAAATACAATGTTACTAGATAAATAAATAAGAAGGAAAACGGTATGGGGGACAGAGAATTTTAGGGAGTAGGACCATTTAAAAAGGTGTGTTTTGAGGTGGGACTTCAAGGTGTTAATGGAGTCCAGAGTGCGTATGTGTAGTGGGAGTGAGTTCCAGAGTCTAGGTGCAGAACAGCTAAAAGCTCGAGCGCCCATTGAGGTGAGTGAGAATGAAGGGGTGGAAAGCAGGGCAGCAGATGAGAAACAGAGTGAACGGGGTGGGATATAAGGGTGTAGCATATTAGAGAGATATGGGGGGGGGGGCATGGTTATGGAGAGCTTTGAATGTTAGCAGAAGGAGCACCATTGTGTTTACTTTCCGGCCAGGTGAGGTGAGGTGAGGTGAGATTTGTGTGGTGGAAATCAGTTTATGATCACCTGATGAGAAATAAGAATACAAATCCTAACAGCGCTTTTAGTAATTTATTCTATAAAGCGTCCAAAAACAGGCTAGCAGTCGCTACAGACAGACTGTAAACAGACAAAGTCTAATAAGTCAAAGCCCTCGCAAACAGGGTGTCCAAGCGGACTGCATCACCGACATACAGCTTCAGAGCAAACTATCTGGCCAGATAGGGGCAGACTCCTTAAGAGTCTGACCAATTCTTCAGTCTTGAGAAGGGCTTTTTATACAGATGTTTGTGATGTCATCAGAGAAGCATTGTTCCGTTGTTGGTGTAGACGGAGAACTTTGTCCAGAATGCTGTTTTTGAACCACTCATCAGTGTCCACAGATCCATATTGACTTGCCAGCTGTGCTGGTGTCACAAGATGCATTTTACAACTCATGTAACATGACATAAGTGCAGAAGACAGGATACCTCATGACACATGGAATAGTATGAGTTAAAACTACTCAAACTACTAATTATACTATAATGAACTACTACATGAAAAATTCCCATCACAATTTTCAAATATTTCAGGCCAGTTTTCTCAGTGAACGGTTTTCAGAGAAGCATAGATTCAAATGGCCACAACTTCGTCAAATATTATATCAGATTTCCATGTATTTCCATCATTGGAAAGCTTAGAAACTACACTTTCAGAATTTGTGAATCACTCAAAATGCCCTGAGGTCGACTTGTTCCTGGTTTTGCCGTGGCTGGTCACAATTGGTTGAGAGAACCTGTGTTGAACAGTGTCTCCTCACAACTAGCATGTCCAATATATCGTTGTATCCTCCACAATGATCCAGCATTACCATGATGATTCTACTCTTTCTTCTACTTCCACTATTGAATACAATGTGGGTGACATGGGAGAAAGGCTGTCTTGAGGACAATGAATGTTCTCTTTAGCTTTGCACCACCTGTGTGCTAGACTCTGACAAGCCTCGCTAGACATTTACTCAAGACAGGCTTCAGTTTCAGTTGTCTATCAATCTACTCAGGACAAACGTATGGAGAGAGAATGCCACTCAGTATTTTTTTTGTTCAATTATTTTGGTTATTCATTACAGCTGACAGTGGTATAACACATAGCCATGTTTATTTCTTCTTCTTTGTGAAGGTGATCTTTGAAGCACTGCATTAAAGCTATGTTCTACGATTTGGAAAAAAAAATCTATTCAGTCTATCAGGCGTAGGCCTGCATAGAATTTGACCAATGGGATCCATTGCTCCAGAAGACTCCCATTGGCTCGTACCCTCCATCCAATCCCTCATCTCCCGTGCTCCTTGTCATCCCGCCTCGTCCCCTCCCAATCCTGCCTCGTCGAATCGTGGAACACTGAGGGGAGGGGTTTGGTTGGGGAGGGCGTGATGCTTTTTTCAAATCTGTCTCAGAGGCTCAACTGATTTTCAGAATGTAGACCATAGCTTTAAGGTATCATAACAGCATGAATAGACACCTGAATTAAGTTGCTCATGGACCAACACACGCTTTATTAAATAATGCTAAACATGCCTCCAATTCATGAAATGTTAATCGAATCGGAACAACGTTACACTACAACATGAATGTTGTATGGTTTAGAACAAAACTCGTAGTTAGGTTTAGAAATAAGTCACCAATGCATCACTTCACAACATTTTGGGACACGCGGTGTCTCCAGGTTGAAAGTCCCGTGATATTGGTCCCATCCCCCACCATAAGTTTCCGATATTTAACACTTTTTCACCAGCTCTTGATGTTGTAGAGTAACTTGGTGTTTAATTCCTCTGTCCACCAGGAAAAAGTCTCCCAACTGACTTTCCATTGACATTGTTTGTTGTACTTTCTTTTAAAAGTCGCAGTCGGCAACATTTGTTTGATCATATTCATTGAAACCGACACTATGCTCCGATAGAACAACATAAATCATCCGGTTTGTTGTTTTGCAAATATCAACCACGCCCGTATCATCCTGTCCACTCAGCACAGTTCACAGTTTGTGCACACGGCACAGATCTCACCTCCCCACTCACGCATGTTACAATGTCACAGGCACACGCCTCAAGCTAGGCATACGCTAAATGACGTTAGCAGTTGCCATCTATGAGTAAGTTAGCCAGCCTACCTCTGTGTAGCGTGTTCTCCATGCCGTTTATCGATGAGAGAAGACACGGGCACGTACACAGAATCTGGTGCACGCGCACTGATGAGCACTCGATGGGAGGGAGCAGAGCAGCTCGTGGCAGAGGGGGGTGAGTGTTGGAAACATTCCAAATTTGAGTCAACTCCATCTGCCAGATTTGCCAACTGCAGCTTTAATTCTACTTCCCACACAGTAAGGGGGACTGGGTTTGTGTCTGTAGTTTTGTCCACATGAGTGTTTCATTGTGAGAAGCTTGTTGTACTCGTTGAAAAAGCGAGAGCCTCCCACACAGAAAATTGGTTAAATCTCTTCTTCTTCATCCTTTGTTTGTCAATAAAATAGTGCAATACACCATCTGATCTCAGCAGGGTGAAGCTCCAGACCGACCCCACCAGCTCGCTCTTTGAACGATGTCAATGTTTTAGTGCAGCCAACCAAAAGGCCGGTCTGTTTGCACATTGAAAGACTGAAAATAACTCAGTGTGTGTGTGCATTTGCTACAGGTGGTGATCATGGAGGTCCAGGGTCTGAAGTCGTTGGCTCCAAACAGGATTGTTTACTGCACTATGGAGGTGGAAGGAGGACACAAACTGCAGACGGATCAGGCCGAGGCCTCCAAACCCACGTATGTACACACACACACACACACACACACACACAGAGTAAAAAACAGACACACACAGTCATGTTTTCATGATGTTTTGGTACATTCCATTGACAAACATTAATTTCCTGACCCTTACCCTAACCAGCCTAAACTTAACCTTAAACCAAGTCTTCACCCTGAAATGTAATGATTTAAGTGATAGAGACGTGCAATTTTCCCAATTTGGACCCAAAATGTGAGTGTGTTATTAGATATATGTCCCTACATGACCAGAAAAACATGCACAGTCAAACACACACACACACACACACACACACACACAGTGCAAAACAAAAACTCGGTCCCCTGATCAAAGTCATTTACAGGTCAACACACTGTTAAAAAAAATGTATTCTCAGCAGCTTGAATAATACCAGACACTGCCATCTGCTGGTCAAATGACTGAATCTAACCTGAAGCTTGTATGCTGTGTTTACATGATCAAATACAGATAGGAATGTGCTGAGCGTAGTACAGGTGTGAAAGTCAATCTGAAGTTGAGATTAAATGAAAAATGCCTTTTCAACCATTTTACATCACATCTCCAGTCATCTTTTCTTCCTGTAAAACTGTAGGCATGTGTTACGTAAGCTAGTGCAGATCAATTTCAAACAAGAATATCATGACATCCATCCATCAATCAATTACTTCACTTCTCAATGCTGTGAAGATGTGTATTTATGTGGGTAAAAATGTCAGTTAGTTCTGAACAGTGTTTAAAGGCATATTTCATTTCTTGATTCACCACACTAACAAATCAGTTTGCCTCTTCAGCGTTTGCATGTTCACTTCCATAATCAAGCTCCAATAAAAAAGGCAATGCTTTGGAGACGGATGTAACATGACGAGTGATGTCTCGTCTCCATGGCAGCCACTCATTCATTGTCTCATCACTTAGATTTTTGGTAATGTTTAGTAGTTTAAGCTGTTGTATTAGAACAGTAGGTTGAGTTGAAGGGAACATGGCCAACACCAGATCCTGGCTGGAAACCGCTTCTATCAACTGGTTGGAGCTTAAGAATCCATCTTTGTGTCCTGGCAGACATGAGGTCTGAATAACTGTAACACTAATGCAGCTTCGCGGGTATTCTTTTAATTTGGAGAAGCACATCACATGAAATCCAGGTATACATGGATGCAGGAGGTTGAAACTGGTTATGACTGTAGGTTATAAATGGCAGCTGTATACAATTAATAATTTCACCTCAGTGAGGTGTTTGCGGAGATAAACCCTGTTGGCAAAGGCAGAGACAAAAAAGAAATTCTGCATTGACTGTAGCAGGCTCCAAAAACTGAGTTGATTTTTTTGAGCAGCGCAGTTTTAGAGACAGGAAGCTGGCTGGCACAGCGGACACCACGCATGCACGTGGACCAAGTATGTGGACAGACTGGCAGGCAGCGTAGTGAGAACATGAGAACCTGAGCAGGAAAAACACTGGTCAGCCTCAAAGATGCCTCCTCTCACACATATGCTTTACAGGCGAAGGAGAACAGAACACAAAATACACAAAACCAAAATCCAAGCAATCCTAACATTGTTAAGTCAAAAGAGGTTTAGAATCTGGAACTGGTCTGCCGTTAGTTTGGATGAAATGGCATCATAATACGCTGTACAGATCACAAATCCCTCTGGGAAAAATATTTGATTTGAGGCTATATAAATACATTTTAATTAACTATGATGTACACTTAACTTTTATTTATTTAACTTTTACAATTATGACATTTTTATTCCGTGTAGTGATTTGTTTTTATTGTTTCATCTATAGTACTGTTTTATCAGTGTTTAAATTTCCTTGTTTCTTGATTTTCAATTCAGTTCAATTAAATTTTATTTAAAAGGCCCTAGTTTGTAGACTAGGCGCAGTCAGCTTTCAGCGCACCTGCACCGCGCCAACGGGGTGTGTCCGCCTGGACTTTGCAAGTTTCGTGCACCGCGCAGGCTCGCGCAGGCACACCTCCCGTCTCGCCCACCGGCGCAAGTGGGAAAGAGGGAGGAGAAGAAGATGTGAGTGGGAGACGAGGAGGAGACGAGGCGTGGACTGGGATTAAGGAGAGAGAGAGGGAGATGTTTTGGTCCGAGAGGCTGAGTTTCCGTTACGCGTGCCATCCGCCTTTGATCTGACGTCAGATGTGACGGGACAATCTATATAGATATAAATTCACGTGTTGACTCAATTAGTTGCATTAAATAGTGTTTGTTGTGATTATTTATTGCATTTAAATGTGCCTGGAACTGTGGAAACCTGCCTGTGAGGTCTCAGTGACGTGTACGCACTGCGCGCCGGTCTGCCAAACTTCCGATCCGCCAGCTGTGATTCGCATTGAATCAATGGACTTTATTTACGCCTTGCGCTTTGCACTGAAAGTAGACCAGGTCGGAGCTGGCGAGCTTTCAGCGCAGTCTCGGCGAGGCTTTTTGCCACAAAACTTCCGCTACGCCAAGCTGAATCTGTGACGCCTCCCCCTGCTGTGCCGCCACACCCATCTTGGCGCAGGCGATCCACCAAACTGCCAAACTGACGGTGCGCAAGGCTGCGCGGGTCGAAACTTGCACTGCGCCGGCTGCGCCGCCCTTCGCCGCCCTGCGCTGGTCTAGTGGTCTGCGATGGTGGTGAGAAAAAAACTGCCTTAACAGAATTTTAGGCAGAAATCTTGAGCTTGTGGGTGAGGAGAAGGATTTTTTTATTCTATTCTGGATTTTACTGGGAGCCAGTGCAGTGAAGCTAATACAGGAGATATGTGATCCCTTTTTCTAGTTTTAGTCAGAACACGCGCTGCATTCTGGACCAGCTGGAGGGATAGTAAAAGCCTGATAGTAAGGAATTGCAGTAATCCAGCCTCAAGGTAACAAATGCATGGACAAGTTTTTTGCATCTTTTTGAGACAGCATTGGCCTAAATTTAGTCATGTTATGCAGGTGAAAGTAGGCTGTCCTTGTAGTTTGTTTAATATGTGAATCAAAGGACAGGTCCTGGTCAAAGATAACTACAAGGTTACTTACGGTAGTATTTGTATATCTTTAGACAGCGACTTTCTGAAGAGTTAAGGCAATTAAGTACAATAACGTCCGTCTTATCTGAGTTTAACGTCAGGAAATTGCAGGTCATCCAGGTTTTTATATCATCAATAGTTGCCTGTAGTTTAACTAGCTGATTGGTTTCTTCAGGCTTGATCGATCGGTAGATAGATATAATTGAGTATCAGCTGCATAAAAATGGAAGTCTATGAGTGTCTTGATATTAATGATGATAATGATATTGCCTAAAGGAAGCATAAGGAAGGAAGCATATGTTGAAAAGAATTGGTCCGAGCACAGAACCTTGTGAAACATTGTATCTAACTTCAGTGCGCATGGAGGATTTTTCATTTACATGCGCAAACTGAGATCTATTGGATGAAAAGGACTTAAACAAGCTTAATGTGGTTCCTTTGATGCCAATTCATCTCCAGGGGGGGAATAGACATCACTTGAACAATTTAATGACCTGGGTTCTGTTTGATGAATAAGAAGACAAAACAGAAGAAGAGAATTAGTCAATTATTCAGTCAAACAGCATAAGGTTTTTATTATACACAGGAGGATAGCCAGAATTGACTTCCTGTCTTGTTGTGAAAGATGTGTTGCATTTTGTCAGTGCAGATAGACTTATAACTAAAGGAGATGAATATGCTAAAACAATCGATTGATCCATTTTTGTCCTCATTAACAACATTGGTCGTTTCCTCCTGGTCATTTATTGTGATGTCAGTACTGTGGTGTTCCGTCCAAAGCCTGGTGGTGTGGGAGCACAGCAAGGGGCGTGGCCTGGCCCAGAGAGACTGGTTGGGGGAGGTAGTTGAAGGCCAGTACCTCCCCAGGTCCTGAGCACATGGCAGCTGCCACGGCTGCTAGCAATGACCCCTCACGAGCCAGGGGCCTCTAAAGCCTGTGCTGCCATTTCAGCCCAGGACACATCAAGTGAACCGTATTCACCCCGACGAGGAGGCCATTCCCCCTTCTCTCCAAATCTCTGGAACTACAGATGTCCTGGAGTTACCACATGCAGTGGGAAGACCGGCCATCAAGTGAGGTGTTCCCTGAATTCCCACAGGCCAAGAACCCCAAGGAGAGACCGCCTGGACAGTTTGCAACTCCTCCAATGGAACCGTGGAGGATTCTCCGAACTCCCGGGGCGGACAGACTTGGTGGCAGATGACATAGTGACGGTTAAAAGGACAGAAAAAAGGTGCAACTACGCCCCTTCTATATCCCAGAGGCTCAACGTGCCTGATTCAAGAGGAAGTGAAGAAGATGTTGAAGCTGGGAAGTAATCGAGGAATCTCACAGCTCCTGGTCAAGCTCGATTGTCCTTGTGCCCAAGCTGGATGGTTCTACTCGCTTCTGGAATGATTTTCGGAAGCTGAACGAGGTCTCCCACATTAATGCTACCCCATGGATGGATGAGCTCATGGAGCAACTGGGACCGGCCCAGTTTATCAGCACCCTGGGTCTCACCAAGGGATACGGGCAGGTAGCTCTTACTCCACAGGCCAAAGAGAAAACGGCATTTGTGACCCCTGATGGCCTGTACCAGTACTGCGTTCTCCCTTTTGGGGCCCATGGGTGCCGGCGACATTTCAGAGACTGATGGACAAGGAACTCCGTCCTCATAGAGAGTATGCCTCGATGATGTGGTCGTACACAGGGTCCTGGGCACCTTGAGGAAGGTGGAGCTAACTGCCAACCCCAAGAAGTGCCGTCTTGGTTTGGAGGAAGCCCAGGATCTGGGCTACACTGTCGGCAGAGGAGATGTTAAGCCCCAGGAAAGTAAAGTGGAGAAAATTGAGGCGTGGCCCCAACCAAACCAAGAAACAGGTGAAAACATTTTTGGGTCTGCTAGGGTACTATAGACAGTTCACCCAAACTTTGCTACTGTTGCAGCCCCCCTCCACGAGTTGATAAGGCAACAGATGACACACCAGGTAAAATTGACCGAGGAAGCAGAGAATTCATTTAAGTCCGTCCAACAGGCAGTTTGTGTGGAGCCCATATTGGTGACAGCAGAGTTCCAACAACCCCTCATTAAAAGCAGCCCTCCAGCCACAGAGGTGAGGGATCCCCATGAGAAGGACGAGTTCAGAAAGGGGCCAGTGGCCCAGGACCTGACAAGCTTGTGGTGTAAAGAAGCATGAAGAAGGGATAGACTCACCGGAATGTAAGAACACAGTGACTATGAAGAGGATGGGGAGACAGGGGACAGAAAACTAAATTAACTTTGTATCTGGATTTATTATTGATCACCACTCCTCTTTTCTCTTTCCGGGCGGAACTGTCATGTTCACTGGAACTGGCGGGGAGAACCCAGAAGCACGACACGGCTCCTGACGTCCTACGCAGTTGATCAAGATGGCCCCGGTGGAAGTCCCTGATGAATGATGGATCCAGAATTCTGCGGGCAGGGACCCATTGGCGCTCTTCAGGACCATACCCCTCCCAGTCCACCAGGTACTGCACGCTCCTACCACATCACCGGGATCTGATGAGGTGACGAACTGTATACACAGCTGCTCCATCGATGAGCCGGGGGGTAGTGGGTGTCTGGGGGAGGGTTGCAGCTGACTCTCCTTAACCAGTTTGATCTTGGAAATATGGAAGGTTGGGTGAATCCTCATGGATCGTGGCAGACGAAGACGAATGGCTGCAGGATTGATGACCCACGAGATGGTGAATGGACCCACAAAACGAGGGTCCAGCTTCCTTGACTCAACTCTGAGTGGAAGATCCCGCGTAGACAGCCAGACCCGTTGTCACAGGATGTACCGGGGGGCAGGGATCCTATGCCGGTTTGCGGACCGTTGGTAATGGTTGGAGAAGCGAAGGAGGGTGGGCCTGCCCCCAAGTACGATGACACCGCAGGATGAATGCCTGGACTGATGGAACGGTAGCCTCCCGTTCCTGCTCAGGGAAGAGTGGTGGTTGGTAAGCCCGGGAGCATTGGAACAGTGACAGCCCGGTGGCTGAGCTGGGGAGTGTTGTGGGCATACTCAACACACAGGAGTTGTTTGGACCAGGAGGAGGGATTGCGGGAGGCAAGACAGCAGGGAGCCGTCTCCATCTCATCCCCCATAAAACGAGAGGTAAATTGTGGGCCCCGGTCGGAAACCACATCACAGGGGAGGCCATGCAGCCGAAACACATGTTGCAACATAATGTCCGTAGTTTCCTTTGCAGTAGGCAATTTGGGTAACGGGATGAGTTGGGTGGTCTTAGAAAATTGATCCATTACAGTAAGTATAACTGTTACTGTCAGAGGGAGGCAAGCTGGTGACAAAGTCCAATGAGATGTGTGACCAGGGGCGGCGAGGAACTGGCAGGGGGTGAAGGAGGCCAGAGGGAGCCTGGTGAGAACTCTTGTTGTTGTTGAGAGCAGATCTGGCAAGCAGCGTTCTTTTGTGTCCTCCTCAGGGGCAGACTGGGGCAAGAAAGCGTCCCGGGAATTTTTTCCTGATCGGCCCCCTCTACAGGGGGCAGGAATGGGGAGGCAGCGGTGGTAAAAAAAAAAAAAAAATCACAGTATTTGAAAAAACATTATGCATTTTAACATCATATTAAACCATATTTCCCATTTAAAATTTTTTTTATTCGATTTTGAGTTAAATATAACACCAATTTGCCATAAAATAATTACGCCGTATATGTAACATACAAACCTAAGGGCATCTGTGATTGTAACAGATGTTAAAAGATCATTACTGCAATACTTTGGACTGGACCCAACAATTTGCCAGGCATATATTATACCAAACAAAATTAGAATAAACATGATACCGCCTGTACACCAATTCAGCTACTATAGGGCAACAATAAGCTATTTTGAAATCCTGGCTAGCAAAATTCTCACACTTTTCCTATTGACCCTTGACTCACTAAGTTACTAACATACTGTCACAGATAATCATCATCCTTCTTCAGTATCTCTTTTGTTAGACCACGAAGAAAAAGATATTTAAACTAAACTTAGATATCTACTATAGGTCTTCTCAAGAGTCTTAAAAAATAAAACGGACATTCAATTCATTTTTTGTTGTTGCAATGTTTCTCTTTTATACTGGTATTAGGGATAAGGACCAGTATCATAACAGTACAGAGAACCCACTCCACCTTGTGTTGCCTTTCAAAGATAGGTTGATGCTTTAAGTTATTGATGTGTTGACACTGGCCCCACATCGGAGAAATCAACAGTCTCTGGAACAAATATGGTGACCTATGGATGGAAGACAAAGTAGGTTTGTTGATAGTAGTCCATTTTATTAGTTATTTAACATCCGTCCTTCATGGCAATTGTCAGGTTTTGGGCAAGGAGGGAGGACTCAGATGTAGTGATGTGACTTCCGAAACGGGCGTGTCGGCGCTTCTCTGATGTCCCGGATTGAAACGTTTCGAAACGTTGTGCCGAAAAGCGGTTCTGAAACGCCCATGTCACGTGACTGTAGTTTAGTGATTGAAGGAACGCCTCTGTTTCGAAACGGCTATTCCAAGATGGGCAGATCATTTGAAATACTGTGCGACGTGCTGTCTTCCTTAATTTGTACCAACTGACTAAGACATTTTTAAGTGTCCCTGTAACAAGTGTACCCTGTGAAAGGATTTTTTCAAAAGCAGGGGAAGTGTTATCCAAAAAAAAAAGAAACAGACTCAACTCAAAAAGAGCTGAACAAATATTATTTCTGAATAAAAATCTTTGATTATTGTATTGCATATAACAATGTGTCATTTATTTATTTTTAATAATTTTTCTTTAATTCAACCTGTATTCTACTGAAATTAAGGAAACCTAAGACCGACTTATTTCATAGTGGCACATAATTAGGAGTTTTCTTTGGCCAGACATGTAGTTCACAGAAGTGGCCACTAGATGCCACTGTAGAGTCAGGTTTCATATTCGTTTCAAGGCTTCAACACATACTGAAACATTGCTTCGAACTGTTTCGAGGCTTCCCATTGCCCATCACTACTCAGATGCAGAGGCAGTATAAACTGTTTTTTTTATTCAAAATCATAAGATGTAAAAAGTACAAAACAAAAGATCAAGGAAAAACCAGGCTAACGCAAAAACTTTTTTTTTTTAACAATATATTTATTGTTTTCTTTTTATATACATACACATTAACATAGAACATACAGTCACAGGGACAGTGACAATATGAACATCCCTCCTCCCCCCACCCTCAACAGTACAAACATTCAAAGAATGGAAAACAGAAGTACGTACAAACAAACATAACAGATAAATAAATAATAATAATGATAATAATAATAATATATACATACATACACATACACACACAATATGGAAAAATAAATAAAACACAAAATCAAAAGTGGTCCTGTTTATTCATACCGCAAGTGCAAATTTAATCGTTAATTCCTGTCTGATCACTCTCCAGAAACTGCATAAAAGCATCCCATATCTCTCTAAACCTGTTTAGTTTCCCTTTGGCCACATATGTTAATTTCTCCAGTGTCAAGCATGACGCCATTTCCCGTAACCACATTCCGTATGTAGGGCTGTCCAAACTTTTCCACCTCAGTGCAATAGCTCTCCTAGCCTGAAGCAAGGATAGATCAATAATGGGAGCATTTTTGCGACCCGGTGCAAAATTATCAGGATAAATACCTAATATACAGAGCTTTGGCGCAAGTGGGACCGCCATGTTAGTCATACGTGATATCATGCAAGTTACATCTTTCCAAAATGACTGAATTTTTGGGCATTCCCACATGCAGTGCAGCAGAGTGCCAACACTATCATTACACTTAGTACAGCTGTCGGGAATGTTGGGGTTGTAATGATGTAGTTTTACAGGTGTCACATAAGTTCTGAATAGCCACTTGTATTGTATGAGTTTTTGTGCTGTATTTATAGTCTTTGTTTGTGCCTTTAAACAAGCATTTTCCCATTCATTTTCTGTAATGTTTATTAGGCTAACGCAAAAACTTAAACTTCAAACAAAAGATACTCCACAGGCGGAAAAAAACGAGACTACTAACAAAACTACAGAAATACCAACTTAACTGAGATTTCTCTTGGAAGGCTGTGAATGGCTGAAGGGGTCTTGACATGATGAAAGACGTTAGACGAACTGGCACAAGACAAGGGGAGACGCAGACTAAAGGTGCGTGTCCACAGGCAGCGGTATTTCCCCGCGTCCCGTTCATCGTCTATGTGAAAAGCTGTGCAATGCATTCTGGTAGCGTCGCGGCGAATGTCGAGAGACGGCGCGCGAGTTGGCCGCTCCTCATTTGCCTAAAGTTGAAGTCGAATCTACTTTATGCTAATCAGAGGCGCCGGGCTCGACTCGCCGCCTCGGGAATGCTCGCAAACGCTCGCAAAAATCTGTTGTTTAAAGGAGAGCGCCTGTCAATCATCCTCTAGTGGCAGCCCACCAAGCGTGCAATACTGGGAAGCGGCGTGTCCACACGCGTTTAAAATCGCCCCTGTGGACACGCACACAGAGGGATAACGAGCAACAAGTGAAAACAATCAGGGATCGGGGATGACATCAGACCAGGAAACACATGAGGAAGGGCAAGTGACCTGAAACGAGAGGGGAGTTATATTCAAAATAAAACAGGAAATGACAAGACAAAAACTAAGACGAGACAAACCTCACCGGCGTGACAGCAATTAGCCTTCTAGGTAAACAGAACACTGAAAAATAGTGAACAATGGAAAACCACATTCCTTAATATTGCACACCTCACCCCTCCCACCATATAGAAACACACACCACACATTATGTTCCTTTTTTTTTTTTTTTGCTGAACTGCTCATTGTTACACTTTTGTCTGATGGCTGTGTGCACATCAGAGATACTTGCCTGTGGAAACTCCAGAAGAACAGCATTGATCGAATAGACAAGAGATAATGTAAGTCACGCAGCATATTCATAGTATTTTGAACAGTACATCACAGGGGTATTCCAGAAAGGAGGTTTAACAAACTCGAAGCCTAATCCTGAACTCTGAGTTGATTTAATCTGTGGAGTGAAACTCTGAATACAGGTTATAAAAACAGTCTCAGTGATTGCTCCTCACTCTGGTTTTATTCATATTCTTCATATTAAACAAGGTAAATGTTTATTCAGTGGATATTTCAGCTTGTAGCAGTTTTTACCACCAACAGATACCTACCGATTAACACAAATCCTGTCTCCTAACATCCTGTTAAGTAAATGAGCTTGTGGAAGAAGGCAGAGGTGGTGGTCACCTCCACCACGTCTGACAGAGGCAGAGGAGCTAGTCCTGAGTCAGGTCGCTGGGTGGTCAGAGGCTGAGGGCGTCACTCACCCCCAGGACCCAAGAGGCAGACACACTTTTATCTACAGATAGTACTCAAGTACTAGTTATTTAATATTATCCTAAATGCGGCAGCAAATTTGAAACATGTACTTTGAAATTGGGTTGTTGGAGGCAATGCAGGCTGATGGTTAGCCTACTTTTGAAGCTATCTGTGGGAAATAAAGAAAGCCAAATGAAATGTGAATGATTCCTCTTTTTCTGACTACTGGAAGGTGATTGATTAACTTCAACTTCACTTTATTTATAGAGCACCTTTCATACATGAACATGTAACACAAAGTGCTTTACACATCATAAAGAAAAGAAAAAACAATTACAAATAAAGCCCCTCCCTCCCACCCTCCATACTACACACGCACACACACACAAACACACACACCTACACACTCTCACTACTAACAGTTAAAACTTGATGGGATAAAATGCAGGATCTGATGTCCTTGATTTTGTTTCTGAAGTGGTCTGCAAAGTTCTCGCAAAGATCATCTGTGGGTGTCTTAAAAACTTTATAAGTGCCTGTTAAAATATCAAAAGTGGAGAAGAGGAACCGGGGGTTGTTTTTATTGATGGTGATGAGTTGTGAGAAATGTGAAATTCGTGCCTTTTTGACTGTATTATTGTAGGTTTTGAGTTGTTGACGTAAAATCTCGTAATGAATTGTCAGTTTACTTTTCCTCCATCTTCTCTCTGCACTCCTGCAATTTCTTTTCAGTTCATTGATTTCAATGTTTTTTCTCCACGGGGGTATAGGTTTTCTTTTTATCGTTTTAGTTAAAAGTGGAGCTACCGAGTCCAAGGTTGACTTCAGTCTGCTGTTAAAATTATCAACGATAAAATCACAAGGTGCAGGTAGAATTTCAGCAGGAGTGCTCTGTAAAATCTCCATAAAATTTGCAGCCACTTCAGAAGTAAGGTAGCGCCTCCTCACCGTTCTCACTGGGGCCTCCTCTTGGTTAAAACTGGTGATGTTAAAAAATACACAGTAGTGGTCAGACACAGCCAGGTCGACAACAGAGGACACACCGATGGACAGGCCATGGGTTATGACCAGGTCCAGGGTGTGTCCTCTGTTGTGAGTTGGCTGTGCGACGTGCTGCTTAAAATCAAGACAACTTAAAAGATTTAAAAACTCTCTGGATATCGGATCCGAGATATCGTCAACGTGTAGATTAAAATCACCAGTTATTAAAATCCTGCTAAAAGAAGTGTGGATAATTGATAAAAGTTCAGAAAATTCACTGATAAAAGAGCTAGAGTGATGGGGTGGTCTATAAACAGTAAGGCAAAGAATTGGCGGGCTGCTAAAAGTAAAGGCATGGTGCTCAAATGATGAGTAACTGTTAAAAAATACTCCATTTGAGGTCAATGAATTATCTAAAATCGATGCCGTCCCTCCTCCTCTTCTACCCTCTCTAGTAGAAAATAAAAAATTAAAATTTGGTGGGGAAGCCTCTGTGAGAACAGCAGGTGCGTCAGTGCCAAGCCATGTCTCAGTTAAAAGAAGACAGTCTAATTTGTTATCTAAAATCACATCATTCATTAAAAAAGTTCTATTTAACAGAGAGCGAACATTAAAAAGTGCCAAGTTTATGGTGACAGGTGGTTTGTTGACTGGAGTGGTGGATTGTTCTGTGAGTGGTCTGAGATTATGAAAGTTCGCAGAGTGGGTGTGGTGGTGTCTGATTTGGTGGTGGTGTGTAATAATTACGGGAATGGGTGAAGTGTTGGTGTGAATATAAGGTCCAAGTCCGGTGTTGTATGTATAGTGGTCAGAGGTGGAACTGAAATCGTAGGAGCATGGACCTGGGGGACATCAATTTGTGGCGGACAAAGCAGCTGGTGCGGGTTTCGGGTGATTGGCATGCTGAACCCCGTATGCCAGGTTGGCAGCTAGCATGCGGGCACCTGCTCTGTTCAGGTGGAGCCCGTCTGACCCAAAAAGGTGTCGTCTCGCCCAGAACACGTCAAAGTTGTTGACGAAGCCTACCTGATGTGCGCTGCAGGCAGAGGAGAGCCAGGTGTTGAGACTGAGCAGCCTGCTGAAGCTGCCGATCCCTCTGCCGCAGGTGGGGGTGGGGCCGGAGATAAAAACAGTCACCTGGGACTGTGAGACGGAATTCAAAAGATGGATAAAATCTTGTTTTAAAAGTTCGGACTGTTGCCTGGCGATGTCATTCGTACCTGTGTGGATGATAATCCTTCTTGCCTGCGGATGTGCGCTCAGGATGTCAGGTATTTTCCCGGTTATGTCCGCAACGGTGGCTCCGGGAAACGCCATGGTGAACGCCCCCCTCATGCGGACGTGCCTCAAAATCCAGTCCCCAATGACCAGGGTTGTGGGAGCGACCGCTCGGTCTTCAGGGGGACAAGCCAGCTAAGCCACCCCGCCACCCGCGCCAGGACGCCGGGTGTGATCCCTCGCCAGGTGGGGAGAACGGGAACTTGATGAGTGCCAGCGCACCGCGTCCTTGACGAGCCGCCTGCGCTGGGATGAGGAGCAGGACGGGGGAGGCGGACAGCCCCGAGTTGGACACCCACCTGCTGGAAGGCAGCTAGCCGTGAGTGGAGGGAAGGCTGTGGTGTCTGTCAGCAGGGGAACAACACAGGCCCCAGCAGAGCGGCTTTTGGGACCTCCAGAAGACAGCGGGGGGGATGTTAGACCGACCTGGTGGTGCAGGGCAGCTGCCCTGCTTCCCCCCGATGGCGAGGGACCCGCGGGCCTGGGTGGCGGTGCGCCACCGGGGAGTGGAGCTGTGGATACCGCGCCGTTCGGAGGAGCCGAGCCCGGACCCCGATCATTGCCCGGGGGGCCTGCCAGCTGCGACAGGGCCTCATAGCGATTAACCTTCAAAGTGATACAAATGAAGAGCACATCAGTGGTGACATGTAGCCTGATATTAGATGTGCAGCCGGACTGAGAATATTGTTCAGATAAATCAGGGAAATGCTCATGTTAACGAATCTAAATAATCCCCCTGTTGTAAAACTATGTGAATTATTTCTGCTTTAACATGATGCTGTTGAGAAGGAAAGGACAGGCCCTGTCAGACAGCTCCATCAGACTCTGGGTTTCTTCAAGTAAACCTGCCAGCGAGCAGGTTAGGTTCCCAGAATCTATTAACATGGTGACTGCCACAGAGGAAAATAAAAAACAGTTTCCCTCATCTCAGGGTTCACTTCTGTATTCACATAACCTGCTTTCTACAATACCCCTGTGGAAACTCTGAGAAATGTTATCAGTATGGTGTACCAATATTGATAAGTAAATAGTCCAACATGTACTTTCCTGTTAGGGTGGACTGTGCAAAGCCCTCCTTTGTGAATAGCCAGCTCCTGGGCAAAAATGGTCATGTGCTGCCTGCCAAGGGGTGCTGCATAGGAGAGAAAAAGAGGATAAATTGGACAGATTATTTCTCCCTATTTATGAGGAGTGAACAGACATTATCCAAACATTAGAAAGTGTTAATTCAATCTTTACTTGGAAACACTGCTAGTATAAAAAGACCACTCGGGAGTGCTTCGACCAGTGGTGTTGAAGTTCCTACTGACAGCAAGATAATTCATATGACTGATTAGTGAAACATATAACCTATTAAATCACAGCACTTCATTGCTGACCCAATTACCAACAAGATGATGGTGCCAAAGACAAACGGTCCATAGTGCAAATATAGAATTATTTATTAATGAACTGTCAAGTAATGAATACATACATTCATCCCTCAATTATAACATACCATTTCAATTTCACTGTCCACAGAAGATGATGACGCTGCAGATGAAGGGGTCCTCCTAAACGAGGACATCAATGCCCGGACACATTCCACACACTCCCTCATTTATTTAATCATTTCTGGAATGGAATAATAAGCGGGAAAACATTTGGTTTGTTAGTTAGTAAAAGTAATGGTACTTAGGCTCAGTACAGGACAATCAATTATGTTGAAACACTGTGAAACATTGTTTAATAAACATACATTGTCAACCCCTCTAATTCCAATCTGAATACCCACCGTGAAGGGATGACATGTTTTCATTCGTTCCAGGTGCCATGACCAGTATTATTTCCGTCAGCTTCTTCAAGAGAGAATGAGAGATTAGAATCAGATTTTACTTCATTAAGGTACAATAGATATTTAAAGAACCTGATGTGAGGAATTGTCAGAGGAAATACCGGCAGATATGATGTTGTGTTCATTTTGTATGTTAGAGATTGTGATTATTTTATGCTTGTTTTTCTGTATCCAAATAATCACAGCAGACAAACACTACAGTTTGTCCAGCTGTCATACTGACTGACTGATCTGTGAATGACAACCTGACAGCTGTGATCCAATCCTGTGCACACTTTGTCGGTCAATTAAGATTTTTTTTTAAATTATTATCAGCCCTTATTTATAATAAGTGACAATATTTTCAGACACACACAAGTGCATGCACATGCTTTTGACTTTATTTCTCCAAGGAAATACAGTATGTTTAAAGGACACTCTTCTAATCCCCACTATTGTGTCGGACAAGACATTAATGAAACGTGTTTGAAAATGATTATATTGTTGAATATATTAAATAAAAGTAAATGAAATACATTCTCTGGGCTGAGGAGAAACCCAACTCTTCATTCGAGGCATGGTCTTGAAACTTTAAAAAGTGAAGAGAAAATATCTGTGAAAAGCAATACAACAGAGAAAGAAGTTTTGTCTGAGATTACACAACAGCTGGGAAAGAAGTGACTTACAATATTGGACTTACTATGTATGTAGCGTCATCAGAGCTTGGTCTGGATGCCAGAGGTAAAAGAACAGGTCTTGCGGCCTTGTTATTCTTTGCTTGCTTTCCCTGTAGTAATAAGTAATTATTAGTTATATCCTGAAATTTGAGTTGTACTAGAAACTACAATATTTAGCTAGAAAAACAGATATAACACAGCAGTTGATGTTGGCATTAACCAAAATTGTAGTCAAGTTTTTAAAAACTAAAATGGACAAACTACCTTAATAATTAACCCAAAGAAACATGCAAAATAGGTGATTCACAGGACTAAAAGATTCTGTCCAATATTCCTCAAATCAAGACACCACAGTTTTTGCTGTTGTAAACTTAGTAGCCCCCTGCTCAAGAAAGAATTATGCCTTACCCCATGAACACGTTGTGGAGATTCATTCTCAGAACTGTAGAGGTGATCTTGTGTGTCCAGGGCCCTCTTCTGAGACAGGGAAGTCTTCAGGTTTTGTAACACCTGGTCCCTGGCTGCCCCTTTATTCATGGTTTGCTTTGCCTGTCAAAAATGTTAATGAGGTAAAAATGTTGGCATCCTACAGAAAGCTTTGTGTAATTAAGTTTATATTTTAGATGTCTTCTTGTTTAAAGTTCCCTTAATTATCTCACCACCCCTCAGATATAGCATTTGGTGTCTCTGTACATAAAAATGCATGTAGTAGTTGAATCTATCTGTTGGCAGTAAAGCTCGCACTGGAGGAGGGGAGACACTGGTTAGAGGGAGCGGAACAGCCATTTTTGGTCTGGACTGATCACAAAAACTTAGAATACATCCATTCAGCCAAGCAGCTAAACTCTCGCCAAGCCAGATGGGCCCTTTTTTTTAATCGTTTTGATTATTCCCTCTCATATCGACCAGGTTCTAAGAACATAAAACCCGACAACCTGTCTCTGCAGTTCCAGCCAGAAAGCTCTCCATCCCATCCTGAAGGTATTCTTCCCCCAGCTTGTGTCATTGGTGCGGTATTGGTGAGGTTACGCTTTACCAGGTCGTTACCAGGTAGTGGCGGATTAGCCTTCGGGAGTACCGGGAGTTTTCCTGGTGGGCCGCGCTGTTTTTTGTTTTTTTTACCCAGTACTCCCGATGGCCAATCCGCCACTGGCCTAGGCGGCCCACAGCATTGTGGCCATTGGCCCAATATGAGCTTTTTATATGATAGCCTATGTTTAAAGAATGTGGCCAGCCAGTTAACTTTCGTCGACGTGGGTTTGCCACGCCCTGTCAATCAGACAGAGAGATGGCTGCCGCATTTGGCTGTTGGTTTTCAGGAGTTAAAGTTAAAATTATTTTATCACCCCCCTAGAGGATCGTGAGCCCCCCCACCATAGTCCCCAAAAATCCTGTGGGAAACATTGTATAGGCATTATGCTGAATTGACTAGTTTTCCCAAGCGAAAAAATTACTTTATTGTATTTCAAGTATTTTTATATTTCCGATAGTATGTTGAAAATGTACTTAACCAAATTGTACTTTTTGTAAATATATAAAAAGTAAACTAGCATCACGCTTTCACACCAACACTTTTAACACACTTTAAAATAATTGTTGTGATAGACTACTCACACTGTTAATAATCTATCCTGTACGACAAACCGGATACCAGCACCGTAACTCTGTAGCTGTCTGTAGCTCCGCTACTCTTTATTTTTCCCCCGTCTCCCTGGCAACAGTAACCATGGACATACATTTGTAACATTCTACTCCGTACTGGAGTTTCAGAATAAAAGTACAGCATGGAATATTACATCTCTCTTCAACAGAAAAAATAAGCTGTGCTTATGCAAGTCACAAATAACAATATAATAAATACTTTGACTACATCAAGTAACACAGTAGCCTATGCTGCTATCTCAAGTGTTCCATAGTGCAAACATTTTTTTTTTTTTTTTTTCAAATAAGTTAAGTTTAAAATGATTACAACTCTCCTGTTGATTTAGTACGTATATGTAAACATTTCTAAACAGGGCATAGAACATTTGTAAATAAATGTGTCTTATTCTTTCAAGGACTTTTTTTTTTTTTTTTCAAAACACAAGTTAAAAATTCATTCATTTTCATTTAAATGCAATATTCAATTTTCACAGCAACATGACATACGTTTTTTTTTTTTTTTTCATACAAAAGTTTATAAGTCAAAGGCTTTCCTTGGCTTAATCACACGGCCGTATCTGGTACGATAAGGCCCAGAGTGATCTGGCTCACTCACAGACACAGGTTGTTGCTGTTCATTTTCTGTGTCTCGTCCAGCGTCGTCCTCACTGATCTCTGGCTGCTGTATGACAGGTGTGTTGTTGTTGATCAGATGACGTCGGTTGCGCCTGAAAGTCTGTCCATCGCCAGTTCTGATGTGGTAGCTACGTGGTGTTTCAGCTGGTTGGATGACTGTTGCTGGTTTCCATGTGCCATCTCCTTGCTGGAAACGGATGGGTGTCCCGGCATGTAGTGGTGATAAGGGTTTTGTAGATCTGCTGTAGTGCTCTTTTTGGCGCTGTTGGCAGCTCTCTCTCCTTGCTCGTACAGTGTCCTGGGGGGTTACCTGAGGTCGTAGTTGTTGAGTTGTGTTGGGCAGGATGGAGCGTAGTCTGCGACTCATCAGGATTTGAGCTGGTGATTTGAGTCCATCAACTGGAGTGTTTCTGTACTCCAGCAGGCTGAGGTACGGGTCTCTCTTGTCCTCCTTGGCCTTGGTGACGATCCGCTTTGCAGTCTGAACAGTCTTTTCTGCAAGGCCGTTGCTCTGCGGGTAATGTGGGCTTGAGGCGACATGCTGGAATCCCCATGAGTCTGCAAACTGTTTAAACTCATGTGAGCGGTAGCATGGCCCGTTGTCACTAATCACTTTTTTTGGGATGCCATGCCTTGCAAATACTGCTTTCATTCTGTGAATGACAGCATTGGTGGTGATGTGTGTTAGGCGTTCCACCTCAAAGTACCTGCTGAGGTAGTCACAGATCACAATATAGTTCTCTGAGTTCCATGAGAATAGGTCTGTTCCTACAGTCTCCCACGGGTTCTCCGGGATCTCATGTGAGAGCATGGGCTCCTTTGTGTTGGTGCTGCGGTGTGTTTGGCAGATGTCACATTGTTTAACCATTTCTTCTATCTGCTGACTCATGCCTGGCCAAAACATAACGTCCCGTGCTCTGTGCTTGCTTTTCTCCACTCCAAAGTGTCCAGTGTGTATGCAGCGTAACATGTGAGGTCTGAGGCTGTGTGGAATGATGATCTTCTCACCTTTTAGAAGGATGCCCTCAACCTCAGTGATTTCATCACGGTGGTTCCAATACTCACTGACATGTGGGTGGCACTTTTTTCTTGTCTCCGGCCAGCCTGACCAGATGACCTGCTTGAGAGTGGACAGTTGCTCGTCTTGAGCAGTTGCTGTTCTGATGTCGTTCATCCTGTCTGCGCTTACAGGTGCTGCACTGATGACTGTGTGTATCTGAGTCTCCATAGCTTCAGATAGTGAGCTGTCCTCATCATCCATGGACTTCCTGGACAATGTGTCGGCCACCGGGATTTCCTTGCCCGGCTTGTGGATGAGAGTGATGCTGTATTTCTGCAGTGCCAGAATCATGCGCTGTAAACGTGGTGGTGCAAGGGCTAGTGGTTTTCGGAGTATGGACTCCAGTGGTTTGTGATCTGACTCCACAGTTACATTTCGCCCATAGAGGTACTCGTGAAACCTCCTACACCCAAATAAAACTGCATACAGTTCCTTCTCTATTTGGGCGTAATTCTGCTCTGTCTTATTAAGCAGCTTTGATGCATATGTAACTGGCCTGCCTTCCTGCATGATGGTTGCACCCAGGCCATTTTTTGATGCATCTTCTTGCAGTGTCACTTCTTTTTCAGGATCGAAGTAGGCCAACACCGGCCCTGGCTCCGCTGTGATGATCTCCTTCATCCGCTGGAATGCACTCTCGTGTGTATTGTTCCACTTGAACTCTGTGTCCTTCTTCAGTAGCTGTCTTAGTGGTGCTGTTACCTCAGATAGATTGGGAGCGAACCTAGCTAGGTAAGTCACCATACCAAGAACAGTGTCCAACTCTGCCTCACTTTTGGGCGGTGACATCTCTCTGATTGCTTTCACCTTAAGTGGGTCTGGCCTTAGGCCGTCTGCTGTCAGCCTATGTCCAAAGTAGCTCACTTCAGGAACGCAGATGCGACACTTCTCAGGATTCAGCCTCATCCCTCGCTCTCTGGTCCTGCTGAGCATTGCTCTGAGGTTGCGGTCGTGCTCCTCCTTTGTTTTTCCAAAAACAACGATGTCATCCACTATCCCAGCCATGCCCCTAAGGCCTTCATATGTCTCATCTACTCGCCTCTGAAACTCATCTTGGGCTGATATAATGCCAAAGGGTAGCCTGAGAAAGCGATATCTACCACATGTAGTGTTAAATGTGGTGAGTATTGATGACTCCTCGCTTAACTTAATAGCCCAATAGCCTGATCTCGCATCTAAGATGCTGAAAAACTTTGCCCCTGCTAACTTGGATGTTACATCCTCAAGTGTGGGTAGGGGGTAGTGTGGCCTCATTATTGCCTTATTTAAGGGTCTTGGGTCCAGGCATATTCTAAGCTTGCCTGTCTTTGGTTTCTCACACACTACTAAGGCATTAACCCACTGTGTAGGCTCAGTTACTTTACAGATTATGCTTTCTCTCTCCATGTTGTCTAACTCTGTTTTTAGACAATCTTTTAGTGCAAATGGTACTCTGCGTGGTGGACAAACCACTGGTGCTACCTCTTGGTCAATAGTGAAACTGCATTCACCTGGGAATGTGCCGATGCCTTCAAAAACATCTGCATACTCACTTAAGATGTTGTCTGGCTGAGTGGTTATCTCTTTCTCACTGCTCACTGCATAGATTACTTTAATTAACCCTAGAGCTTTACATGCTCTGAAGCCTAGGATAGGGGGCCCATTACAGTTCACTACATAGAACTTCTGGATGGTTGACTTCTCTTTATACCTCCCTTCTATGTTGCAGTAGCCTTTCACTTCAAGTGAGTGTCCCCCATAGCCTGTTAACCTATGATCTGGGGCTTTTAACTGTGTTTTTGGCATGAGTGTGGCAAAGGCAGTGGCTGGGATTATGCTGGCTTGAGCTCCAGTATCCAGCTTGAACTTCAGCTGTCGGTTCTGTGGTCCCAGTCCGATGTCTGCATATGCGCTTTCCTCATCCTCTTCCTCTGCAGTAACAGTGTCCACATACAGCTCAGAATCATAGTCCTCGTCGACCTCTTCAACTGTGTTAACGTTCTTGTATCTTCCTCTATTCTGAGTCTGAGGCTTTGTTTTACACACTCTTGCATAGTGGTTGAACTTCTTGCACTTCATACACTGCTTGCCTTTTGCAGGGCACTCTGCTGTGTAGTTGTGGTTTCCTCCACACATACTACAGGCTCTCTCCTGATTTTCCTGGTAGTCATTTACCTTGTTAACAGCACCTCTCCTGGCGCCTGGCTTTACCATCTTGTGGTGGACTGCATGCACTTGACATTCATTTGCCATAGCCTTTAACTGTGCTTGTGATAATTCATGGGAGCGCGCTATGTCTATTGCTTTCTCCAGCGTCAGCTCCGGTCCGTTGCTAAGCAACTTCTCTCGCACTCTAGGTGAGTTGGTGGCGAACACAATACGGTCCCTGACCATTTCATCACTGTTTGCGTAGCCACAGTCCTTCACAAGCAACTTCAGTTCAGTCACAAAATGTTCAAAAGACTCACTGCTTCCTTGTGTCTTCTCATGAAACTTGTACCTGGCAAAGATGGGGTTTGCTTTAGGGGTGAGGTACTCCGTGAATCTGTCGTAGTACGTCTTTAACGTCTTCGCCTCGTCAGCCGTTAGTGTCCAAGTGTTGCTGATGTCGCGTCCTTTATCACCGATCCACAGCAGAAGAAAGCTACATTTCTCCTCTTCTGACTTTGCTTTAAGTGGTCCGGTAAACATGAGCTTGACGTGTTGTCGAAATCTCCGCCATCCATCCGGTAAATTGGTTGAGTCCCAATCCATTTTGGGAGTAGGAACACCGAAGGCTTCCATTTCTTCTTACCGTTGTTTTTTTTCTTTTCAGCGACGCACTTTCACCGACACTATTCACGTCTTCCTTTCTCTTTTTTTTTTTTACGCGGCGGGTCCGTAGTCTAGCGACTAATCTCTGACACCATGTTGTGATAGACTACTCACACTGTTAATAATCTATCCTGTACGACAAACCGGATACCAGCACCGTAACTCTGTAGCTGTCTGTAGCTCCGCTACTCTTTATTTTTCCCCCGTCTCCCTGGCAACAGTAACCATGGACATACATTTGTAACATTCTACTCCGTACTGGAGTTTCAGAATAAAAGTACAGCATGGAATATTACAATAATTATACTATATTACACAAAATGTATTATACTAAAATTGACTTTAAGTGAAACTTATGTGTACTTTCTAAAGTGTACTTATTTGAAATTAGTCTTTTTTGTATGCTCAAAATTGTCACAGTAACATACACTCAAAGTGTATTTTAAAAGTACACATTTTAATATCAACACTGTAATACTAAGTTTGAGTGTATTTTAAGCTACATTTGAGTCTGATTATGAAGTGAAGTTATTCACGCTAGTACTTTAGGACATTCTTTCAGAAAGTGTTCAATAGTATTGCTATGAAAATGCACTTAAACACATTTATGAAATGTTGAGCTGTGTGTATAGTACACAGATAGCAATTATTTCAGCAGTTCTGTAATGTTTAATCAGTTTGGCGAAGAAATATGATACAATACATCTTACACACAAAATGACATTGAACAAAACATTAAATGCACACTTCAAAAGTACAGATAGCATCACCCAGAAAAAAAAAACAAAGTTCACTCACACTGTTTTAACATTGCCACAAATGTTCAAAAAAGAACATTTCATTGGTATTGTTTAATGGAGAAAAAGCAGGGCTACTGCAAACAAGACCAATTGGAGTGTAGAGTAGTAGCCCCCCAAGAATTTTAGTCTCCTTCAACATTGTTGGGAAGTGGAATGTGGAATGACATATATGTTGTCCTTTGGCTTAACCATTACACATTTATGCTTGAGTGATTGCGGTTGCACGGCAAATACATTATGGGTGTGAGACACCTCATTTATAAATGTGCAAGATATATTTAATTGAGCATCTCTAAACACCTTTCCTCCAATCTTGGCAAGCTCTTTCACTAAAATACAGAAGTTGGTGGCCCGGGCTTTGTTTAAAACCTCCCTGAGGTCCAGGTAATCCTTGGGAACTCTAGAAAGATCTGGAAACCTCGAGGCAACAGGCAGGCTAGGAGCAGATGACTGGGCAGACTTCAGACAGACAGCATGACGGTTAGCACTCCATTGCATTATAGTCCCCAAAGCCCAGTCTAGGGCTGAACGATTTTGGGCAAAGATCTAATTGCGATTTTTCTGGCAAATATTGCGGTTTCAATTTGATTTACGATTTCCTTCAAATCAAGCTTCAGGGCAATATTCACAATGTGCATCTGTGATGCTGACACGAGCCCTCTTTTCCTGCAAAACACAGAAATAAGAGCTGTCAAAGTTTTTGCATTCTGATGTCTATTTGAGCAATTGGTCATATGTAAACATTAAAAAAATGCCAATCAGTGTAATAAAAACATCACTTGTATTGACGTGGCATTTTGTATTACTAAACCACACAAAGAAACAAGTTACCTTTCGTGCCACCTGTTCCATTTCAATCTTCACTCTCTCTTTGATGTCTGGGACATTCTCTGCACTTATGTAGTCTGTCTTGAATCTAGGATCAAGGAACGAAGTAATGTCCATTACTCTTGTGTGGCTGGGTCGCTGTATTTATCATCAATGTAGCCAAGAGCTCTTGATTTTATTTCCTTGGTAAGATCTGTATCCTCATCATTTTCAGTCAGGATTGATGTTCTCAGGAGATGGAGAACTGGCTTCAGGTATGACACACTTACATAGGCTTCACCGGACAGGGCATCTGTAAACTCCTGAAGAGGGCTAAGGGCATTGTTTATGGATTCAAGGACAAGTGAAGTCCTGCCAAGTGAAGACCAGGTGACGTGTCTTGTCTTCAGACAGAACCCGAGACAATGCCTTGCTCTGCTCCAACTACCTCCCAATCATTTTTTGTCTTGAGCCCCATCTTGTCGGACACTCTGTAATCAGTGAGTGCTCAGGTAAATTTAATTCTTGCTGTGCCTTTTTCAGTGCTGTCTTCTTTTTCCAGCTATGAGAGAAGACACCAACCATCTGTTTGCAAAGTCCTGTTGCCCGTTTAACTCTTGCATCATCTTTAACAGCATTTTCTGGACAAAAAAATTAAACATTAAAATGAGCATTACAGGCTAAAAATGTAATGATAATGATAAGAGAACAATCTAAATTCAAGAAAACCATATAATAGACAACAGTAAGGAAGTCCATGATCAAAAGCACATAGCACAGTATTCATCCAATATTGATGATAAATAATATGTTAATATAATAAACACCACACACACACACACACACACACACACACTTACCAATTGCAAGATGCAGCCTGTGTCCAAAACATTGAAGTCTGGTCCATTGATTAAGTTCCATAGCTTTGATGACGTTTGCTGCGTTGTCGGTTGTGATGCACGTCTGGTCCTCTTCTTTCAGACCCCAGCTTGACAGACACTCTCTCAATCCCAGGGCAATATACTCTCCGGTGTGGTCAATGGGAAAGTATGCCGTCTGCAGGCAGCGACTTTTCAACTCAAAGTTGTAATTTATGAAATGCACAGTCAAACTAAGATACGGCTCCGTCGTTCTGCTTGACCACATATCGGTAGTTGTGGCGTAATACTCCACATTTTTCAACTCCGTTTCCACTTTGTGTTTACACTCCGCGTATAGCTGTGGGACGGCAACCTGGTTGAAGTAGGTGCGGGAGGGAATCGCATATCTTCTGTCCAGCGTGCGGAGGAGGTTTTTAAATCCTTTGGTGACCGTATTAACAGAAACCATGTCCTTAGCGATGTAGTGCGTTATGGCCGTCGTTATTTCCCGGTGTCTTCGGCTGCTATTCTCATACGGAGTTACACTGGCAAAAGATGCTGCAATTGTAGTCTGTTTGCTACAGTGGGCCTGAGCGTCATTGTCACCGGATTTTTTTGTCATGCACGCGTCATGCAAATGTCTGTGGTGATTTTTCAAGTGCCGGTATAAATTGGTCGTGTTTCCGCTGGATGTCGCAACTTTAGCGCGACAGGTTTTACACAGTACCTGTTTCTGGTGCACGTCTGCAGCCTCAAACCCAAAATACTCCCAAATGACAGACGTGCTGTGTTTCTTGGGGATTAAATGCCCTAACTCCGTTTCTTGTCCAGCTGAAGCCATTTCTGACTAATTACAAATATGGAGCAGGTTAATACTGATTGGTTAGTGTGACCTGTCACGCCGCTTCTGATTGGTGAGCTTGGCAGGATGGTAGGGAGACGGTATGTATGTGAAAAAAAAGTTGACGCAACAGATCCTGGGTCAGCACTGCAAAAACCGCAGCTTTGGCATTCACATGATCGCTTTGTCTGAAATTGCAAATTCGATCAGAAAACGATAAATTGTTCAGCTCTAGCCCAGTCTATATGTGGATTGTGCCCCCTAAGCCAGGGATATCCCAAGATGACCAGCTTTTGTGGTGAATGAATCATGTGAAAGGTTAGGGGTTTCGCTGTGGTTACCTGACAGTCATTTGGAGAGGAGCAGTTCGATGAGTGACCCGACTCCATCCAGGGCTGTAGCGTGGATGGGTTCTCCCAGATCCTTCCGGCCAATTCCCAGCTGGGAGGCAAGAGACATATCCAACAGGTTAGCATCAGCTCCACAGTCAATAATGGAGTAGTCCGGCACTGTCCTCCCTTGCGTCAGGTCAAACAGGCCTCGACCTGCCTCTCTTCCAGGTGTGCCATGGCTGAAGACCTTCCGGAGTTCCGCAGAGAACAGCTTGGCCGACGCACAGATGAGCGATTCTCTCTTCCATTCAATGGTTCCCCAGTCTCTGGCCATGCCTGTAAGTGCAGTGAGATTATATACGCTACCCGGGACCTCTCCACTATCCAGGTGAGGAACGAACTGAGGAAGATGAAGGTGAAGAAGGGACACGGGTCCAGACGGGATCAGCTCCAGGCTCCTCAAGTCCTGTGCAGACCAGCTGTGCAGGATTGTGGAGTACATCTTCAACATGAGCCTGAAGCTGGGAAAAGTGCCACTGTTGTGGAAAACCTCCTGCGTGGTACCAGTACCAAAGATCCCTCACCCTAAGGACTAACAACTACAGACCAGTTGCTCTCACTTCACACCTGATGAAGACCCTGGAGCGGCTGGTCTTCGTCCATCTCCGCCCTCTGGTGGGTCCTTTAATGGACCCACTCCAGTTTGCCTACCAGCCTGGCATCAGAGTGGATGACGCCATCATCTTCCTCCTGGACAGATCACTGTCCCACCTGGAGAAGCCTGGAAGCACTGTGAGGATCATGTTCTTTGATTTCTCCAGTGCTTTCAACACCATACAGCCTGTACTTTTGGGGGACAAGCTGGAGCTCGCGGGGGTGGATCAACACCTCACGACCTGGATCCTGGATTACCTCACCAACCGGCCACAGTATGTGAGGACCCAGGACTGTGTGTCGGACACAGTCATCTGCAGTACGGGGGCCCCACAGGGAACAGTCATGGCCCCTTTTCTGTTCACCCTGTACACTGCAGACTTCTCGCACCAAAAACCTCACAGCCATCTACAAAAGTTCTCTGACGACTCTGCTATCGTCGGCCTCATCAGGGACGGGGACGACAGAGCCTACAGAGAACTTATTAAAGACTTTGTGTACTGGTGCCAGCAGAACCATCTCCAGCTCAACGCCGGGAAGACCAAAGAGCTGGTGGTGGATTTCCGCAGGCACAAACAACCCTGCACAAAGGTGAACATCCTAGGCACGGACCTAGTTCCTTGGAGTTCACCTGAACAATAAACGGGACTGGTCTCACCACACTGCAGCAACATACAAGAAAGGTCAGAGCAGACTCCATCTGCTGAGGAAACTCAGGTCCTTTGGAGTGCAGGGGGCACTCCTGACAACTTTCTATGACTCTGTGGTGGCATCAGCCTTTTTCTATGGTGTAGTCTGCTGGAGCAGCAGCATCTCGGCAGCAGACAGGAAGAGACCTGACAAACTTACCAAGAAGGCCAGCTCCATCCTACATATGCCCTCTATGCCCTCTTGACCCAGTGCAGGTGGTGGGAGAGAGCAGGATGATGGACAAGCTGTCATTGCTGCTGGTGAAGGAGTCCCACCCCCTGCAGGTCACTATCACCGCACTAGTCAGCTCCTTCAGTGATAGACTGATACACCCCAAGCGTGTGAAAGAGAGGTATCGCAGGTCCTTCCTTCCTGCTGCTGTCAGACTCTTTTTGTACAATATCATGTTTATATGTATATAACAAGTCTACTCTATTTCTATTCTATTTATTACATCTTTTTAATTTATATTGTTAATTTTTGCTATTGTTATTATTACTATTGTGTTTTTTGTAACATACTGTCCTTTGGCTGCTGTGGCAAACAAATTTCCTAGTTGAGGGACAATAAAGGAATTCTGATTCTGAAAGGCACATGGGGGGGGGGGGGGGGGGGGGTCAAGCGGGCATGTGATACTGGGGAGGACTGGACAGGAGTGCTGAGGTATGACCCAGGATCCGATAAAGAGAGCCTCTGGAAGTGCTCCTGAATCGACACCATGCTCTTTTTGTGACAAGTTGCCATCTCCTTCAGCCCCTCCGTAACTGAGGTGAGTAGTTTGTCGTGGAGCTTGAGAGTGCTGGGCTGGGCCAGAAGGTGCTCTTGGAGTGTTTCTGAGTCGGCTGCGTTCATGGTGGCCAGATTGCTCTGTTACGTTCACTGGAACTGCAGGGAGAACCCAGAAGCACGACACAGGAAACAGTGTTCAAAAAGGAATGTTCTTTACTCGGGTCGACAGGCAGGGTCCAAAACCAGGAGATCAGTCAAACAGGCAAACAAATCCAAATAGGGTCAGGCAGAATAGCAGGGTCGAGTACACGGGCAGCAGGGTCAAGACAGGCAGATCATTCGGAGAAATATCAAACTAATGCTGGAGAGCTCGGCATTAACACACAAGGCAATCTGGCAGGGAACAAAGGGAAATAGCCTGAATAAATACTGAGGTAATAATGATGGAATGAGCTGCAGCTGAGGAGATGGGCTAGGAAACCAGGTGAGGGGAACAAGGTGATAGCATGGCAAGAGGGTGTGGCTGGATCTGAAATGATAGGAGAGTTAGTGACATCTGAAAGTGTAGTTTCTAAGCTTTCCAATTATGTCTAACGCATGGAAATCTGCTGATAATATTTGACGAAGTTGTGGCCATTTGAATGTATGCTTCTCTGAAAACCGTTCACTGAGAAAACTAGCCTGAAAGATTTGCAAATCTGCAAATCACCTTGCCAGAAAGGAAACACAATGGTGCTCATTTGTATCTCATTCAGATAAGCCCTACCCCCTAAAGATGTCAGTCAGTGATATCTGTTATCTGTGAGCCTGCAGAAAGTATTGTAATGGTTTAAACAATGGTTATCAAAAGCAGTTATCATGTAGGTAATGTTGATGTAGTATTGTTTTCGTTAAGCATTTTACTAGACTGATCAGAATTAGAGGTACTTTATTGAAATGGAAATGCGTGTACAATGTAAACATTGGAGGAAAAAAAATACTACAGTACAGTCAGTACTAGAATTAAGTGAATTTAGTCCAGGCCCATTCTCCTCAAAGTGTTTGATTATATCCGTTATATTCAGAATTGACAAAGACACCCTGTCTTTGCCAATTCTGAAAAAGTCATGCTAACAGGCACTGTCTAAGTAGCTAGTGCTAATGATTTAGCAACTAGCCTATTGTCCTCAGGTAGGCCAGTTGCTAAACTATTAGCATCACAGTCAATTCATGCAATGCCAACAGGCCCCTTGGCACCTTAGTCTTAAATCAGATGCGCACATTGCTTCTGTTAATACAACATGGAGTGGCTTCTTCAAAATCTCAACTTGTATATTCTGCAAAAAAAAACAAAAATTACTAATTTTGAAAAAAAAAAAAAGCTTATTTCGTCTATACGCGAATTCGTCCCACCCGACTTGTTGCTGGTTTTGCCGTGGCGGGTTACAAATTATTTTTATTATGTTCAGGTCTTTGGGGGATTATCTCATGATCATGAAGAAACAAAAGGGTCACAGTGGCGGAATACAAAAGAAAACCCAAATGCAGAAAAGTAGACAGGCAGGTAAAGTAAAAAATAGAAAAGCGAGCATTAGTGACAAAACTTGTATCACAACTGTCAGGGAACAAAAACTGAGGAAGGAGGTTGAAGCAATACAGACTGCAAAGGGAAAAAAACTAAAACAATACCCAAAACTGAGGATGAACTGGTCTGGCAAAGATCCCCGGCAGGAAACACAAATGGGGGCAATGTGTTGTCTCAATGCCCTTCTTCCCATGAGGTCGGTGCCAGGTGTGTTTGTCTACGTTAGTTTCCGTTTGGGAAAAAGACAGGAAGTCAAATGATCACAGGGAACAAGCGGCCGGCAACTTCAATATAAGACAGGAAATGAACAAAAACTGAGGACTGGGACACAATTGCTGTTGAGGTGACAAATGGGATGTGTGTCTTAACCAAGAGAAAATCCTAAACACAAATCAAAGATATGGCGTAGCGTTAGAGGTGTAACGATTCATTCGATTAATCGATGAATCGATTGTTGTCCTATAAATTCTACTAAATTGATCTGTTAGAATGAATAAATAGAATGAATCATTTTGGCTTCACCAATAATCGATATAAATGCATTTAATCGGATTAATTGCGATTCTTACTTATGATTAATGTTTTAATACGTTTAAGACACTCTCTCCCCTGCCAGCATGTAGTCTACTGAAAATGTAAAAAATAATATTTTAATCACATTTTTGTATTCAGCATAAAATATTATGCAGGTTTACTTTTTTATAGAATAAATATTTTATTTTTCACTTTTCAGAAGAATACAAATAGTCTCACTCACATTATTGCATGTTTATTTAATGGATATAGAATTCTGGTTACAAGTTACTGAATCGAATCGAATCGTTACAAAAAAAAAAACATCCTTCAATCGAATCGCCAACTATTGTATCGTTAATCGAATCGAAGTGAAGACAAATATTCACACCCCTAGTAGTGTGAATATGTGTCGCCATCAGGACTCTGCTCAGTAGGATGTGCATCGTGCATGTGTCCCCATCAGAACTCATACCTGCAGCTCAGCAAACAACAAGGAAACATAAAAAGCCTCAGTGGCTGTTTCTTTTAATTGTTAAGCAATTGTATCAGCTAGCTGAGCAGAGGAAACACATCTCCCACCCAGCGAGTCATTTACAGAAATTTGGTCAGTGGCCCTGAAATTCAGACTATGAGAGGAACCTTACCTTCTAGTGTCAATATTTAAGTGTCTTTTGAACACGTCCATCTTCATAGGAAACAAAACTGGAAAAGATTGTTTGATTCATTTAATCATGATTGACTTCAATTTGACTGACTTACAATAAATTTGACTAGTGTATCTAGGGTTGCCAACTCCCTGAAAAATAAATAAGGGACTGTCCCTTATTTATTTTTCAGGGAGTTGGCAACCCTAGATACACCTCATTGGCAGGGCCAGCCGGCCCCATTGCCTTCACCCTTCCTGGCGTAGTGAATCTTTTTAGCCCTTTTTTGTATGTGTGAAGCGATTTTTTTAACTATTTGACTCCAACCTGAATTGAATTAGATGCATATTTGAGTGATATGAACACATTGAAAATAAATAACATTGATTGTGCTCTGACAGTTAGCTTCAGAGCACAATCAGCTGAGTTGTAGCTTAAGCCATGTTTTACAGTGTGGTAGATATGGGCAACCTCTGCAGCAGTCACTTGTAAAAAAAAAAAAAAAGAAATGTTACTACATAGTTTGTGTGTAGTATATCAACTGTCTGTACAGTACAAATGATGCATGTTATATCTAACTATCTCTCTATCTGAACTTGTAAGATATGTGTAAGGTTATACAGTATACTGTGTATTCTTTATTATTCATCTATGTATTAGTTTTATGTATTATTTATCTATTTAATGTACTCATCTAGCAATTGTACTTGTTTATTATACAGAAACTAATATTATAATATATGTATCCATACAATTCAGACATTCATTGTACTTCCCATATTAACCTTAACCAGAGGGTTAAAAATCATTTTATACCATATCTGCCTCTGGCGTTGCCTGGTGGACAATAAATTGGTCTAGGGTTCCCCTAGTTTTGGTGTCCCTTATGTTTCATGTGTGCCCACCACTGGAAGCATATTGCTTTAGGTCAGTTAGTCCACCATGGGCTATGGAAAAAATCTGCCGGCACACAGTGCAGTGCGCTTTATAGACATTATTGCACACTTTTTCCATGTGTTTCCTTCTTCCCATTCCTCTCGTTATTTTCTTTTTTTTCTCGGAGGAGTAGTTGCATTGCTGCTAGAAGGTGTACAGCCCGAAACCTGTAAAGCACTGTAGGCGTTACTGTCGTCCATGCCGCTTTGTTGTCTTCCGGTATCTTCTCCGCAAGCAACAGTACCTCGACCAATGAGATGAGCGGGATTCTAGATTGTGTGAGTGTGCTATCAGCTCATTGGTCAAAGAACAGGAGAGGCTGAGAATATGTTTACCGTAAATGTTCTTATAAAGTGCCATTTATTCTTTCATTCCATTGACATTTTACACACTATTTTTGATTGTCACGGTAATACGAGTCAAAGTGCGTCCCTTTTCAGCTCAATACGGGACGCGTACTTTTGTTTCTGAATACGGGACGATTCCGTTTTTCAAGGGACGGTTGGCAACCCTAAGTGTATCCCACCACTAGCTTATCCCACGATGAACCCTGACGTATCCCACGGCTAGCTTATCCCACAGCTAGCGTATCCCCCAACTAGCATATCACACAGTTAGCGTATCCCAACATTAGCGTATCCCACAACTAGCTTATCCCACGACTAGCATATCCCACAGCTAGCAAATCCCACGGCTAGTCTCTCCCACGACTAGCGCATCCAACGAGTAGCTTAACCCACGGTTAGTGTATAACACGACTATCTTATCACACGGCTAGTGTATCCCACCTCTAGTGTATCCCACAGCTAGTTTATCCCACGTTTAGCTTATCCCACGACTAGCACATCCCACAGCTAGTGTATCCCACGACTAGCATATCCCCTGTCTAGCCTCTCCCACGGCTAGCGTATTCCACGAGTAGTGTATCCCACGGCTAGCTTATCCCACGGCTAGCGTATTCCACGTCTACCTTATCCCACGGCTAGCATATCCCACGGCTAGCATATCCCACGGCTAGCCTATCCCATGGCTAGCGTATTCGACGACTAGTGTATCCCACGGCTAGCTTATCCCATGACTAGCATATCCCATGACTGGTGAATAACGTGCCTGACTTGATCAGTGACTCCCCTAACTAGCGACTGAGGTGACTGATGTGAATTCTTTTTGACAGTTTTCCTAAATCTCGTGGTTTTGTTTTGTAAATAGTTATTTCAAGCCCAACAGCAATGCCTTTCCTAAACCGAAGAGGTTTTGTTGCCTAAACCTGACTTTCATTTGGTCAGTATCATCAGTATGAATAGATTAAAATTGTATGTTTATTTAACTAAATGGTTGTGAGAGCTTGTTTGGCTTGAGCTGCAGTTCCAGAGGCATCTTCATTATCATCGCTAACATGCTGCTTTCTTTCTGGTGTGTGTTTGTGTGTGTGTGTGTAGTTGGGGCACCCAGGGTGACTTTACCACCACCCAGCCATTACCTGCTGTGAAGGTGAAGCTGTTCACTGAGAGCACAGGAGTGTTGTCTCTGGAAGATAAGGAGCTGGGGAAGGTAAGAGACTATATTTTTATTCTCTCTCTCTCTCTCTCTCTCTCTCTCTCTCTCTCATTTATTATTTATATTTATATATATATATATATATATATATATATATATATATATATATATATATATATTTTTTAGGGAAATAGTTAAAAAAAATCAATACTAATGAAATACTAAAATGAATATTCAAATGTGTGTGTGTTGTTTTTGTGCGATTTGTGTTGTCTAACGTTGGCAAATCTCGCCCTCCTCGCCTTGGGCTACCCGCAGAAATGGATGCTTTTGACACATGAAGTCTGATGAACAATAAAGTTTTCTGAATCACAATCTCACTATCAGAAATAGTCAACAGCAGCGCACATATGGAGACAGAGATAACAAACACGGAGATAACAAACGGAGATAATCACCCGGCAGCACTCGGTGAAATGATAACAAACATATTGACGGGCCTCGAGAAGCGATGCAGTCATAGCAAAGATGCATTCATGCTTCTGAATACCGCTAGCTAGCTCGACCCGCATCTCCATTTGCTTATTCATTAGGAACAAGACCAACAGCAGGATGTACGTGAGAACGTGAAAGTAGAGCTGACTTTGAGACGAGGAGGGTGTAGGCATGGCAACGGGGACACAGCATCCCCAGGAGAACGGCAATGTGGTTGTTTTACTTTCTGTTTAAGTTGACAGTTTGAGGTCATTCATTTTGTGATTAAGCTTAATTATTACTTATCTAGAAAGCTGTCACCTGTTGGGAACTCAACATATTTATTGGTAATGTTTTTGGAACACCCTCTAGTGGACAGGAAGCAAAACAACCACATGTGTACTGTAGTTAATATTGAAAATAGGCTGAATTTCAGCTTTAAACATATAAATAGAATTTGAATATTTTTTAAAATATAGAATAAAATTCTAATAGTATCATAGAGGAAAATTGACAGCGTTAATATACATATACATATACACACATACACACACGTATATGCAGCTCTGGAAAAAAAAATTAAGAGACCACTGCAAAATTCACTTTCTCTGGATTTACTGTTATTTTTGTTACGTGTTCACGTAAATCAATATTTGGTGGAATAACCCTGATGTTTAATCCCAGCTTTCCCCCAGCTTTCCCCCAGATCATCACCATCCTCCACCTAATAACACTGTGGGTGTGAGGTCTCCATCTAACCAGTACCTTACTCCAGTCCTCTACGGTCCAGTCCTGATGGTCTTTGTAAACCTCAGCCTGACTCCTCTTTGCTTCTCATTCATCAAAGTCTTTTTTCTGGCTTTGCAGGACTTCAGTCCGGCCTCTAGGAGCCTGTTTCCAACCGTCCTCCTTGTGCACAACCCAGCTCACATGTTCCATCCTTTTTGTAGGTCACTTGATGTCCTTGATGTTTTTATACTAGATCTGGTTCAGGTGATCACCCAAACACTACCTCATTAACTAGAATGAGGTGTGCCTGTGTTGGAATTCAACAGAGACTGTATTTTAATATCTGCCATACACGGAGAGATGCTGATATCAGTAAAAAATGGAGTGGTCTCCTTAATTTTTTCCAGAGCTGTATATTGTAGAGCACGCATACATCATTAGCCCCTTTTACACTGCCTTTTGGTACCGACGGAGAGAGGGGTGACAGAATGTTCCGCCTCTGAGACACCATGAGACGTGACGTAGTGAAGACATGTTACCAGGGCGACGCACAGCCGGTGGATTTAACAAACTCGATGCGTAGATCTGTTCGTACAAGGCCGCCGTTATATCATTGACATGATTATGATGCACAGCAACTTCGCTTGTTGAAGAGTTGTGTTAATATATGAAATGAGCAAAAGTTCACCTTTCATTGTTACTTGTATGTGCTCGAGGTAATTGGATTCTGGCAATCATTTAACACATCACACTGGCAGCGGCGCTGTTGTTGGCCGCATGATGTCTGTCTGGTTCGACAACGCCAGGATGTTTTGTAAAGGGAGAGACCGTTGTGGCGTTACACTGCAAAGCAAAGTTCTTATAAAGGATGGCATATTTTGACTCGCTTTTCAGCGATTACAGTAGAATCATCTGTAAAAACACCTGTTATGATGTGACTGTTCCCAGGTTGTCCTCCATCCGACCCCCAACAGTCCCAAACAGTCTGAGCTTCACAAGATGACGGTGTCTAAAGGCTGTCCAGACAATGACCTCAGGATCAAACTGGCCATCCGCATGGACAAACCACAGAACATGAAGCATTGTGGGTAAGTAACAGTAATATTCTGACGGGATGCTTATTGTGATTGATCAGATTATACATCTCTTCACGGTTCTGTTCAGCTGGATGAACTGATTTTGCTTGATTTGAAACAGGATTTGTACCAAAATAGTAATCCAGATCAAAGGCCTCTGAAACATCTGCTGGTTGGTATAGCAGTGAAGGTCCTCAACTCAAATATACCATTTGTACTTGCTGCAATAAAATTTGAATGTGGCAAGACAACTAAATGTGTCTTGTTTAAATTAGGCATCACTCGATGCGTGTTCACCATAAGAGACGAATGTTGCTGGACCCCCGTCAGTACACATGGAACTAAAGACTGCCAGACACCCGTCAGTACACATGGAACTGAAGACTGCTAGACCCCCGTCAATACACATGGAACTGAAGACTGCTCGACCCCCATCAGTACACATGGAAATGAAGACTGCTGGATCCCCAGCAGTACGCGTAGAACTGAAGACTGCTAGGCCACGTGGAACTGAAGCCTGCTGGACCCCGTCAGGACACGTGGAACTGAAGACAGCTGGACCTCGTCAGGCCACCTGGTAATGAAGACTGCTGAAATCCCAGCAGTACACAAAAAAAAAAAAAAAAAAAAAAAAAAAAAAAAAAAAAAAAAAAAAAAAAAAAAAAAAAAAAAAAAAAAAAAAAAAAAAAAAAAAAAAAAAAAAAAAAAAAAAAAAAAAAAAAAAAAAAAAAAAAAAAAAAAAAAAAAAAAAAAAAAAAAAAAAAAAAAAAAAAGGGGGGGGGGGGGGGGGGGGGGGGGGGGGGGGGGGGGGGGGGGGGGGGGGGGGGGGGGGGGGGGGGGGGGGGGGGGGGGGGGGGGGGGGGGGGGGGGGGGGGGGGGGGGGGGGGGGGGGGGGGGGGGGGGGGGGGGGGGGGGGGGGGGGGGTGGAAATGAAGACGGCTGGAAACCCATCAAGACATGTGGAAATGGAGACTGCTGGACCCCCGGCAGGACACGTGGAAATGAAGACTGCGGTAGAACCCCATGTCAGGACTATGTGGAACTGAAGAATGTTGACCCTCCGTCAGTACACCCGGAACTGAAGATTGCTGTTGACCCACAGGAGTGGAAAAAATTTTACCCAGTCAAGGCTGATTGTCTTGTTGTTTACGTAAAGGTTTAACCAATTACCATGTGATTTTGCATTTAAATATAAATTGATGAATATTGTTGTTATTGATTGATGGGACATAAGACATGTCTGGACCCCCTAGGACATGGAAATAAAGACTGCGGAACCCGTCAGGACACTGGAAATGAAGACGCTGGACCCCATCAGGACATGTGCCCCGAAATGGAAGAATGCTGGACCCCCGGCAGATACGCGCTGGAATTGAAGCGGCTGGACCCCCGTCAGGACACGTGGAACTGAAGACAGCTGGACCTCGTCAGGCCACCTGGTAATGAAGACTGCTGAAATCCCAGCAGTACACATGGAACTGAAGACTGCTGGAACCCCATCAGGACACGTGGAAATGAAGACGGCTGGAGACCTATCAAGACACGTGGAAATGGAGACTGCTGGACCCCTGTCAGGACATGTGAAAATGAAGACTGCTGGAATCCCAGCAGTACATGTGGAACTGAAGACTGCTAACCCCGTCAGTCACCCGAACTGAAGACTGCTGGACCCCGTCAGGACACGTGGAATGAAGACAGCTGGACCCCCTGAGGACATGTGGAAATGAAGACGGCTGAGACCTATCAAGACATGTGGAAATGAAGACTGCTAGACCCCGGCAGGACACGTGGAAATGAAGACTGCTGGACCCTGTCAGGACATGTGAAAATGAAGACTGCTGGAATCCCAGCAGTACATGTGGAATGAAGAATGTTGGACCCCCGTCAGTACACCGAACTGAAGACTGCTGGACCCCGTCAGGACACGTGGACTGAAGACAGCTGGACCTCGTCAGGCCACCCATTAATGAAGACTGCTGAAATCCCAGCAGTACACGTGGAACTGAAGACTGCTGGACCCGTCAGGACACGTGGAAATGAAGACGGCTGGAAACCCATCAAGACATGTGGAAATGGAGACTGCTGACCCCGCAGGACACGGAAATGAAGACTGCTGAACCCCTGTCAGGACATGTGGAACTGAAGAATGTTGGACCCCGTCAGTACACCGGACTGAAGACTGCTGGACCCGTCAGGACACGTGGACTGAAGACAGCTGGACCTCGTCAGGCCACCCATTAATGAAGACTGCTGAAATCCGCAGTACACGTGGAACGAAGACTGCTGGAACCCCGTCAGACACGTGGAAATGAAGACGGCTGGAAACCCATCAGACATGGAAATGGGATCTGGCCCCGCAGGACACGGAAATGAAGATGTGAACCCCTTCAGGACATTGGAATGAAGAATTTGACCCCCGTCGTCACCCGGAATGAAGATGCTGGACCCACAGGAGTGAAAAAATTTTACCCCAGTCAGGCTGATTGTCTTGTTTTACGTAAAGGTTTAACCATTACCATGTGATTTTGCATTTAAATATAAATTGATGATTATTGTTGTTATTGATTGATGGGAAATAAGACTGCTGGACCCCCTAGGACATGGAAATAAAGACTGCGGAACCCGTCAGACACTGGAAATGAAGACGCTGGACACCCATCAGGACATGTGGAAATGGAGAATGCTGGACCCCCGGCAGTACGCCTGGAATTGAAGACGGCTGGACCCCCGTCAGGACACGTGGAACTGAAGACAGCTGGACCTCGTCAGGCCACCTGGTAATGAAGACTGCTGAAATCCCAGCAGTACACATGGAACTGAAGACTGCTGGAACCCCATCAGGACACGTGGAAATGAAGACGGCTGGAGACCTATCAAGACACGTGGAAATGGAGACTGCTGGACCCCTGTCAGGACATGTGAAAATGAAGACTGCTGGAATCCCAGCAGTACATGTGGAACTGAAGACTGCTAAACCCCCGTCAGTCACCCGGAACTGAAGACTGCCCGGAACTGGAACTGAAGACAGCTGACCCCTAGGACAGGAAATGAAGACGGCTGGACCTCAAGACAGTGGAAATGAAGACGCTGACCCGCAGGACAGTGGAAATGAAGACGCTGGACCCCTTCAGACATGTGAAATGAAGACTGCTGACCCGCAGACAGTGGAATGAAGAATGTTGGACCCCCGTCAGACACCGAATGAAGACTGCTGGACCCCGCAGGACAGTGGAACTGAAGAAGTGGACCCGTCAGGCCACCCTAATGAAGACTGCTGAAACCCGCAGACACGTGGAACTGAAGACGCTGGACCCCGGCACGAAATGAAGACGGCTGGAAACCCACAAGACAGTGGAAATGAGACTGCTGGACCCCGCAGGACACGTGGAAATGAAGACGTGAACCCCAGACATGTGGAATGAAGAATGTTGGACCCCCGCAGACACCCGGAAAGAAGACTGCTGACCCCGTCAGGACATGGAACTGAAGAAGTGGACCCGTCAGGCCACCCTAATGAAGACTGCTGAACCCAGAACGTGGAACTGAAGACGCTGGAACCCCGTCAGGCACGAAATGAAGACGGCTGGAAACCCACAAGACAGTGGAAAGGAGACTGCTGGACCCCGCAGGACACGTGGAAATGAAGACGCTGAACCCCAGACATGTGGAATGAGATGTGGACCCCCGCAGACACCGAATGAAGACTGCTGGACCCCTCAGGACAGTGGAAATGAAGATTTTGACCCCGTCAGGACAGATTGTCTTGTTTTTCTAAAGATTGAACAGACCTGTTTTGCCTTTAAAAATAAATTGTTTTGTTATTGATTGATTGATATGTGAAATGAGATTGGACCCCCTAGAATGTGGAAATAAAGATGTGGAATCCTAGGAGTGGAAATGAAGACGCTGGACCCCTAGGACATGTGGAAATGAGAATGCTGGACCCCCGCAGACGCTGGAATTGAAGACGGCTGGACCCCCGTCAGGACACGTGGAACTGAAGACAGCTGGACCTCGTCAGGCCACCTGGTAATGAAGACTGCTGAAATCCCAGCAGTACACATGGAACTGAAGACTGCTGGAACCCCATCAGGACACGTGGAAATGAAGACGGCTGGAGACCTATCAAGACACGTGGAAATGGAGACTGCTGGACCCCTGTCAGGACATGTGAAAATGAAGACTGCTGGAATCCCAGCAGTACATGTGGAACTGAAGACTGCTAAACCCCCGTCAGTTCACCCGGAACTGAAGACTGCTGGACCCCGTCAGGACACGTGGAACTGAAGACAGCTGGACCCCCTGAGGACATGTGGAAATGAAGACGGCTGGAGACCTATCAAGACATGTGGAAATGAAGACTGCTAGACCCCCGGCAGGACACGTGGAAATGAAGACTGCTGGACCCCTGTCAGGACATGTGAAAATGAAGACTGCTGGAATCCCAGCAGTACATGTGGAACTGAAGAATGTTGGACCCCCGTCAGTACACCCGGAACTGAAGACTGCTGGACCCCGTCAGGACACGTGGAACTGAAGACAGCTGGACCTCGTCAGGCCACCCATTAATGAAGACTGCTGAAATCCCAGCAGTACACGTGGAACTGAAGACTGCTGGAACCCCGTCAGGACACGTGGAAATGAAGACGGCTGGAAACCCATCAAGACATGTGGAAATGGAGACTGCTGGACCCCCGGCAGGACACGTGGAAATGAAGACTGCTGAACCCCTGTCAGGACATGTGGAACTGAAGAATGTTGGACCCCCGTCAGTACACCCGGAACTGAAGACTGCTGGACCCCATCAGGACACGTGGAAATGAAGACTTTTCGACCCCAGTCAGGACATGTATTGTTTACTGTAAAGTGTATTGAGACCATGTACCATGGTGATTTTGCACTTTAAATAATAAATTGATTGATTGATTGATTGATGTGGAAATGAAGACTGCTGGACCCCCTGAGGACATGTGGAAATAAAGACTGCTGGAATCCCGTCAGGACACGTGGAAATGAAGACGCTGGACACCCATCAGGACATGTGGAAATGGAGAATGCTGGACCCCCGGCAGTACGCCTGGAATTGAAGACGGCTGGACCCCCGTCAGGACACGTGGAAATGAAGACTGACGGACCCCTGGCAGTACACCTGGAACTGAAGACTGCTGGACCCCTGGCAGTACACCTGGAGCTGAAGACGGCTGGGCCCCCGGCAGGACACGTGGAAATGAAGACTGCTGGGCCCCCGGCAGGACACGTGGAAATGAAGACTGCCTGGTCCCCCGGTAGGACACGTGGAAATGAAGATTACATCAACCAATCACACGCCATCTCCAGTCAGCTGACAGGTGCTATTCATGAGTACGGCTGTTACAAAACATATTTATAGAGCTGTAATACAACAGAATAACCACAATGTCTGATCATGGAGGAACCTGCTCAGGTACATAATGAACAGGGCAATTGCGTGTTTGAGGAAGAGGAGGAAGGACCTGTGGTGGTGTTGTGAAGGGAAGACAGTTGTTTGCTGTAAATAAAAATTCAGTAACAGTTTTCATGGAAACTGGAGTGCAGTGTGTAATACTGTAAAATAAGAAGTTCTGTGTAATACTGTAAAATAAACTTGTACTGTTGAAATCAGCATGTGGATAGTATTTAGTTTAGTGCTCAGTTCCATGGACAAAAAGAAAAGTAGAGGAAACAATCAGGGTCAACTAAAGAAATAGGACAGACCGGAAATGTGGATATAAGGAACATTTCAAGGCTCCACTGCCATCCTGAAAAACATCTAAACATTCTGACCACCATTGTTTACACAATGTCAAAGGAATATGGATGTATGTTTCATTTAGAAATATTCAAGTGCATTCATATAGCACTTTTCTAGCTAACTAGCTACTCAAGGCGTAGTCTAGTAGTCACTTTTACCCACTTTTCATACACTTTTGGCAGAGGAGCAACACATCCCTGTGCAAGATGGCGACTCCCGTAGCCGATGACATGCTGCTAGCTGCAGCATCGATGCTAGCTGCAGCATCGAAAACACTATGCCCTGCGAGTGCTGTCATAAAAATCAGCAAGACACATCCATACTCTGGGAGAAGATCAAGACACTTACTGATGAGCTCAAACAAAAAGACCAACTTCTAAGCAAATTCATAGACACTGTGGCCACACAGTCGCAAATAATCAACATTCTCAACTCACCAGCAGCAGCAGTGGACACGATTCTGTGGGAACCATCCACATCCCGCCACCGACCATCCTCCACCTCCACTCCCAGCTCACGGCCTCTTTGGACGGAGGTGGTGTCTCGAGGTAGGAGGCAAATATCCCGGACTGTCTCTCCTCCACCCCTCAACCTCACAAACCGCTTCTCCGTGTTGCCGTCCAATGTCACCGTTCACCCCGATGGTGTCCTCAGGGCCGGGGCTGATGCATGCCCTCTGAACGCCGAGCTCTCGGCTGGTGTGCCGCCTGTCTCTGTGGACACGGCGGGAGCTCCAGTCACCATCTCTTGGGCTACTCCAGCTGCTTCGGTGACGTCTCAACTACCGCTGTGAGCCTCTCTGGGAGAGGGGGCTCTTCTGGTGCTGTCTCATCTCCACCCGGCGCTGGTACTGAACAGTCAGCTGACCGTTTTTCCGCGGGACAGCAGAACACCTGGCTGGGAATGCCCTCCACTGCTCCGGCTACTAGCATCGTTGGTGCTAGCACCATTGACGCTAACACCGTGCTTCGCTCGACTACCACTGTGAGCCTCTCTGGGAGAGGGGGCTCTTCTGGTGCTGTCACATCTCCATCCAGCGCTGGTACTGAGCGGTCGACTGATCGTTTTACCGCGGGACAGCAGAACACCCGGCTGGGAATGCCCTCCGCTGCTCCGGCTACTAGCATCGCTGGTGCTAGCACCATTGATGCTAACACCGTGCTTCGCGCTCCACCTCCACATCCTCGTTGGGGACTCCATGATAAGGTCTGTTGCAGTCCCAAATGGCATTACTTATTGATTTTCTGGTGCAAAAATCCTGGACTTACACAAACACATCCCTGCTATTTCCGACCGTCACCTGTCTGCCCACACGATCGTGCACTGTGGCGTGAACAATCTCAGGTGCAGACAATCAACAAAGCTCCGCGCTGATTATGAGCAGCTTGCAGACCTCATTGATAGCCTGTGGAGGACCTGTATATTTTAAGGATTGATTCCGTCCCACAGACAAGGCTCTGAGTTTTTTAGCAGGTTGTTCAGTATCAATCAGTGGTTATCAGACTTTTACTCTGCATGTGGGCTTGGTTTTATCAATAACTTTGACACATTCTGGAAAAGGACTGATCTATTCTAGCATGACAACTTCCACCTCAACATCAAAGGTCTCACTGCACAAGCCTCCCGCATTACCACACATCTCCCCTGTCTCACAGATTGACGCCACAAGTCCACCACCATCTCCATCCCCATCCCCATCACATCCTACACACATCCCAGTCATTACAAACAACAGATCACTACACATCCACCATCCTATTGCACCTCCCTGTCTTTCCCGTCATAACCTTAAACATATCAGGATCAACAAGGTCTCACATTCAACCAGCCCACATGCAGCCCTCGTTCGCTCCCTGTCGAACAAGTCTTTTATCATTAACGACCTGATTTTAGAGAACAAACTTTTACTGTTTATTTTTAACTGAAACATGGCTGAGCACTGATGCACCAGCTGTTCTCACTTAGTTTTTTATTTTCCAACATGAGTGGTATGAGAGGTGGTGGGACTGCAACAATCATTTCAAGCTCTATAATAACAAAGGTCATTTCTTTTACCAACTATACATCATTTGAACACCATGCCTTTGTTTTTAGCAGTCCTCCGATTTTATGTGTGACTATTTATAGACCACCCAAGCACCACCCCTCTTTTATTAGTTAGTTTTCCGAACTTTTATCAATTTTACACTCAACTTACAACAGGGTTTAATAACTGGTGATTTTAACATACACACAGATAACAATTCAGATCCCACTTTGACTGAATTTTTAAATCTTTTAAACGACCTGGATTTTAAGCAGCACATCACACAGCCCACTCACAACAGAGGACACACCCTGGACCTGGTCATAACACATGGCCTGTCTAAAGGCGTGTCCTCTGTTGTCGACCTGGCTGTGTCTGACCATTATTGTGTTTTTTAATATCTCCAGTTTTATCCAACAGGAGGCCCTAGTGAGAACAGTGAGAAAGCGCTACCTTACTCCTGAAGTGGCTGCAAATTTTATTGAAATTTTACAGAATAGCACTGCTGACATTTAACCTGCACCCTGAGATTTTATTGTTGACAATTTTAACAGTAAACTCAGGTCAGCCCTAGATTCATTGGCTCCACTTTCCACAAAAACAATATCAACCAAACCTACACCACCTTGGATAAAGACTAAAATAAAACTACTGAAAAGAAATTGCAGGAGCGCTGAAAGAAAATGGTGGCAGTCAAAATGAACAGTTCATCACAAAATATTCCGGGATAAACTCAAAACCTACAATAAAGCAGTAAAACAGGCAAGAACTTTCCATTTTTCACAACTCTTCTCAGATAAAAAGAACGACCATAAATTCCTCTTCTCCACAATCGCTCGTTTAATTAAAAGTGATTTTAAGAAATCCTCTATAGTCCCAACAAACAGTCTATGTGAGGAATTTGCAGACCACTTCAGAGGTAAAATCCTGGCATTAGGTCCACTCTTTTAGAACATAACATTGTTGCTTTTAACAGACCTGAACCATCACTTTTATCTGAGGAGACAATGGAGCATTTTGTCCTGGTTGATGCAGAAACCCTTGGTAGAGTTTTCTCCCGAGTTAACCCAACAACCTGCCTTTTAGACCCAATTTCCACATCACTCTTAAAGCAATTTTATGCGTTCTTTGAGTTTGAACTTTTAAATCTTGTGAATTGCTCTCTCCAGACGGTGTCTTCCCCACTGCCTTTAAAACGGCAGTGGTTAAGCCCCTTCTGAAGAAGAGCAATTTGGATCCTGACATCTTCGCCAACTACCGACCTGTATCCAACTTACCCAAGTTTTAGAAATGCTGGTTTTTATGCAATTAAATTATTTTTTAAACAACAACAACATTTTAGAACAGTGTCAATCTGGTTTTAGGATGAACCACAGTACCGAGACTGCCCTCGTGAAGATTGTTAATGATCTCAGGTGTAACAGTGACTCTCAGAAAGTGTCAGTCCTGGTGCTACTTGGTTAGATTACTGTAATGCCCTGCTCTCTGGTCTCCCAAAAAAGAGCATTTCACACCTTCAGCTGCTCCAGAACTCAGCTGCACGTGTGCTGACGAAGACCAGAAGGCGGGCTCACATTACACCGGTTTTAGAATCGCTGCATTGCGCTTCCGGATCGATTTTGAGGTTCTTTTACTAGTTTTTAAGTGTCTTAACGGCCTTGGGCCTTCTTATCTGTCTGACCTGCTTTTACCGTATCGGCCCTCGTGGACCCTGAGGTCCTCCGGTACTGGTCTTTTATCTGTTCCCAATGTTAGAACCAAAACCTTTCGTGAAGCCTCATTTTATCATTGCGGCCCTCGCCTGTGGAACAGCCTGCCGGAGGGCCTCAGGACCTGTCTGTTGATTATTTTAAATGCAGTCTCAAGACTCACCTTTTTAATTTAGCTTTTAACTAAGTCTTTTTATTCTTTTAGTATTACTCATTTATCCTGTCCTGTCATTTTACGTTGTCTTTTATTTTCTCTTAAAGGTTTTATTATTCATTTACTTATTTATTTTTGTTTTGCTTTCAGTAATTCATATTAACATTAATTTATGTTGTTTTAGGAGGTTTTTTCACTTCTTTTATTATCTATTTTATTTATTCTCTCTTAGTTTCCAGCTCCATTGTTCTCCTCATGGGGGCCCTCCACTCCGGGAGCTCTGTCTGGCCTGCCTGCGGGGGTGCTGTCCTGGGGGGTTGTCCTGGCCTGGATAGTTGGGGAGTCCTTCCCCAGGGCTTTATGGCCGTGGTATGGGTCCCTATCTGTCTGGGTTGGGGTGGTCTCTGTAGCTGTGTTCCCTGTAGTCGTGGACAGCTCTCGGTGGGAGGGCTCCCTTAGGATGGTGTTTCCTTACTTGGTCTATCAGTGCTCAGCCATATTCCATTTTATCTTGCAGGGGGGGGGCGTGTTATGTATCGATGTAGCATGTGTGTGTGCGTGTGTTACATGATTGAGGGTGCATTTTTATATGTATGAAAGATGCTATATAAATAAAGATGACTTCATGTTGGACAGCAGAGTCCTTCATGTTGGACAACAGAGACCTTCACGTTGGACAGCAGAGACCTTCATGTTGGACAACAGAGACCGTCCACAGCATCTGCACAGCACACAGACAGGTCCTCATGTCTCACCTCCTGGAAGTTGGTTTATTCAGGACGACAGGCAGAATCAGCTCTGGGAGGGACCACGGGGAAAGGCACACTGAGGAGTACCAGGGAGACCCACAGCCAGACTGAGCAGGGATGCTGGGACCCACAGGGATTCTGGGAGCCACATTGATGCTGGGAGCCACATTGATGCCGGGAGCCACATTGATGCTGGGGCCCACAGGGAGGCAAATCAAAGCGGGGTCCTCACCCTCAGATGCTCTTTTACAACAGAACCCCTTTCACCGTCCTTCTCCATCTGCATCATGATTTCAATTAAAATGGAAAGGAAATGTGTGCTTAAAGGATTTCTTTTGGACAAACAAAAGAACTCATACTCTACATAGACGGCTCTCTGTACTTCCCACACAACTAAATGGCAAAACGGCGAGGGACTTTGCTTTGGGACTTTGGTAATCTGGATGTAACACAAATGAGTTGCTTCCATCCAGGGTTGTGTTTGTTTGTTAACAACCTTTCAAATGGTTTGAAACTGGAGAGTGCAGTCAGAGACAGGCTTATTCTGCTCATTCATTGTTTGACAAATCAAACGTCTTCCTCATTAATGTGATTCCAGCTGTTTCCATGCCATCACACCTGCAGCCCCACCCACCTCTAAATTACATTACACTACCTGCACTCTCAAATACATTTTATTCCCGATTACACTCGCAGTTTTAAAGAGTTTAAAACACATGGGTAATGTAACAACAAAACAAACAAGCATAATCAAAAAACGCTACAAACTCACCAGGTGAGTTCGAGTAAGAAACATCACGGTCTGGCTTAAAATGACAAGGAAATGCTAAAAAGTATTTGGTCCACACGAACACTAACAGCAGTCTCCTGGGTGAAAGTCCTGTGTTTTTGGAGCGATCTACCACCCAGAACTTCTGCAGTGTGAAACATTCGGTTCCTTGTAGTTTAGAGTCAACCTCACTCCAGTTTGTGTTGCTGATATGTTGTAATTGTTTCATTGGTGTCCCGTAATGCCAGTAACAGATGCTGTTGTATTGTGTTGTGTTGTGTTGTGTCACTGATACGACTAACATGGAAGACGGTTTCAGCACAGTGCTTTTTCTGCTTTGACAAATATCTGGCTTTGTTCAAAGATGCGTCTGGTTGCAGTAATAACATTTGACCAGCAGAGGTCAGTGGTGCACCACTCTGTGAGTCCTCTCTGCCGGTATGGCCATACCATTGGGTAACTGCACACAGGCCGGACTGGGAAGTCTCTTTTTCCTAAACTGCTGTCTTTTTGTTTTTAACATCCCACAGATACCTCTGGGCCATTGGCAAGAATGTGTGGAAACGATGGAAGAAAAGATTCTTTGTGCTGGTTCAGGTAAGCACTGTCATACGAGTCAAACTGTCCTGTAAAACAAAAACTACACAATACATACAACCAAAAAGTGGCTTTAAAGGAAAGGAAATGTATTTGTAATGCTGCGTTAGCTGCTGCATATTATATTTTGATATCTATCTAATATCCTTTTTATGACGATAAAGGAATTAGTTTGAAATGTAGCAGTGTGGGGCGTATGCTGTGATGCACACACACACACACACCCACAGACACACAGACACACATGCAAACACAACACCACGCTCATCGCCTGCCAGCTCACTTCTCACACAGATCAGACAGTCGGTGAATCAGGTGCCACAGATGTAACTTGCAATCGATGCCATGACATTTTCATATGTTCTGTGATATTGAATGGAATATCTGTGGTTTGATAGAACGAGGTTTTAAATATATACATTTGCACTATAGAAAATTGTACCATTCATAGCATGCCACTATTTCATAGAGCCAAAATTATTTCCTCGAACAAGAGAACACAATTGGCAGATTGATCAATAATGAGCCTGATATTGCTGTACATCTCAGCTTATTGGAATATAACCTGGCATTATATTGTATTTAGTTTAGTGATAGCTGTGGTTTTTAGCAGTGGCCCTCACATGGTCGCTTTGGTCCAGACTGGATGGTTTGTGATGAAACTAGTTCAGATATTCATGTTCCCCTGGGGATGAATTGTGGTGATGTTGGTGATCTTCTTATACACATTTATTAATAATCAATAAATAAAGAGCATATTTTAAGGACGAATATTTATGAGTAATTGTCATTTGTTAGGATACAAACAAATGACAATTACTACGTTGCAAACTACGGTGCACAGTGACTGATTTTTATAGGAACATATTGCTCGCAAATTACAATAGTAATTACAGTTGTTTGAAATTAAAATGTGTTTAAAGTAAATTAAATGAAACTGTAATTGTAAGTAAACATTGTTTTAAATAAAGTACTATGCTGTAATAAAGGAATTAAAAATAAATGTATGCAGTAATTGAAGATACAGTAAATATAGTGTAACTGTATTTACAGTAGTGATACTGTAACACCTTCACTTTACTTCAATTTACTGCAACCTGATATGCGGACGGTGGTGCAATAGAGATGATAGCAAGCCTTTATTCTTATTTTCTCATCTGTTATGTTATCTTCGAAGCTATTTAGCAGCTTACCAAGTGTGTAAATGTATATATGAATGTAAAAGTAAGTTAGTTAATAGTGACACGTTTGGATATTTACTAGGTCCGGCTTTTTAAGGGTTATCACATGACAGGTCATGTTGTGCAGCTATGTAACAATATATGCCAACAAAAAAAAAAAGAACAAAAAATGATTCCTTCCTGGAAAAAAATGCATGTGGCATTACTAGCTGATGTCACAGCTAGTATCAACCAATAATATTAAGACATCCTTCCTTCCATCCATCCATCAATCAGAGCTGGAGACGGTGGTGAGCTAAGCTTTTCAACAATCTAATCAAAGTCTACTGTCACCATACAGAAGTTACACACCCTGGATATTCTGTTTCAGTGTGGTAAAACCCACCGGTGCCTTTGTTTGGAGATACTCAAAAAGAAATCCTTGACTTGAGTTTTTCTATCTTCATCTGTAGAGTTGAGAAGGTGCTTTGGAAACAGACTACTAAAGCACCAATAATATCTATCAGCTTGGTGGAGGCATGTTTCTGTCACAGTGAATACACGGAGAGCTCCAAAGTGTGATCCCACCCGAGACGATAGGCCTCAGCGCTGCTTCATGGCGATAATGTTTCTACTGGCCACGTGTTGTGTGTGCAGCAGGAAAGAGAGATGCAGCCAAGCTGTCTTCCCTCGGCTGTCATACAAATGATGGAGAGGCCAAGCAGGCTTTTGTCAGGAGATGTGGTGGCATAGGGGGGGTGAGGGGGTTGGGGGGGGTGGGGGTGTAAGGGGGCCGGTAGCAGCCATTTCCTGGTGGCTCTGTATTGGGAGGGGGGGCAGTGGAGGGGGGCGGCCTGTCTCTTGTGCGTTGTAGAGGATATGTCTCAGAGCTACACAGTGACAGCGGATTGACAAAGTGGAGTGAACACTAGCTGGCCTAACACTCGCAGCTAGAAAAGCCGGAGCACCGCCAACTTGAGCCTCCCACTCGCTCGCAGCTAAATATATAGCAAGTGACAAATACTGGTCAATAGACTGCGCACTCGTGTGTGTGTGTTTGTGTGTGTGTGTGTGTGTGTGTGTGTGTGTGTGCATGGCTGTTTGTCTTGAGGAGCAGAGACACTCTCTGGTTATTGCTGTGTTTGAGTGCACATGTACTTTTTGCTGCTGTTTTATAGATGCAGCATGATTCAGTTTTCATTTGTGTCTTCTATTGTTATTAAAGGAGAAATCAGGTCATTTTTAACCCATTTTCGTTGTCCCCAGGGTCATCCCGACTTATTAGAAGCAAAAAAAACCCTAGCCCAAGATGTGTACCTGCCTGGCAGCCTTCCAGACTTGCTCCAGTGCTAACCCATTGGGGCAAGTTTTATCTGCTTTTCTGGGCCTCAGAAAATAATTCCAAGACCTATGCAACACAGGTTGGGTCCGTACGAGACACGACAGCGCTCGTTTAGCTCAAATAGTGTGGTGTAACAACATAAATATGTGGGATTTTGCATGGAGTTACTCACCTCAAATCACCCCGTAGACTGTACACTCTTAGAAATAAGGGTTCCAATAGGGTTCTTCTACAGGGGCTGAGGTTCTACCTGGAACCATTTGCTTCTGAAAAACCCTTTCCTGAAGAAAGGGTTTTTCAAGGGTTCTTGGTAACACTAATGGTTCCAGTAAGAACCATTTTGATCGAGAGAACCCTTTAAAACCCCTTTCCTGAATAAAGGGTTTTAAAAGGGTTCTTGGTAACGCTAAGGGTTCCAGTAAGAACCATTTTGATCCAGAGAACCGTTTTTGGAAGAAAGAGTTCTTCAGGGATTGTTGAAAGCATGGATCCTGTGTCACCAGGGACATACCTTCTGATAACACTTACCAATAATGGTGCAAAATACAATTCCTTGTGACTACTGATACAAATACTTTTCATATCCATTTTTTTGTTTATTTGTTTTTTTCTTCTTCTCCAGATACTGTTGATCAAACTGCAACATAATTGCCCATCTTGGGATTTGAACACCTGCCGCCCAGTCTAAAGTCACTGGCAGTAGTGACTGAGCTAACCAGCAGAGTCTTCAGGTCCACCACACTAGTCTATTACCTTACACATTCTGATCAGACATACAAATAATGAAACTGAAATGTTCTGTTACAAATTTATTTTCACAACCATTAATTATAAGAAAGCAAGACCTTCATCAGCAAACTTGTTGATCCAGGCAAAGATTAGCTCTGACCAGGATTTTAACCCCCACCCTCCAAATCTAAAGTCTGTACCATTACCCACTGAGCTATCCAGCAGAATGTGTAGATACAAACCAGGTGTGACATACCAATAGTGATTACTGTGAACAGAACAAAGAAGAACAGAAGAGAGAGAGAACAGAAGAAACTTCAGAGAATCAAGGTGAGCTAAATATAATATCTTATTTCAGCATGCTTGACCCTAGCTGAGGACTTTTATGGTGAAAGGTGGACTAAGCATTTGTTTCTTGATATGTTTTGTTCGTTTGCTTGCTTGTTTTCTTGTAGAAATGACTTACACAGCCTGGACAAAAGCCGAAGTGTGCCATTGGCTTGAAAAAGAGGGTTTTGCCGAGATTTCCATTATTGTTACAATCCTTAACATTTTGAGTACTTGTTACATAAAACTGAAGAGTATTTTAACATGATTTAAATCAATGTGAAAACTTTGTGGGGTTCCCTCACTTTCTCATGATTCTGTTCCACTGTCACGATAACTACATACAGTATGTACTCTGATTCCTTTCATTGGACCATGCATTATTTTATTGTTTGTAGATATCTTACAATAAGGCGCAGTAAATGCAATAAGTGCACCTTGGATTGATGGATCAAAAACTCTTTTTTGTCTCCCCTTTCTGCCACCATTGCTGGAGATTACACAAATTCATCGACTGAGGACAGCATGATGTGTCTGGCCTGTCATGTTGCTGATTCCACTGGACCTATGCTGACTTTTGACCTGTTCTTCCCTGGGACCTACACAGCCTGTTCTGTTGGACTATCTTTAAATAAATGTTTTTCTCATTAAAATGTTTTGAATGTTTTTTCAATGTCAACATGATAAATGACCACAATATAATATGAACTAAACTGATCTGTAGAATACAATATGGTTCTTTATAAAACCCTCAGAGGACAAGACAGTTATTTGTGAAAACCTTTGAAAAGGGATGTTTTTAGAACCCCCTGTGTGAGGTCTAGATGAAACCCTTGAAACATGAAAGGGTTCTTAGAGGAACTCCCTGTGTGGGTTCTAGATGAAACCCTTGAGATATGAAAGGGTTCTTAGTGGAACTCCTTGTGTGGGTTCTAGATGAAACCCTTGAAATACGAAAGGGTTCTTAGTGGAACTCCCTGTGTGGGTTCTAGATGAAACCCTTGAGATATGAAAGGGTTCTAAGTGGAACTCCTTGTGTGGGTTCTAGATGAAACCCTTGAAATATGAAAGGGTTCTTAGTGGAACTCCCTGTGTGGGATCTAGATAAAACCCTTGAAAAATGAAAGGGTTCTTAGTGGAACTCCCTGCGTGGGTTCTTTGTAGAACTTCTCATGGGGGGTTCTGGGTGGAACCTTACACACACAGTTCTAGGTATAACCCTTTATGTGGGGTTCTCGGTAGAACCTTCCAAAAGAGTTCCAGGTGGAACCTTTATAAAAGGGTTCTCCTATGAGGACAAGCCGAATAACCTTATATGGTTCTACTTAGCACTTTTATTTCTAAGAGTGTAGTAGAGTGCTCATCCCTCCCAGTCACCGCAGAAACAAAAACGTTTTCCCCGTAGTTTTGATTTTGTATCCATAAAGAAACGATCAAGCAGTGCAGTCGTCATGTCCATAATGTGATATATTTCCTGTTAAAATATGAAAATGAAACACCTTTAAAGTCTTGTATCACAGCTGTTGTTGAGACAGACGACATCATTATTTTATATTTAAAGATATTTTATTGCAACAATTAAAACTTTTTGCTGTGAGAAGTGCCTTCGCACCGTGTCTCTGTTTGAGGAGGGTTTGTTAACCCTGTTTTGTGTTGTTGTCTGTAATCTTTGGAGGAGGTCATGTATGAATGTCTTTGTATGTTCAGAGGAATAGTTAGTGTTCTAGTTGCTTGACATATATTGATTTATCAATCTTAAAAAGAATCAATCAATGTTAGATTGATTAGATAGATTATTTGGGGCAACTGAATGTGAGAATTCACTCGCAACTTAAAGGGATAGTTCAATATTTTGGCATGTCGTGTTCGTTCCTTATCACAAAGGTGGAAACAAACTAACTTGGCTCTGTCCAAGCGCCTCTGAAACTAACTAATCAAATACTTCTACCTCATTTATGTAATCTCTATAACAGTTTTCTTTTTACTCTTTTGTGTTGATTAAACAAAAATCTAACTCTGCAAGAAATTGAACAATCATATTTCCCGAAATGTCAAGCTTTCATTAAACAGGGTAATGTGACCGTATATCTTCATTGGAGGCTGACTCGAAGACGTGGTGTCAGATATTAGTATCCAACTTGTCTCTGTTCCACCTCATGCATTCTCAATTATGTTTTGACATTTTCTGCCACTTCGAAATAGACTACAAGATAAAACAGGAAATCAACAACACCAAACACAAGAGACAGAACTACAAAATAAGAGGAAATCACAAAACATAAACCAAGATCATGACATAAGCATCATTGACAGCAGACTCAGACCATTCTTCAAGAAAATATATGCTATGGAAATGTTACATGCATGGCTCCAAAAAAGTACCAAATCAAATAAACTGTGCTATGTGCTAAAATCTACTGGATACAAATATATTCTTTATTTTAGGTTTCATGTTAATAAAATGTACAAATGTATGTGCATATATATGTTAGACAAAACATGAGTTATGTTTTATTATCCAATTTGATAACAGCATCTCAAGACTACACTGCATTAAAGGGCATGGCTTGACAAACATATTTAAATGTGTGGATAAAACATTGATGGAGCTGTTTCTGTGGTCACCTACTTCCCTCCACAGGCTTCTCAGCCTGAAGCCTTCATACACCAACAGATTTTTGCCTCGTATATTGTAAAGGGAACTGGCTTTCATGCACGGATAGTGACTCAGTAATAAACTTAAGAATACATGGTGTTAGATGTGATTGTTCTTGTACAAACTGTCCTCCAGATGCCCACCCTGTCTCATCTCTCTTTTGTCCATTTCTCTCTTTCCCTCCTCCACATCTCCTACTTTCCCCCTCAGTTTCCCATCCTCCTCTCTCTTCTCCCTGTTGTTTGACACTTGTCTGTCATCTCTAACTTCCTCTTCCTCCACACTTCCTCTTTGTCCTGAAATCACCTCCTACTCTTCCTTCTCCTCCTCCATCAGTTCATAATCAGTACAGTGGTGGTGACCTGAGTCGTCTACAGAGCCTCCAGGCAGATTACAGATCAGCTAAACCTTGCATGTTCATGGTGGACCAAATTTAATTGCACATGTCCACATTTGTCTTTCTCTTCACTTCAGTTCACTTCTTCAATTGAGCTAAATTCAGTTCACATAGAGCTGAGCTTAGTTCAGTTCAGCTCCGCTCAGTTCAGTTCGACTGATTTGAATTCAGTTCAGCTCAGTTTTTCCCCATTTATTTCAGTTTTGATTCATTTCAATTCAGTGAACTTGAATTCAGGTTCACGTTATTTGAATCACAGAATTTCACTTTTAATTCAGTGATTCAATTAAGTTCAATGTATTTCTGTTCACATTAATTTAATGCTGTTCAATTTACTTCCCTTTATGTCACTTCATCCATCTATCGTCTACCGCTTATCCTGTATTCAGAGTCGATCCCAGCTGACATTGGGCACACGGTGGACAGGACGCCAGTCTATCCCAGGGCCCATGTCACTTCACTTACAGTAAATTAATTCAAATGAACACAAGACTTTGACCCAGGAGACTGCTGTTAGTGTCCAACGTCAAACTAAAACGAGACATTGACATTTTGTCACAATCATTAATCAGTCAAGTTAACGTCAACCACACTCTTTCCGTAATCCTAACTAAGTGGTTTTGTTGCCTAAACCTAACTTCTTGTGAAGGCAGAAGTTGGAAAAGACACCATGTAAGTAGCGTATATTAATGCACCACAGTCCCGCAAAGCAAATAGACACCATGAAGTGGTTGCAAGTTAGCCACAGCCAAACACCTACACAAAGTAAGACAAGTCCTGAAAAGTCATGGAATGGAAAGAGCAAGATCAGAGCCATCAACATGTACGCACTTGCCTGTCATCAGATAGTCCACTGGCATATTCACTGTGCAACTTTCATTTACATTTACATTTAGGTCATTTAGCAGATGCTTTTGTCCAAAGCAACTTACAATAAGTACATTTGTCAAAAGAAGGAAACAAAGAAACCACAAAGAAACCACAACTTTCCCACATTAATCGAGCATACATGTTTATGTGTGGCCTTTCAGGCAGTATTAAAAGATATAACCACAACCAGAATTTAACTATTAATTATTTAATAGTTATGTGTCCCGCTAAGTAAAGTCACAACATTATGATATATTTACAGGTCATTACCTAATGATTAACTAAGACGGGTTAACAGCATGGTTTTTACTTTAATATAGTAGCATGGAAAACCATGTAAATTAATGATTAGTTAAATGCTTTTATGGAATTACAGCCACCCTAGTGCGTACAGTAGGCTAGTCCCGTGTCTGTGGATCAGAGCGATTGCTCTAGAGCGATTGCTCTGCTGTGATTGTTCCAAAATACAACTTGCACAACATCGCAAGCTGTGCAGGTGAAGTATCAACATCACATGCAAGAAGAAAGTCAACCGTTTGTCAGCTTAATTACAGCCACCCGAGTGGAGCTGAGCGAGCGGGCAGTGAAAGCACACAGCGGCATTTGTATTATAAAAGTACCTGTCCGGTTCCGCTCCGGTCCAGCTAACACCACGAGTCTAAAGCCCAAGTCCAGTCATCAACAGTATGTTCAGTCATAAAACGGCTTGATAGTGGGGTTGAACACTGAGCGATAATGAGACAGACTGCCTATCGATTAAAGTATATATATATGAAGATTTCATACAGAATTTTTTATTGCTTTCAAGTAGTAATTCCTTTGTAAGTTTTTATTTAAAAAAAAATCCAATGTAACATTAACTTGATATTGGTATACATATTTTAATACATAATTCATGTTTTGTTATGAATTAGGATGTTATGGTATTCATCTGAAAGGTAAAACCATCTCGTTTTACTCAATGGCCTTTATGCCCTGTCATGTGGCCTTGGTGCCCCTAAAAAAAAGGAAAGTGAAGGCCAAATGCCCCTGCCCCTAAAATGACGAAATCCCAACCCTGGTCATAACATTTGGGCTGCAACTAATGACTATCAAAACCAGTCATCCATTATTGAAACGACTAGTTGCATCATAAATCACACAATTACTGAATGGCTCTCTTTAGCTACAAGCTTTTCAATTTACCTTGAGGTTGTTTTGGGCATGTGCTAACTAACAATACAGACAATACAAATACTTGATTCAAAGTATGTATTTCAATAAACATTGCTGCTGTTTAGGATACCACTACAAAAGATCATTGATCAGCATGTTTAAAACTGAGTAGGGAAAGGTGCTGCTTGCTGAGGAGTTAAGATTACTCCTTTAAACTTGAATATGCCAGGAATGCAAAACAATCTAACATTGAAAAGAGATACATACTTGACTTTTACCATGAACTTGGTTTCTGCTGAAAAAGAGTACTGCTTGGTTGTAACGTTGGATTATGATTTCCAGGAGTTTCGCTTTTATTCTTGAGCACAACAGTAACAGTAACCGATGCAGCGGAGTGGAACCACAATTAATTCGGCATAACATGATGCAATTCCATGATAGTCAATGAGGTCCGTCAATGGAAAGGTGCAGTGAGAACAGATCCTTAGCCGCAGCCATGTCGCACTGATGTTTACCTGCCGTCACCACCACTCCCAGCAGAGATAGGTAGAAAGCAAGATGTCTCACTCTGTATATGTTGTCCAGCTCCACAGTGGGGAAAGGCTGTGTGATGATGTTACCCACAATTATTTTATATATATATATATTGCTTCTGGCCTCTGAAGTTGTTTTGTGAACACATATGCCACATCCAGCAAATCATCTCCAATATTCATGTGCATGTGTTTCCTCTAATGATGTGAAACTAAAACGACTGTAGCCATCTCCTTCACTCTCTCTTCACTCTTCCTTTCTCATTCTTCATCACATTCTCTCTCTGCTGACTGACAGCTGAGTGAGGGAGAGATGGTGATTGTGTTTTGGGGGGGTCGGTAGTTTAGACTCTGATTTGCCTTTGCGCTGTCCTGGAGGCAGAGAGCTGCTGGAGAGTGGGTCCGGTTCCCTCCATCCTGAACTTGGCCTCAGGTCTCATCAGTGCTGTTGTAGGGAATCTCATTTGTCACACAAACACACAGTTGCACGCACACACACACACACACACACACACACACACACACACAGAATGCAGCTGCAGTTAGAGTGAGAGCTGCCACTTGCAGCGGCGGAGGTGGCGACAGCGGCAGATTGGCCAAGCCTGGTGATTGGGGACGACAGGCTGGTATGACTGGCAGCTACAGTAGCAGCAGTCCCATACTTTCTGTTACCAACACAGGCAGTGGTAAGGAGGCCAAAGACACCAACCTAAACCAGGGTCAATACTGGCCTTTTATCAACAGGACTGAAAGCTTCCACAACAGGTCACATTACACCACACATTAGGGTTGGGTGGTATGAGCAAAATCTTATATCACGGTATGAATAATTTCATATCACGATAACGGTATATATCACGGTATGGTTTTCCCCCCTGTAAATTCAATTAATGGCTTAAAAATAACCATACTGTCGCATTTAATCATTTTCCTCTTTTATTTTAATTTTCTCACAGCAGCATAACATTATTTTAAAGAAAATATAATAATATAATAAACAATAAGCCACAAATAATGTGAAAATGTCTAATGCCTTGAACTCCAGCTTTAACTTAAGCTATAGTGTGTGTGCAAATGTAAACACAGAGCTCCATCTTAATAAATAAAAATAACAAATCAGAAAAAGTATGCGTCGTGATGGCCTCCGTTATCTCCCTCCATCGATGTGATTTATTGTCATAAATCATAAATGCCTTTGGCGAAAGACTCATAATACTGCTTCGCGTGGTTTATCTTTAAGTGGTGGAAGAGGTTACCGGTGTTTAAACCTCCAGCAAGAACAGTCGCGCGACACTCTTTGCAGAGTATCGCTTTTTGTTCGTTGTCGGATTTTCTAAATCCGAAAAAGTTCCAACAGACGTAGCGCTCTTTTTCGGAAAGAGTTGGGTGGGTCGCGCTGCCTCCGTTTCCTCGTGACGTTCACTCTCCGCCTCCGCCATGATTGTTATTACTCAGGTGAAGCTGTTTCTTCTTCGTCGTGCTCATGCAACCACGCAGTCTGCTGCAATGCCCGCAGTGCCCCGTGTGTGGAAGCGGTGTAATTACAGTGACTCAGAGCGATGCCGCAGACATCTGCGCTTTCTCCGGTATAAACGGTATTGCAAAATATCTACCGGTGGACACTTTTATACTGTCACACGGTATAATACCGTCATACCGCCCAACCCTACCACACATGCACTAAAGGAAAGGCCCCATTAAATGTTGGCCATTTGGCAATGTTGGCCATTTGGCCCTGGCAATGTTGGTGCCCATGGCGAGATTTTGAGTGGTTCACCTTTTTCACAGGGAGCTAGTTGGTATGAGGTAGATGGAGGGCTGGTTCACCTTGGTCACTGGGGGCTGGTTGGTATGAGGTAGATGGAGAGGCTGGTTCACCTTGGTCACTGGGGGCTGGTTGGTATGAGGTAGATGGAGAGGCTGGTTCACCTTGGTCACTCGGGGCTGGTTGGTATGAGGTAGATGGAGACACACAGGCAGACCAACAAATAAAACAGAAACATGGTCTAGTTGCTGCTCCCGGCCAATCAGAGGCAGAGTAGGGGCAGGTCTCTCCGCAAGCCATAATGGGTAGGGGCATCCGCACATGTGCACCACAGATCGGGCAGCTGAGATGGATCTGGCACTGACAGTGTCAAACTAAACTTAATTAACATCCCCTGAAATAAATAAATGTGTATTTATATTGACATGTATTTATTTATTAGTCTTTGAAAACCTGGAAAAGCGTGATATAAAACCTGTGTATTATTATTTATTATTCCCTAATGTATTCATATTGCTTTATTATTGGTGTATTAATTATTTATGTTTTTATTTTTTTCCTCCAAAGTGTCCTTGGGCAAGATACTGAACCCCAGTTCTCCTGAAGGCTGAACCATCGGTGTGTGAATGTGTAGCTCTTGATGTACAGGCGGCTCCTCTGTCATCAGTGTATCAATGTGTGTGAATGGGTAAAAGAGTAGTGTGAACCGCCTGCACAAGTGCTGTATAAATGCAGATCCATTTATTGGCTTGTCAAGACCTGCAGAAGCAAACAATCTAGTCTTTCTTTTGTCATCTGTAAATTGACCCCATTTATATCAATTCAAATTCAAATATAAATGATGTAGATTTGAAGAGGCCTCTGAAGTGTTGCTGGCTGAGCCAAGGAATTTCTACATTTACATTTACATTTAGGTCATTTAGCAGACGCTTTTGTCCAAAGCGACTTACAATAAGTACATTTGTCAAAAGAAGGAAACAAAGAAACCACGACGTATCATTGCCGATAAAGTAAGAGCTAAAAATAGAACAAGTGTTAGGTCCTCATCTGAGTAAAGTAGTACTTCAAGAGCAACAGTGCTAAGATCAGAGTGCAATAGGTAAGGTTTTTTTGTTTTTTTTTTGTTTTTTTTTGTTTTGTTTGTTTTGTTTTTTTGTTTTTTGTTTTTTGTTTTTGTTTTTGTTTTTGTTTTTTTTTGGGGGGGGGGTGTCTAGGGAGGGTGCTAGTGGGTCATGCTATGTAGAGTCAAGGTGAAGTCTGAACAGGTGAGTCTTGAGCCTTTTTGGAAAGATGGCAAATGACTCTGCTGTCCTGACATTGGTCGGGAGTTCGTTCCACCACTGAGGCGCCAGAACAGAGAAGAGTCTGGACTTTGCTGAGCGACATTTGTTTGATTTCAGCGATGGTGGTACCAGCCGGCCAGCTGAAGTAGAAGAGCGAAGTGCTCGCTTCGGGGCATGAGGTTTGACCAGTGTTTGAAGGTAGAAGGGTGCCGTTCCATTGATGGCCCTGAAGGCCAGTGTCATCGTCTTGAATTGGATGCGTGCTGCAACAGGGAGCCAGTGGAGGTCACGGAGGAGGGGGGTCACGTGGGAGAATTTGGGTAGATTGAAGATAAGGCGTGCTGCGGCATTCTGGATACGCTGTAATGGTTTAATCGCAGAGGCCGGGAGTCCGGCCAGGAGAGAGTTGCAGTAGTCAAGGCGGGAGATGACCAGTGCTTGGACCAAGAGCTGCGTTGCATCCTTTGTGAGGAGGGTCCGAATCCTGCGGATATTGTAGAGGGCGAATCTGCAGGATCGGGCCACAGCAGTGATGTTGGGGGTGCAGGATAGTTGGTCATCGAGGATTACACCCAGGTTCCTCGCAGTTGAGGAAGGTAATACTGTGATGCCCTCGACAGTGACCGACAGGTCCATGCGAGGGCAGTCTTTCCCTGGGATGAAGAGGAGTTCGGTTTTGTTCAGGTTGAGCTTGAGGTGATGTGCAGTTGTCCAGACAGAGATGTCAGCCAGACAGTTTGAGATGCGAGTTGCAATGTGAGCGTCAGAGGACGGGGGAAAAGAGAGGAACAGCTGGGTGTCATCTGCGTAGCAATGGTAGGAGAATCCATGCGATGTGATAACAGAACCTAGTGATCTGGTGTATAGTGAGAACAGAAGCGGTCCTAATACTGAGCCTTGAGGGACGCCCGTGTCCAGAGAGCAGGGTTTGGACATAGAGCCATTCCATGTGACCTGGAAGGTGCGGTTTGTCAGGTATGATGTAAACCAGGCGAGAGCAGAGTCAGTTATGCCAAGTTCAGCCAGAGTGGAGAGGAGGATTTGGTGGTTGACTGTGTCGAATGCAGCAGATAGGTCGAGGAGAATGAGAACGGAGGAGTGGGACGAGGCTCTGGCGTCTCGCAGGGACTCGGTCACTGTGAGGAGGGCCGTCTCAGTGGAGTGAGCAGTCCTGAATCCTGATTGATTAGGGTCTAGGAGGTTTTTCCGCAAGAGATAGGATGACAGTTGGTTGTAGGAGGCACGTTCCAAGGTTTTAGAGAGGAATGAAAGAAGAGATACAGGTCTGTAGCTTTGAATGTCAGTAGCGTCTAGGGTGGGTTTTTTAAGGAGAGGCTTCACGATAACGATTTCTATTTTCCTGACTTACAGCATTGAAGTCAACATCCAAGGAAACTGTTCAAGGTGGCTCTTACACATATAGATGTAGCAAAAAACAAACAAACACAGACTCCTCGTCTCATTAAAATTAATAAACCCAATTTTAATAAAGTTCTATATTGTTTATGCACAGTATTTTTTTAAACCCTCACATGACCAGCTCTAGGATCATACAACTGTTGTAAGTTCTCTCTGATGAAACTGAATCAAACTGATAAAATCTCATTGACACCTTCTTTCCCACACAACATTTGAATGGGTTAAGCCTCTTTAGCGGGTTTGTCACAGGACAGCCACCCCTCCCCCCCATCTCGATTAGAGTACACATTTACATAAACACACACACACATACAGAGACAGACAAACAGCCCTCCTACTTATTATTGCTGGTCATGAACACACATGTTCAAGTTAACCTTCAGCCACTTCACTTAATTATAATGGGATTATAATAACACACATGGACACAATGAGAAATAAATAAAATAAAATAACACAGCTGTAACAGACCAACACTATGTCTCTCTCTTCCATCATCCCCATTTCTGGATGTTACATATATTAGTAATTTATAACCTCTAAGGATCCCTCTGATTATCTGTAGTTTGAGATACTCAACAACCATTGGTTGCTCTGTAAATTTTTTTGTAAAACTTTAACTTTTTTTTACTTTAAATACTTAGGATGTGATCTAAAAGGGTTAATGAGGCATTTTTAATTTCACCTGGATTTAAATGTCATGGTTTATTAGTAGTGCAATGGCTCAGACTATGTTTGAATTTAGAATAGACTTATTTTCACAATGATTTGATTCTTTTCTCATGAATGAAGCAGCGTGTAGTGCTTGGTTACAGAATTGCAAACAAAATGCAAAGTAGAAAATGTATATTTTTGGTTTGTTAAGTTAAGATTTGGATGTTTTTGTCATCAAAAAAAAAAAAAGGAATGTGTGGGACACAACAGGCCGGGTTTGAGGTGGCCAAACTGCAGACAGCTGGTGGCCAAGTCATCCTGAGACATGGGGGAAGACACAAGTTAACAAAAGGCACAAAAACACAGCAGGACATCTTCTCACAAAAACACCATAGTTTACTCGGCTAAAAGCAAAAACACTTAGACAGGTGGAACAATCTGCCGTCATTTTGCAGTCAGCCAGGAGACCCGAAGGGGGGGCTGGAGCCGGTCCCAGCTGACACTGGGTGAAGGCAGGGTTCACCTGGACCAGGTAACCAGACAACCATTCACACTCACATTCACACCTAGAGGACATAAAGGGCCCTAGTTTCGTAGACCAGGCGCAGTCAGCTCTCAGCGCACCTGCGCCACGCCGACGGGGTGTATCCGCCTGGACTTTGCAAGTTTTGTGCACTGTGCAGGCTCGCGCAGGCACCAGTGTTGCCAGGTGAGAAATGTAGGATTATCGTACCAGAGACATAAAATTATCGTATTTTGAGGGAAATTATCGTACACCCGTCATAACCAAAATAACAAGTCTATTGATTTGCTATAGTCACTCTAGTGTTGAATAGCGTCTAACATGTTCACTCATTTTCAGTGCTTCTTCTTTCATTTCTTTTTTCTTTTTCTTTTCCTCACTCATGGGGCGGGCGCAGCGGACTATTCAGCCAATCATGGCCGTTGTTCTGAGGCAAACGCATACACGTCACTCGTAGCTCACATTTAGAAAAGCAAAACAGATGCCTGCAGATTCACAAAAAAACTCCGACAGACAGTTGCGAACAGCTGGTTACAACCAATTACAACCACACATTCACGGAATGCTCAAATTATCGTATATTTGGTCTTTTTTGGGATTATTGATCGTACATCGTACAGAGGGAAAAATTGTCGTACAAATACGATAATTATCGTTCACCTGGCAACACTGGCAGGCAAACCTCCCGTCTTGCGCACCCGCGCAAGTGGGAAAGAGGGAGGAGGAGAAGGCGTGAGTGGGAGACGAGGAGGAGACGAGGCGTGGACTGGGATTAATACAGCCTATTCAGATCTTCACCAATCAAATGAGCTCCTCTCCTCTCCTGTAATCCGTTAGGGGAGGTTCAGTGCAAGATCCGTCACTTGACAACCCGATGACAGAAGCAGCGCCGCCGCTCCAACCACGCTTATCACGCGATGTGCGTGCGTATCATAATAATAACAATGCCGATATTATAAAAAACAGGAGAGAGAGAGGGAGATGTTTTGGTCCGAGAGGCTGAGTTTCCGTTACGCGTGCCATCCGCCTTTGATCTGACGTCAGATGTGATGGGACAATCTATATAGATATAAATGAATGTGTTGATTCAATTAGTTGCATTAAATAGTGTTTGTTGTGATTATGTATTGCATTTAAATGTGCCTGGAACTGTGGAAACCTGCCTGTGAGGTCTCGGTGACGTGTACGCACTGCGCGCCGTCAGCCAAACTTCCACTCCGCCAGCTGTGATTCGCATTGAATGAATGGACTTTATTTACGCATTGCGCCGAGAGTAGACCAGAGTAGAGTAGACATCATAAGAGTTAAAGGGACGAGAGAGCGCGACGACATGATTTAAAAGGCAGCCGCAGGGCGGATTCGAACCTGGCCGCTGCGATACCATTGTAACATGGGGCGGCAACTCTACCTCTAAGCTATCAGCGAAGTTACTGTTGGTATTGAATCAGTCAGATCTACTAGTGTCCTTATGATGGGGCATATATTATATTATATTACTAATACTGTTAATACGACTTCCGCATTCACTCAGTAGGCGAGTTTTTGCCAGCTGTTTCCTGCATTTGGCAGATAAAACTGTTGCCTTTTGCCTGTATTATATGTTTAACATCTTATTTCTGTAAGATTATGGTTCGCTCCTCGTACGTGAAATACGCCGCTCCACTGCCGTAGACTGATCCATGTTTGTGATTGGTCAAATGCTGCAAACGCCGCCTCTTTCATGTGCACGCGCTCATAGCTGGACATGTAAACCCTGGGTTGAGTTAACGAGTTGATAACCAGCTTCGCGTGACCGCTTATCTCCGATTGCCTTTGTTAGGGTTACTTAAGCTGGATCTCTGAAAGATACCCTGGTATGTTGAACTCGCTTAGTAGTACAGGCCCCAGGTTGTAGCTGGCGAGCTTTCAGCGCAGTCTCGGCGAGGCTTTTTGCCACGAATCTTCCGCTATGCCAAGCTGAATCTGTGACGCCTCCCCCTGCTGCGCCGCCACACCCATCTTGGCGCAGGCGATCCACCAAACTGCCAAACTGACCGTGCGCAAGGCTGCGCCGGTCGAAACTTGCATTGTGCCGGCTCCGCCACCCTGCGCCGCCCTGCGCTGCGCCACGAGACTAGGGCCCTAAAGCCCAAGTTATGCTTCCGCGTCGACACAACACAAGGGGGCTTGCGGACCCCTTACGTCCTTGCGGACCCCCCTTACGTCCAACGCAAGGGCCTGACGTGCACCTCCCAAAAATCCTAGATGCGCGTTGAGGCGACGCAACACCAACGCAACGCCAACGCAGCAGCATTGGCTGTGATTGGTCCACTAACTACATCCGCTGGAGACCGCTATCCGGTTTTCACTCATAAACACCGCCATTTAAACTTTTAAAAGGCTACTTTTATTGTTTGCACCTCGTTTTATTGTTTGCACCTTCTCGCTTTTGCACAAAGGAATAAAACACCAAGTTCTGAAAAATTGTGGACGTTTAAAGCCGGAAAGTAAACAAATACGCTATAACGAGGCTTACGACGATATACTCCAAGAGTCTCTGACGGACCAAGAGGTTGGTCCGTCAGTCTTTACAAAAAACATAGCACCCTTTACCGGTGTGGCATTGAATTGCATTTCGACACGTAAACCCAACGCAGAACCATCACGGTCTCCAAGCAACTGCGTGGCCGTTGGGTTGCCGTTGTGTGATCACTACGCGGAAGCATAATCAGGGCTTAAGAGTCATCCTGCATGTGTTTGGACTGTGGGAGGAAGCCGGAGAACTGGGAGAGAACCCATGCTTACACTGGGAGAACATGCAAACTCCACACAGAAGAAGTCCGAGCCTGGACCTACCTGGGGCTACAGAGGACTGTGGATCCTCACATGTCTTGTTTTTGTTAAAAGTTGATTTAATTGGTTGGTACGAGCTTACATAAGAAAACATGTTTCGTTTTACAGGATGAAAAAAGATAATTGGATTTTGATGTAAAATTCAAAGAAATATATTTTGTATTATTGAATCAGGAGAATGAGGAGCAGCAGTACAAAGTTACTGCTCCAATGATGCTGTTCAATTTATGAATCATTTCTGTGACATGTGAAGTACCACCAACCATCAAGATATGTATTTTTTGTTGTAAAGAAATCTTGGTTCATGCTTCATATATAGATAAACAGTAACGGTTCCAGATGTTGAACATGATTTAGTATTTTTCTGCTCCCCATCCTATCTGTCATGTGGTCGTGTTTCATTTCCTGTTGCTTGTTTCTCAGCTGAACCGATGGGAGGCGCAGCGTGTTGTGTTCACACAGTTTTTATGTCTTCCCTCTGTGTGTGTGATTGGTGCAGGTGAGTCAGTACACCTTTGCCATGTGCAGCTACAGAGAGAAGAAGGCGGAGCCTGTGGAGCTCCTCCAGCTGGACGGCTACACTGTGGACTACACAGACCCGCAGCCAGGTAACAGCACCACATCACTCAGCTGTGCAGTTGATCCAACAAGCAATGCCAACGAATAACAAGCGTCATCATTTAAAGTGTGTTGTTGAAGCTGCAGCACAGACACACACACACACACACACACACACACACATACACACACATCAACGCTGCTGTTCTCCATCTATCTGTGTTAAGGCGGGACCTGCATAACTCCACCCAAGCATTATGTGTCTTACACCATGCATATGGACATGGCATACTCATAATGGTGTAGATGAATTGTTTGGAGAACAAAGACATTTGGAGCAGAACTGAAGGTGGATTCGTCAGTGTGTGAAAAGCAGCTTTAAAACAGAGAAGACAACCGGCATGATGTTTTCAGAAGTAAAGTACAAATTCACTGGAATCCTCCTTCCATTTCTAATCACTACTGTCACATGGTCCCGATCAAGGAGAAGGACAAAACGGTTCAACAACCAGCAGATCATTTATTTCAGTTTCTGTCAGCTGACTGCTATTCTCCATGTCGTCCTCCATGTGTTTTTTTCTGTTTATTTTTTTTTTCAAGTTTCTTTTTATTGAGCATTTGTTTTCCACACACTTACACATTCAGAGCTCGCCTGTAGTGTTGGGTGTCATTAGGAAATGAAATACAGAAATAGGCACAGAGGTTGTCAAAATACAGTAGAGCAATAAGCAAGGTAGAACAATGAACATTCAAAATACAGAATTACATATTAGGCAACAAATTAACAGACTTAGACTTTATTGATCCGTTTGAGATGACTTCCGCAAGGAAATTGGATGTCCAGCAGCTTACAAAAAAACTTAGCGAAATAAGTAAACAATAGACAGTAAACAATAAAGTATTAGCTAAATATATTTAAAGTAGAGATAAGAATACAAGTAAAAAAATAAAAATAAGTTTAAAAAAAATCATTGGTGTGTGAATGTGTAGCTCTTGATGTGCAGGCGGCTCCTCTGTCATCAGTGTATCAATGTGTGTGAATGGGTAAAAGAGAGTGACTGTAGTGTGAACCCCCTGCACAAGTGCTGTATAAATGCAGATGCATTTATTGGCTTGTCAAGACCTGCAGAAGCAAACTTTTGTCATCTGTAAATTGACCCCATTTATATCAATTCAAATTCAAATATAAATGATGTAGATTTGAAGAGGCCTCTGAAGTGTTGCTGGCTGAGCCAAGGAATTTCTATTTTCCTGACTTACAGCATTGAAGTCAACATCCAAGGAAACTGTTCAAGGTGGCTCTTACACATATAGATGTAGCAAAAAACAAACAAACACAGACTCCTCGTCTCATTAAAATTAATAAACCCAATTTTAATAAAGTTCTATATTGTTTATGCACAGTATTTTTTTTAAACCCTCACATGACCAACTCTAGGATCATACAACTGTTGTGAGTTCTCTCTGATGAAACTGAATCAAACTGATAAAATCTCATTGACACCTTCTTTCCCGCACATTAGAATGGGTTAAGCCTCTTTAGCGGGTTTGTCATGGGACAGCCACCCCTCCCCCCATCAAAAAAATAAAAATAAGTAAAAAAATAAGTTAAGTGTAGGGAACTGTATAGTGTGAGTGGCTACCACTCCTTCATTTCTGTCCTCTTTACCCTATATCCTCCTCCCCTCGAGTGAGGAGTTGTAGAGTATGATGGCATGAGGGACAAAGGAGTTCTTGAGTCTGTTGGTCCTTACTTGGGAAGGAGCAGCCTTCCACTGAACAGGCTCCTCTGGTTGCTGATGACAGTGTGCAGGGGGTGGCTGGCATGTCCAGAAGTTTGTCCAGTGTCCCCCTCTCTGTCACCGTCACCAATGAGTCCAGTTTCATGCCGACCACAGAGCCGGCCCGCCTGATCAGTTTATCCAGTCTGGAGGTGTCCTTGGATATGCTGCCCCCCAGCACACCACAATGTAGAAGTGGACACTGGTGACCACAGACTGGTAAAACATCCACAGCAGTTTGCTGCAGATGTTGAAAACCTGCAATCTCCTCAGGAAATACAACCTGCTCTGTGTCTTCCTGTACAGGTGGCTGGTGTGTGTTGGTCCAGTTTATTATCCAGCCACAGCCCGAGTTATTTGTATGATGCCACAGCATCCACCTCATCTCCCTCTAGCAGGACCGGTCGCAGTCTTGGTCTAGACCTCCCGAAGTCAATGACCAGCTCCTTCCTCTTAGAGGTGTTGAGCTGTAGGTGGTTAGTGTGACACCAGAGAGCAAAGTCCCCCACCAGACTCCGATACTCTTCCTCTCTGTCACCCTGATCACATCCAACGATGGCTGTGTCATTTGGTCCTCAAAGTGTTAGAAGCAGGAAAAACGGGCAAACGTAAGGATTTGAGTGACTTTAACGGCCAAACTGTGATTCTAGATGACTAGATCAGAGCATTTCCAGAACTGCAGCTCTTGTGGGATGTTCTCAGTCTGCAAGCGGCACTACCTATCAAAAGTGGTCAAAGAAAGGAACACTGGTGAACCAGCGACAGGGTCATAGGTGGTCAAGGCTCATTGATGCAGGTAGGGAGTGAAGTCTGGCCAATGTGTGGTCCAGTGGTTTCCATTTTTTTGAGCTAATAATAGTCTGTGTGGCTTGTCACCGGATTTGAAGTATTTTTGTCTGGTAAAAAGGAATGCTTTACTGACTTTTGCTGATCGATTTTGTTGTAATCATAGTTTAGTGTTGCTATCTTTCCGTGTAGAGAAATAGAGGGGGATTGTGCATTTTCTTTGTGTAAAAGTTTGATTTGCTTTTCAAGTTCTTTTAATTTGGCCTTGTTTTCTTTTCTTCTCAAGGAAGGATGAGGGAGATGTCGTTGATTTCAAATTAACGGGAAATTTAGGCTTTTAAGTGATCACAAAATGTATTTTCAGTGAGTTAATGAGGATTAAGGGGCCCTAGTTTCGTGGCGAATCCGGCGTAATGCAAGTTTCGATCAGCGCAGCCTTGCGCACGGTCAGTTTGGCAGTTTGGTGGATCGCCTGCGCCAAGATGGGTGTGGCGGCGCAGCAGGGGGAGGCATCACAGATTCAGCTTGGTGCAGTGGAAGTTTCGTGGCAAAAAGCCTCGCCGAGACTGCGCCGAAAGCCCACAAGCTCCAACCTGGTCTACTCTGCAGCTGGTCTGAACGGCGTGCGAGGTCCCGGTGTCCCGGGAGGCTTAATGAACAAAATGAACAAAAGCTAAAGAGGCTTAATGAACAAAATATCCTTTATGAACATTGATATGGGTTCTGACATGGCTCTGTTACAACTGGTTGATACAGTGTATACAGCTATGAATAACAATGAATGCTCTTGGCATCGTTAAGGAAAGCCTTTGATACAGTAAATCATGAAATCCTAATATCAAATAAATATATAATGAATACATTATGGTTTCCATGGACAGAGACCCTTAAATGGTGGTAGAGTTACGTTAATGATGGAGAACAAGTGGTTACTAATAGTCTGGCATCCTCCAGAGCGAGGACAACATATGGAGTTCCACAAGGGTCCATTCTGGGACCTCTACTGTTACTCATATATATCAAAGACTTTACTGCTGTATCTTTCACCTTACTTCCTGTGCTATTTGAGGATGACACCAAGCTAATTTTACCAAACAAGAATGTCCAATCCCTTGTCTCGGATGCAAACATGGATAAGGAACAGATATCTAAATGGTTTCAGTTAAATTAATTATCATTAAACACAAAAAAAAAAAAATATCGGTCAATGGAAGTGAAATGAGTGTTATGAAAGTAATCTGTGCCATTGGATTTTGAAATAAAAAAAACATTGAATTTCTAGCACTGACTATGCATTGAAATTATGTATCTGAATGTTTTGCCTCTGAAATTAACTCTTTATTTTTCAATGTTGACAAATTCAATATTAAAGAATTCAAAGTAAAAAAATTCAACATTATCAGCAGCAGTGCCAGACGGCCAAACTTTTCCCAGGATGAAACTGATGTTTTGGTCCAAGAGGTCCAAGTTTCAGCTGTGTAATTCAGTCAGGCTGATTTTCCGTTACGCGTGCCATCCGCCTTTGATCTGACGTCAGATGTGACGGGACAATCTATATAGATATAAATTCATGTGTTGATTCAATCAGTTGCATTAAATAGTGTTTGTTGTGATTATTTATTGCATTTAAATGTGCCTGCAACTGTGGAAACCTGCCTGTGAGGTCTTGGTGACGTTTGCGCGCCGGTGAGCCAAACTGCCACTCCGCCAGCTGTAATTCGCCTTGCGCCAAGAGTAGACCAGGTTGGAGCTTGCGGGCTCTCGGCGCAGTCTCTGCGAGGCTTTTTGCCACAAAACTTCCGCTGCGCCAAGCTGAATCTGTGACGCCTCCCCCTGCTGCCCTCAGACCTGGGTGAAAAGCGCTTGGACCTCACGCAAACATCAGGCAGCTCACGGCCACGCGAACCCACAATTACGCACCACGAACCTGGACCTCTGCTCCGTCCGTAGACCCGTAAACCCTCGGACACATTGCGAGGGGTTCCCTCCTGGCACCACCAGTCTCCATTTGTTCGGTCCCGGTTCTTAGCTCCAGCGGGGGCTATCTCGGTCTCCACAGACGCTCGTTCACGTTCTGCCCTTTGAGCATCCCTCTCGCACAATTCTTCCACTGTATATTCAGGCTCGTTCAGGTACGGTTGGGTTTGGGTGGAAACTCCTCATCAGAGTCTTCAAAAGTTTCAGTATATTCTCCAAAAGTGTCCATTTCTGTGAGATTGAAGAAACTAGCACTGCAGGCTCCTCTGTGTCTGTAGCAATGACAGCAGGTAAACAAACTATTATAGAACCGGTAACTTATAAGTGCTAGGTGATATCAGTCCGCCGCTGCCATAGCCTACTAGGAAGTATGACATGCTGCTGCTGCTGCTGAGGCATAAATCCTTAAAATTGCAAGGTTGGTTTTATTTCAAACATTCTATCAACACATATGTACATCGATAGTCTGCCGTTACAATGGATTTGCCTCGGGTGCACTGTGGAGTGGGCAAGACTGTTTTTAATGCCATGCTAGCTAAGAACGATTGACTTGCGCTAGCCATAACACAAGCGAACTCGGCAACTAGAAGAACTGAATGAAATTTCTTGAAAACATCTCCAGACGTCTCGAACACACCGGCTCACTTGGAAAATAAATAGGTCTTATGTCCAAAATTCTGAACTATCCCTTTAACATGCAGAACAGAACAGCTACATTACTTGAGGGCAAACATACTCTTAATTCACTACATTTTGTCAAAAATATTTAGAAGAATTACCGAATCAATTTTGTATCAATATGAATGAAAGACTGAGGGCCTGGAATTGAGAAGGTCTGTCGAGGGATACATCCTAAATGGACCATACGGGAGATGACACCGTCAACACGGTGCATGGAAGCTCTGATAGGGTTATACTGCACACTTCGTCCTCTGGCTTGCAGAAATGCCTTCACCATTCGGTACCTTGAGTGAGGCTGTCTGGATTTCATGTCTCTCACACACTGGTCTAACTCTTCATCTGTCATACTGCTGTATAGTGTCTTTATTGAGAGATTATTCTCAGCCATGCGCCGGTATACTGTCCTTCTGGATCCCCAAGAGTTTAGCTATAAAGGGGACAGACAGATTAAGTTCAAGATGGTTGCCGGTAGTCTGGGGATATGGCCATTCGTTGTCGCCCAGCTGGTCCTTCCTCAAACTGCACAAGTGCATCAAAAATTGCTGGACAAACAGCTACTTGACGGGATACAGCGTGAACTCTAAGAAATCCAGGGGCCTGTACTACGAAGCAGGATTTGTACTTGGCGAGATAACTTAAAGTGATGGTTTGGAGTGAAATGCACCCTAGGTAATTTCCACCATGACATCCAGCCAAATACCCCCTCGGAAGCATTTTTAGCGATGGTCAGCATTGGTCAAGATAGCCGCTATCAGCCGAATGGCTCAGTACTAGCGCTATGGTACTGGGGGTATATCTCGATAGAGATGTATAGAGACTGGCAAAACCCCTTTTTCTGTCCCTGACAATGAGAGATACAGATTCTCATCGGAGGGAAAGATTTTTCTTAGTCAGTGTACAGCCTACTTACCACTTTGAATTATGTTTTAATATTTATTTTATTTGCTCCCAAGTCCGTTTTACACCGCCGGGATTGCAGCTGAAAGAATGAGGCTGATATTGTCATTAACCACGTTATAAGAATACATCCAAGCAACAAATTCATTATTTTAAAGTTATATGTTTGGCCTTTTATTGCAGAAGGACATCAAAACAGTTGAAGGGATGAGAGAGAGCGAAGACATGATTTAAAAGGCAGTCGGAGGGCGGATTCGAACTGGGACCGCTGCAAGGAGCCTCGGTACATGGGGCAGTAATTCTACCACTAAGCTATCAGCGAAGTTACTGCTATCATTTAATCAATCAGATCTACTAGTGTCCTTATGATGGGGAAGTCATATTATACTACTATTAATACTATTAATACGACTTCCGCATTCACACAGTCGGCAAGTTTTTGCCAGCTGTCCTTCCTGCATTTGGCAGATGAATCTGTTGCTTTTTGCCTGTATTATATGTTTAACTTCTTCGTATTTCTGTAAGATTATGGTTCGCTCCTCGTACGTGAAATACGCCGCTCCGCTGCCTGTAGACTGATCCAGGTTTGTGATTGGTCAAATGCAGCAAACGCCGCCTCTTTCATGTGCACGCGCTCATAGCTGGACAGGTAAACCCTGGGTTGAGTTAACGAGTTGATAACCAGCTTCGTGTGACCGCTTATCTCCGATTGCCTTTGTTAGGGTTACTTAAGCTGGATCTCTGAAAGATACCCTGGGTATGTTGAACTTGCTTCGTAGTACAAGCCACACATCCAGAGGCATGAGTCCCAGAATATTTTCCAAATGGGAGTGAAGTCTTTCTAGCAGATGATTAAGCAGCAGTTCCTAGGAAAGAGAAAAATATGTTGTATAATCTAGATAATCAAAAGCATTACTGTAAGACCAGTCTATAATCTATAGTAATGGTTACTACATTAGATACTTCTATAGCTGAAAATTCACTGCATTCATTTAGGTAAAACTGAAGGCTGTTCTGTTCATTTTTCCAACAGCTGAAAGTAACTTTCAGGTTACCACCACTTACCACTTGAAGTAGAATTTTCACATATCTGTACTTCATTATTTATATTTTTTTCACTTTTACTCCAGTAGCCTACATTTCCTTAATAAAATGGATACTTTACCGCACTACATTTCCCCTCAGCATCTTCGTTACTAGTTACTACAAAATCAAATCAGAATAAATTTGGACAGCAAAAAAGATGATATGACGAACCATTGCTTCTATTGCAAATGAATAGACGCTCCATTCAGTTGGTGACGTAATGCCTCTTTGTTGCGAAGCACCAAAACTCAAGAAACTCCAAAGCTGAGCCCTGTAGCAGATTAAAAGTGTTCTGTGGATACAGAAAAATAACGAGACTGGCAACAGGTTGTAGGTGTCCATCTCTCGCTTCCACCAGACTAAAGACAAGGGGAGGTGAGGCCCCTTGTGGCAAAAATTGGCATAGCACGCCAAACATTAATTTATACAAAAATATATAAATAAGGCTCTACTACAGGGAAATACATTTTAAACCAAATACAATAAATTGAATCACATAATGTGACCAAAAATTGCTGGGCATCACGTTCACATTAGTTATCATAGCCTGTTCAAGCAACAATAAAGTTATATTATTATAATAAGTGTTTGTAGGTTACTTTTACTTCCAATACTTAAGTAAATTTAATATCAGTTGGAAATATTCGATACTTTAAGAATTTTACTCAAGTAATATTATAAAGGCAACTTTGACTTCTACCAAAGTCTTTGCACTTTGACTCACGTATTGCTTTCAAGTACTACAAGACTGGTTACCTCGATGCATGCTGACTGACCCGTTAACACGGTACGGTAAAACCGCTGTAGTGTTGAAACCTTGTTCATTTGTGGTTTTTTAAAACTGCTTTCTGTGAAGTCAAACAGCTGGTTCAGGTGTGTCAAACAGATCCAGTAAAGGGCCGCTGTGGCTGCAGGTTTTCATTCCAAGCAAGAACACACCTGATCCACACCTGTGTGAGGGAAATTCAGGTGATTGAATAAGTCGAGTTAGGTGTATTCTTGCTTGGTTGGAATGAAAACCTACAGCCACAGTGGCCCTTTACTGGATTGGTTTGAAAAACCTTAGCTAGTAACTAGGGCTGAACGATATGGACAAAATTTCATATCTCGATATTCATGCCAGATATCTCGATATCGATGCGATACGATATGACTATGGGTTCGGTGAAAAACAAATATTTTTCAGAAAAATAAAAACATCATAATACAAAAGAATATGGAAACTGCAGTTTTATTGATGATACCTCACTGCCAGTCATCAACATTAACATAAAGTCACCAATCAATAAATACAAAATCAAACATTTTAGATTGTCTACACGGGTACCATGTCTTTTGCAATGTGGTATGTTATAGCGTCTGTAATGTCTTTATTATATGTCTGGTGGACACCGACTCATACGGTGTTACGCTACGCATTGCAATACACTCGGTGCAATTTTCGCCAAACACGACCTGCACAACACCTCGCTCTGGTTGACATCATCGTTATTAAATCCAAAATACCTCCATATAATGGAGGATGATTTATGTTTTGGCACCAAATCAGATTCGGCACCGCCACCGGCCGCATTATCTTCCGCACTCGTCTCACTTTTCTCTCTTTTTTTAATTTCCCCGCTGCGTATGTTGCGTCTGCGTCTCGGTCTCTGTCTCCCTCACTCCCGCGGTGGGAGTCCCGCCCTCGTATGTTCGTCATTGGTTGGCTTCAGCTGTCGATCCACAGCAAGCATGAAATAAGGTTTGTGGTTGGCTGGCTTGCATTCAAGGGCAATCGTACAAATGAAGTTTATTGTGACTGCCAGAGCTTTACATGCAGGGCGAGCGCGGGGGAAATCTATATTGTTTATATCGTTGCTTTTTCGATATTAATATCTTGAATGTTTATATCTAGATAACGATATGATAAAGATATATCGTTCAGCCCTACTAGTAACTTAACTTCTACTCAGTCATTACTTTAAGTAAGCACTTTTTTAATTCAGTGACAGATCACAATCTCTGCCTCCCAACTGTATGGTGTCAGACTTTGGCATGAAGGGAGGACTCAGATGCAGGGCAAGCAGTTTTTAAAAGGCTTTATTCAAACGTATGAAACAAAAAATCACTCACTGGGAGGAAAACATGACTCAGGGATTAAACTATAAACAAAAGGAACAAAGACGGCAAAAACACAAACTTAACTTTACCAAGGCAACGTGACGTGGATCGTGACGTGACGAGAGACAGGAATGAACTGGCACAAGACAAGGGGAGACGCAGACTTAAATACACAGAGGGATAACGAGCAACAGGTGACAACAATCAGGGACCAGGGATGACATAAGACCAGGGAACACATGAGGAAGGGCAAGTGACCTGAAACGAGAAGGGAGTTATTTTCAAAATAAGACAGGAAATGACAAGACAAAAACCCAAGACGAGACATTACCTCACCAGCGTGACATATGGGACAACAAACCATTGTCACACTGTAATGTGTATGTCTGATATGTTAGTGTCTTGCTAAGTTCTGCATAATTTATGTCCATTAAAGTCTGTTCATGAACAAATGTCAGTTATTGTCTATGATTGAATCTTACAGAAACAAACCACACTAAAGGCATATAGAAGAGTTGATACATTCACCGAAGCCCTGTTTGGCATTGTTGGACATGGCTAAAATCCGGCATGCTAGTCGACTTCCCGCATTGGTGTCAGGTGACTCCCGCTTGCTCTTCTTGCTTGACGCACACCTCCGAATTTTAGACCTTGAATTTTGCAGCTGAATTTGGCATGTTGAATTTTTGAACGTTGATTTTTTTTTTTTTTTACGTTGAATTGTATACATTGTATTTTGCATATGAATTTGGTTTATTGGAATTTATAATGTTGAATTTTTTTAAGGTTTCATTTTTTAACGCAGGGGCTGCACGGTGGTGTAGTGGGTAGCACTGTCGCCTCACAGCAAGAGGGTCGGCCCCGGGTTCCTTCTGTGTGGACATCCGGTCTGCATGGCTACTATTTGCTAAATGTTCCGATCCAATCCTCGCTCATTCTCCTGCTCTTGCTCACCTCTCATCCTGAATCACTTCCGCGTTTGAAACTACAAGTGGACAAGACACGTGTTGCCCTGAGCAGTTCAGGTATGGAGCAGGGCTCTCACGTGAGTTAGAATTTGGCTGAGGCTGCGGCGTCAGCGGGGAAGGGGGGATTGCGGCGAGCGATCGCAGAGCAGTTTGGGATTGGAAATGTGAATACTGCAGTCGGGGTGAAAGAGAAATCCGACCGGCACCCACTGCATTTACACCGATAATGTTTCATCATTCGTGTTCGTAATAAACACTTTTACTGCTTTGTACATGTTGTGGAAGTCCCGGACACACCGGGAAACTAAACAGCGTCCTGCCTGAGTTCATCCTTTACCCGGAGGGAATGTTCCCATCATTGTCTATGTAAGAAGCCGTGTAATGCCATCGTGGAGCGGCGAGTTTCAAGAGACGCCGCCGCCGCCGCTCTCGAAAATCTTTCAAACTGACTGTTGTCGAGCTAAAATAAAGACAGATTCAGCAACTGCATAGCTTATTTCTTGCCTAAAATGTTTTCAGAAACACATTTCGGTGAACTATTTCTTAAAATAAGAGAGAGGTGGGAGGCTGCGAGGGAGAACGATACGAGCTCAGAGGAGCACAGAGGGCAGGGGTGGGTGTGTATGTGGGGGCGGGATGTTTTTTTCAAACCTTTCAAATCGTAGACTACAGCTTTAATGTTGAATTTGTCAACAGTGAAAAATAAAGAGTTAAATTCAGAGGCAAAACATTTAGATACATAATTTCAATGCATAAATCAGTGCTCGAAATCCAATGGCTTTTTAATTTCAAAATCCGATGGCACAGATTTACTTCCATAGATTGGCCTCCACAAAATTTCTTGGAGTACTTGTTAATTAAAAGTTGAGCTGGATAGACATCAATACAGTGTCCAATAAAATTACAAAGTCACTTGGTGTTATCCGGAAAATGTGTGACTTGGTTAATCAGAGCTGTTAACTGTTTACAACTGTATTGTAGTTTGATTTACCCATACCTCACATATTGCAATATTTATATCCGTGACATTAATCGTTCTCAGCATTTTTTTTAGTATAGCTACTTACTCTCAACATCATGATCTCTCTGCACCTCTTTTCAAAACGCTTAAGCTATTATCCCAGATTAATATTTATATTTACCAAATGTGCACTTTTATATACAAATAAAATTATATTCCAAATTCATTTCCAAAACCCTTCACTAACTATTTCCAGGCAAACTCACAATTTCATAGGTACAATACCAGAAACTCATATCTTCGCTCCCCTTAATATCCCAGCTCAGTAATTCACACCTCAGCACTGCAACTAATTAGGGCCCGAGCGCCGACAATGTCGGGCAGTGAAGCCCTATTGAAACTGTAGTGTTTTTTTTCTTATTATTCTTATTAGGGCCCGAGCGCCGACAACGTCGGGCAGAGAAGCCCTATTGAAACTGATTTTTTTTTAAAATTCTTTTTCTTATTTCGCAAGTTCGACGGCCTTTTTGGGGGCCTTATCATATTCAGAAATTGAAAAAAATCTCTGAGCTCATGGGGACTGGTGAAAAATTTGATATTTTAAAGGTTTCATAGTTGGCCACAAAAAAAGTGGCTCTCTAGCACCACCGAATGCCTTTTAGGCCACTCCCCTCAAACCGTAACTCCAATTGACACAAAATTTGGCACACATATGCAGGCAAGTGTGCTCTACAAAATTGCAAGTGGGACAACTTAAGTCCGCCTACCGAAATTTTCCGCCATTTTGAATTTTGTGAAAAACACGTTTTTGCTCACTTCTCCTAAACTGTAGATCGGATTCTCACCAAATTTGCTATGCGTCATCATTGGACCAAGGTGGTCAAGTGCCATCAAAAGTTTTGTAAAATGTTGTTGCGTTCAGAAGTTATTAGCCAATGAAGGCAAGGGACGACATGGCAGTGGCCGGGGAAGACGCGCGCCGTGGTGGTGGCCGGGGGCGGTGGGCGTTGGCCGGGGGCGAATTTTGTGAAAAACACATTTTTGCTAATTTCTCCTAAACCGTAAATCCTATTCTGGCTTTGTAAAATACCTCTGCGTTCAGAAGTTATTAGCCAATGAACATCAGAGGGCCGGGGCTCTAGAATTAAATACACATAACTTCATAACCTTTACCCCAATCATCACAAAACTTGCAGGATATGTTGACATATCTCACTGGAACATATCCTGTAAGTTTTATTAAAATTGACCACTCGGGGGCGCTACAGTAAATCATCCATTTTTGGCCATTTTAGCCAATTGAAGGCTTTGTATTTTAACGAACTCCTCCTACAGCTTTGATCCAATTCCTGCCAAACTCACTGTGACTGTTCTAGAGGCCTCAACGATGCAAAATCATCGAAAGGTCTTACATAAGTCAAAATTTCATGCTTCAACCACAAAAATCTAAACTGTCATAACTTCAATGTACATTGTCTGATATGATCAAAACTTCACGTTTGTCAAGAGTCCATCCCTGAAAACATCTACACTGCAATGTTGACTCATATTCGGAGCGCCACCTACTGGCAATAGAAAGTGTTCTGTTTTATACTTCAGCAAACTTTTCCTAGCAGCTTTGTCAGATTAACCTCAAACTTGGTCATCATGTACTCAAGACTTCAATGATGAAGATTTATCAAAAGGTCTTACTTAAGTCAAAGGGCGTGGCCAGTGCGTGGCATTTTTGCCAGTGTACAGGAAGTTATTGTAACTTCAAAATACAATGTCCAATCTGCACAAAACTTGCAGGATATGTTCACATCTCTCCCTGGAACATATCCGGAAAGTTTTATCAAAATTGACCACTCAGGGGCGCTACAGTTAATCAGCCATTTTAGGCCATTTTTCCCATTTTACCAATTGTAGAGTTTCTATTTTAACAAACTCCTCCTACACCGTTGATCCCATTCATGCCAAACTCGCTGAGACTGTTGAGACGATGAAAAATCATTGAAAGGTCTTGCAACAGTCATAGGGCGTGGCGTTTTTACCAGTGTACAGGAAGTTGTTGTAACTTCAGGATATAATGTCCAATCTGCTCAAAACTGTTTTGAGGGGGCGCTAGTGTGCCGCATATGGAGTAAGACGTCTCTGCAAGAGCTCCTCTCCGTTCAGTTTATATTTGTTTAACTTTACGGTCTTTAACCAAGATTGCTCGTAAATATCATCCCAATTCTGTCTCTATATCCCCGCGTGAACGTTTAAGACCAAGTAATGTCGACTACCGCTAACTCTAAAGCCAAAGAAAAGAAAGACAAATCGCTGAGGCCTAGGCTAGCTAGTAGCAACGTGGTAATGGCTAGCGAGGACGTCTCCGGCTTCTTCTATGGAGGACTTGAAAAACATGCAGGATACGATCCTGCAGACTATCAACACCCGGTCGACCTACTGGATGAGAAGTTCGCTCAATTTGACCCGGTGCATGTTTATTTATCCAAAGGATGTCTGAAACCAAAAAATCCCAACAAGCAGTGTGAATACTTCATTACTAACTCAATTACTAATTATTCTATCAATATTTAGTGCAATGGTGTTCCTTACCTCTACCAGGAAATGGTTCAATTAGGATAATCTACTCGTTTTTCATAAAGAAAATACATGTTCAAACCTTTTTTTAATGTTTCACTACTTTATTACTTTTGAAAGACCAACATATAAATCACAATAGTTTTACATAACTTTGAAATATAACATTGAAATTTTGTTTTACATACATGCACTGTGAACCAGAAATGAACAAAATCGCAATACAACAACACAACAAATATGAACGTGTGTTTATGTGTGTGTGTGTGTGTGTGTGTCTGTACATCTACACAGCACACGAGTGACATGTCATCACACTGTGCTTTGTGCAAATGAATTTTGCTCGTCTTGACATCGTCAGATGGCCTGCAGACCTGGCACCTCTTCCTCTTTCCCTCAGCAACAACCTAGAAACAAGAGGACCATGATTACTTTGCTATGGTGTCTTTTTGCTGATACCAAGACACCTGACCTAATTGCCTGACAACAGCACGCCTCACAGCTATGTGGTGCTCTTGTGAGCCACTCACAGCTTGAGAGACTGCTCTAAAGAAACAGTTACCATCAGCTACAATGTTAATCTTGCTACATGGAGTCCCTAATAAACCAACATCTGTAGAAACAACTGAATCAAGCTTTTCAAAATGCACTTTTAACTGTGAGCACAAAGCCTGAGCGACCTCTTTACCAAGAGGATCAAACATCATAGTCTTGTCAGTGACATCACTGACAAACTCAACATCTGAATCAACATCTGGTTCAACAAGAGTAACATCAGGGGTTTGTGAAACACAACTACCCACTGACCTCTTGCGCTTGGAAACTCTAACATTGTTGACTTCAGCTACACTTCTAAAATCCACTGATTCAGCAAAAGCTAACTCAGTGGATTCATCAGCCATGACAGTGTCTCCACATGACACTGTTGGACAACTAGAGCTCTGAGAGATCTGGACAACACGAACACCAGCTATCTCAAACAACTTCTGCGCTGTACAAAGCGATCCAGCCAAACTGGATATATGATCTTTCAGGTCTTTAAGAGACCTGAAGTAAACAACCACGCTCTTACCATTTGCATCTGGCATTCCCCTGCCACTACGGGCATGGGAATCCACCACAGCATACTCTCCATTCTGACAAATGACACTACATGTAGTGCCACACACCGTGAGTAAACACGTGTCATACTTGGAAAACATAGTTTCCAAGCCATTAGAAAGAATGTGGTACACTTTAGCCTCAACTAGGTCTCCACCTGCCACATCGACATCACCTGTGACAAAGTCACCATGGTCACACTCAAACTGCTGTCCCTCAACAACTAACTGTTTAGGCAAATCAGGAACACACAATATCTCAGAAGAGCCAGAGATGCCCTTCTTACGCAGAGACGTGTACAACCTGTCACCTTCAACTACAACCTTGTCCAGATCTGCTGCACTCCATGAAAACACACTGGCAACAGTATGCTTCACTATGCCTGTCAAAGCTATGGCCATGCACTGGACACCCCCATGATTAAAGCGACGATTCCCCTGATGGAATGACCCTCTAACACTGGTCCGAACCCTAAGAGAAGTGCACTCCTCAACCTCATCTGCAACTCTGACGTCAACATCACTGACTGTGCAAGCTACAGCCCTCTCCACATCAGCATCATCTGAACAAGACTTGACAGATATACTACTAATGCTAAACCACTTTGCCCCTAAAGACTGCTGTACTTTCCCGATATGAAGCATCAGGTCACCAAGGCACGTGTTGAACACTGCGACGGGCGTACCAATCTTGGATACCAGCCCAGACGCATCCCGTGTGCCACAATCAACCACCACAAAATAAACTTCTTGAAGAATGATGGCACTAACCGCATGATGGAGGTTCAACAGGCACATCCCACTGCTGAAGAGCGCTGCTTGCAGCTCTTCGTACAGCTCAGTCTCTTCCGACTTCTCCACAAAGTCACCAATAACTACTCTCCAATTCCCGCCAAACACACTATGCCCCTCAACCAACTTGCACTTCTCTTTTCCGTTACCGTCCTGACTTGCCTCATCAATGAACTCCTTCAACTTCACACCCTCTACGCGTATGTCATCAACATCAGAACGTTGCCAAGTACACACAGGAGCAACGACGTGCTTGATGGTAGCCACAACACTGCACGCAACCGATGTATCCACATCCACAGATGACCTAGCCCTAACACTAGTCCCCACAACAACTGCCAACGGAGACCTCTCCGAACACACGCAAACCGCATCAGCAACCTTCTTACCTTTGCTGGACTTACCTGAGGTGGTTGTCTTCCTCAAGGGCTAAATACAGAGAAAAACCAGCAACCAACTTCAATCATCAATCATTTTTATTGCTACCGCCATTTCACAATACAACAACAGGAATGATCTCGGAACACTTAGCAGAGCAGATGATTTTAACGAGTCCTCATTAACATATTGACAAAGATTTAGCATATTAAAAATCGACTTTTCCATGTTTTTCAACCCTAAAATGGGTCCCTGGGGTGTCAATAAGTCCCCACAGTATCAGAAAAGTCCACCATCTCCCTGTTTCACTTTCTCAGTTTGAAAGAAATCCTCCCAATAAACGAACAGTTTGCAGAATGTCCACTAAATGACGTCAGCACCGAATTTTGCTGTGCCTTATATGGGTCATCTCGGCTCATTAGAATCGCTCCACCTGTGTGGTCCCGCCCACATAATCCCATACCTGTTGGCTGTCAGTGTGATGTACATACAAACCAGTGAACCAAAATGCCAAAATCAACGGAAAGCGAGTTGGCAGTCCAATTGATGATATTTACTGGCATCGTCGGAGCATCTACGATGGAAATGTGCGCACACGCGTCCGTAAATGTGTGTTTGTGTTTGCGACGCACTTCACCGACAGGAGCTCTGACAACATGGGTCGCTACAGCTCAGGATATGCCTCTAACCTGAGGCTAAAGTTTGGATCAGTACCGACAGTCCGAGAGCCAACCACAGACACCGAAGCGGTAAGTTTATAAATATCATGTAATATGCCGTGTTACAGTTTACCGTTGCTTTCTTAGCATTGGTGTGTTAGCATTGGCGTGTTGCGCTAAAGTTAGCATTGGCGTGTTGCGTTAAAAGCTTCCATTGTATTGATATTGAGGACCGTTAACGTTACGTAGTACTGCGGGGCCCAAACCTGTAAAATAACGCTAGACATCAGTTTGCTTGGGAATGTTTTGTAGCTTGAATGCGGCAGCAAGAGCAGCTGATCTGTACCGCGGTGAAGTTAGTTTTAAGTTGGATATTCGACGGATATTCACTCCGGTTCCAGCCGCGACTTTACTGAGGTTTGCCCAGTGTTGGCAGCAGGAGAACGGCCCCAGTGCCTCGCGCTAAGTCGTTGGAAAATGATTTAGGGACCGTCCTTAAATTACTTCCCATAAATATACGAATACAAAATGATTGCATTTTTATCAATAGCTTCCCCATCATGTGACCCAGTGACTCCAAACCAGTTTCCAATTGTATTTCTAAACTGATCAAATAAGACACACCACTTTTTATGCTATGTTATTGCTTTGTGTATTTTTTATGAATATTAATATGCAGAAATTATCTTATTTTTTCAATAACTTCCACATCACGTGACCTAGTGACTCCAAACCAGTATCCAATTGTATTCCTAAACTGATCAAATAAGACACACCACTTTTTATGCTATATTAGTGCTTTGTCTATTTTCTATGAATATTAATATGCAGAAATTATCTTATTTTGTCAATAACTTCCACATCATGTGACCCAGTGACTCCAAACCAGTATCTAATTGTATTCCTAAACTAATAGAATAAGACACACCACGTTTTATGCTAATTTAGTGCTTTGTCTATTTTGTATGAATATTAAAAAATAAGATATTAATATTATCTTATTTTTTTTCAATAACTTCCACATCATGTGACCCAGTGACTCCAAACCAGTATCCAATTGTATTCCTAAACTAATAGAATAAGACACACCACTTTTTATGCTATGTTAGTGCTTTGTGTATTTTCTATGAATATTAATATGCAGAAATTATCTTATTTTTTCAATAACTTCCACATCATGTGACCCAGTGACTCCAAACCAGTATCCAATTGTATTCCTAAACTGATCAAATAAGACACACCACTTTTTATGCATATGTTAGTGCTTTGTGTATTTTTTATGAAAATTAATATGCAGAAATTGTCTTATTTTTTCAATAACTTCCACATCATGTGACCCAGTGACTCCAAACCAGTATCCAATTGTATTCCTAAACTGATAGAATAAGACACACCAGTTGTTATGCTATGTTAGTGCTTTGTGTATTTTCTATGAATATTAATATGCAGAAATTATCTTATTTTTTCAATAACTTCCACATCATGTGACCCAGTGACTCCAAACCAGTATCCAATTGTATTCCTAAACTGATAGAATAAGACACACCACTTTTTATGCTATGTTAGTGCTTTGTGTATTTTTATGAATATTAATGTGCAGAAATGATCTTATTTTTTCAATAACTTCCACATCATGTGACCCAGTGACCCCAAACCAGTATACAATTGTATTACCAAATTGTATTACCAAACTGATCAAATAAGGAATTGTACCATTTCTCTCAAACATTGTTCACAAATCTGTCTAAATGTGTGATAGTGAGCACTTCTGCTTTGCTGAGATAATCCATCCCACCTCACAGGTGTGCCACATCAAGATGCTGATCTGACATCATGATTAGTGCACAGGTGTGCCTTAGACTGTCCACAATAAAAGGCCACTCTGAAATGTGCATTTTTTTGCTTTATTGGAGGTCTGGGGACTCAGAACCAGTCAGTATCTGGTGTGACCACCATTTGCCTCATGCAGTGCAACACATCTTCGCATAGAGTTTATCAGATTGTCAATTGTGGCCTGTGGAATGTTGGTCCACTCCTCTTCAATGGCTGTGCGAAGTTGCTGGATATTAGTGGGAACTGGTACACGCTGTCGTATACGCCGGTCAAGCACATCCCAAACATGCTCAATGGGTGACATGTCCGGTGAGTATGCTGGCCATGCAAGAACTGGGACATTTTCAGCTTCCAAGAATTGTGTACAGATCCTTGCAACATGGGGCCGTGCATTATCTTGCTGAAACATGAGGTGATGTTCATGGATGTATGGCACTACAATGGGCTCAGGATCTCATCACGGTATCTCTGTGCATTCAAAATGCCATCAATAAAATGCACCTGTGTTCTTCGTCCATAACAGATGCCTGCCCATACCATAACCCCACCACCACCATGGGCCACTCGATCCACAACATTGACATCAGCAAAGCGCTCACCCACACGACGCCAAACACGCTGTCTGCCATCTGCCCTGAACAATGTAAACCGAGATTCATCCGTGAAGAGAACACCTCTCCAACGTGCCAGACGCCATCGAATGTGAGCATTTGCCCACTAATGTCTGTTACGGCAACGATTTGGAGTCAGGTCAAGACCCCGATGAGGACGACGAGCATGCAGTTGAGCTTCCCTGAGACGGTTTCTGACAGTTTGTGCAGAAATTGTTTGGTTATGCAAACCAATTGTTTCAGCAGCTGTCTGAGTGGCTGGTCTCAGACGATCTTGGAGGTGAACCTGCTGGATGTGGAGGTCCTGGGCTGGTGTGGTTACACGTGGTCTGCGGTTGTGAGGCCGGTTGGATGTACTGCCATAATCTCTGAAACGCCTTTGGAGACGGCTTATGGTGGAGAAATGAACATTCAATGCACGAGCAACAGATCTGGTTGACATTCCTGCTGTCAGCATGCCAATTGCACGCTCCCTCAATGCTTGTGGCATCTGTGGCATTTTGCTGTGAGACAAAACTGCACATTTCAGAGTGGCCTTTTATTGTGGGCAGTATAAGGTACACCTGTGCACTAATCATGATGTCAGATCAGCATCTTGATGTGGCACACCTGTGAGGTGGAATGGATTATCTCAGCAAAGCAGAAGATCTCACTATCACACATTTAGACAGATTTGTGAACAATGTTTGAGAGAAATGGTAATATTGTGTATCTAGAATGAATTTTAGATCTTTAAGTCCATCTCATGAAAAATGGGAGCAAAAACAAAAGTGTTGCGTTTATATTTTTGTTGAGTGTAATTACACAGATACTGACAACAAACATGGGGAACACGGTATTAAAGACATCGACCTGTGAGTAGTGCCTCCCAAAACATTTAACAGATTTGTAGCTTGTCTTCAGATTGCATTTTACATTTGCCTAAATGTTCTGAAATGTAATGATCTTTCACACATGACATTTCGTACATGACATAATGAATACAAAATCTCCTTCGCTTACCTTAACAACAATGACACCGCAGCTACTGCCATCCTGTTGAACTGGATGGCTCATAACTCCCCCTTTCCACCTAACATCCACCCAGTCTGCTTTGCCATGGCGTGTCCTCCTCATCCTTAAGTATTCCCTAAATAAGGTTAATTTTAATACACTTTAAATTGTAAACCCCCAATAATCTCAGGTAATGTAGTACTTGATTTGAATTTAGACTTGTTGATTCTCCGCCCATTTTTTACTCCATGTAGCTAATGTATGACCATGAACCTCCAAGTCATTCCCCACCCCACCTCACCCCACATCATCACCATGCACAAACAGGCCTACAATCACCACACATTACCTTTGGTATATTGGCATATTTATATTCATAAAAAATAAACGAAGCACAAAAATAGCATAAACTGTGGCGTTCCTTATTTGATCAGTTTGGTAATACAATTTGGTAATACAATTGTATACTGGTTTGGGGTCACTGGGTCACATGATGTGGAAGTTATTGAAAAAATAAGATAATTTCTGCACATTAATATTCATAAAAATACACAAAGCACTAACATAGCATAAAAAGTGGTGTGTCTTATTCTATCAGTTTAGGAATACAATTCGATACTGGTTTGGAGTCACTGGGTCACATGATGTGGAAGTTATTGAAAAAATAAGATAATTTCTGCATATTAATATTCATAAAAAATACACAAAGCACAAAAATAGCATAAAAAGTGGTGTGTCTTATTCGATCAGTTTATGAATACAATTGGATACTGGTTTGGAGTCACTGGGTCACATGATGTGGAAGTTATTGAAAAAAAATAAGATAATATTAATATCTTATTTTTTAATATTCATACAAAATAGACAAAGCACTAAAATAGCATAAAACGTGGTGTGTCTTATTCTATTAGTTTAGGAATACAATTGGATACTGGTTTGGAGTCACTGGGTCACATGATGTGGAAGTTATTGACAAAATAAGATAATTTCTGCATATTAATATTCATAGAAAATACACAAAGCACTAACATAGCATAAAAAGTGGTGTGTCTTATTTGATCAGTTTAGGAATACAATTGGATACTGGTTTGGAGTCACTAGGTCACGTGATGTGGAAGTTATTGAAAAAATAAGATAATTTCTGCATATTAATATTCATAAAAAATACACAAAGCAATAACATAGCATAAAAAGTGGTGTGTCTTATTTGATCAGTTTAGAAATACAATTGGAAACTGGTTTGGAGTCACTGGGTCACATGATGGGGAAGCTATTGATAAAAATGCAATCATTTTGTATTCGTATATTTATGGGAAGTAATTTAAGGACGGTCCCTAAATCATTTTCCAACGACTTAGCGCGAGGCACTGGGGCCGTTCTCCTGCTGCCAACACTGGGCAAACCTCAGTAAAGTCGCGGCTGGAACCGGAGTGAATATCCGTCGAATATCCAACTTAAAACTAACTTCACCGCGGTCTGATCTGTTTGTTTATACACGCCGATGCAAAGACGACGTCACCAAACGTTTGTTTTTTCACTGCTAACGAAGGGATTTTACGAGCTATTGGTGCGTCACCACATCAGTTATAGTGAAATAGTAACTTGTTCCACATTTCAGATGTAGTTGTAAACTCTGACCATCTGTCTGACTGTCTGCTTACAGAGCAGCAGCTCACATCAGCGTCCCACAGCGACCCACCACAGTAGCTACTGTTGGCAGTCACCTGTCTAGGAGGACTACAGGCTCCTTACCCAAGTAAAGGTGTGTAGCCTGACATGTAGCCTACTTTAGATCAGGTTTAACAGCAACTACTAGTAGTCGTGCAGATGTGTATTTCTATTATGTGATATCATGGGTTTCATTCCTCCATACAACTCTGTTACAGCTACTGTGTCCTGCAAGGACTTTGGTGTTGGCACAGCCATGGTTCCAGACCTGTTTCACAACCACTCCAATAAGGAGACCATCAAAGAGAGCTCGCCTGGACCCGAGGAGGAGGATACTTTGGAGGGCAGCTCTTCCTTGACTTCAGAAGACCTTGATATGACCCTGCAGAGTCGGCCACAAACAGTTTGCCTTTGTGTTCTGAGATAACTGTGAACTTCAACTGCTGATTAATTTGACAATAAAGTCTTTACAGTAATTGTAAAATGTGTCATGGTTAATATTACTGAAGTAATGGTCAGGAAGACTGTATAATATGTTGCATACAGGGATTTATTTTTTATAAAACACAATTGATAAACAAACAACAGACTGCTGTATTCCTCTTACGTGTAAAGCACCATGACCAGCTATATTTCATGCGTTTTGGAGACCGAACATTCAGACAGACAGTTCCAACCAGGATGTCCCACCATGCAAGCCTCTTCCTCCTCCAGCTGCTGCATCCGTCTTCTTACCTAGTGTGAATCATGATAATAGTCCTGTTATGTGAATAATAATCTCAACAGTCAACTTGGTGTAACAGACAGTAACATTACCCGTGGTGTCTCCATGCAGCAGACGTGTTCGGTGTCTGAAGGCCCACTTAGTCACCTAGATGAATATAGTACAGACTTTGAGCATTTCAACAACAAATCTTGTTAATATGGTAACCTGCTGACAAGCTGAGGTAAACCTCATGTTTGAATTTTGTAACAGTAAGTTTAGCACGTAATGTTGAGATGGAGCACAATCACGTTTATAAAACACAGCATACAGCCTATAATTCACAATTCAGCACATAATTCTGGCGGATGACATGATACTGACCAAATCCTGTTGCTTGTATATCTTTATATGTAGAGGATCAAGTTTTTAATCCCGTTAATGTGATGTAAACAAACTGCCCGCATACAGGACGCTGTTTTCATCGGGTTTTCATCCGTTTAAATATAATGTTACGTCCCCATTTGGAAAACATGCAACTGTGAACTGTCAACAACACGGCACTACTAACGATATTAATTGTGGCCGAAATAGCTCACAGATACGTTACTTATAGAGCGAAGAACGCAGAATTAGCATCATTGTGGCTAGCACTATCTACGCTAACACACATCGAGTTACTGTCCAAAAAGTTACACAGACATGTTAACTAACCATTAAGAAACGTCCTGCTGCATCCGCGGCGTAGAACTTCTACAGGAGCTGGTCCTGGTTCTGGGTCGGAGTCCGGTTCGAAGCGGTACGGCTGGACCCCTGTTAGTTTGTAGCGTAGAACCATAACCATGGCAACAAGCTGGACGCGGACAGCACGGGGCGGAGAGACACAACCACTTCCTCAGTAGGAGCGGGGTCGGGGGTCATCTTATTAGCATAAGGCCGTTTGAAAAAAGCTGAAAATGAGGAGTGTGATCCACTCCGAAATACATGTTCTGATTGTTTTTTCCAGTTGAGAAATTCAAAGACCAGGTTTGGAGACATCAATAACTTATATTAACTTGTGGAAAAATAGCATAATAGGGTCCCTTTAACTAATCGCAAGTTTGTATATTAGACTTGGTTTTTAAAGTTACATTTATTTACACATAATGTGAATGAAACTGAAATATGTTTTTTCTTATTTCAATATATCAATTTGATTTTGAAAAAAAGTGTTTAATCATTAATGAGCATTAATAACACTTATTTACAGACATACATATATATACGATTTTCATTAGTCCTCATTAACATATTGACAAAAGTAAGCAACATTTGCATATTAACGATTCGCAAGTGTGTGTATAACACTGTTTGTAAAGTTACATTTATTTACACATAATGTGAATTCAACTAAAATTAAAGTTTTTTATTTCAATATGTCAATTTCTGGAATTATTGAATCATTGAGAATAAATTACACTTAAGTTTTGTTTTTATATTAATATATGCACGTGCAAACACCATTCTATATACATCCTTTATTTTAAAACAAAGTACACCTACCTTAGGAGTCTTCTCGGAAGCCACCGCCTTCCTGCGACGCTCCACCTTATAAAATGTAGAAAACAGACAAAACAAAGACGTATTGAAAACAGAGCGAGATCAGGAAATACAACATTAAAAAGTGGAAACTTTACAACATGTCATAAAAAAACAGATCCAATTTAAATGATAATTACCCGTCGGCCTTCTGGAACTGCAGGGGAGTGCACGGGGGCACTGAGGTCCGCAGGCACAAGCTGGTCCATCGCCTCCAGGATCTCCGAGCTGAACAGGACAGGAGTATGGGGGGGGGGGGGGGGGGCTGGAACACACGCCCGGTGAAATAAAAACACAGGAAGACTATTAGTGGAAATGTTTCATCAAAAACAAAGCATCCATACAGTCAAACATATACACATTTTTCAAATAAAACGTAATCAAAACTAACGAACCTTGTGAACCACCCTCCTCTTCTCAGCACCTGTGTACTGGCCAAGTCCCACAGGTCGCTTCCTGTGTAATGACAGACAGAACAGAATTGATCAAACGGTGGCCTTTCATCATCATTGAAAATATGAAATATGACATTTTCCAAATAGTCTCAACCACACAAGTCTTACCTTCCTGTCCTGTCCAACTACAGTCCAGCGTTGGGGCAGCGGGGCAGGGGCGACGTCATCCATCACGACCGGCTGGGGACGGCGAACTGTTTAACCAACTATTAAACTTTAAACTGCATGAGACACCACCATGGATATTGTGTAGTGCTGGGCAGTATACCGGTTCATACCGAATACCGGTGTTTTTTTTTTTATGATATGAATTTTTCATATACCCCAATACCGGTGAGTGTGTAGCGTATGGACGTTGGGAACGCAGAGCGGCGGAACGTCGCGCCGCCGGACATTGTTTGAGAGGGGGCTGTTTAGCAGCTGCACCAAACAAGCAGCATGTGAGAGCACAGCCTGTGTTGAGCGTACGATGCGGTGAAAAAATGGATAAACACGGCAAAACTTTCGCCGTGTTTATCCATTTTTTTCCACCGAAAAGTTCAGAACGCTACAAAAAATCCCCGGGGACCCATGCCCGAAAAATGTACAGGAAGACAGCCATTGTGCATTTTATGTCAAATTTAACCGAATCTTTCTTCTTTTTCATGCAGTGTATTTCAACAACCTGCTTCTACAGCATTGATCCGATTCCTACCAAACTTTGCGAAACCTGTTCTCGAATCCTCGACGATGAAAAATCATCAAAAGGTCTTACATAGGGTAAATGGCATGGCCAGGACAGCGCCACGAACGCAGACAAATTCCATGCTTTGCCACAATATTCTAAACTGTTATAACTTCAATGTCCATTGTCTGATCAGGTTCAAACTTCTCATGTTTGATGAGAGTCCCACCCTGAACATGTCTGCACTGTAATATTGACTCACAATCACAGCGCCACCACAGTGTCGTGGAACTTTGCACCTCAGTCGAGCACGACAACTTCAATCGTCTGATAAGGTGATCGACGCGACGATTCAGGCAAGGGACGACCGGCTGCGTGGCAATGGCCGGGGACGTCGCGCGCCGTGGCGGGGGCCGGGGACGACCCGCCCCGTGGCGGTGGCCAGGCCAGGCGGTCCGACATGTCAGGCGGTCGTAGCACTAACCGAGTTACATGCCATGCGAGGGCCCGTTATCACTGCTCGCAGTTTTAATTTATTTTATTCTTATATTCCTATGCCCTATTTTGTTTTATTGTTTTGTTATTGATTGTATAATAGGTGAGGCTATTATAAGCCCCTATGGGTTTCATGCCTCTCCTTGCACTGTTTTGTCTCTTCTGTTTCTGTTTTGCATTTAATTATGCAAAACATAATAAAATAAAATCATAAATCATAATCAAATCAAATCATAAACTTTTTTGAGCTAGCAGTCTAAACAAGGCCAGAGGCCTCTTCAATGTGACTTTTTGTCATCCGAATCATGCTGGGATTCATTAAATATCAAGTTTGTATGCTTCGATCCTGCTCACATTGGGATCCACATCCCCGGTGGCCTGATCCACATTGAGTTCATATCAGGTGTGGACAGCATGTGGGCACAATCAAGCCCATTTATCAAACATAGGTCTCCATCATCTTCCCCCACATGTGAAGAGGAAATCCAGGACCTGCTGTCTGAGTCAGTGTTTATCACTAAATTAGAGGTGCTTTGTTAGTGGATGTTTTCAATTCAACAAGTCTACGATTTATACTGCAGGGACATAACTGTATGTATTCTTCAGTAAAGCTCCAATCGGGTGAATCCGATCACAAAAGTCACACTGAGATGAAGTGGGACAATGGCCTGTCACTTCCTGTGGCTACCTCATAATAAAGATATATCATACCATAGTCATTTACATGAAATTAAGGAACCGTTGGACTTTTATAAAGGAGAACAAACATGAAAGTCTTATCCAGTTGACACATAAATCCTTTCTCTTCCTTCATCCATCCTTCAGGTCTAGATGGTGGTCGGACGTTCTTCAACGCTGTGAAAGAGGGTGACACCGTGATATTTGCTAGTGATGACGAGCAGGACCGGATCCTTTGGGTGCAGGCCATGTACCGAGCCACTGGCCAGTCACACAAGCCAGTTCCTCCCACCCAGGTCCAGAAACTCAACTCCAGGGGGAGCACAGCTCCACAGCTTGACGCACCCATATCTCAGTTCTGTAAGTTTATAAATCTCTGAGTCTATTAGGTTTCAGACCACACGAATGCTTCGCCCCAAACAAGATACTTTTTATTTCGCTAAATTGGAAGATGTTGCTTCAATTCAACTTGATCTAATCAGTTTAAAAAAAACAAAAAACAGGCTTTAGTTATATTTTCAATGTCAGTCTGTCATGGCCGACCTGTCACTGTCAAGGCTTCAGATAATCAGCTTGATCAGCTCTCCTTGGCGTCTGACACCAATGCTCATTCAGCGATTGAATGCAAATAGGGGTGTGACGAGATCTCGTACCACGCGAGATTAAAGTCGACGATATTTCTCGTCTCGTTAAAAATCTGTCTCGCGAGATTTGTGAGCTATACATAGCTGAGGTTTTACAGACAGCTGTTACTGACTGGGAGCTTAAAAAACCCAACCACGGCATCGCTTATTCTTACCGACAATGCACGTAATATGGAATGGCCGTGCGCGACGCGGGATTGAAGTCGCACATCTGTTTTACGCACACTATAAATCTTGCAACCCAAGCTGGCCTCGGTGTTCCCTGCGTCGCTTTTTTTCAACGTAGTTCAGTGGCTACCGCGGTGAAAATGTCCAAGCAGAAACGGCTACAATTACAATCACACAAGTTAATCACGGGCATGTTGGATATGCTGGCTCGTTACCTTGAGTAGCAAGCTGCCATAGCAGCATCACCAGCCCAGAGATAAGACAAAACTCCCGAAGCATTGATACACTTGACAGCTGCGATCTCAGAGATGCTGAAGATGCTGTAGTTGCAGCATGTTGTTCATGACATACTTGGTCAGGCTCCATTTGCACTATTTGCACTCTGTATTGACAAAGTAGAACCTTGATTTGGTTTTGCACATATTTACACTTGGGAAAAATAAATATTTTATTTATTTTATTTTAACTTTGTATCGTCACACCCCTAAATGCAAAGCATTCACCCGCTGAATTATGGGAAGAACAAGAAACGTATTGTAAAGAGAGAGATAGTCCGCACTGGGAGGGAGCGAGGGGAGGTGGACAGGTCAAGCGAACACAGGACTTTAACCTAGGAGACTGCTGTTAGTTTCCCGTGTCAAAATAAAAGTAATCATTAGCAACGTGAATCGTTAGTCAGTCAAGTTAAAGTCAACCACAATCTTTTTCCTGACTAAGTGGCTTTGTTGCCTTAACCTAACTTCCTGTGAAGGCAGAGGTATATTTTGGAAAGACACTATGTAACTAGTGTATATTAACACGCCATCACTGACACGTAAGAGATGAGATAGTCCCATCTAATGCAGTCATATTTCATGTTTTCACATAAAGTTCTTTCCTGTTGTAGCCTCTGTCAAGAGTCAAGAGTGTTAAAAGTCTAACTGTGATCATGCCTTTGCTGATCTTTACATACATATTTAGTTATATAGTTTAGTCATTTCTGTTCATCCTTCACAGCTCCTTGTCCTCTCTTCCTCATGTTTTACATACCAGCCAATGATCTGAGTCCGTCCTCTTCCTGGTCATGTGCTGTTTTCTACTCTTACTCTTCTCCGTGTGCTGCTTCGTGCTTTGTTGTAAAACTGCTGTAGTGTTGAAGTGTCGTGGCTTTGCTGTGTGTCTTTACGTGTCTCTGTTTGTTCCTCCTCCTTTTCATCTTCTTCTTTTAAACCCTGACCCTGCTCTATTGTAGCTGGACTAAAGGGTAAGTGCCTTCCTCCCCTTTCTTTCTCTCCCTTCCTTCATGTTGCCCATCACTCTTCCTTCTCTGATAACTTTCCATGTGTTGTTTCTGTGGGAGTACAGAAACAACAGATGCACTAACATGCATGCAGAAATTATCAGCTTTGGCTGTGCTTCTGTCTGCATATCTGCCATCTGTATAGCAGCAATGAAAGAGATCCAAGTGTCATGGATCAGAATATGAAACTGCTGCTTTGTAGATCAGGGTTATGTTTTATAAATAGGACTTCATGTTTTTGATTGCTGCAAGCTATAGCATGTTTCAATTTTTACACAATGTGTGAGGGATCCAACAAAGTTTCATAGTGTGAAAAAGTCACAAAATGCAATCTATTAGTTTCATGTACAAGGATATAAATTGTGCTTTTTTTTTATGTCGCTCAGCACAAAAACTCTGCTAAATATGGGAAGTGAATTACCTACTGACTGGTGAAATCGTATTAAATACTGAGAAAGACCGCTTATGGTGGGGAGGTGGATGGGCACAGGACCTTCAACTACCAGACCGTATTGGACGCCGTATGTTTAAAGGTGCCATATGATTAGTATGTTTTTAAACTGAATTGTATGCCGTTATTTTAAGCCCAATCATGAGATTTTTTCTAAACCTAGCTACAGGTTTTGTTGCCTAAACCTAATATTTGCTTCATAGTATGTCACCCTGATTGACAGAAACAACCATACTTCCAACTGAAATACTTTCATTTATAAGTTGTGCTCAGTAACACAAACAAATGTCCTGAATCAGTAGATTTCAATTTTGTGTCATGAACTGCCAGTCACATGGCAGTGTTGGATGGTCTACAAGTCTGCCTCACTGACGATGAAGGCCTTCACACACCAGGCCAACAACACCAAAATGTGAAATACTCACCAACCAATATTTTGCATTAAAACTTTTCATATCAGCAGTGATGCAAATTTGTGACAGTTGTAACAACTTTTCAGTAAAATGTTTGAATATTAGTTCAGTTGAGTTTCTGTTTTTGGTTACAGTTACAGTGTACTGTATATGTCTAGGGCTTCTATTGTGAAAGGTAAGAACAAAGTGGATCTGCACTGCCTTTGTCAAGGTTGAATGAAAAAACGTACTTTTTTGTTATGACTTTTTTTTTACCATACTTTTGTTACTCAAATTGTCATGCTACATGAAGTTTATTTCCAAAAGACACTATTCCAGGCCTTAAAACTGATTGACGATCAGTTCGATTAAAAATAAATAAAACATTTCATTTACAACCTGAAGGAAGAAATAAAAATAAATCCTTACTTTTCTCACACAGTGACAATCAAATGCATAACTAATAATGGTGCAACGTGATCCAGCTCACAGATGAGAGATAGAACAGCTCGGTGAAGTTCGGTGTCTCCTGATAGGCTGAACTCCTCTGATGATAGGAGATATCCGAGAGGGGGCGTTTATCACCGAGGTGAAGTTCGTTGTGTCCTGCGGTGAGACAGCAGTGAGATAGCGGTGTTTCACAATGTCGTAGCTCACAGCGAGACACGCAGATTGCTCTGTTGGTTGTACAAATCAACATAAGTGCTTCTATTCTGTCCCAGCAGTTCCTACAGAGGAACAGAAGAGACAGTGGTTGTGTTTCATTTTTAATGACAATGTGCCGGCTAGCTTGTATGTGTGTGCTAACCACTTCACATCGGACTGCTTCATTAACAAGGGTCAGTACAAAGCTGGCTTTGCCTCAACACTGACCCTCGTAAGAGGATCTGTCCCAACCATATGGGACCCAGCAACTTCACCTGAGCCACATAGGCGAGCCATAGCGATACATCCACATAAACCTTGGCGCATGTTACCCCTAGCCTAAGTGGCATTGTCTCTGTGGCTTTCCAAGTAGGCGTTGATAGACGGAGCTCATTAGCATTTAAAGGTGCAGGCACAGAAACAGCCTGTTCTTAGCATAGCTCATTTGAGCAACTTTTAGACAGCTGGTGCCCTAGTTTCGTAGACCAGGCGCAGTCAGCACTCAGCGCACCTGCGCCACGCCGACGGGGTGTGTCCGCCTGGACTTTGCAAGTTTTGTGCACCGCACAGGCTCGCGTAGGCACACCTCCCGTCACACCCACCCGCGGGGGAAAGAGGGAGGAGAAGAAGGCGTGAGTGGGAGACGAGGAGGAGACGAGGCGTGGACTGGGATTAATACAGCCGATTCAGATCTTCACCCATCAAATGAGCTCCTCTCCTCACCTTTAATGCGTTAGGGGAGGTTCTGTGCAAGTTCCGTCACTTGACAACCCGATGACAGAAGCAGCGCCGCCGCTCCCACCACGCGCATCACGCGCTGTGCGTGCGTATCATAATAATAACAATGCCGATATTATAAAAAACAGGAGAGAGAGAGAGAGAGAGGGAGATGTTTTGGTCCGAGAGGCTGAGTTTCCGTTACGCGTGCAATCCGCCTTTGATCTGACGCCAGATGTGACGGGACAATCTATATTGATATACATTCACGTGTTGATTCAATTAGTTGCATTAAATAGTGTTTGATGTGATTATTTATTGCATTTAAATGTGCCTGGAACTGTGGAAACCTGCCTGGTCTTGGCGACGTGTACGCACTGCGCGCCGTCAGCCAAACTTCCACACCGCCAGCTATAATTCACCTTGAAAGAATGGACTTTATTTGCGCCTTGCACCGATAGTAGACCAGGTTGGAGCTGGCGAGCTTTCAGCGCAGATTTGGCGAGGCTTTTTGCCGCTACGCCAAGCTGAATCTGTGACGCCTCCCACTGCTGCGCCGCCACACCCATCTTGGCGCAGACGATCCACCAAACTGCCAAACTGACCGTGCACAAGGCTGCGCGGGTCGAAACTTGCATTACGCCGGCTGCACCGCCCTGCGCTGCGCCACGAAACTAGGGCCCCTGAATTTCAGGCCCACGGATGGGTTTGGGGCAATGCATATCGAAAACAGTGTTGTTGGACCTCTGACAGCTGTGTGGAATTGATTAAAAACAGTATAATATGGGACCTTTAACTGATAATATCGCTCATATCTGGTGCCCCATTTTAAAACATAACCAGGCTCCCAGGTAAGGAGCATAGATGTTTGTTATGTTTTTTAGAACATATGTGTAATATCTGGAGTCCACGTCAGAAATTCTACCCAATAAAAACAAATTAACAAAAAGACAAAAAAGTGTTAATTCACGTGGCCAGAAAGGAGTTGAGTGTGAAAATGTCAGCCCCCCCGGTTTCTTAGCATTTTGAAAATGCACTCTGCACCCTCTTACCCTTTTTTTTTTATAATTTCATTTGGTTACTTTAGTAAGTTGATCCAAGAGCATTGCTTAATGCTGAAAGAAATACTTTCCATGATTTCACAAAGTTAATTCCACGAATACACTTTGAGTTTTAAACATTTCAATATTTATGGTGCACGACTGACACACTGTCTCCGAGTCCAACACTGAGGTTGGAGGGGGACCAAAAGCAAGAATGTGTTAGCTGGAAGGCAAATACGTTATAGAACATTTCATTGAACTGTATCGAAAACAAATGCACAATATGGACAGCATACTTGACTTAAAGAGAAGCGGGCGCAGACCAAGACACCCAGTAAATACAAAACTGTCTCCTAGGTCTGTTGGAGATGAGGTGAATTTACTGAGTGAGCTGTTTTTGACACAACCACTGGAGTCCCACTGAGTCCCAGCAGCTCCTAATTACCAAGTTAAAAGTGCCAGGCTATGAATAATACAGTGTGGTTGCTGCACAATGAAATCAGCCAGCAATCAGTCAATGTTACCAAATAACTACTTGTCAGTTCACACCTGGATCAGTGCAATGAATAATATAACATCACTTCACCCACCCCCCCACCCCCAACAAATCCAAATAGACTACATTAAAACATCATAACAGAGTTTTGTTTTGAGCTGCTCAGATGTGGAATTAATCTTCACAGTACTCTTTCTTCTTAAGATGACCTATTTGTTTTGAGATATTTGAGTGCTGTAAAACAAGACACTCAGTCGGTTTGAGAGGCTTTTTGTTCTGTCTAATTCAGTTTTCAAATAATTTCCCATTCAGTTGTTATTTTTATTGACAAATATGCACATAGACTGATGTGAGTGATACTTCTTAAATATTCTCAATGGGCCTCATCCACCAAGCGTTCTTAAGAAGAAATTTGTTCTTAAACCCTACTTAAGCACTTTTAACTAAGATTCTTGCATTCACAATTGTTTTCCAATGGGTAAGAACAAATCCTATGAACATTTAAAAGCATACACATATTTGTGCAAAATAATTGGTATTTGCGTTTTCTTCAATTCTAGCTTCAATAATGCATTAGTTTAATAGTGTAATACTGTAGGATTTAAATTACAATAATATTTTTTTAATAATTTTAATATTGTTCAATTATTGTTTTCATTATATAACAAAGCATTATGGTCTTAAGATAAAACACAACACTAACGCATTAATTCCCATATCGTCACCCTCGCCCCAAAATACGTCATACATTTAAAAAAAAAAACACTTTTAATGTATTTTTGAATGGTCATGCATCATTCCATGCATTCAGTCATGCATTTTCCCCAGAGACGGGAGATCTCCCTATTGCCACTTAACGACATTTAAACAAATGCATTTCAGTTGGAAGTACTATTCATACCTGCACAACTTTTTCTTCTTCTGTCAGTCTGGACAGCATGACACAACAAAACTCCTGTTAGGTTTAGGACAAACATCACAAACACAACCATTTGGGGCACACGGTGTCCAACACCATTCCGGTGGATTAAGTCATGTATTGTTGGACCGATGCACCTCAGCTTCTGGCTTTTCAACCAGTGGAGCTGAACTAGGAGATAATCCCAATTTACTGTTGTTGTTTTAACATGGTCAGGTGTGAGAAGCTATGACAAAATAAAGACAAGTATGTTCCTGATTAGGTGTGCAGCGGAGTGGGGGAGAGAGCTTAGGTGTTGGGGCATCAGTGAGGATCTTCAGAAGCGTTGTGACAGAAAGATCTCAATGTGTTTTATGGTGCGTCCACAAAAAAAGCAGTGTACTAAATAGCCTTGATGCTTTTGACCATCAAACCGGGAGCAGCAGCACTCCACTCCTCTGGATCTATAAATGAAAAGCAGCCATCAATCATTGTCAGGGTCGTCCTTCCCCAGCCCAGACGGACGGGGGTGACTAATGTCACTGCATGTTACTGTCCAGCCCTCCCGACTCCACTCCCGCTCACTCACATCAAACAGACCTGACAGGCCACCAGCTACAGACCAAAGGGGCACCACAATGTCACCTTTTTAGATTTTTTTTTTTTTTGGGGGGGGGGGGGGGGGGGGGGCTTGTTGAGGGGACACAATCAGCTCCCAGCATCCTGGTCTTTGTTGTGTTTGTTGATTGACAGCTGGGGTGCCTCCATTGGGCAGCGAAGAGGACTTTGCCTGAGAAATCTCTTGATTGCCATAAAGCTTGGTAACCTTCATTCACATCTGTCCCAGGTTCGTCCCAACTGACGGGACAGACTGTCCACACTGCTCTGTTTATTCAACATCAGTGGAATTGGATCTATGATGAGCTGTGCAGTTATTTAATAATATAACACCTTGTGGTTATTCTATTATTGTTTTGGCCAAAATTAAGTAAACTCTTAATACCACAGCTTTTCAGCAGTATTGCTTTGGAAACCTGCTTTGATACGAAATCACTTCCTTATTCTCTCATGGCCAAAATCTCTAGATCAGTAATTTCATATAACCATATAAAAACTTTAGTGCAAAATGAACAAAACTGTGTGAGGTGAATTTCTAGAGAAAATATACATATTTCCAGCTATAAACTGAGTATGTTTAATAAAAATGCAGTCATCAGATTAAGACAATGGGTCCTAGTTTCGTGGACGCAGCGCAGGGTGGCGCAGGGTGGCGCAGGGTGGCGGAGCCGGCGCAATGCAAGTTTGCAGGTGGCAGTTTGGTGGATCGCCTGCGCCGAGATTGGTGTGGCGACGCAGCAGGGGGAGGCGTCACAAATTCAGCTTGGCGCAGCGGAAGTTTCGTGGCAAAAAGCCTTGCCGAGACAGCTCCAATCTGGTCTGCTCTCGGCGTAAGGCGAATTACAGCTGGCGTGTTACACCTCCCTCTCTCTCTCCTGTATTTCATATCTATCCACTGCTAATAAAATGCGTCTATGCCCGAAAAAATCTTTAACAATAAAATACTGCACTTTTGGGGATAGTGTTCTGCTTGTGCGCAGCTCGTGCGTGGTCTCGCGCCTCGGCAGCTTGTTGTCCGTGTCTGTGGAGAAACGTGCAGCTTTGCCGCGAGCTGGAACCGGAGTTGGGGCTGCAGCTGGTCTGAGCGGCGCGTGAGGTCCCGGTGTCCCGCCGTTCTGGTGTTGGACGGGGAATCTGGTGCAGCTGTGGAACACAGATGATGAAGACGGTGATGATGATGATGATGAATGGCCCGGCCGGCTCGTGCAGGCACCGGGTTCTCGCCACCATTATTTCTACTGCGGTGCGCCCTGACCTTGTTTTGTGATAGACATGCCTAAAATGTGCCTACAATTTCTATAGTGATATAATATCGGCATTATAATTAGTATGACTATGATGATTTTTCATAATATTTTTGGTGCCCCCTCAGCACTTTACGCCCTACGCACAGCGCATGATGTGTGTGGTGGGAGCAGCGGCGCTGCTTCTGTCATTGGGTTGTCAAGTGACGAAACTTGCACTGCACCTCGACTTGGCGCATTAAAGGTGAGGAGAGGAGCTCATTATTGGTGAAGATCTGAATCGGCTGTGTTAATCCCACTCCACGCCTTCTCTCCTCCTCGTCTCCCACTCATGCCTTCTCTCCTCCCTCTTTCCCACTTGTGGGGATAGGAGTGATGGGAGAAAACCTGCGCCCGACTGCGCCATGTACGAAACTTGCAAAATCCAGACGGACCCAACCCGTTGGCGTGGCGCAGGTACGCTGCGCCCCGACTGTGCCTGGTCTACGAAACTAGGGCCCAATAACTTGATTTAACTACACTGGAGTATTCCTAAAAGCAGAATTCTTATTTATCTGATTTCATTTTTGTTTTTTTTTGTTGTTTATTTCGGGCATGTCAATTAAATCGTCATCATCACACTTCATCTTTGTTAGAATAATACAATACACGTGGCCGAAAGGGAAAGCGGGAGAAGCCAAAGCTTATCTAGTCCCGCCCCCCATTACCCACAGGATAAAATCTTCATCATAATCTTTTCTTATCTTTTGCATTTTACATTTTGACATAACATTTTCTTTTACTTATGACATTTTGACATGCTTCAGCAGTACAGAACTGAGGTCCAGCTCTAGACAGTACATACAGATTACGTGTGTGTCTGCACACGTGTCCATATTTGTCCGATATGAGTGAACAACAGTCTCATCTTATAGCCGGGCATGACACAAGTCAGTCAGTTTCTGGTTTTCACGTGCTTACTCAGATTTTCTGTGTTTATTAGCTATTTAGTTGACGTCATTGTGGAACATGATATTTTGATATGTAATTTCATTAGGACATTATGTGAAATAATTATTTTTCTTTCTTTTTTAACCGAAATAAACTATTCATTCATTCATATATTGAACCTACATGTGTCAAAATCTGTTCTCAAAACCTTGTTCTCCCTTTAGATTGTTTACATGCTATATAATCATAAATAAAGATGTGCTGGGGCCAGAAAGCTGGCAGCATTGGTTGGTTTCTGCCTTCAAAATATCTCTACTGTGATGCGTTCACTGGCAACACAGTCTCATGGCAGTTTGTGAATAGTCCCAATATTTTAAATGTTTCATGTCTATCAGCAGGACTGTCAAACAAATGTATATCAGTGAGAAATATCGTTTGTGTAAGCACCACTTTTTTTCTGTCAGTCGGGACGATATTATGCTACAAAATGAACTATAAGTTTAATTAATTTCATGTATTTGTCCTCCAAAAGAGGGATCCTGGACTTGAAGTGCCCCATTGATGCCTTTCTTGCATATTAGATGTGGTTTGAGTTGTATGTGTGCATTGTACCTGGATTGTTTTTGTGACTGTCACGATGAGTAAAATGCATAACTATGGAAATGGACGGAGGACCCAAATGCAGTTAGTCAGACGAGGGGGTAAGATAGGGAGAAACAAAAAGCGAGCTTTATTTAAGCTGAAAACAAAAACCAGGGAGTCAAAACAGTCAAAAAGGGGACAAAAGGCAAAGTAGCAAAACAACAGCAAGGCAAAGTAGCAACCAAAGGCAGGATAAAGTGCAAAAAAACAAAACATACCAGAAAGGGACTTGAAACGAGCAAGAACATGGGCAGGAACATGAGCAAGAGTGGACATGTACAGAGACAGACAGATACAAGGAGGCCGAGCAAGAGGGCAACCAGGCGGACGGGACTGCTCGGGAGGCTGGGCAGGAGGGCAACCAAGCGGACAGGGCCGCTCGGGAGACTGGGCAGGAGGGCGACAAGGCGGACTGAACCGCTCGGGAGGCCGGCCAGGAGGGTGATCCAGCAGGCGGGGTCGCTCAGGAGGCCGGGCATGAGGGCGGGTGACGAGCGGACCCCTGGAAGGGTACATGGAGCAGGCGTCGGACGGTCTCCTGTTGGGACAGGAACTGGTGACTAGCAGACCCCGGAAGGCTGCATGGAGCTGGCATCGGACAGACGACTGAGGACCACTGGCAGGTGTCAACCGGGCTGCCGACTGAGGAACACTGGCAGATGTCGATTGGGCCGCTGACTGAGCAGCAGGAACCAGTCAGCCTTGCCGTTAAAGGGGATGACCTCGAAGGCATTGGCTGGGCAGCCGACATAGGAGCTGGGGATCGAGCTGAGGCATGGGCTGGTAGCTGTGCTATGACTGAGGCATGGTCTGAGGCTGGAGCCGAGGCATCGGCTGAGGCCAGTGGCTTGGCTGTGACTGAGGCATGGGCTGGTAGCTCGGCTGTGGCTTGAAAAAAAAAGGTTGCGTGCAGCAATTTGGCGAGCCCTGCTAGCAGGATTGGTCATACATTTAATGCGAGAAATAGGCTATGCAGTTACTGAATCTGTCTTTATATTAGATCGACAACAGACAGTTTAAGATTTTCGAGAGCTTGCGGGCGGCGTTGCCCCGTCTCTCGGAACTTGCTGCGACGCAACGGCATTGCACGGCTTCTTACATAGACAATGAATGGGAACATCCCCCCTTTGTGTATAAACTCAGACAGGGCGCCGTTTAGTTTCCTGGTGTGTCTGGGACTTCCACAACTGGGACTTGTACACATGTACAAAGTAGTAATATTGTTTATTACGGCCATGAATGATGACACATTATCGGTGTAAATGTGGCGGGTGCCGGTCAGATTTCTCTCTCACCCCTACTACAGAACGTCCCCGATCCCAAACTGCTCGGCGATCGCTCGCAACAGTCCCCACTATGAATCTCACTCTGAACTCAGTTAAACTCTTGAGAGCCCTGCTCCATATCTGAACTGCTCAGGGCAACAAGCGTCTTGTCCGCTCATAGTTTCAAATGCGGAAGTGGGTCAGGACGGGAGCAGGAGAGTGAATGAGGATTGGATCGGAAATTTTGGCTCAATTGGCGACAAATCTTTCAAATCGTATACTAGATGAAGTTATGAAGTCCGAACCAAGCACACTTTATTACGTCTTTTACCCATGACCAGTCCACCACTGTTTCGGTTCTTACCTTTCACAATAAAAGCCCTCAACATAGAATATTTGCAGGTAGGTATTCAGCATTGCCATATGCCATATTGTTAGGACTTCAAAATATTATTTTTCTTCCACATAGGTTATAGTGTTAATGAGTGTTGTGGTAAACTTTATTGTTGGTGCTGACATTTCTGACATCCCATTTCTGCCTTTCTGTCTCTCTCTCTGTCTGGCTCCTTATTGTTTGGGTGACTGTCCAGATGCTGACCGAGCCCAGAAGCATGGCATGGATGAGTTTATTTCAGCCAACCCTTGTAACTTTGACCACGGCTCACTGTTCGAGCTGGTGCAGCGCCTCACACTGGACCACAGGCTCAACGACTCCTACTCCTGCCTGGTGAGGGAAGCTTTTACAATGTAACTCTCTCCACTGTCGTGTTTTCTATACAATCACAAGCTTGAGTCAACTGTTAACTAACTATTAAATGTATTGTAAGCACAGCAGCATCTCATCACATCACATCTTCCTGTGTATCCCCTATATCAAAACTCCCACTGCCTTTTTTGCCAGACTGTAGAAGATTATTCTGCCTCTTTGTTGAAAGGCCTGTCCCTAACTTAATTGTGTGTGAAAACAGTGTAAACTCAGGCAATTGAGTAATTGTAAAAACAAAATACTTTAAAATACTGTATTACTCCCAAGTGCTCAAAACTGAATCCCATAAACAAGAACATTTTTTTGTGGAACTATGGCTCTCCCAGATCTAGTTCTCAGGGGAGAAGTCTCTGCAGGTGAAAGTTGAGGTGTCACAGCAAGTGTCGGAGATGCCTGCTCAGGAGTTGGCTCTGACATTAGCCACATCATGTATGCAGAGGTATCAGGTGATGGTGGTTGCATCTCAACCCCTGAACTAAATCCACTAAGTATGACCTTGGAGTTGAGTGGTTCCGAAGAACTGTTCCTGGGGCCCGTTTCACAAAGCAGGTTCAACAAACTCTGAACCTAACCCTGAACTCTGAGTTGAACAACTCTGAGATGGGAAACTCTGAGTTTTCGGTTTCAGAACAGTGGTTTTGAATTAGTTCAGTCAACTCTGAGTATGTAAACTCTGAGTTACGCGCGTGCCTGCCGACTCTACAAAGCCATCATCAATGGATCTCCGATACTACGATCCGGGAGAGCGTTATTAGATATTACCGAGTGTTTATGTAGAAAATGAGCATATCCTGAGAAAGCAGAGCACCGTGACTGCAGCAAAGTAGCGATAGTTGGCGTGGCAGACAATCACTGCCCGATCTAATGTGTATAACTGAATGAAACAGTCTATTGATCTAAAGGTAAAAGGTGTTCATTTTCAGGTTTGGATAGCGACACTGTGGTGTAATGGTTAGCAACACTGCCTATGGTGCAGGCGACAGCGGTTCAATTCCAATAGTTCACAAAGTAGTGCAACAAATAAATAATTATTTTTATTGGGTGTAATCCCCCCAGGCACAGAAAGAAAGTGGCTTCAGTTGAAAATTAAGCATAAGAATATTGCGCAAATACGTTGACTAAGGCATATGATTTTAATCATATTTCACATATTAAACAGTAAATATAAGCAGGTATTTCAACACAGGAACGTACTTAAACATTTCATAAATCTCCCGTTCGCAAAAACACTACCTCCGCAAAGAATCTGGTTGCGGATTATGTCCGCGATATGAAATGTTGAAAATGTCGGAGAATATTGTTTAGATAATATCTAATGTGAATGAAAGGAAAGGTAATCAAAATCCTCTCCCGACGCAAAGCTGCTAGAATCACTTTTATTTCCGTATCGATTAGGTTGACGATGAAAGGACGGCACAATTTTTCAGAGTTGGTTCAGATTCCGGAAAAAGGCTGTATCCACCCCGGAGGGGTGTGGCTCTATAGGCGAGTAGAGCCAGGTAGGGTTCTCCTGCTTTTTTCAGGTTTCTTACTGGACTGCCCACTCGACAATTCCTCCCGACAATTGTGCTCCATTATTAGACATCAGAACCTCAGGAATGCCATGCCTGGCAAAAATTGACTGGATAAACAACAGTGGACCTGGGGCCCGTTTCACAAAGCAGGTTCAACAAACTCTGAACCTAACCCTGAACTCTGAGTTGAACAACTCTGAGATGGGCAACTCTGAGTTTTCGGTTTCAGAACAGTGGTTTTGAATTAGTTCAGTCAACTCTGAGTATGTAAACTCTGAGTTACGCGCGTGCCTGCCGACTCTACAAAGCCATCATCAATGGAGCTCCGATACTACGATTCACCATGGCAACAGGGACAGCGTCATTAGATATTACTGAGTGTTTATGTAGAAAACGAGCTCATCCTGAGAAAGCAGAGCACCGTAACTGCAGCAAAGTAGAGATAGTTTGCGTGGCAGACAATTGCTGCCCGATCTAATGTGTATAACTGAATGAAACAGTCTATTGATCTAAAGGTAATAAGTCTTTATTTTCAAGCATGCACAGCGACGCTGTGGTGTAATGGTTAGCAACGCTGCCTATGGTGCAGGCGACAGCAGTTCAATTCCCGAAGTTCACAAAGCAGCGCAACAAATAAATTATTATTTTTATTGGGTGTAATCCCCCCAGGCACAGAAAGAAAGTGGCTTCAGTTGAAAATTAAGCATAAGAATATTGCGCAAATACGTTGACTAAGGCATATGATTTTAATCATATTTCACATATTAAACAGTAAATATAAGCAGGTATTTCAACACAGGAACGTACTTTAACATTTCATAAATCTCCCGTTCGCAAAAACACTACCTCCGCAAAGAATCTGGTTGCGGATTATGTCCGCGATATGAAATGTTGAAAATATCGGAGAATATTGTTTAGATAATATCTAATGTGATTGAAAGGAAAGGTAATCAAAATCCTCTCCCAACGCAAAGCTGCTAGAATCACTTTTATTTCCGTATCGATTAGGTTGACGATGAAAGGACGGCATATTTTTTCAGAGTTGGTTAAGATTCCGGAAAAAGGCGGAGACATGTAGGGAGAAACTCAGGGTTTGTTGAAGCAAACCTGCTAGCGAGCAGGTTAGTTTCACGGAGCATGTTACCCGGGTAACTGACTCAGATTTATGCTGAACTGGCTTTGTGAAACCGAAAAACCAGAGTTTCCCTCATCTCACGGTTAACTAACTCAAGGTTTTCACTAAACCTGCTTTGTGAAACGGACCCCTGATGTGAGATCTCAATATACTTGGAGTTATATCAATGACAAGCAGGTAAGTTTTGCTCTCCAGGAGAAACAGGTCCACCCCCAACTTTTGCCATGGTCTTTCTGGGTATTCAGATGGCAAGAGTGGCGCTTTGTGTTTTCTTCATTCTTGTATGCATGCTCTGCAGTTGAGCACCATCTCATTCACTTTCTGACTGAGTCCAGGCCACAGCACAGTCCAACAAGCACGGCTTCTGCACTTTTCCACACCCTGAAAGGTCCACCGTACAGTTTTGCTCACACGTCGTTCCGCATCATTGTCATCTGCGTAGCAGTGGAAATTGATGTTGTACTTGCGGAAGATGGTGCCGAGCGGACAGAGGTAAATGATAAAGAGGAGGGGCCCCAGGACAGAGCCCTGGGGTACATCTGAAGTGACACTGGAAGACTAGGATGCAAAAGTTTTAGGGTAGGCTTACGGTATCACACTCGGTGCAAGGTTCAGGTTAACATGCCTTGATGGTCTCCATTTCTATGCTGCCCACACGTATGAGTAAGCCAAGGGCTACAATGGCTGGTTTCCCAAGGCTGTTTTTTGTCCATTATACCAATATCAATAGTCCATGTATCAGCATCAGATGACACAGAGAAAGAAGCCTTCTATCTTTCCTTCCTCAATACTATGCATAGCCTTACTGGCAAGGCACACACGCTGGTTTGCTAGCTTGACCTATTTTGCCACAGGAATGGCATTTGGCATTGTTGGCATGGCACTCCTTTTTGGGGTTTGAAGTGGAGCTCCCGCCATGTTTTAATTCACTACTACTACTCCAGTGATCCTCATTTTTTTCACCACACTTACAAGACAAAGTCCACAGGACAGCTGCTTCAACTGCAAAATAGCAAAAGCCATCTCCAACTAAGCATATCTGCTTATTTATTTGTCATCCCACTTAACGTACAGTATATGTAATGCATCCAGCTACTTAGGGCCCTATGAAATCTGTTTTAATTTTATTCCATCAAATTGTTTCTAATTATCTTAGGAGTCACGTGAATCTGGCAGCAGATATGGCAGCTTAGTCGGAGGCTCTGCAGTCGAGCAGCTTACTTTATTTAAATGAAGGGTTACACAGTGCTTTTTTTTTAACGTGTGAGTGACACATTTTACTTTGGAGAATTTCGAAACAACATTCGTTGAGTTACAATGCCCGGCTTGCAGCAACAGCCCGCAACACGAAGCCAAGAGGCAGCTAGCAAACCCGGCGAAGCTAACAACACAGCTAAAGCAGCTAACACTGTGGCTAAAAACGACTCGCCGTTGCCCCTCGAAACTCCCAGCGATAGAGCTACACCCCCAACCAGATGGCTAAGGACATATCGAGCATCTATGCACTTTTAAAAGAAACCTCAGTGTCTCAAGAGTGCAAGCTGAATGCCAATCAGTCAGCAACTCGGCTGTAGAGGCCAAGCTGTCTGACATTGCTACACGCCTTAACAATGTTGAGTCTCGCATAGATTTCCTTGAAGACGCTCATCAGGCGCTAGAAACTAATCCTTCCGCCACTCAAACTGAGGTGGAAATGTTGCGACAGAAGCTCGATGACCTGGAAAATAGGAGCCGGCGGGATGCGAGGGCCCCGACACGCTCGCGTTTCTACGCACTTATTCCACAGTTGCTGAACATTGACTTTCAAGGGGACCTTGAAATTGACCACGCGCACCGGACCCTTGCCAGACGCATACCTGACAGCCAGCCCCCGAGACCAATCCTTGCTCGTTTCCTGAGGTTCCAGGAGAGGGAACGGATTGCTGAAGCTGCCCGGAAGATGTGAAAGGTGCACTGGGACAAGCATCACATCATGGTCTTTCCTGACTATTCAAAACCTGTCACCGAGAAATGGGCTGCTTTTAATCAATGCAAACGCCTGCTTCACGAGTGTTGGATCAAGTTCTCCGTGATGTATCCAGCTGTGCTCTCCCTGAAGACGGGGGACGGTAGACGTGAGTTCACAGACCCCAAAAAGGCACTGGAATTTATTCACTCTCTGCCCCCGTGAAAGCATATTCATATTATGTCCTGAAGTTACCTAGAACCAACCAGTTGAACTATACACGTCTCTCATTTACACTGTTAAACTCATCTTAACATGAAAGAGATATTTTATTTACTATTTTAGATGGAGGCATTATGGCTTTTAGTATACCCATCATTTTTGGTTGTGCTCTGATTCAGATTGTTATTTGTCTACTGTTGGCATTCGAGTTGTTATAGCAGGGGGAGGACATCAGTAATGTCTGTCACTCCTTGAACTTACTGATGCACCTTGTTCTATTTTATTACTCATCCATTTATTATTTCATCAGTTTTGTGAGGTGGAGAAATACATTTGTTTTGTTTTGTCTTCGTCTGCTCCTTCCCACCATTACCATAAGTTCTATAGGCCAACCCAGATCTGATAAGGGCTTAATAGGGAGACGTATGCCTCAGATTGACATCACTGGATGAGTGACTAACCTGTTCAAGTATTTTGGTTATATTTAACTGTGTATTGCTTATAACCCTTACACAGTTTTTGTACTGATGTAGCCGTTACTAATTTTTAGCTACATGATTATAGCTGTGTGACTGCTCTCTTTGTGAGCTGTTAGACTGTTCAAAGTCACGGACCAAGTTTTTTGTGTATTAGGTTTGGTGCTTTTAGAGCACCTGCAGGTGACTACAGTTCTTGGTCGCCATGTGTGTATGTGTAAGTATTCATGTTTTGTTTTTTTCATCATATTGTTTCCTTTATTCTTTTTTCTTTTTCCTCAGCCCTTTTTTTGCCCATTTACATGATGCTTGTTGCTCAGCGATGGTGGTTCTATATCCCCTACAAACAATGGTTACTAGACCTACTCCAATCCAATGATGCAGGCTGATAAAGGAAGCACCTTGAATCTAATGACATGGAACGTGTGAGGTCTTAACCACCCTATCAAAAGGAAAAAAGTCATAACATTTATTAAGTTGAAAAGATGTGATATAACAATTCTGCATGAGACTCACTTATTGACTCAAGAATCTAGAAAGCTTTGCAGAGACTGGGTCGGTCATGTCTCCGCCTCGTGCTGGAATAGTCATAAAAGGGGTGTAGCAATTTTAGTCCACAAACAAATGCAATTCAAATGTATTAGGGAAAGTACTGATGCTGCTGGACGGGTTCTGTTACTTCTTGCTGGGATTCAGGGCCATAAAGTAATTTTAGCTTATGTTTATGCTCTTAACATTGATGATCCCACATTCTTTGGACAACTAGAGTGTAAACTCAACGATATGGGAGACTACCCGATCTTGATGGGGGGTGACTTTAATCAGGTTATGGATAACATATTGGATCGTAGCACCCCATTACAGCGTCAATGCAAATCAGCCCCCATTATGCACAAAATGTGCAAAGCTTCTGGTCTAGTTGATGTCTGGCGGTTATTAAACCCAACCACAAGAGATTATACTATCTATTCCCCGCGTCACAACACATTTTCTAGGATCGATTTTTTTTTTTCTGGATTTGGTATGTCCTCCATAGTATCTAGTGCTATTGGTAGCATTTTCCTCTTGGATCATGCTCCTGTGTTTCTTTGTGTAACCCCTTTTTGCAGTACCCCTAAGTCTCCCAGGTGGAGGCTCAATTCCAGCCTTTTGCTTGACTTAAGTTTCAAAGAATCTTTAAGGGCTTAAATTAATCTTTTAATAGAAACTAATTTGGCATCAGCATCATCTACTGGTGTGGCATGGGAAGCGTTCAAGGCTTTTATTAGAGGTCATATAATAGAACATGCTTCTTTCAAAAAGAAGAAAAGAAAGAAAACATAACAAAACAACTCGATTTGGAGAAGAAGATCTATGCCGCTGAAGCTGCAAAATATGACTCCCTCAAATCTCACTAATCTGCTCAGACTGAAATATGAACTTAACTCCATTCTGACTCAGAAGGCAGAGTTCTCTCTTTTCAGAGCTAGGCAAAAATACTTCGAAGAGGGCGACAAAGCAGGAAGATTGCTGGCTAGATACATTAAACAAAGCTCAGAGCACAATAGCAGCAGTTAGGACAGAAGGTGGTGCTGTTATGCGTGATCCCACAGAGATAAATAAGATATTCAGAGAGTGTTATGCAACGCTTTACTCGTCAGAAACGCAAGCCGACCAGCAAGAGATACATGCTTTTCTGACTTCCCTCACTCTGCCCACCTTGTCAGTGGACCAGGTAGATTTGCTTAATGCACCAATCACTAGGGAGGACATTGTGGGTGTTATTAGAAGCCTTCCATCTAGCAAGGCGCCAGGCCCAGATGGCTTCACAGCTGAATTTTTTAAGGTGTATGCTGAGGAACTCCCCTCTACTTCTGCAAATGTATAGTGAGGCACTGGATAAGGGCAGTCTACCCCCCACTCTGTCTGAGGCACTCATTTCTCTCATTTTAAAGAAGGATAAGGATCCGCTAGACCAGGGGTACTCAAATACAAATCCTCAAGGGCCACAAAGATGTTTTTCAATGACTCAAAGGTCCATTTATTGAGGTTGGTCAGGTCACATGTGATATACTGTATTTAGTGCATTTCTTTTTGTTGTTCTTACCTCTGAATTTTGAGGATCTGTTTCTTCAAAATTTTTATGCTTTTGTCTCATAATGCCATTTCAAATTGGACATCTTCATCACAGATAGTCTCCTGGCATATTAAGCACATGGGTCTTGTGCTGGTTGGAGGAAGAATGACTTTTCAGTCCATTCTTCTTTAAATTGGCGATTTTAACTGTCCAACTTTCTTTAGGCAGAGAAGTTGGAAAACGCCATTTTCATGTAATCTTTTTTCCCGTGCTCCTACTCTGGCAAAGTGGCAATATGCGAACGGCTTCAAAAACTAAAGTGAAACTTAAAAATGCTTGCAGCGCGACCCAATAACAGGCTGTCTGTTGGCATGGAGACAAGTCCCGATACATGTGTTGACCCAACCAAAACACATACTGAAGAAATAATAGTTCCGGGGCCACAAATAGGTGGCTGGACACATTCGGGTCTCTTTCAACACCCCCTCCCACTGTAAGCTTCCTGACACAAATAATGAACATTTTTGGAAAAGGCCATGAAGCTTCAGTGTATTATGGTTTTGAAATGCTCAGATAAGGGTGCTTCTTGCCTTAAATTGACTTGAGAAGGAGATCTCAACGTTTTATTTACAGACAGGGAGTGGAGTAGAATCTTACAAAACATGGAAAATATGTCCAGGGAACTCAGAACTAGGCTTGTCCAATTCAAGATCCTGAACAGAGTTTATTGGACCCCCCTCTAAGCTATATAGAGTTAAGTTAAAACAAAACCCAGACTGCTGGAGATGCCAGAGCGGGAAAGGCACCTTGACTTGATATGGTGTGGAGCTGTCAAAAAATACAAGACTTCTGGTTTGAGATTCATAGTAATGTTACAAAGATTATAGGACGTGATATGCCCTTTTCCCAGAGGTTGTATATTCTGGGGGACCAATCCCAACTTGATGACCTCCCATTCCACGTTGCAGAGTGGGTCCAGGTGGCACTGATGCTGGGGCGCAAACTTATTATTTCAGAATGGAAATGGAAAAATGTCGGCCTCTGGCACACTCACTTAGCCAGACTGGCTGCACTGGAGGGCCTATCATACGGGCTAATAAACAGAATGGAAAGCTTCAATTTGAAATGGGAACGATACTTGTCCAATATGAAAGACCCTGTGTAGGAGATATGGTAACCAATCTGAACTCGACACTTAACATCGCTGAGCATGTAACACGTGATCTTTTATTATTTCGTCTTTTAACCCCCCCTTTTTTTTATTATTTTTTGATTTATTTATTTATTTACTTTTTTTTTCATTTTTTCAATTCATTTTATTGTATTGCTGTTGTGCTGTCCTGTTTTATCATTTGTTACCATTGTCTCACCTTTTTTTGTTGTTTTTCTCCTTTTTCTGGAGTGCAAGCATTAATGCTTACTTTCTGTTTACAAGTCTTAATATTATTTTGTAACCAACATTTCCACGTGTACTTGTAATGCGTGATATTAAAAAATCCCAATAAAAATATTAATCATAAAAAAATGGTTTCTAATTATCTGGTTGATTTATCCAAATTAATACATATACTGAAGAAACATTCTAATAATTCTAATTCCTTGTGATTCAGAGACCATACAAAGTCAGAGTCACAAAATACCACCCCCCCCCCCCCCCTTTACCGTGACTAAAGTCTGTGGATCCACTCGCTGCTATTTAAGTTTCAGTTGTGAATTAGACTTCTGAACGTTTCTGATGTGAGATTCTGTTTGTAGCTGTTCATCACATGGATTCTTGTGGGTCGAGTCATTCTTACGTTGAAAAAACTCCCCGCCCATCGGTGCAACGGACAGAGAGCAGAGATGCTAGAGTCAAGGTTATTTTTCCATTTGCATATGTTCGTTCGCATCCGCCAACCCGACCACTATCCTGTCCCCTACTAGCTCATCATGAAATATTCCAATATTGCAACGCACTGCTAAGGCAAACTAGGCAGTGACAAATGCATCTACAGTCTCTTTTGCCTCTTGCTTGCACATGTTTAATTGTGCACATTCATACAAAACGTTCTTAAATACAAAGAACGACTGAGCCATCCTGCATCAACCATACAATATATTAAGGTATGCTAAATTGCCCGCTTGGGAGATTCTCTTCTCTTAGCGCTGGGAGATAAAAGAGCTGGAAAGACGGTAAGCCTTTTGGTAGCTGGTAGAGCTGCTGATTTTCCTCTATTATACTATTCAAATGTAATTCTGTAATTTTTTTCAATATTCAAATTGTATTTAAATATTTAATGCTCAAAATTACCTATTATTAATATTAACTACACTAGACAGGCTTATACGTTGCCAATGCCATTATCGGCAAAGTGGTTGTTTTACTTCCTGTCCAAAGAGGGCGTTCCAAAACAAAACAGGTGACAGCTTTCTAGATAAGTAATAATTAAGAAAGTAAAACAACCACATTGTGTTCTCCTGGGGACACTGTGTCCCCGTTGCCATGGCTACGCCCTCCTCGTCTCACCGTTAGCTCTACTTTCACTTTCTCACGTACATCCTGCTGTTGATCTTGTTCCAGATGAATCAGCCAATGGAGACGCAGGTCAAGCTAGCTAGCGGTATTCAGAAGCATGAATGCATCTTTGTCATGATGTCATCGCTTCTTGAGGTCTGTCTATATATTTGTTTTCATTTCACATTGTGCTGCCGCGCGGTTATCTCCGTGTGTTTTCTCCGCATGTGTGCTGCTGTCGGCTATTTCTGATAGTGAGATTGTGATTCAGAAAACCTTATTGTTCATCAGATTTTATGTGAAGCATGTGAAAGCATCCGTTTTTGCTGGTAAGCCAAGGCGAGGAGGGCGAGAAAAATTGAATACTAATTTCATAGTTCGAATAGTGATAATTGTTTTACCATTTCAATTATATTCGATTCCCAAAGTTCACTCCAACAGCCCTCATAGCTGGTGCAAGAAGTTAAGAGAGGCAGGTGCTTGCTTCTGCACTTGCTGTGCTGGAGAAAGCTAGTATATGCAACTAGCGGTAAAACAGTGCTACCACATCATGAACCAGACCCGACTCATAGAGCATGAAGTCCACCACGTCCCTTCCCTGTAAGCCTCGAACTGTCACCAACCACCGCAAACTGAAATCCCTCACTCCCTCCACTTTCTCCTCAACTGTTCTTTCCTCACTACCATCCACAGAACAATTCTCCTTAATGCCTACTGTAGAAGCTAAGCCAATGCTTTAAGCCACTGAGGCATTTCAACGGGAAACCTAATGGACGCGCTTCTTACGTTTCCATGATAAATGAATGAGAGTCCGGCCTTTCTGTTCCGATGCAAACAAGTCCATTTATTTTGACATCGTATGCTTTAAATCACACCATCCCTACACGTACATCCATCCATTCATCCGCACGCAGTGTAACGGTCAAAAACTGTTTCCCTATTCCGGTTGGAAAACACCTGATGAACCCTCAAAGGTTCCTACCCTATATAGACTGACCCACCAATCACAGTCAGACCATGACACACACACACACTACTTAACAAATCTGCTCTTACACTCCGGCCCCTAATTGTCATGGCCGGCAGACATGGCAATTCAATACAGACAATAATAATAAGAGCATGACGTATGAAAATGCAAAATTTAGACTTCTTGTATCAGACAAAGTTTAGTCACAGGTCTCTCAGTAACATTATTTTTAGTCCGTAGCTTCACAGAACGGACCATGCCTTTTGCATCAGGAAAAATCTCCAACACTTTCCCAAGACACCAGGAGCCACGAGGGGCTGAGGGATCCATAATTACAACAACATCTCCGACAGCCAGACTCTGTTTCTTCTGATTCCACTTCTGTCTTTCTTGCAATAGGGGCAGATATTCCCGGATCCAACGCTTCCAGAACAAATCTGAAATGTACTGAGCTTGTCTCCAGCGCCGCTTCACATACATGTCAGAAGATTTGAAAAGTCCCGGTGGTAAGGCTGGTTTTCCCTTCAGAAGAAGAAGATGGTTGGGAGTGAGCGCTTCCAAGTCATTTGGGTCGTCAGACAGCTGTGTTATTGGACGATCATTGAGAATGGCTTCAACCTCACACATAACAGTGTGAAGCCCGTCATCATCAAGTGTCTGCTGGTGTAAAACTGAGTTGAGAACACGCCTGACTATGCGTATCATGCGTTCCCAAACTCCGCCATGATGAGACCCAGCCGGAGGATTGAAGCTCCATTTAACTCCTGCTGAAATTAAAGCTCCTTGAATGCGCTCATGATTCAGCTCCCCAACAGCTGCACGTAGTTCTCTCTCAGCTCCAATAAAATTGGTTCCATTGTCGGATCTAATGTGAATGACCTGACCTCTCCTACTGATAAAGCGTCGTATTGCATTAATGCAAGCGTCTGTTTCCAGTGAATTTGCCACCTCTAGATGAACTGCTCGGCTGGCCATACAGGTAAATAACACTCCATACCTCTTGCAAGTCGCTCTCCCTCTTTTTATCCCCACAGGTCCAAAATAATCAACGCCAACATTTGTGAATGGAGGCAGATCTGGAACAATTCTCTCCTTAGGAAGATCCGCCATCTTCTGTTCCATGGCCCTGCCATTAAGGCGTCTGCAATAACTGCACTGGGATATGATCTTCCTCACGGCCGCATTGGCATTAGTTATCCAGTATTTCCTCCTGAGTGTAGATAATGTATGGTTTCGCCCACTGTGTCCCAGCAGTTGGTGCATGTTTCTGAGAAGAAGCTTGGAGATATGCTGCTCCTTCGAAAGAATGAGGGGATGTTTTTCCTCTGACGGCATCGCTCCTTTGCTTAATCTCCCTCCCACTCTTAAGAGTCCATTTTCCAAAATGGGATCCAGTTTGTAAATGGAACTTTGTCTGCTTACTGTGCGCTTCTCAGACGACAGTGAGGAAATTTCAGTTGCAAACCTTTGCTGCTGACAGTAGCCAATGACAGCTAGTTCAGCCTCCTCCAAATCCTTCGGTGTCAGGACACTTCTCTGCTGTTTAACAGTAGCCTTTTTTCCTCCCACTTGACCAGTCTGTGGTCCAGAGGCCTTTCGTTGACGACTGAGCTCCAACAGATGACCTTTCAACCTCAGGAACCAAGCCACTGCCACTTTAAGTCTTCTCCAACATGAAAAGTAAATAATGAGATGGTCTGTGGCATTCAATGCATCATAAACAGTGGCATTCACATAGGCATCCTTCCTGACCTCCGGATCCTCAGAATCCATCCTGACATCATGATTACTTACTGGCCAATCTGTCTCAGCCTTCCAGAGAAAGCTGGGTCCCTCCAGCCAGCTTTTATTTTGTAGAAAGTCCGATACCTTCATCCCCCGTGATGCAGCATCTGCCGGATTGTCTTTGGTGCCAATGTGCCTCCATTGAGCAGGGCTTGAGATTTCTCGTATGGCTGAGATCCGATTTGCCACAAACGTGTGGAACCGCCTATCCTCATTATTGATATATTTCAACACTGATGTACTGTCCGTCCAAAACACAGACTCATCCAGCTGGATTTGAAGCTCGGCCTTTAGCATGGCATCCACTCTGGCAGCGAGGACGGCAGCAGTCAGTTCCAATCTTGGGATTGTTACAGCCTTTAAAGGTGTGACTCTGGCTTTGCCCAAAAGGAATGTAACATGATGCTCCCCTCTGGAGTTCTTCAGCCTGATGTAACTTACAGTGCCATAGCCATCTTTGCTGGCATCTGCAAAGTGATGAAGTTGGCTACATATGGGGTCACCAAAGTTTTCTGGCTTTAAACAGCCTTCAGCTTTAAATGATGACAATAGCGTGACGTCCTGTAACCACACTTCCCATTGCTGCAAGATGTCTGGTGGTATTGAATCATCCCATCGACAATTTCTTCTGCAGAGCTCCTGTTGTAGCATCTTAGCAGACAGAGTTACTGGCGACAGAAATCCCAGAGGATCATATACAGAGCTGGTTGTAGACAACATCCCCCGTCGGGTTAGAGACTGCTGTTTGACTTCCATCTTGAATTTAAATGAGTCTGACTCGACACACCAGAGCAGACCCAAAGCTCTCTCAATGGGAAGTTTGTCTCTGTCCAAATCCAGCTCTTTTAGATCCTTTGCCCTCTGGTCTTCAGCAATGCTCTGCAGCACTGAACGACTGTTACTCACCCACTTCTCCAAGACAAATCCACCTCTCTTACATAGAGAACTGAGATCTTTGACTCGTTGCTTTGCTGCCTCCTCAGAGCTCAAACTCAGCAAACAGTCATCCACATAAAAGTTTTGTTTAACAGCTTGAACAGTTTCTGCAGAAAAATCAGAGCTATTATCTTCAGCAGTTTTCCTTAGCGCATAACTAGCGCAACTGGGTGAGGACACGGCCCCAAACATGTGCACGGTCATCCTGTAGCCTGCTAGTTCTTTGCTGAGATCTCCATCCGGCCAGCAGAGAAAGCGCAGGAAGTCTCTGTCTTCTTCTGCCACCTTCACCTGATAAAACATCGCGTGGATGTCACCCATACAGGCCACAGGTTCCTTCCTGAAACGAGTGAGGACTCCAAGCAGTGAACTGGTAAGATTTGGCCCTTGCAATAGTTCACCGTTCAATGACGTGCCTTGATATGTGGCTCCACCATCAAACACCACTCGCAGAGAACCTTTTTTGGGATGATAAACACCGTGGTGGGGTATGTACCACACTTTGCCTGGTCTCCCTTGTGACTGTTCCAGAGGCACCCTTTCTGCATAGCCCCTTTTAATGACATCATTTAGACAACTTGAATATTCTCTATGAAATTCCGGGTTACTCATAAACCTCTTCTTGAGTCCAAGTATCCTTTGCTTTGCTACCTTAAAGCTGTTTGGCAGGTGAGCATCTGGTCTCCTGAAGGGCAACTTAAGGCAGTATCTCCCTTCCTGTAGAGTTGCAAAGGTTTCCATAATCTCCATGAACTTCATGTCTTCTCTAGACATCTCCTTGTCCTCTGAAGGCCGTTCATTAAAATCATGCTTATACTGATTGTTCAGCAAGACTTCCAAATTAGACACTGAAATTCGATTCACCACAACAGAGGAACGCTTCATGTCATCATTACTGCAGTTTCCATTTAAAGGCCCATTAATAACCCAGCCCAACACTGTTCTTATAGCGTACGGACCGGATCCACAACTGTTCACCACTTCCCATGGTTCCAGTAACCTGGGAGCATTGGTTCCTATCAGTAGGTCCACATTGGCCTTTATGGACGAGATGTGAACCTTGGACAAATAAGGCCACCTTTCCAAATCCGCAGCAGTGACAATGTTGTCTGAAGTGACTGGCATCTCCCGCTGTGTGAGAACTTCCGGCAAAGGGTAAAAACTTTTTCCTGCAAGACCTGCAACCTCCATTCCAGATATAGCAAAAGTGGGAACAACCTTTTCCTGTCCCATCGTTTTCAAAAGAAAATGTGTTCTTTTTCCTGTGATGTTCAATCGCTGCATAAGGTGTTCAGAACAAAATGTGGCTGTGCTCCCAGGATCCAAGAATGCATATGTCTGAATGATTTCATTTCCTCTTGTAGATTTAACTTGCACTGGGACAATGGAGAGAATGCAACGATCATTACCGGCCCCTGTGCGTCCACATACCTGGGAAGAAGTTGATGGATTTTCTTCAGGTGGCTCCGATGGTCGTTGCAAACCAGCATTGGTCTTTGGGATATGAAGTGCAGTGGGATGTTGCTGATCACAAACCTCACAGACCAAGCGTTTCTTACAGTCACGGCTTATGTGTCCCACCTTTAAACAACCAAAGCATATTCCTTTTTCCTTTAGGAAGCGGATCTTCTCTCTGTGCTTTTTACGTTGGAACTGTTGGCATTTCTCCAAGAGGTGAGCACGTGAACAGCAAGAGCAATATGAAATGTCCTGTCTCGTTGCACTGCTTATGTGAGCATTATCTTCAGATGGGTTAACAGGCATTACTGTAGTGGCAAAACTACTTCCTTTCCCTCTGAATGATCTTGTTTGCATTTTGAATTTGTTACAGGGTTTTGAAGCCGTTACATTCTGTGGTACAGGTGGTTCAATGTTTCCAAAAATTGGATCAGAAAGGATCCTCACTTGCTTCTCCAAAAATGCAACAACATCAACAAAATGCGCCCTTTGATTATATTTTTCCATGATATCATGGGCTACAGCTCTCCACCTTTCCCGATATTTATATGGCAATTTACAAACCACTGCTTTCATATTGCTTGGCATGTCCATTTCCTGCATATGAGGAAGCTCCTGCATCACATTACAGCATCCACGTAGAAACAAACCATAGGCTTGAAAAGACTTAACATCCTCTGACTTTATCGCTGGCCAGGTTAAAGCTTTTTCAATATACGCATTAGCAATCTTGTACTCATTACCAAAATGTTCCTGAAGCAGAGCTTTAGCCACAATGAAGCCACGTTCAGGATCCATGTGTTGACAACTTTGCACTAATTCCTTTGGTTGCCCTCTGGTGAACTGTTCCAAGTATTACAAGCAGTCAGCCTTACTTGCTTTGTCCTCCACACCTTGTTCAAATGATTTTATGAAGGCCTTGTATTGAAATGGATCTCCCTCAAAGACAGGTATGTCATGTGGTGGCAGAGAAAGCAGGCGTTGCTGGTTCACCAAAGAGGCTGTGATTTCATTTTGCTTGCACATAATACTCACAATATCACCAAGTGGAGTCTGATCATTTTCTCCTTGCTTCAAGTGTTGTCTCCTGTTTTGTGTCACCCAAGCAGTTGTTTGATCATGCAGCAAACCTTGTGATGTTTTCACAGATGACAATTTTTTATTGTGGTTTGTTGGCATATCCATGGAGGATTGATTTTGTTGCATTGACCAATCCACTTGCCTTTGTGTTTTACAGGCTTCAGGCTCATACTCCTTGGCCAATGGGTTGAGTGTTTGTTGTGCCAGTTTCCTTTTCCCCTTTTCACAATAAGAATTCATCCCATTTGTTGATGCCTGAGAGAGCCTTTGTCCATCCATAGCTTGAAAAACTGCTAACATAGCATCAGATGCGGCGAGTTCTGTCTCCAATTCGAGCCGTTCCTTTTTCCTTCTTATCTTTTGCTCTTGTTCCTCCAGTGCATGTCGTTCCTTTAAAGCTGCCATTCGAGCCATGACTGCAGCTTTTTCTGCTGTTGCCTTTATTTTTACAGAGGAAGCAGTGCTTGACCTGTTGCTTGTGACACTTTTGTTTGAATTTTTACCCACATTAGAAACACTGTCGTTTGGATTTATATCATAATTTTCAACACCTTTATCACCATTATTTTCAGTTTCAGACACCTGGTTTTCATTTGATTTCACCCACATTTCAACTTCATCAGTAAATTCATCATTGAACATCATTTTTGCCTTGAACCATGTCTCTTGCCTTTCTTTTTCCTCCTGTGGCAACAAAATCATTAAAGAATCATGCAAACATCTTATTTCATCACACAGCTCCATAAACCCATGTAGAGATGTTTTTACCTCATAGTACATTTTAATGTTTTGCATAGACTCTTGTATTGATTTCCTCAAAGCACCCACTTTGTTTAGTTTAACCTTTCTAGCATTTTGTAGTCGGTCGAGCTTGTCTGCGAGTCCTTTAACAGTAAGTTTAACCACTCGTTGGCTTGTCCGTGCGTCGCTACCGCCCGCCCTAGGGCCCGGTTTGTCGGCAGCAACCGGCGCACCGACACCCGACGATGTGTCCACGTTAGTCTCCAAGTCCTCCATTTAAAGTCCGACAGTCCACAACATGTTGATCAACCCAGTCAAATGTTTTTCCGCTTCAACAACCAATGCATTGGATTTACGCCTTGTGGGCACACTTTTAGATTTAGATGGCCATCTTTTATTTGTGGTAGCGCTACCTTACCTGCTATTTCTGCAGATTTAAGGCTGTGGCCATACGAAGTTCCTCGGTGCCCTCATCGGCGCCTCCTCGCCCGCTCCTCCTCGCGGTCCACTGCTGGCTGGCGTCTCCTCGCCCGCGGCTCAGCTCACCGACGTCTCCTCGCCCGCTCCTTCCGCGGTCCTCGGCTCACCGACGTCTCCTCGCCCGCTCCTTCCGCGGTCCTCAGCTCACCGACGTCTCCTCGCTCGCTCCTCAGCTCACCGGCGCCTCCTCGCCCGCTCCTCAGCTCTCCGACGTCTCCTCGCCCGCGCCTCAGCTCACCGGCGCCTCTTTGCCCGTGGCTCAGCTCACCGGCGTCTCCTAGCCCGCTCCTCCACGCGGTCCACTGCTGGCTGGCGTCTCTTCGCCCGTGTGGCTCAGCTCACCGACGTCTCCTCGCCCGCGGCTCAGCTCACCGGCGCCTCAGCTCACCGGCGTCCTGATCAACAGGTGAGCTGATCAGCTGATGCGCCGACCATCACACAAAGCCTCCGCCTTGGCTCTCTGTTCTTCGCGTCCACGCAACAGAAGTCCAACTTCAAACTTCTTCTTCGCGTTTAACACCAATACGCGACAAAAGTCCAACTTGAAACTCCAGCAGTTGTTGTCGACCATTCAGACAGTTTTTGACTTTGATTGTAGAAGCTAAGCCAATGCTTTAAGCCACTGAGGCATTTCAACGGGAAACCTAATGGACGCGCTTCTTACGTTTCCATGATAAATGAATGAGAGTCCGGCCTTTCTGTTCCGATGCAAACAAGTCCATTTATTTTGACATCGTATGCTTTAAATCACACCATCCCTACACGTACATCCATCCATTCATCCGCACGCAGTGCAACGGTCAAAAACTGTTTCCCTATTCCGGTTGGAAAACACCTGATGAACCCTCAAAGGTTCCTACCCTATATAGACTGACCCACCAATCACAGTCAGACCATGACACACACACACACTACTTAACAAATCTGCTCTTACACCTACTGAGGAAACCTCCTCCATCCTGATGTCCTCACTCACCTCTTCTTTGGACACTCTCTTTCCCCCCACCTCACGACCAGCACGATCATCTCCCTCCCCTCCCTGGCTGTCCGAACCTCTGCGAACCAACAGCTCATTGTTGCGAGTGGCAGAGAGAAAATGGATGAGGCTGAGGACCTTGCTCACTACCACCACCACCTCCTCTCTGACTTCACCTCAACTGTTTCGGCAGCTAAATAATAATAATGGATTGGATTTATATGGCGCTTTTCAAGACACTCAAAGCACTCTGACAGGGTTACGGGTTCAATTCATTCAAACACAGTCATACAGGTGGTGGTAAACTACGATAGTAGCCACAGCTTGCCTGGGGCAGACTGACGGAAGCTTGGCTGCCATTCTGCACTACGGCCCCTCCAACCACCCCCTTAAACATACAGCAGTCATACACATTCACACGAGGCAAGCTGGGTGAAGTGTCTTGCCCAAGGACACAGCGCCATATAAATCCAATGACAGTGACAAGGGCGGGGATCGAACCGCCGATCCTCCGAACATTGGCCAACCCGCTCTACCAACTGAGTCACAGTCGCCCCAAAATCTGCCTTCTACCTGTCAAGGATCAACTCTTCCACCTCCAACCCCAGGAAACTCCCTCCTCACCCCTCCTACCCCTCCGTCTCCTTCCTCCCTCACTGCTGATGACTTTGCAACTTCCTTTATCAATAAAGTAAATGACATCAACTCCTCATTCACTCCTATAACCTCCCAGAAAACATCTCCACTAACGCTCAGCTCTGATGGCCTTACCAGCTTTAGCCCTCTCACCTATGAAGACATTCATGCACTTGTTACGTCTAACCGTGCCACCACCTGCTCCCTTGACCCGATTCCCTCCTCTCTTCTCCAAGACATCTGACACGACATCTTGCCATTCCTCACCACCCTGATCAACTCCTCTCTCACCTCAGGTGTTATTCCAGCAGCTTTCAAGATAGCTACAGTGAAGCCCCTCCTTAAAAAAACCCACCCTAGACGCTGCTGACATCTGAAGCTACCTGTATCTCTTCTTTCATTCCCCTCTAAAACCCTGGAACGTGCCGCCTACAACCAACTGTCATCCTATCTCTCAAACAACAACCTCCTTGACCCTAATCAATCAGGATTCAGGACTGTTCACTCCACTGAGATGGCCCTCCTCACAGTGACTGACTCCCTGCGAGATGCCAGAGCCTCATCCCACTCCTCCATTATTATTCTCCTCGACCTATCTGCTGCATTCGACACAGTCAACCACCAAATCCTCCTCTCCACCCTGGCTTAACTTGGCATCACTGACTCTGCTCTAACTTGGTTCACATCGTACCTGACAAATCACGCCTTTCAGGTCACATGGAATGGCTCTATGTCCAAACCCTGTTCTCTTGACACGGGTGTCCCTCAAGCTCAGTATTAGGACCGCTTCTGTTCTCATTATACACCAGATCACTGGGCTCTGTAATCACATCACATGGATTCTCTTACCATTGTTACGCAGATGACACCCAGCTATTCCTCTCTTTCCCCCCAAACTCCGATACTCACATTGCAACTCGCATCTCGGAATGTCTGGCAGACATCTCCGTCTGGACAACTGTGCATTACCTCAAGCTTAACCTGAATAAAACCAAACTCCTCTTCATCCCGGGGAAAGACTGCCCTCGCATGGACCTGTGCGTCGAGGACATCACAGTATTACCGTCATCAACTGCGAGGAAACTGGGTGTAATCCTCGACGACCTAACTATCCTGAACCCCCAACATCACTGCTGTGGCCCGATCCTGCAGATGTGCCCTCTACAATATCCCCAGGATTTGGACTTTCCTCACAAAGGACGCAACGCAACTCCTGGTCTAAGCACTGGTCATCTCCCATCTTGACTACTGCAACTCTCTCCAGGCTTGACTCCCGGCCTCAGCAACTAAACCATTGCAGTGTATCCAGACCTCTGCAGCACTTCTTGTCTTCAATCTACCCAAATTCTCCTCCGTGACCTCCACTGGCTCCCTGTTGCAGCCCGCATCCAATTCAAGATGATGGCACTGGCCTTCAATGAAGTATGTAAGAAAAATGTATTTATACAGCGCTTTTCACGGATAAAATCACAAAGTGCTTCACAATAAACAAAGTGCAACAGTTATAATAAAAACAAAGCATACAAGCACAGATGTACAGACAAGCAATTAAAAACAGACAGAAGTCTACCCAAATGCCAGCTTAAATAAGTGGGTCTTATGGTGCCCTTTAAAGATTTTCACAGTATCAGCAAACCTAATAGGGATGGGCAGAGCATTCCACAGCTTAGGGACAACAGCTGTAAATGCTCTATCGCCACACAGGTCTTTAGGTGGGTGCCGGGGACCGACAGAAGATTCAGATTTTCTGACCTAAGGGAGCGTGCAGGGTTGTAGGGGAGAATTAACTTGGAAAGGTAAGCAGGGGCCTGACCATGTAGTGCCCTATATGTCAGTATGAGTTTTTTTAAGTGGATTCTGTAGGATACCGGTAACCAGTGAAGGGAGCGGTGAAGGGTGACATGGGAATATTTGTTTGATTTTGTAAGAAGCCTAGCAGCAGCATTTTGGATGGACTGTAGGCGGTGGAGGACAGTATAGTTGAGAGAAGAGAAAAGTGCATTACAGTAGTCAATACGGGAAGAGATGAAGGCGTGGATGAGCATATCCAACTCAGTAGGGGTGACCACAAACTTAGGGGAAGTTTGATGAGACATGTTTTTGTGAGTGATTTAATGTGATTTTCAAATGACAATGATTTTTCAAATGTCACCCCTAGGTTACTCAGGCTTGGGCGGACAGCAAGTGACAGGGGCCCGATGCTATGATTAATCATGGGTAGACTATTGTCAGGAGCTATGATTAGCACCTGTCTTATCTGTATTTAACTGCAACATTTAACGTTTTCTGCCATCCAAAAATGTATGGTGTCAATGCAGTCAAGGTGTTTTGAAAGACTGGCCGTCTCATTTTGTTTAAAAGTGAAATTAAGTCATATCATAACAGTGCTATTTGATGTTAAAAACTGCGTATGATCTGACCTAGAGGCAGTAGATATAGGGTAAATAGTATGGGGCCTAACGCCGAGCCATGTGGAACACCACATGACAGAGGTGAGGACGTGGAGAGAAAGTCTCCAGATGAAAAACTCCTATCAGTGAAGTATGACGTGAACCAGTCACAGTCGGGTCGGCCCGGGTTCCTTCTGTGTGGAGTTTGCATGTTCTCCCCGTGTAAGCGTGGGTTCTCTCCGGGTTCTCCGGCTTCCTCCCACAGTCCAAAGACATGCAGGATGGGGATAGGTTAATTGATCACTCTAAATTGCCCGTAGGTGTGAATGTGAGTGGGAATGGTTGTCTGTCTCTACATGTCGGCCCTGCGATAGACTGGCGTCCTGTCCAGGGTGTACCCTGCCTTCTCCCAATCACAGCTGGGATCGGCTCCAGCCCCCCGTGACCCTGAATACAGGATAATCGGTAGAAAATGGATGGATGGATATTATCATGATATAATCATGAATAAACGGGGCACCACCCTGGGATCAGGGAAAAGATAACCTAAAACTGTATTCAGTCTCAATATAGTGTCCGTCGGAAACAGCTGGCGTAGGACACGTGTGGGGCGTGTGTGTTAGCGGGACACAAACAAGAAAGGGGGAGAATGCGCGCGCAAATTTCTCAGGAGGCGTGTTACTATCACACGGGGGCTCGTGAATGAACTGGCGTTCATTCAGCGCCACCGCGATAGTAGACGCTCGCAAATATGGCTGAGGTTAGTCAAAACACCGTTACAGAAATCAACCCAGCGGCGTGGGTATACAATCAGCATTCAAATGCAACACAGAGAAAACAACGGACTCGGAGGTCCGTGATCTAAACTTAAAACACGTTAACAAGAATTACAAGCATATCCTACACTATCAAACTTATGTCTCTGCCCAGACTGATAGCCTCTTACTGGTGTCGTTGCATCGGTTGCGAGTCCGTCCCGGCGATGGCGGGCGGTGGTAGTTCTTGAGTCCCGGCGGCAGCGGGGGACGTGATGAGTCGGCTGAGTCCAGACAAGAGCGGGGCACTTTCCCTCTCGTTGATCAAACTCAAATAAAGAAAACAGTTTGTGTTTCTTTCTTCCGTGGGTGACAATATAATCGCGGCTTGACGATTTAGTCAGCTTACTTCAGACAGGAGCTGGTAGCTGGAATTAAGGAACCTGTTTCTCTTCTGCAGGAGAACACAGAGATAATCATGCGGTCGTGGTGATCTCTCAGGATCAGGAAAACGGGGAGTAGACTGTGGCCTAGGACAAAGGAATGGATATTCAGCTTTCGGGAACGCTCCTCTTTTAGGTCTCATTCTTCCTTGCGAGTTGTGCTTGGAGCAAATCAAACAGGATGCACAAAATTTTTTAGAGTTCTTTTGGAATCCATACGTTGTAAAACATTTACTTATTGCCACCATCCCTCCTGTTGAGACATGTGTAATTCCATGGCTCAAAATAGCTGCAAATCGATAGAGGGTTTTAGGAAGGATGGGCTTACCCTCAGGTCACCTACAGATGTCGTCATCTGTTTGTTTTGCTCCTTTGTCGCGCCACAGTGATTTTTCAGTGTCTGGTGTTGTGGCCTGCATGTCCTTCAAGATATCATGGTCAATGTGTTCTGTGTGTAATTACAAAAATGTAATTTCAGCCCCGTCCCTCTGTCACTGCGCGTTTAGCTTCTTCGTCTGCTTTGCGGCTTCCTCGTGAAACTGGATCAGTCCCGGTAGTGTGCGGTGCGCATTTACAGACTGCAACTGCTTTTGGTAGGAGAATAGCATCCAATAAAGTTAGTATCAAATCTTTGTGTTGAATAGATTTGCCTGTAGATGTTACCATGCCTCTGTTTTTCCACTGTTGTGCGAAAACATGCAGTGTGGAGAATGCATACTGGCTATCTGTGAAGACTGTGATAGCTTTTCCTTCCCCCAATCTACATGCCTCCATCAAAGCTACTATCTCTGCTGCCTTTGCTGAGAAATGTGATGGCAAAGGTGAGGATTTCAGCACCCTCCCCTGTGTCACCACCAAGTAGCCACTGGTGTTCGTGCCATCTGGATTTTTCCTGCAGGAACCATCAACAAACATTGTTATGTCTGGATGTGTGAGTGGTGTATCAGTCAGGTCTGCTCTCTGCAAAACAGTCTCCTCAGTTTTAGCTTAGCAGTCATGTTTATCACCGTCCTGTTCGTGTGGCAAAAGTGTGGATGGATTCAAAGTGTTGCAGCATTCTAGTGTCAAATGTGGCTGCGCCATTAGAATTGTCATACAATTGAGATGCCGTGCTGGCGACATGAAAGCTACTTTGTTTTGCATCAGAAGTACAGAAACCACATGGGAAACCTTCAATGTCAATGGATGAAATAACACAAGTGAAGCTCAACACTGTACAGCAATAGCTTCTGCCTGCAAGCATGGAGGCATAGCTCTTGCTATGGGGTCAAGTTTAGAAGAGTAGTAAGCTACCGATCTTAGTTTTGTCCAAAAGGCTGTGTTAGAACGCTAGTCAGGAATCCTTGTCTCGCGTTACATGTTTGGATGAAAGTTTTTTTGTAGTCTGGGAGTGCTAATACTGATGTGCTCACTAAAACCTGTTTTAGTTGTTTAAAGGATTGTTCTGCCTCTTGTGTCCAAATAATATTATCTCTGGCTGCCATAGGTTGATCATAGATTACACTCTGCAGTGGTTGAGCTAATTAAGCATAATTAGCAATCCATTGTCTGCAAAAGCCTGTCATGCCTAAGAATGACATCATTTGTTTTTTTGTTTTTGGTGGTTTTGGAGCTTGCAGAATAGCTTCTTTCAATTCAATTCAATTCAATTCAATTTTATTTATAGTGTCAAATCACAACAGAAGTCATCTCAGGACACTTAACACATTGAGCAGGACTAAAATACGCTCAGAATTTAAAGAGTCAACACAATTTAAAAATCCCAACATCACCCAGGGGCAAGCGTTACAGCAACAGTGGCGAGAAAATTGCCTTAATAGGCTTTTAGGCAGAAATCTCGTGCAGCCCAGGCCCTTGGGTTCCAACTGCATTTGGTGTTGGTAGTAGTATATTAGTAGTAGCATTAGCAGTAGTGGTGGTATTAACAGAAGCAATAGTATCAACAGTAGTAGTCCATGGCAGCAGGCACAGCCACGCCGAGATGGATCCATCCCAACTACGTCGCCGTAGACCAAAAAGCAGGAGGAGTTGAGCAGCCACACAGCGGGCAGGTGGAGCTACACTGTGGTGTTTCCAGCATCAGGCCAGTTAGCAGTCTGCATTGGTCAGGACCTCAGTGGACTCTGCTGGACCAGAAAGCATAGCCAGACTCCCGGGAGTGATCCCGGGAGTAGTCAAGTTAGTGATAGTAGAGAGCACAGGGACTCCGGGGGAACATACACAGAGAGAGAGAGAGCGCGCGCGCGCGAGAGAGAGAGGGGCTCGGTGTGTCACTATAATCCCCCAGCAGTCTAGGCCTATAGCAGTTTAACCAAGAGCTGGCTCAGGGCAAACCTGAGCCAGCCCTAACTATAAGCTGTGTCAAAGAGAAAGGTTTTAAGCCTACTCTTAAATGTGGGAACAGTGTCTGCCTCACGAACCAGAACCGGAAGACAGTTCCACAGAAGAGGAGCTTGATGGCTGAAAGCTCTGGCCCCTGATCTAATTTTGGAGACTTTAGGAACTACAAGTAACCCTTTATTCTGAGAGCATAGTGCTCTAGGAGGACAGTAGGGTTTAATGAGCTCTTTAAGATATGATGGTGCCTGTCCATTAAGAGCCTTGTAAGTGAGGAGAAGGATTTTAAATTATATTCTGGATTGTACTGGGAGCCAGTGCAGAGAAGCTAATACAGGAGAAATGTGATCCCTTCTTCTGGCTTTAGTCAGAACATGAGCTGCAGCATTCTGGACCAGCTGGAGAGATTTAAGAGATTTATTAGAACAGCCTGATAATAAAGAATTACAATAGTCCAGCCTTGAGGTAACAAATGCATGGACAAGTTTTTCTGCATCTTTTTGAGACAGCATTGACCTGATTTTAGTAATGTTACGCAGGTGAAAGTAGGTTGTCCTCGTGGTTTGTTTAATATGCGAGTCAAAGGACAGGTCCTGATCAAAGACAACTCCAAGGTTTCTTACAGTAGCATTTGAGGTGATGGCAATCCCATCAATAGTCGCTATATCTTTAGACAGCGAGCTTCGGAGGAGTTTAGGTCCTAGTACAATAACTTCCGTTTTATCGGAGTTTAACATCAGGAAATTGCAGGTCATCCAGGATTTTATGTCATCAACTCAAGCCTGAAGTTTAACTAGCTGATTGGTTTCTTCAGGCTTGATTGATAGATATAACTGAGTATCATCAGCATAACAATGGAAGTTTATAGAGTGTCCTCTAATAATGTTGCCTAAAGGAAGCATATATAAGTTGAAAAGAATTGGTCGGAGCACAGAACCTTGAGGAACACCGTATTTAACTTCAGTGTGCCTGGAGGATTTTTCATTGACATGCACAAACTGAGATCGATTGGATAAATAGGACTTAAACCAGCTTAATGTGGTTCCTTTGATGCCAATTAATTTTTCCAGTCTACATATTAGAATCTCATGGTTAATGGTGTCAAATGCAGCACTAAGATCTAGCAGAACAAGTACAGAAACCAGTCCTTTGTCAGAAGCAATAAGAAGGTCATTTGTAATTTTCACCAGAGCTGTCTCTGTACTATGATGTACTCTAAATCCTGAATGGAAGTCCTCAAGTAGACTGTTATTGTTGAGAAAGTCACACAACTGACTGGCGACTACTTTCTTAAGGATCTTAGAGAGAAAAGGAAGATTTGATATTGGTCTGTAGTTTGCTAAAAACCCTGGATTTGGAGTAGGCTTCTTAAGAAGAGGTTTAATTACAGCTACTTTAAATGACTGTGGCACATAGCCTGTTAATAAAGACACATTGATCATATCTAATAGTGACGCGCTAACTTAGGGTAAGACTTCTTTCAGTAGCCTGGTTGGTATCGGGTCTAGGAGACAGGTTGAAGGTTTAGAAGAAGAGATCATTGACATTAGTTTTTTTAGATTGATTGGAGAAAAGCAGTTTAATCAGGTCTTAATGCTAGTTCTAAAACTCCTGAGTTTGAGGGTACAATTGAAGGCAAGATGCAAGTAATTTTGTCGCGGATTGCTAGAATTTTATCATTTAAAAAAGTTCATAAAGTCGTTACTACTAAGATCTCTAGGAATGCATGGCTCAGTAGAGCTGTGACTCTTTGTCAGCCTGGCTACAGTACTGAAAAGAAATCTAGGGTTGTTTTTATTTTTCCTCTATTAAAGATGAGTAGTAGGCTGCTCTGGCATTACGGAGAGCCTTCTTATATATTTTAAGACAGTCCTGCCAAACTAGGCGGGATTCTTCCAGTTTGGTGCAGCGCCAGATGGTTTCAAGTTTACGCAATTTTTGTTTTAATTTACGAGTTTGGGAGTTATACCGGGGAGCTAACTTCCTATGCTTTATAGTTTTCTGTTTTTAGCGGAGCAACAGAGTCGAGAGTCGTTCGCAGTAGGCTTCCAGATTCATCTATAAGAGAATCGATCTGGGAGGGACTAAGATTCATATAAAAGTCCTCCGTTTCATTAAGACATGGAAGTGAACTCAAGACTGGCGGAATTACTTCCTTAAACTTAGCTACTGCTCTATCCGATAGACACCGAGAGTAGTAGCTTTTTCCTAGAGGAGTGAAGTCCAGCAACAATAATTCAAAGGTGATCAAGTAATGGTCAGATAAAGAAGAATTTTGAGGAAAGATTATTAAGTTTTCGATTTCAACGCCATAAGATAAGACAAGGTCGAGAGTGTGGCTATGACAGTGAGTTGGTTTCTGTACACTCTGACTGAAGCCAATAGAATCTATTAAGGAAGTAAATGCTACACTAAGGCTGTCATTTACAACGTCCACATGGACATTAAAATTCCCCACAATAATTACTTTATCTGATTTAAGGACTAAACTTGATAGCAACTCAGAGAATTCAGATAGGAATTCAAAGTATGGACCAGGAGCACGATACACAATAACAAACAGAATTGGCTGCATTGTTTTCCAGTTGGGCTGCACGGTGGTGTAGTGGTTAGCACTCTCGCCTCACAGCAAGAGGGTCCCGGGTTTGATCCCCGGGTCGGCCCGGGTTCCTTCTGTGTGGAGTTTGCATGTTCTCCCCGTGTAAGCGTGGGTTCTCTCCGGGTTCTCCGGCTTCCTCCCACAGTCCAAAGACATGCAGGAAGGGGATAGGTTAATTGATTACTCTAAATTGCCCGTAGGTGTGAATGTGAGTGGGAATGGTTGTCTGTCTCTACATGTCGGCCCTGTGATAGACTGGCGTCCTGTCCAGGGTGTACCCTGCCTTCGCCCAATGACAGCTGGGATCGGCTCCAGCCCCCCCGCAACCCTCAATACAGGATAAGCGGTAGAAAATGGATGGATGGATGTTTTCCAGTTTGGGTGCGAAAGGCTGAGAATCAGACTCTCAAATGAGTTATAATTTAGTTTTGGCTTAGGATTGATTGACAGGCTTGAATCAAAAATGGCTGCAACTCCTCCTCCACGTCTGCTGCCTCGAGATATATGAGTATTGATATGGCTGGGCAGAATAAATCAATACGATTATCTGATATTAAGTTGTTGACTAATACTGCTTTGGATGAGCGAGATCTAATGTTTAAGAGTCCACATTTAATTCGGAGGTGCTAATTTTTATTAGGTTTTCATGTGAAATCTCTCTTCTGTTTGACCATAATTAATTTTGTTGGTCGGGGGACAGACACCGTTCTTATGTGGTTTTGGTTTTGGGTGGGTGACTGCTCTAAAGGAAGCGCAGAGGACTGCAACTCTGCTTCCTGGTCTCAACACTGGTTTGTCATGTTCTAGGACTACAATGAGATCAGCGATGTTTCTCGATAGGAGAGCAGCTCCATCCAAAGTGGGGTGGATGCCATCTCTCCTGATCAGACCAGGTTTTCCCCAGAAAGGCTGCCAATTATTAACGAAGCCCACATCGTTATCTGGACACCACCTCGACAGCCAGCGGTGGAAAGATGACATGCGGCTATACATGTCATCACTAGTAAAGTTTAGCAGGGGACCAGAGAAAACTACGGAGTCCGACATTGTTTTTGCATATTCGCACACCGAGCCAACATTAATTTTAGTGACCTCCGATTGGCGTAATCGGGTGTCATTAACGCTGACGTGAATAACAATCTTACTGTATTTACGTTTATCCTTAGCCAGCAGTTTCAATGAGCTTCGATGTCGCCCACTCTGGTCCCTGGGACACATTTGACTTATAGTCGCTGGTGTCGCTATTTTCACAGAGTTGGCTTCTCAGCGGGTGTGTCGTTGAGTGGGGAAAATCGATTGGACACGTGAACATGGTGGTTAACCGTGGTCTTTGGTTTAGAACTATGCCTCCTTCAGACATTCACCCAGCCTCCCGGCTGCTCGGGGTTTGCCGAGGGACGGCTAGCTGCTACGCTTTGTCGATCCGCACCGTGTACAGCTAGCGTCAGCTGGCTGGTTACAGCGGCAGCCGACAGAGGATTGTTGGTGCGGAACCGCGCTTCCAAATCATTTATCCTCGCCTCCAACGTAAAAAATTAACTACATTTATTACATGTACCGTTATCAGTAAAGGAGGCAGAGTAGTAGCTGAACATCAGACACACCGGGCAGGAGAGAAGAGAAGGAGGACAGGGAAAGAGAGAAGCCATCGTAGCCGCTAGGCTAGCTGTTGCGCTAAAGTAGCTAGCAGAGATAGCGCGTAAACAACAGCAAATTTAGCGAGGCAACTCAGAGAGTGAGCGATGTGTCTGCAGGGATAGCGTGTGCTTAGTTTAAACTTGGCGGTAGTAAGCAGGGAACAGGGAAACTACGTTAAATTAACAGAGTTAGGCTAGAGAGAAAAACACATCCTGTAGCGACTATCACGGAGAAACAGGAAATGACGCAAAGCGCTTACCGTCAGAAATCAGGTGTTCACGAAGTATAATCCCCACACGCATCTTTGCGTTTGTCATCGAGATGTTTTCCTTCCTGAGATATGTTTAAACCCAAATACTTTACACCGTTTGTTTCCACAACTGGAGTGTTTCCACAACTGGAATTTGTTTCTGCTTGCTTTGTGACCTTGTTCAGATAAAAACTTCAGCAGTGCCAGGGTGTCTATTTTACAGTCAGCTCGAGTTTTTGAAGCCATCAGAATATCATCAACATACAATAGAATTTTGGTGGGTTAAATTTAGCTAAATTTGATGACATCGCCTGTGTGCTGTGTTTGGATAATTTGGAATGTAGGCTACCCCATTCCAAATTATTATGCACATTGGATTTAAGTGTCATAAACATTTAATTTTTAGTTTTTCAATTAAAGTCATGGATGGTATTGTGTCTCAGGGCTCTTTGGATCATTGAAATCAATCTCAGAAACCTATGATAATTAGTTTGCCAGTTGAGCCTAATCAAAGAAAAACTACTTAAGAAAGATGTTTCACATTATTAAGCAGGCCACAGGTTTCAAGCAATATGGGAAAGAAAAAAGATCTCTCTGCTGCCGAAAAGCGTGAAATAGTGCAATACCTGGACAAGGTATGAAAACATTGGATATTTCAAGAAAACTTAAGCGTGATCATCGTACTGTGAAGAGATTTGTGGCTGATTCAGAGCACAAACAGATTCGTGCAGATAAAGGAATACTGAGGAAGGTTTCTGCAAGACAAATTCGTAGGATTAGAAGAGCAGCTGCTAAAATGCCATTGAAAAGCAGCAAACAGGTTTTTGAAGCCGCTGGTGCCTCTGGAATCCCACGAACCACAAGGTGTAGGATCCTCCAGAAGTTTGCAAGTGTGCATAAACCTATTATTCAGCCACCCCTAAACAATGCTCACAAGCAGAAACAGTTGCAGTGGGCTCAGAAATACATGAAGATTCATTTTCAAACAGTGTTGTTTACTGATGAGTGCCATGCAACCCTGGATGGTCCAGATGGATGGAGTAGTGGATGGTTGGTGAATGGCCACCATGTCCTAACAAGGCTGCGACGTCAGCAAGGAGGTGGCGGGATCATGTTTTGGGCTGGAGTCATAGGGAGAGAGCTGGTAGGCCCCTTTAGGGTCCCCGACGGTGTGAAAATTACCTCTGCAAAGTATGTAGAGTTTCTGACTGACCACTTTCTTCCGTGGTACAAAAAGAAGAACCGTGTCTTCCGTAGCAAAATTATCTTCATGCATGACAATGCACCATCTCATGCTGCAAAGAATACCTCTGTCATTGGCTGCTATGGGCATAAAAGGAGAGAAAATTATGGTGTGGCCCCCATCTTCCCCTGACCTCAACCCTGTTGAGAACCTTTGGAGCATCCTAAAGCAAACGATCTATGAGGGTGGGAGGCAGTTCACATCAAAAGAGCAGCTCTGGGAGGCTGTTCTGACATCCTGCAAAGATATTCAAGCAGAAACTCTCCAACAACTCACAAGTTCAATGGATGCAAGAATTGTGAAGGTGATATCAAAGAATGGGTCCTATATTAACATCTAACTTGGCCTGTTACATTTTTTTTATTTGAAATAGCTTTTGATTTTTGTAAATACGATCTCCTGATGCTGCAAATTCAACGAATTAGCATTTTAGTTATCTTTACAACCTTTAAATGTTTTGATCTCTGTTTTGCGTAATAATTTGGAAGAGTGCATTTTGAGTTTTTTATTAAAAAATGTTATCATTAGGAGATTTGTTCAATACAATTTTAATTATACTCTTAGGGTTGATGACTTGAACATTATACTGACTGTCATTTGCATCAGCTATTTAGGAAAATCTGAGAAAAATATCAATTGCATAATAATTTGGAATGCGGTGTATGTGTGTGTGTGTGTGTGTGTGTGTCTCAGCATGACCTGTCCGTTGAGATAGTCACGCAGGTGATGATTCTCGGTTCCGGGGAGATGAGTCTCGATGCCGTCTGAGTCCTTTGCCTCTGCCTCTTGCCCCTCCTCCTCGTCCTCCTTCAGACCTGCAGTCTCTCACCCAATGTCCAGTTTTAGCAAACATCGTTCCTGTCTCTCGATCTGTTCCCCTCCGTGCCCCCCTCCCCTCCCTCCTCCTCCTCTCCACCATCCACCCTGCTTTCTCAGTGTACCCTCTCGGTAAAACACATTGCAATCATTCCTCCAATCATCATCATCATCATCATCAAAACAAAGTAGTCACTTATCTTCTCCTTTCCCTTGTTTCTGTGTACGTGATGAAATAAGAGGATTGAATGTCTTACCACTACGGGTTTTACCCCCTTGTTCTGCATCCCATGGGTGCCCTGGTATTCGCGGAGCGGAGGCTTCTGGCGGTTCGGAGGAGGCCGGAACATGTGCCGGCCTGGGGTGGAGTGGAGGTGGCCGCAGATGAGGCTGATCCGGGTAGGGGGAGGGACAGGCGTCGGACCCAGAGGGACCTTTTCATCATCTCTCCGTTGTTCTCGGCGAGAATAAAGAACAGGACAAAGATTAGAATTTGTCTGTTTGTGCGTTTCTTTTTCTTTTCTCTCAGGCATACACTTTATCTCCTCTATACTCAGCTTCCGTGTTCCGGCCGCAACACGAATGGCTGTTACCCATCATAATGTATTTATATCTAGTTCACTTTATTCTATTTTATTCTATATAGGTTGTATATATATATTTTAGAATGAACAAATATAATTAAAAAAAAAACCTCATGTTTGTCTTACCTGAGTGATAGCGCTTTTCCCTTTTTTTGTTAACTCAGGCGGCCTGGTGGACCAAAGTAGTTTCCGTCATTCCAAAGACGTCCCTTTACTGTTCTCAGACCCAGTACTCCGAGGTGTTTGACCTCAGATTTTTAACTGACTTAGCAAGACTCCCTCCGAATCAAAACTTCCCGATAGGAGAATCCCTTCTCTCTTTTTTTTTTTTTTTTGTAACTGGTTGCCTGTCATCAACACAGTTCTCTGTGTCTTGCTAAATGAGTAGAAAACCTTTTAACCCGATTTGGTAAAACCATTTCTCGGCAAGTTGAGAATCCTGGATAGCTTCACGGTGCTTTTCGGGCCTTAGCCCCCGGACTTTAAACCTAGCAATCCTAGACAGCTTCACTGCGCTTTTCGGGCCTCCCACCCCCACAATGCTTTTTCGGACCTAAGCCCCCAGACTTTAAACCTAGCTGCTCTACTACTGGTTCCAAACACAGTCTTCGAGATCCTAGATCTCGGAAGTTTTACCAAATGGTGAAAACAACCCTCACTCAGGATTTTTTTTTTTATGTTGAGTAAAACCTTTTTTTCTGATTCAGTAAATACTCTAATTTCTTTTTGATGCTTCAGATTCCTCCTTCATTCAGACCCCGTCACTGCTCTCCTCTCCAGCCGGGCCCGTCTTGCAAGGTGTTCAGGTCCGGTGGTTGGAGAAGAGAAACAGATATTGGGCCCCATGTTGGGTGCCAAAATGTTAAAAGAATTTGCCTGTAAACGAATAAATTCACCCAAGGAGGAGATCGGAGACTGAAGTAAAGTCGACGTCTGACTTTAATCTTGATCAAGAGGAGCAGTTGCAATGCAACAACGTGTGAGGATGCTACAGAGAAAATGCTCAAACCAGTGTTGTGACTTGAGTCTTTTAAAGGCACAGGAGATAATGTGTCATTGACAGTTAGGGCCCTAGTTTCGTGGCGCAGTGCAGGGCGGCGCAGGGTGGCAGAGCCGGCGCAATGCAAGTTTCGATCCGCGCAGCCTGGCGCACGGTCAGTTTGGCAGTTTGGTGGATCGCCTGCGCCAAGATGGGTGTGGCGGCGCAGCGGGGGGAGGCGTCACAGATTCAGCTTGGCGTAACGGAAGTTTCGTGGCAAAAAGCCTCGCCGAGACTGCGCTGAAAGCTTGCCAGCTCCAACCTGGTCTACTCTCGGCACAAGGCGCAAGGCGTAAATGAAGTCCATTCATTCAAGGCGAATCACAGCTGGCGCAGTGGAAGTTTGGCTGAAGGCGCGCAGTACGCACACATCACTGAGACCTCACAGGCAGGTTTCCACAGTTCCAGGCACATTTAAATGCAATAAACAATCACAACAAACACTATTTAATGCAACTAATTGAATCAACACGTGAATTTATATCTATATAGATTGTCCCGTCACATCTGACGTCAGATCAAAGGCGGATAGCACGCGTAACGGAAAGTCAGCCTCTCGGACCAAAACATCTCCCTCTCTCTCTCCTGTTTTTTATAATATCGGCATTGTTATTATTATGATATGCGCGCACAGCGCGTGATGCGCATGGTGGGAGCGGCGGCGCTGCTTCTGTCATCGGGTTGTCAAGTGACAGAACTTGCACTGAACCTCCCCTAACGCATTAAAGGAGAGGAGCTCATTTGATTGGTGAAGATCTGAATCGGCTGTATTAATCCCAGTCCACGCCTCGTCTCCTCCTCGTCTCCCACTCACGCCTTCTTCTCCTCTCTCTTTCCCACTTCCGCTGGTGGGCGAGACGGGAGGTGTGCCTGCGCGAGCCTGCGCGGTGCACAAAACTTGCACTCTGGTGGTTAAAGTCCTGTGTTGTTGTGTGTATAATGCGTGTGTGTGTGTGTTCCCCACAGGGCTGGTTCAGTCCTGGTCAGGTGTTCGTCTTAGACGAGTACTGTGCTCGCTATGGCGTCCGAGGCTGCCATCGGCATCTATGTTACCTGAGCGATCTGCTGGAGAGGGCAGAGAATGGGGCCATGATCGACCCCACCCTGCTGCACTACAGCTTCGCCTTCTGTGCCTCCCACGTCCATGGAAACAGGTAGGACCCCAAGCACAGGCTTTTCCCGCATCCTTCACTTACACACAGGTACAAACTATAATGATTGAAGCTCAATTTATGTTCCTGTCAAAACTGAAGTTGGAGCAGCAATATGATGACAGGCACATATAGATGCAACATGTGGCCCCTCTGTTTTATGATTTTGAATTGTTTTCATTTTGCATGCTGTTTGCACGCTCACGTTTCCTCTTTATTTTGTCTATTTTTTCCTATACCTTCTCACCTTGTTCATGTTCACAAATGAACCTTCCCTCCACTGTTTCCCACAATCCTTCACTTTCACACACCCACACCTAGTCAGCGTGTGTCTGAGTTGTTAAACTGGCCAGTAACTGAGGCCGAGCTCGAACGAGCCCTGTCCCTGTCTGTCCCTGAGCTCCCTGTCCAAACTGCTAGGAGAGAACTCAGAATCATTGAGTTCATGAAGAAAAAGGACTTCAGGTCCCAAATGTTTTCAGGAACTAGAAGGTAAGTTATTTCCTCTCAAGGAGGAAATATAAACATACAGTATATACGCATGTTCAGAGTTCAATAATAAAAGCACAGCAGCAGTCGGAGACAGACGAGTTGGTGTCATTTGGCCTGCAGCACCAGAAACAATGATCCAGCTTCCAGGTGGTTGTCATCATCTCTGAAAAATAAACATACTTCAATGTTCAGTTTCAAATATTTACATATAAACATACATATATTTACATTTCAATACTATGTTGAAAGTATACTATCATCATACATTTAAGTATTATCTCATAATAGCACTTTTCACACAATTAAATTGTACCATACTAGAGTTTCTATGTATATTATAGGAAAATGAGACTTCAATATATTTTTGTATATTTGTAAAATATATAGTCAAAATTATTATTGTAACATTGCAGTCGAAGCATATTTAAGTATTATTATAATATAATAATAATGTAATAATAATTTTATTATTACAATTATTATTATTATTTAAATTAATTAATTGGAATAGGACAGAATTATATTTGAGCATACTATTACTTAAACAAGAATATTTGAATGATAAATTGTTTATATATTATTAGTAAGATATTCAATACATTTTTAATTTAGACTCAAGATACAAACAACGCAAACTTTAACTTCATTAATCAAGCATTTATATGAGTACATACTGTATATTGCCATGTACTTAAGTGTACTAAGTATACCTAAAGCTGTTCCATTGTAGCACATACAAACACACTAAATATACTTCAAATTCTGCTTTTCTACTATTTAAGTTCAACTAAAATACACAGAATAAGTTGTTCCAGCTCTGAATTATACTGATGATTAGTGTTTCCACAAGTAAACTAGAAAGAAACGAAACAGGCTTTTTCAATGTTTCATAAATGTAATTTATCTAGTATATTTATTTTTCATCAGCGGTGAACAGGTTGAGGTGCTCTGTTCTTATATTTGACTGTTTATTTATCTGCTGTATGAAACAAGATTAATTTCCATCAGATGATAAATATACCCATTATATGATATTTCTGGTTTGTGTTATAAAACTACAGTGTTTGAGATCTCTCACTTGTAACTGTAGAAACAGTGGTGTATGGTCACACGTTGTCTGAGACTAACTGATTCCAGTCCAGGATGAAACGGTTTATATTAGACTGCAGCCTGTTCTCTAAGTTGGAGTATTTACCGCTCGTCTAATCTGCTGTGATGTGCTCGGACATCAAATCTGTCAACGTCACAGTCGGCCGTCTGCCAATGATGCGTAACAAAGATAGACGAGGGCCACTCCGGCGCTGAGGGCAAAGGTCAGGGAGGCTGTCTGTCTGCAGCCATCAAAAAGTTGTTTCCTGCTGCCAGAGGACCGAGTTCAGCACACTTTAATATTAAGGATAAAAATAAACTTACACATGACAAATTCACATCCAAATGCAGATGTTTCTTCTCATAAATCCCGGAATAATGAGTCCTGTTTACCCACAAATCCACACACATCAACCAGAGACCTGCTTCTTGGTCCAGCCAGCGTGCCTGGAGGTCCGGGGATGACAGGTTGACAGGTTGTCATGTGTGACGGGCGAATGTCTCCACTACCAACATTGCTGCGTGTGCCCCAGTGCACACACCTCACACACACACACACACACACACACACACACACCACCACACACTCACCACCCCCACCCTGCCTCCTAATAGCCTGCTGGCCTGGAGGTGTTGTTTCACCGACTTGGACTTGGTCGCCTGGTCGCGTGCTAAAGTGTCAGGATTTGACTTCTGTCCAGCTAAATGTCGTCTCCTTTTACATCCACTGTTTGTTAGGAAATAACCAAATGAAAAATTGGCTGCTCTTTATTTCATATAATATAACGATGAATTATTTCAATGTTGATGGATGTAGATTTATAATGGGGCTCTAGCTCGTACAGCTACACTTCAATGAGTCAGTGATTTTAAATTTGAATTGACTTAAGTGAAAGTTCTAATGAACTTTATGTCCAACCTTTACATTTTACTCATAGTTTCAGACGTACAGGTTGGTGTCAATATGTTCAGGTGCAGTGGTTGTGAAATGTATCATGCAAAATAAATTCATGATAGTATTCATGAAGTAACGACGATGTAAGTCAAATAATCACAAAGTCATTTTAAAGTCCATTTTTAATGTTAAATAAGTAAGCAAGTAGTACATAGGTAATATCAGAAATCAAATGTCCATCACAGGATTGACATATTCAGAGACAGACAGCAGTTATTCACCTTTGTGATACTGAAAACATTTGGCTTTTTGACATTTTTGCCTTAAAAAGAAGTGAATTGTAAAAATAGTTGTTTCGTTTTCTGATAGTGGCTAAATGATTAACTAATTTCAGCCTTAAATTAGTTGATTCTGGAAATGAATCCATACAAATGAAGAATACATTTAGAAAATTACCAATTGAAGAGTTGTTTCCAGCTGCGGGCTGGGAGTTTGGGGAATTTGGGGAGTTTGGGGAGTTTTGCTTGAGTTGAACTAGCAGGACTTTCCTAAAGCAAACGTGTTACATGGTCATCTACATTAAGTACTTGATGTGGTGGCTGCTGGCTTGCCATCTGTCTGTCACTGGAGCTGTGAGGTCATGAGGTCAAGAAAACATGAGGAGGCTGCCAAGAAATAAAAGAGAGAGGGGGATCCCTGCAGGACTCAATTAGTGTGAAATCTCCCTCTCTCCTTTCCTGTCACCCTGTGAAAGGTGAACCGGCGTTTTACTGGAAATTTGTATTTTTATAATAATATAATAATAAGTCTCCCATCTTTGTGCCAGGTGTGTGTATGCTGATGTATTTCTAATGCGTATGATCATCGGCCACTAAAGAAAGAGTATAGAAAAGGATGTAAAATAATATGTTTATTATTATACAAAAAATAGAATTAAAGAGGAGTTTGTTCTGACTTCAGGCTAAATTCAGTATTTTATTGGCCTGCTGTCATTTTTCAAATGTTCAAATATGCCCCTCTTGTTAGCAGGTAAACAGAAATCATTGGCTATCATTTGACAATGATTTACATCTTTACTGGTTTAAAATGAGCTTGTAAACTGGCCGCCTGTGAAAGTCATCTCTTAACTCCAGCTAGGGCTCAGCGATTTGGCCTAAAAATAAACATTTTTTTTTTCAAACTAATGGACAATTTTCAATTTAAACCTATTTTTTTTTTTGTTTTTCTCAAAACAAACTAAAAAGACTAAGGCAAAATTGAAATACATAATTTCTTTATTATCACAATGAAAATAAATTTAGTAATTAGTTTTGTCCAGGCCTATGTCAACAAATCAGTTGTTCAAGAATAAAAATAAATAAATAAAAAACAGCAGCACTTTTTTTAAATCAAATGGAAAAAAATGTCTCTTGAAGGCCATCCCTGAAAAAACGTGCAAAATTAAATACAATAAATAACATGTAGCCCGGGTGAAGAAAGCAGGGATTCAAAAAAATGAGTTCCTAAATAAGTGTAAGTAATTTTATTAATTCATTACAAGTAATAAATCCTTAAGATAGCTAAACTAAAAGTAATTTGGTTTAATAAAGAGTAAAAATGGTTAACTCAGACAAATGAATCATAAATGAATAAACTATTGTAAATGTTTGTAACAGTAAGGTAAACTGTGGAAAAATAGAGACCGTGCCTTCATTTTTGTTTGTGTATATTGATTCACTGCATGTATCTGTCAGTGTCGCCTGTTGTGATTGGAAGCAGGTAAGGAAGAGCCCGGGAGGGGTGGGGCTTAAGGAGGAGGGGCGGGAAGACGTGAGAGGGAAGAGAGAGGAGAGATAGGATAGCGCCAAGGAGCAGTAAATCGAGATCACAAACTTTTGGAAGTATTCTCATTAATTGGTAAAAGCACGTTTGAGTTAATGGACATTTTTATGGTCCGTCTGTCGGGGCGCCTTGAATGTGATCGTATGTGACTCGCGTTCTGGAAAGTGAGAGAGTCGGCTACTATGGAGTCCCTTAAAGCAAAACAAATCTGCGGAGTCTAGAACCTTTTTTAAATCGTGATTTTGCGGTTCAGCCATTTCCCAAACCATAGGAAAGTAAAAATGCAAATGAATCAATTAAATGGAAAAATCGCCTAGTCCTACTCTCAGCCCTCCAAAGCCACTTCTGCTGTCAGACAGAGAGCTGATGGTGGTGTTAACAGCGCCTTCATGCAGTCAGGTCCTCCTTAGCTTCATGGTGATCAGTAGGGTCCTACAGGTGGCCGAGACACACTGACACTCACACAAAGCCATGAAAAGTGAGGAGGATCGCTGATGCTCAGCAAATTGGTACTTCTTTGAATCTGACAAGGACTCGTGGAGTAGTGCAGCATATAAAACACACACACACACACACAGTTTCTCTCTGTCGGCTGAAATGACATGTCAAAGAGGGTAGGGGAGGATGGGGGGAGTCGAGAGGGAGAGTGTCATGTCTCCTGCTTCTCATCATGCTGTCATGGCCACCAGTCCAACGCCTCTTCTGTCACTTGCACTCTGCTCATGCTCCACCCAGACCCAACGATGTCACAAAGGATAAACACATCGCGCGCACACACACACACACACACAGACACACACATGCATTGAAATAAGAAGATGAATATGATATAACAGCTGAGCAAAGCCCTGAAATTTACATGAAATTCAGCAAGCTTGGCATTAAATTTATCATTAATCCAGTGTTCTGTGGAACTTGTCTGAACTGTCAATGTCATACATTAGGTCCAATTTCTTGATCCAACCCCAAGTTCAGGAAAAGTGTTCATACCACCAGATCTTCAGGTGAACCACCCACTTACTGAGATAAGGAGCTAAATACTGCAGAGCTGGACGTGAACCGACCCTGACCCCATGGTGCTGAGACCTGGCTCTGGAGCTTGTTTATTTCTTGCATTCCAGCCAGGTGGTTCTTAGAGTGAAGCCAAGTCTGAGTCTTGGGCATGTATTTTCTCTGCTGGCCACCAGGGGGTGACTCCTCCCTGGTTGTATAGAAGTCTATGAGAAAATGGTCCTACTTCTCTCTTGATGTATTATCTCAGTAAACATTGTAAACATGAGTTTATGGTCTCAATCACTAGTTTCAAGTCTTCTTCAATCCAGCATGATGTTCATTTAGTACATTATGGTCCATTTAGAGTCGAGCAGACCAGAAAGCAGGGGATGGGGAAAACCAAGATAGTGAAGACCACAACTCCAAACACAAGGCTTCAAGAGAACCAATGGGTGATGTCATGGTGACCCCGCCCAGTTCTTATAGACAGTCTGTAGTCCCACAATGGTCTGTTGTTTTCCCAAAACCTGGAGAGATTCAGAGAGGCATACATAATGTGTATATAGATGATTGACTTCCATAAATATACACAAAGTTCATCATACGTGAGAGACGTGTCTCTCATGTCCATTGCTGCTCCTTGACCCCCCAGACTGCCTGGAGACTCTGGAACTGTATGTCCTGTATCTGCTGTCTCTTTCAGGCCGGATGGTATCGGCACAGTGACTGTGGAAGAGAAGGACCACTTTGAGGAGATCAAGGAGAGGCTCCGGGTGCTTCTGGAGAACCAGATTACACACTTCAGGTAGGAACCATGTGCAACCACAATGTGCCGGTCTCATGCCGAACTGGACTGTTGAGGGTTCACATGACAAACCAGCGTGTGGCTTCCACAGGTACTGCTTTCCATTTGGACGTCCAGAGGGGGCGCTGAAAGCCACTCTGTCCTTGCTTGAAAGGGTGAGTTACTACTGGACAGCATTTCATTTACTATCTTTTTCTTATATGTAGCAGGTAGTCATGGGGCGATATAGAATTGTTGATCGCAAAATAATACATCAATATTGTCCAGAGTGACTTGAAAAAGCTGTCTGGATTGCTTTCATGGTGGAGAAGTCTGATTTCAAATACAGGATACAAAACTTATTTTTTTCAATTGATTTAATCTTTATTTATACAGGGAAACCTAATGATTCATGATCATCGTATTTATGATTATTTGATATTCTTTTACTAAAAAAGATGGGTCTTATCTGTTTTACAATAAAAATATTTGTTTCTCAACACAATGTAAAGTGATACCAGAATGTTGTAGTGACAGTCTAAGAGTGTTAAGTATAGCTTGATGATGATCAGGATAATTATGGGTTAGTGTTGGATGCAAATGAGTTTTTCAGTAAAAATATCTCATTTGTCTTGTGATGCGAGGCTTCGCTGTACTCTGAAAATGAAAACCATTGTTGTTCCTTTGCTTTCTAGGTTCTGATGAAAGATATCGTTACGCCGGTTCCACAAGAGGAGGTCAAGGCTGTGATCCGGAAGTGTCTGGAGCAGGCGGCGGTGGTCAACTACCAGCGGCTGTCAGAGTATGCCAATCTGGAAGGTGAGTCACTGCTCCCCGCTGTTTGTGCTGCTGCAGTTACATCACAGCACGGCTGCTCTCTTTATACCGCTAATGTAGCAACTCTTCACCTGCCGAGTCACTTCTAGTCACTGGGAGAGTTTGCTGTCACAACAACTTCGATGGGTGTTGAGTTCCCGGACGTGTTCTGTTACGTGGCTGTTCAACACGTCTCACAGCATTCACCAAATCATTAGATGTCACTGTTTAATTCATTCATTCAACATTGATGCATCATTGATGATTGGCCAAATACCAAACAACTAAACTGCATTGTTTTCCAGAGCAAACGTTCTCAGTTTTTTGAAAAATGTCAAATACCAGCCACGGCAAAACCAGGAACAAGTCGGCCTCGGGGCATTTTGAGTTATTCACAGATTCTGAAAGTGTAGTTTCTAAGCTTTCCAATGATGTCCAACACATGGAGATACGATAATATTTGACGAAGTTGTGGCCATTTGAGTGTATTATTCTCTGAAAACCATAGAGAAAAACCAGAAAACTGGCCTTAAAGATTTGCAAATCTCACCTCACCTCACCTGGCCAGAAAGGAAACACAATGGTGCTCATTTGCATCTCATTCAGATAAGCCCTCCCCCCTACAGATGTCACTCAGTGATATCTGGTATCTGTTAGCCTGCAGGCACCGTCTAAGTAGCTAGTGCTAATGATTTATCATCATCATTTAATGATCTAATGACACAGACACGGCCGATTTTTTTCCGAAACTACAAATACAAAATGTATACTTTTATGGCAACCAATACTGTTACCTGAAACATGGAGTGGCTTCTTCGTGATCTCAACTTGCATATTCTGCAAAAAAACGAAAATCACTCATTTTGAAAAAAAAAAAAAAAAAAGCTTATTTCGTAGTTTAGGAGAATTCGTCCCACCCGACTTGTTTCTGGTTTTGCCGTGGCGGGTCACATATTCACACAGCTTTTGGAAAAGCACATGGGATTGCAATTTTGGACATTTAGGTCTGGTCTGGTTTTCTGCCTTCTATAAGCTACAACTAATGTATAGTTGCTAGAGATGTGCATTTCTATGCGGAGCCTTGGAGTGAAGCGGCTATGCAGTACTGCAGTATATTTGATTACGTTTCTACATTTCAAAACAAAACCTAACTTCTACATTTTCTTTTTACAGAAGGCGCCTCTCTTTCAGTCTTGTTTAATAAGAAACAGCGGTTTCAGCACAATGGTCATGATTTTGCCTTCAGCTGGTTATAGTTGCTACAGGAAGTAAAAATGCATTCAATTCAGTGTGTATGCTGACTTGGTCCACCGTGCCTCAGCTTCTCTTTCAGCCGAGTGCTAAACTGCTTCCGTGTCCTGCTTTCCTGGTACAGTAGCTGAAGTGATGCTCCTTCTTCTTACTCCTCCTCTTACTCTGATGAGTTCCATTCGCACTCCTCTCTTTTCCTTGTCTATTGGCTTCTCATTAGCTACTGGCTGAAAACAGGAAGGCCAATAAACAAGACATGAAGGGACAGTTGTTTTCTGTTGCATAGTCCAGGTTTTCTTTAGTAGGCATCATAAATATTTTGCAGACCTCTGAAACACTTCCAAACATATCTGGTACCTTTACACAGATTGTTTGGGTTTTTGTTTGTCCAAAATGTGATCATTCTTGGACTTTATGTATGACTGACTCTGAACTTCTCCAGGAACACTCAAGTTTGTGGAATATGCTTATTTGCTGTCTTATTCCACACACCAAATGTAAAGCGGAATTTTCCCTAGCTTCAGAATAATTTGTGTTAATTCACAAGACTATTGTTTATCCACATGACTCACAATACCAGAGAGGAGGAGGCGTTCCCTCCACAAAGACACTTACAGTGTTTCCTCCATGACAGCTACTATTGCTGCTATGTATATGTTGAAGTCCCAGATCCACCTGAATCCAAACACCGTCTTGTCTGGGTTCATGACATCATCCAGAGGTGCTCGGTGGATTTCACCAAGCTGGATTCACTGGATCTAGCAAGACCCACGTGGGCAGGTTTACCACAGCTGGAGAAACCAGAATAAACAATTTAGCTGTTATTTAAGATCAATAACCAGATGAAAAGGATGCTGAAATAACTCCATAATGATGGTGACCAGTAAAAAGTGTGAAGTCATGCTTTGTTAGGTCTGTCTGCAAGACCACAAGCTAACTACTTTTAAAATGCTTGTTTTCTGAATGGAGTCTGGATTGATGGGTGCTAGGCTAAGCTAACATTATAGCTGCTCCATCAACACTCCAAAAAGGTCATCTAGACATAAATACGTCAGCGACCTTGTTGTTTAGACCACAGACAGTCTCTGGTTTCTCCACATAGACTGGTCTGGTCTCTGTATCACGCCCAGGACTCAGGGAAAGGACTTGGATGCAGAGATTACAAAGGACTTTATTCAGGCCGCAAGGAGATCAAAACAGAAGGGCGCCTCAAAAGGAGGGATGGCTATGAAAACTTACAACAGAAAATCCTACGGCCTAAGGGGAAAAAAACAAAAAAAAACAGTTCTAAACAGAAAACGCCTCCAGGGAGGGAAAATACTATGATTAGGTGCAATAACTAAACCCTACTGTCTATAAGGGGGAAAACAAAAACAGTTCTCAACAGAAAATGCCTCCGGGGAGGGAAAAACCTACGATTAGGTACGATAACAAAAACCCTACTGTCTAAAAAGGGGGAAAAAAACAGTTTCAACAGAAAACGCCTCCGGGGAGGGAAAAGACTGCAACGAGATATAAGGACAACTAACTTAAACAGGCTATGAAAGAACAAAGGCAAAAGGCCAACAAAAAACCCTCTAATGAGGCAGACGACTGTGGATTACACAGACTTTGACTAGACTTGACGGCTGGTGACTCTCGACACAAGACAAGACACACAGGACAAAGGGAGACGCAGACGCAGATTTAACACAAGAGGGTAATGGGCGACAGGTGGAGACAATTAGGAATCAGGGATGATATCAGACTGGGGCACATGAGGAAGGGCAAGTGACCTGAAACGAGAGGAGTTACTTTCCAAAATAAAACAGGAAATGACAAGACATTGGCATGGAGACAGGACAAAATAACTCATACCGGTAATGACATACCGTTATGACATTACCCCCCCCATGGCCGGATACCAGACGGCCCTGGAAGATCTGGGTGTTCTCTGTAGAAGTCCTTGATGAGGTCAGGGTCCACGATAAAACTGGCCAGAACCCACTGGCGCTCCCCCGGTCCATACCCCACCCAGTCCATGAGGAACTGCCTGCCCCGTCCCCGATTGCGCACTGCCAACAGTTTCTTCACAGTATAGACAGGGCCCCCTTCGACCATACGGGGGAGGCGGGGGCGGCGTGGGCGCCGGCACCATAGAACTGTCTTTGACCAGCTTGATCTTGCTGACGTGGAAGGTGGGATGTACTCTGTGGGCTTGGGGCAGACGGAGACGCACAGCCGCTGGATTCACAATCTTGGTGATGGGGAATGGACCGACGAAGTGTGCAGCCAGTTTACGCGACTCCACCTGGAGAGGCAGTTCCTTGGCAGCGAGCCACACTCGCTGGCCCGGCTGATAAGCAGGAGCCGGTCTCCTCCTGTGGTTTGCGGCTCTCTTAACCCTGTCCCCTTGTCAGATCAGTGTCTGGTGTGCTGCAGCTCAGATGCGGCGGCAGTGACGGACTAGGGCATGGGCGGAGGGGACAGACACCTCGGGTTAGGACTCAGAGAAGACCGGGGGTTGGTAGCCAAAAACACAGTTAAAGGGAGACCAGTGGCAGAGGTGGGGACAATCAGGAATCAGGGATGACATCAGACTCGGGCACATGAGGAAGGGCAAGTGACCTGAAACGAGAGGAGAGTTACTTTCCAAAATAAAACAGGAAATGACAAGACAGATATGGAGACAGGACAAAATAACTCCACTTGACATACCGGTGTGACACTCTGGACTAATGTGAGCTACTATCGTAGACCTCTGGGGGACCACAGACACAGGAAACAACATTTGGTCCCTCCATTTTGGATTCAAGAGGACATCCTCAACACTGAGAGACTTTAAAGACGCAACATTACATGAAATTTGGCAAATTTTGTGTATTTGCCTCATTTCACTTGCTATTTGTGCATCCCCCTCCACCACTCCACTCCCCTATCAATAGTGGTAACAGGAAAGCCTCAGGAGAAGAAAACTTGATGTTAGTCTGATTACTTTATATGGACGTGGCCCGCAACAGTGTTCACAATGTCTATTTACCCATTCAGACACATTCAGACACTGATGGCTCACTCTTTAGGGACAATTTGGGGTTCAGTATCTTGCCCAAGGTACTTTGGCATCTGGAGGAGCTGGGAATCAAACCACCGACCTTCAGATTGGAGGTTAGTTTAACTCTGAGACATAAAATCTGGTAGAAGAAATACGAGATGCAAATAAGTACATTTCTCAAAATATTGTTGTTTCTTTAATGCTGAACTACTTACAATGGTCAATTAAAGACGATGTCTGTAAAGAAAACATGTTCTCCCTGAAGATACTAAGGAAGAGGAACCTTAGTTTCTCAGTTGTGATTGTTGAGTCTCCCTGAACCCCTTTTCCTTCATTGCTCCCTGACCTATATAAACAAACCTCTGATTCAGATTTGATCTCTGCTTGGCAGAACGAATGGTTAATCCAAAGTAGACAGCCCCATGACCTTTGAACCCCAGACACATGCATGGATACAGTCCACCTATATCTCACAGTGATGGGAGCGAAGACATCATACTCATTCTGTCAACTTTCCAAACCTCAGACCAGCCTGGAAACAGGAAGCAAAGGTGCTTTATGTAGCATTAGATATATTCATTCATTGCTTTTACTAATGGTTATAAATATCAAGTAAATACTTAAAAATGAATATATAGTGTAAAGATGTATGAAAACATTTATACAGATGTTTATATATAGAACTATATATGTATTTCTACATATGAATGTATTATGAATAATAAGTAAATAATTAGCAACATTTCTACATGGCCTTTCATATCCTGCTGGGTTATTCACAGCTTAAAGGGAGTATTTTTACCATTTCATAGCTTTATTATTTTTCTTATTCAAAATGCAAATTAGATTTTGTTTATTTTTATGTTTTGATATGTTTCAAATGTGCTACCGCACTGTAGATAAAAATACTACCTGCCAGTATTCACAAATCAAAGAAAGAAAGTTGTTAGGATGTGAAGAAATTAAAGGGAAACCCGAAACCAACCTCGCATCGCATGAATCATCCATTTTTTGAGGGACTAGTTTCTCAGCAGCAGCGGAATTTTACTTTGCTCCGTCAGACTCAAAACTCTAAGACATGCTGCTCGGAATCCAGCCGGTAAAGACACACCTGAACACCGCCGATTTGTCGACCCTTAAGCCCCCAAGGCTGTCTCAAAAGCCCTCAGAGCTCACTCAACACCGGGCAGCACACGGCCCCGCGAACCCAAAATTACGCACCGCAAACCTGAACCTCTACTCCGTCCGGAGAACCGTTAACCCTCGGAGGCGTTGCGGGGAATCCCTCCGGTAAATACACACCTGAACACTGCCGAATTGTCAGCCCTTATGCCCCCAAGGCTGTCTGAAAAGCGCTTGGACCTCACACAGCACACGGCCACGTGAATCCGCACATGCGGACTCTCCGTCTGATTCAAAACTCTAAGACGCGCCGCCCGAAATACTGCCCGTAAATAGGCAATCGAACCGGGCCGAATTGTCGGGCCCCATGCCCTCAGACCTGGGTGAAAAGCGCTTGGACTTCACACAAACACCGGGCAGCCCACGGCCCAGCCAACCCACAATTGCGCACCACGAACCCGAACCTCTGCTCCGCCCGGAGAACCGTAAACCCTCGGACGCGTTGCGGGGGATTCCCTCCTGGCACCACCAGTCTCCGTTTGTTCGGTCCCGGTTCTCAGCTCCAGTGGAGGCTATCTCGGTCTCCACAGATGCTCGTTCACGTTCTGCCCTTTGAGCCTCCCTCTCGCACAATTCTTCCTCTGTATATTCAGGCTCGTACAGGTACGGTTGGGTTTGAGTGGAAAAAAAACTCTTCAAAAGTTTCAGTATATTCTCCAAAAGTGTCCATTTCTGTGAGATTGAAGAAACTAGCACTGCAGGCAACTCTGCATCTGTAGCAATGACAGCAGGTGAACAAACTATTATAGAACCGGTAACTTATAAGTGCTAGGTGATATCAGTCTGCCGCTGCCATGGCCTACTAGGAAGTATGACACGCTGCTGCTGCTGCTGAGACATAAATCCTTAAAAATGCAAGGTTGGTTTTATTTCAAACATAGTCTGCCGTTACAATTGATTTGCCTCGGGTGCACTGTGGAGTCGGTATGAGTGGTTTTAATGCCATGCTAACTAGAACTATTGACTTGCGCTAGCCATAGCACAAGCGAACTCTGCAACTAGAAGAACTGAATGAAATGTCTTGAAAACGTCTCCAGACGTCTCGAACACACCGGCTGAGTTGGAAAATAGGTCTTATGTCCAAAATTCTGAACTATCCCTTTAAAATGTACAATCAGAATGACATGTCTGTAAACAGTATTTCTAATAAGTTCTATTGTTTGCTGGCATATTGTTTTGTTGGGAGTAATTTTCCTTCTAGTTTGCTTATAATAATCTTAAAATGATACATATTGCACCTTTGACATTTTAAGATTTTTAATTCACTGAATACTTATTTGCTTCAATGGCATGAAATGTGTGAAACTGTAAGATATTAAGTAGCGATAAAGATGCAGAAGTATGGACCCTGAACGTCTCGTTTGGGTGGACCCTGTGCCCCTCTGACTGGCCTCTTGCATGCCTCGGTATCCTCCCTCTTTCTCTGTAGGGAAAAAGAGAGAGATGTATGAGCACCCTGTCTTCTGCTTGGCCTCTCAAGTGATGGATTTAACCATTCGTGAGTACCTTCCTCATCCCCCAGCCCACCTCTGCACCCTTTATGTTTCTCTACAACCAGTATGCACGCCAACCACATGAAGCGACTCGTCTCTGTGCTACCTGACTTCCTTTGGATTGTTTGTATCTGTCGAGTCTAGTTCCAGTTGATTTCTTTCAAGCTCGATTCTCTCTGTGAGCTTTTTTTCTGTCCTGCCCAGAACCGCCTGTTCTTTGTCTGTCTGCGACTTGAATGCATTTTTACTTTGCTTGTGTGTAAATCTTTAAATGTTTAAGATAGTGGTACATTTAAACCAGACCCCATACCCTGCACCTCTGTAAAGGGGATCCTAATGAGTTAAACATCTTTGGATCCAGGTTAAATGACATTCCTGTTATGGACTCTTTGAATGGAATCACCATGAAAGACTGATATAATGCAACACTTCTAACTTTTTATGCTTTTTCACGTTTTGAATCTTAGGTCAAAATGTAGCAGCATTGTGTGTCGTGACCTTTGTTTCTTGCTTCTTCCGAAGTCACACAAACCATCCTTAAAGTCGAGCTGAATTGGTGTAAAGCGCGACATAAGGTTGGGAGGAAGTCGATCAGCTCACAACCTTTTACGGCTCTGGGTGGATGGATGGATGGATGGATGGAATGATAGATAAATGGATGGATGGATGGATGGATGGATTTGATTTAACAATGTGAAGAAATCAATTTTGTGTTGTTTATAGCATATATTGTTAAATAGTTGAACATGATGAATGTGGTGTGATCTACAATGCTTAAAAAGGTGTTTTTCATATCAGCTTGACTTTAAAGGTGAAACATTTGGCTCAGAGGTTGCAGATACATGCTGAGTAGTTAATCTAACCTTTATCTTCATTTCTGCCCCATTGCCTTCCATTATCAGTTTATCCTACCTGTATTACATCATCTCTTCTCTCTCACCTTCTACCACCTCTCTCTATCTTCTCTCCATCCTTGCAACCTGTGTTTTTATTTTAACAAATTGACTGTTACTTAGTGGACAAAAAAAGTGAAGGATCCAGGTGACGTTTTTAACCTTTGCAGTTTGATCTCCCTGAACACATCCCACTAAACACGGGTCCCCACCTTCCTGATATGTGTATGACATGTTTCAGGAATGTTATGACCCCTCCCCCCGCCCCATGTGGTGTTTCTCACTGCTCTGAATGGTCAGAATGGCAACGCAACTTTTGAGATTGATATACTTCTTGCAGACATCAAAAGAAATAAGACCTTTCAAAGATTCAATTCAAAGATTTGTGGAAATAAACAAGAATTGGAGTTTTGTTGAACTGCTATTTCATAATAATTCAGTCCCTCCAGACTTACCAGGCTTTTTTTTGGGTGGGGGGGGAGAACTGCAATGCATGTTGCTATGTTTTACGTGTTGTTTTGCAATGAAATTGTGAAAATTGCAAAAATACTTTCACCAAGATATTAGGCAGCTTGTTCCAGTGAGAATAAAACTCCTGTTCGGAGTATTCTAATATTGCTTAAAGGAGAAATCCGGTCATTTTTGACCCCATTTTCGTTATCCCCAGGGTCATCCCGACTTATTAGAAGCAAAAAACCCAACAAAAATTGACGTTGCTAGCCCGAGATCTGTACCTGCATGGCAGCCTTCCAGACTCGCTCCAATGCTAAACCATTGGGGCAACTTTTATCTGCTTTCCTGGGCCTCAGAAAATAATTCCAAGACCTATGCAACACAAGTTGGGTCCGTATGAGACACGACGGCACTCGTTTAGCTCAAATAGTGTGGCAAAATGACATAAATATGTGTGTTTTTGCATGGAGTTACTCACCTCAAATCACCCTGTAGACATTAGCAGTAGATAGGTGAGCGCCTGTCGTCCCTCCCAGTCACCGCAGAAACGAAAAACGTTTTCCTCGTAGTTTTGATTTTGTATCCATAAAGAAACGACAGAGCAGTGCAGTCGTCATGTCCATAATAAATCCATGAAGCCGTTATGTCCATATGTATGACTATGTTGCAACATAGCAACGATAGCTTCAGCTAGTAACGTGCCTGGTGCGCGCTCGTCCATCCCAGTCACCGCAGAAACGAAAACCTTTTCCTCGTAGATTTTGTATCCATAAAGGAACGATTGAGCAATGCAGTCGTCATGTCCTTAATAAATCCATGAAGCTGTTATATCCATATGTATGACTATTTTACAACATAGCAACGACTGCTTACAGCTTAACAGTAGCCGGGAGCCAAAACAATGCAAGTCTCGCGCACGTTCCCGTCTGCCGTCCTCACTCTGGAGCTGTTTTCAAGCCAGTACAGTGACAAATCTTGGACAGTCGCGCGAGGGTCACTTTGTTCTCACTCTGTTGATGAGAGACTGCAGTCTGCACACGCGACACGCGACTCGCGACTCCCACTGTCAACACAACTAGCCTACTGAGACTGCGCGAGATTTGTTGTCGCTGGTTCAACTGTCACAAAGGCTAAGCAATCTTACTATGTAGGCTAGCGCTAGTTACACTGTCATATGGACATGACGGCACTGCTCGATGGAAAGAAGTGTGTCACTGTATTGGCTTGAAAACAGCTCCAGAGTGAGGACGTCGGGAGACGGGAACTTGCACGAGACTTTTGGCTCCCAGCTACTGTTAAGTTGTAAGCAGTCGTTGCTATGTTGCAACATAGTCATACATATGGACATAACAGCTTCATGGATTTATTACGGACATGGCGACTGCACTGCTCGATCGTTTCTTTATGGATACAAAATCAAAACTACGAGGAAAACGTTTTCGTTTCTGCGGTGAGTGGGATGGACGAGCGCCCGGCACGTTACTAGCTGAAGCTATCATTGCTATGTTGTAACATAGTCATACGAACATAACAGCTTCATGGATTTATTACGGATATGACGACTGCACTGCTCGATTCGTTTCTTTATGGAAACAAAATCAAAACTATGAGGAAAACCGTTGTTTCTGCGGTGACTGGGAGGGACGACAGGCGCTCGGCTATCTACTGCTAATGTCTACAGGGTGATTTGAGGTGAGTAACTCCATACAAAAACACACATATTCATGTCGTTTTGCTACACTATTTGAGCTAAACGAGCGCCGTCGTGTCTCGTACGGACCCAACCTGTGTTGCATAGGTCTTGGAATTGGCTTCTGAGGCCCAGGAAAGCAGACAAAAGTTGCCCCAATGGGTTAGCATTGGAGCAGGTCTGGAAGGCTGCCAGGCAGGTACAGATCTCGGGCTAGGCAACGTCAATTTTTGTCTGTTTTTTTGCTTCTAATAAGTCGGGATGACCCTGGGGACAATGAAAATGGGGTCAAAAATGACCGGATTTCTCCTTTAACAGCAAAAAAAAAAAACTGCTTTATTAGTAAATTAAGAAGTTTTTTTCCCTCTATCTCACTGTGATGTCTTCATCATCACACTGGAGATTTTCAGAAACATTTCACAAAGTTTCAACTGTTTTTCGAGAAATTTCATTCCAAAACGGTTCTATTTCATCCCTCCTGGCCACCAGAGGGCGGTGCTGAAAACATTTGATATTCCTTTCTCGCATATTGTACAGGTCGAGAAAGTATACCAACCATACCGAGTCTCACGTGACCCGGGAAAGTTGTGGAATATTCTGGTGTCACCTGCTGCATAATTCCTTTTTCATCTTCTTGAGATCAGCGAGGTCAAAATAATAAAAAACAAACAAACAAAAAAAAAACTTCAATATCACCTCGTCGCTAGGTAGGAATCCCATCCATTAGAGGCTGCTATAGAGGCTGTAATAGACTGATTACCTGTCTGTCTCTACATGTCAGCCCTGTGATAGACTGGTTACCTGTCTGTCTCTACATGTCAGCCCTGTGATAGACTGGTTACTAGTCTGTCTCTACATGTCAGCCCTGTGATAGACTGGTTACCTGTCTGTCTCTACATGTCGGCCCTGTGATAGACTGGTTACCTGTCTGTCTCTACATGTCAGCCCTGTGATAGACTGGTTACTAGTCTGTCTCTACATGTCAGCCCTGTGATAGACTGGTTACCTGTCTGTCTCTACATGTCAGCCCTGTGATAGACTGGTTACCAGTCTGTCTCTACATGTCAGCCCTGTGACAGACTGGTTACCTGTCTGTCTCTAAATGTCAGCCCTGTGATAGACTGGTTACCTGTCTGTCTCTACATGTCAGCTCAGTGATAGACTGGTTTCCTGTCCAGGTGAACCCTGCCTTCACCCAATGACAGCTGGGATCGGCTCCAGCCCCCCACGACCCTAAGTGGTAGATGATGGATGGATGGATAGAAACCAGCGGCTCCAACAGCAGTTGGTAATTAGGCAATTGACACTGGACCATGTTTCTGGTTCAGTGCGGTACTTTTATACATACCCTACTACGTGACGACTAGACACCAGCAATAAAAGGCAGAAAAAATTACTTTGAGCGTGGTGTATGACAATATTAGCCTAATTTCTCAGCTGCAAAGTCTGTAAAACAGACTTGGGAGCAAATAAAATAAATAAGTGGTAAGTAGGCTGTTTGCCAGGTTCTACAGGGTCAATGTTGCTGCTCCTCACCCTCTGGTGGCAGCTGTTCTAATGAGGACGACAAGTCCTTAAGTGGTAAGCATTCCTCATGACTGGTTGGTATATGTCATCCAATGCTTTCAGCACCACCCTCTGGCGGTCAGGAGGGATGAAATAGAATGATAGTTACTTATGTAACTACGGTTCGATTAATGCTGGATGACCGCGAGAGCTTTCAGTCGCCCAGAATTCTTGTGTCTTCGCGAGAAGATGATACCGGAACTTGTAGACTTCCCCGGGTCACATGAGACACGTGAGACGTGTTGTTATACTTTCTTGACCTGCGCAATATGCGAGAAAGGAACATCCAATGCTTTCAGCACCGCCCTCTTGTGGTCATCCGGGATTCATAGAACTGTAGTTACATATGTAACTGTCGTTTTCTTTATCATACACACCACACATACACACACACACACACACACACACACACACAGACACACACTACGGCTGTCAAGAAATATTCTAAATGTGACACTGTTGCCCATAAAGTTGAAATTATTTTGTTTTCAGACACAATCCTCTGTTTATGTTTATTCCTATGTAAATGCATCAGTAATCATTTTTGACCAGGTGCAATGATTACATTATGTGTCCCAATTACCCAGGTGACATTAATTCATGCATAACAGTTGTTTGGCGCTATAAAAGACAAGACATTTGTAAATTATTCCAACTTCATGGGCAACACGGCCCTCAGCTGCAACACGTTTAACGCATCCACAGTCAGCGCTAAACTCTGGCAGTCTCTGGCCAGTTTAATACTGTCAGTTAGAGGGGGGGATGTGAACATCCTCTCCCAACTTGGCCTGCTCCACTTATAGTTCAATCTGATTGGCTCAGCCTGACCCACAGCTGGTTACTTACTTCCCTCTGAAGTTATACAGAGAAAACAAAAATTAACAATGCACTCTCAGATCAAGTTAGTTAGGCTATCATGCGTGTATATGCCACTATGCCCTATACACTGTGCAAAGCTTGTAAGCTGTAGCTAACCTGCCCCGGAGCAGGTTATGTTCCTGATAAGAGATCAACGTGGAGAAAAACTCTGCCTACTGACCAATTAGCTCTCTTGGTAAAAAAAAAAAAAAAGACGTTCGGTGGATCGTGGATCGGGTCTCTTAGGAGAACTAGAGTGTTCAGAGACCGGCAAAATCCTTTTTCTGTCCCTGACGATGTTTTATATGAGAGATACAGATTCTCATCGGATGGAATGACTTATCTGTGTCAGCGTTTTACACCACCGGGATTGCAGCTGAAAGAATGAGGCTGATATTTTCATACACCACGTTATAAGAATACATCTCAGCAACACATTCATTTGTTTAAAGTTATTTTTTCAGCTTTGTATTGCAGGAGGAGAGGGTGAGAGTTAAAGGGGCAAGAGAGAGGGACGAGGACCGCTGCGAGCCTCGGTACATGGGGTGGTAACTCTACCCCAGAGCAATCAACACACTTCATACATTAATTTAATCAGTCAGATCTATTAGTGCTCTTACGACGCGGCGGTCATATTATACAACGATTAATATTATTAACACAACTTACGCATTCACACAGTTGGTGAGTTTTTGCCAGCTGTCCTTCCTGCATTTGGCAGATGAAACTGTTGCTTTTTTTCCTGTATTATATGTTTAAATTCTTCGTATTTCTGTAAGATTATGGTTTGCTCCTTGTACGTGAAATATGCTGCTCTGCTGCCTGTAGACTGATCCAGGTTTGTGATTGGTCAAATGCTGCAAACGCTCCCTCCTTCATGTGCACGCACTCATAGCTCGACAGGGAAATGCTGGGTTGACTAATCAGGTGCCAGTCACACACCTGTGACTGGCATACTACACCTGCCAGCACTTGAAGCTCAAAATTATTATTAATAATAATAATAATAATAATAATAATAATAATAATAATAATTCTTCATTTATATAGCACTTTTCGCAGCACAAAGTCACAAAGTGCTTTCACAAAACATAATAAGACAACACAGTATATACAAAGATGAAGAGCAGCAAAGAATAAAACGACAGTAATTAACTGCCATGCAGTTCAAAGGCCTGTCGAAACAGGTAGGTTTTTAACTGCCCCTTGAAAGCTTCAATCGACGCAGAGGCTCTTAAGTCTGAGGGAAAAGTGTTCCAGAGTATGGGGGCCACCGAACGAAAGGCTCGGTCCCCTTTCGTTTTGAGGGTTGGTTCGGGGAAGAGCGCGGAGCCCCTGGTTGGAGGACCTTAGGGACCGGGGATAGTGGAGTAGGGCTGGAGGAGGTCGGAGATGTAGGCCGGGGCAGACCCATGCAGGGCATTGATTGGTGGTTATCAGAATTTTAAATTGGAATCTAAAAGCTATGGGGAGCCAATGTAGGGCGCGGAGGATAGGAGTGATATGGCAGGACTTGTGTGAGCGAGTTAGCAGCCTAGCAGCAGCGTTCTGTATTAGTTGTAGACGGTCCAGAGATGATTTATTGAGGCAGGTAAACAGTGAGTTACAGTAATCGAGTCTGGATGAGACTTAGATTAGAGTGAATACCAACAGAAGAATATTGTAGGGGATTTTGGCACTTTTTTTTGGGCCACTACCCACAAGGTTAGCTGTGTTGCTCATTCCATGAATGCATGATCCTTACAAGTTGTACATAGTTGTAAAGGTGACTAATCAGGCTTTCCAACTAAATAAAATACAATCCCAATAGGTATTATCAAAGGGGAGGAAAATTGAATGAAATAACGTTTCCACACCTTTTTTGAGGAGTTTATATAGTCCTCTACACAGCCCTCTGCATAGTCCTCTAAATAGTCCTCTACATAGTCATCTACACAGTACTCTACATAGTCCTCTAAATAGTCCTCTACATAGTCATCTAAATAGTCCTCTACATAGTCATCTACACAGTACTCTACATAGTCCTCTCGATAGTCCTCTACACAGTCCTCTATATAGTCCCCTATATAGTCCTTGACAAAGCCCTCCTTATAGTCCTCTATATAGTCATCTACACAGTACTCCTCTATATATTCCTCTATATAGTCATCTACACAGTACTCTACATAGTCCTCTATATAGTCGTCTACACATTCCTCTATATAGTCGTCTACACAGTCCTCTAGATAGTCCTCTACACAGTACTCTACATCGTCATCTATATAGTCCTCTACATAGCCCTCTACATAGTCCTCTATATAGTTGTCTACAGTCCTCTAAATAGTCTTCTATATAGTCATCTACACAGTCCTCTACATAGTCCTCTATATAGTCGTCTACACAGTCCTCTACATAGTCCTCTATATAGACCTCTACATAGTCCTCTATCTAGCCCTCTGTATAGTCATTTACATAGTCCTCTACATAGCCCTGTAAATCGTCCTCTACATAGTCCTCTATATAGTCATCTACACAGTCCTCTACATAGTCCTATATATAGTAGTCTACACAGTCCTCTACATAGTCTTCTATGTAGTCCACTACAGAGAACTCCCTGAATATTGAGTAGAGAGGACTGAATGTATGAGTGAATGTAGACCCACCAGATTATAAACCCACCAGGCATGTCAACTAATCAGAAACATACATTCTCTGACTGGGGTATGAATACAACCCTCCCATCAGAGTATCCAAGTGCACTCTATATTTACAAAGGTAGACATATTAGGAATTAGCACAAGATTACTGCTACATTTCTGCATGATGAGTGTTCAATGTACATGCTGTTTGCATCCCTCATGACGCCGATGTTTCCCCTGGATGACATCATCACTGCTCCATCACAGTGATCACGACATAACCCTGGAATTATGTTACTAGTGCTGGGGCAAGAAAATGTAGACTATTATTACAAGAATGAATTTTAAGGAGCAGCATGTTGGATTCCAGAGGCTCTATCAGCAGAAGTGGAAGACATAAGAGAGACTAAGTCCCATCCCTTCTGGTCTTCCATGGACCTTACTTTAGTCAATGACAAGAGTCAAACCTTTCTTGATGCCATTTGAATTGTACCATTAATTCCACCTATGATGTTTGTAAATTAAAAATAAAGAAACGAACACAGAGAGATGCCACTTACCTCACTATTTGGGTTGAGTCATTAGAAGGATTAATTTTCATAGTTTTATACTTGAAAAAGTATATGACAAAAGGAGACTATCTTAACATGCAAAATGATCTTTTAAATAAACAAACATGTGTAATTCATGGCATAATTCTTTCTCCGTTACTACCGAACATATGTTTTCCAAACTAAGGTCCCATGGGCAACACCAGAATTATATTCATTATTCAATTTTCAAGAGCAAAAACATTAAATAACACTAAGAATCATTGTGTTTCCATTAACTTGGTGTGAGTCATATATATATATATATGTATATATATATATATATATATATATATATATATATATTGTGTATATATCGACATATTTCTACAGTAGCCCAGAACAAAGCAAGCTCAATTGGAAGAAAAATAAGAAAGAGGAGGAACGAGTGGTGGCTGGTGCCTTCTATGTACTATCTGTAGACAGTGAAATAATTTAGTAATTTACTATCTACTGACAATTAAAGGCCAACATACATTCGGGGGGTGCACTCTGCAGCCACACAACTAGATGTCACTAAATCCTACGCACTGTTTATTTACTTTCTTGATGCCACAAAACACAATGCAGTGTTTAGTCCATAACAATATCCAGCCCTAAACATAACACATTGATAATTAATGCTTGAATTTTTTTATGACGGTGAGATTGTCCCAGTGATTTAGGCTGAGGCTGTAGACTGGACTAAGGATCACTTTTGAGGCAGCAGCTATATCCAAAATGTGTGTGTGACCTAATCATCAAGTAACAGTGTTTTGGAGGATATCATGCATGCTGTGAAATTTAATGAAACAAGACACATTGTTATATCTCAGACCTGGAATGCTCACAGGTTGGATGCATGCGGTAGAAATAAAAGAAGATAAAAAGAATAGATACTGATCAGACTCAGAGGCTGCCCTCACTAAACTTTGACCTTTGTGCTTCAGAGAATGTAGGCCGGTTAGTCACCCCCGCTAAGAAACTGGAGGACACTATTCGGCTGGCCGAGCTGGTGATTGAGGTTCTGCAGCAGAACGAGGAACACCATGCAGAGGTCAGTGTACCGTTGTACATGCATGCGTCTGCTCGCGGACACACACACACACACACACAGAAACAGGCCTGTAGTGTTATGCCGGTATGAGCTGGCGAGAATGAAAAGGTGGAGCTCATTCAAACCAATGAGCAGCCATATCAGCTAATGATATCATGAACCTCATTACTGAGATCCAATCATATCTTCAAAATCACATACTAACATTCTATCAATGTAAAGTATGAACGTAAAATACATTTTACTATAAGTTCTCACTCCATTGCATCAAATACTTCAGCTCGGTCAGTCCTCCCATGTTAATAAACACTTAATGCATGTATAGTGTCTTTTCAAAATGAACTTCCGCCTTCACAGGAAGTTAGGGTTAGGCAACACAACCACTTAGTTTTAGAAAAGAGTATGTTGACGTTAACCTGACTAAGGTTTTACATGACTAACGACTGATGTGAAATGTTTCCTTTTGGTTTGACATGGGACTCTTAACAGCAGTCTCCTGTGTTAAAGTCCTGTGTTTGTTTGAGCCAATCCCCCTCCCTGTGTGGGAGGGGGATTACATGTCTGTTGCTCTACCCATAATGCAGCGGGTGGGTGCAGATGCCATGCAGCACTGACCAAGCTGCAATATTTGACTTCTTGGCAGTGAAAATGGTATGGATCTGGGTATGTATAAACCCGCTTTCATCATTACATTATCATTATTAATATTCCGGTTTTAATATGTTTTCATCCACTAAGATTTCCAATATGTGGGCAGTTGGGTGCCGGGAGACCGGCCCAAACAAACATAACCATCCATCTCGCTTGTTCACCATTTATGTTAATCACTCAAATATTTTATTTATACGTCAGACTATCCAATCATATGATGCTTTTTGTTGGTTAACAGTTTACGATATTTTTCTTGCATTAAATCAGCATAACATTGTCAGCCTGGCTCATCTGTATGAACATACTCACATTATTGGCCATTGGTTATAACATCAACAGTCGAACCTTCTACCAATCTTGTTCATCAGCAGTAAACTTGTATAGTTGTAAACAAAGAAAGAAAGAAGTCAATTAGCATGTGGATTAGAGATCACTTCAGCATTTCCCAAAAACTCTCTTGCACACATATTGCTCTGCTGCTGCGGCTAATGGTGGCACCAAAGAAATAGAATAGGAGTTCAACGGACATTGAACTGTTTTCAGTGGTCACTTGATGAGGAGAAAAGAAAATGGTGACTCTCATTCATTGTCATGGTGACAACACACGTCAGTGAGGATAGGGGATAGGTATCTTGTTAGCTAGCTTGCTTGTCTTTCTCCAGAGCAATGGGTATAGAGGTGGAGGGACTGTCAGACTCAGCTCTGCTGCTGTTCACCTTCCTGCTGCTCAGCTGATTTCCTCAAACCAATAAACAATGGAAGGATCAGCAAGCTAGTTAACTAGCCAGCAAGCTAATTGCGTAGTTAACTTGCTAACTATTTCCACTGAGTGTAGTTTCCTCTGGTGTGATCAGAGTGAGAATGTTAAATGTTCCTCATCTCTCTCACTCTGCTTTGTTATGTTACAACTTTGCTGATAGTGGAAAACCTCAGTGAGTTTTCCACTTGCGTCAGTTAACTTAATATAGAAGTTGCTATGGCAACATAACACATAAAAATGTCTGCTAGGTTGACCATCCTGCTACATTTATTTGAATAAGAATGTCCCTTCTACTCCTATTTTATTCCTTTGGTTGGCACATGTTCCTAAGGTTGATTAAGGACACAGTGTAGGCAAGTGTAAAACAGGTCTATCTATATATTACAGGAGAATTTGAAGGTTTGTTTTGACATAAAAAACCCTTAATAAATCTTATCTTTCTAGCCTTTCATTTACATTGAATGTTGTGTTATTGACATTACTGTAAATCATATTCTTTTTTTCAGTTGGTTATTCAAAGTTGACTTATTCCCTCTCTGCTTTTTATTTCAATGATTTATTTGATTTGCGGGGAAATGTTTGAACAGGGAAAAGAGGTATGTGATTGTCTTAGTGCCATATGCCCCATCTCCTAACCTCCCTTAGTGTAAGTCCTGTGCATGCACGCAATGATACGGCTATTGTTGCAGAGGGTCATTCATGTTTCCCTTCTCAACAATGACCCACAACCCCCACTGCTAATCAAGTGCTTGTTGGTGGTGTTTGTTAAGTTTCTCAGCTAGCAAGAGTTTTGCCTTTGGTGAAGAACAGAGACAAGCACTTAAACAATGTGTTTTTTTGTGGAACTCATTAAGCTCCGCTCTAAGAAAACAAAGTGCAGAGTTGTGACTTTTTATCTCAACTCTGTACCTTATTTTCAAGGATACCTGCTCCTGAATCATCCCTGAATATGCTAACCCCTTTTCCTGTGTTTAGCCATGTGTCATTTACTCTACCGAGTCCAGTAAGTAAGCTTGGGGAAGATGTTTTGTCACCTTTCCTTCCCTGAAACAAACCCATTCTTCTCCATTGGTTCCTTCACCACACACAATGGAGACAAGGCATTTGAGTGAAATGCAATACTGCTGCTCAAACTGTGTGAGCACACTAGTTAACCAGCCTAACCAGCGTTAGACTCCAATCCTGACAAATACTGGTATCAATTCCATTTTTGTTTTGGTTAATTTAAGGTTGTTATAATTCAATTTACTCATAATAATATTCTGTATGGCTCTAAAGCTGGTTGTTGCTCATAGTCCCATTTCTGCCTCTCATGTAATCACCATTTTTTACTTCAAGAATATAATGCACATTACTGCATTCAGTTTATGCAAATTAACTACAGTTTGGTCAAAAACAGTTTAACAAAACTTGCTTTTTAAAAGCATGTTCATAATCCTGTAAGACTCTTCTGTCCTGCCACTATAAACACATGAATCCTGCTGTACAGTGAGTTTCATATGGGAAAATGGAAAGAAAGCTGTCTGAACGAACACAACAGAATGGCTGTGTTACGAGTTCTGGATACAGTGTAGTAAAATTGTGCTCCATTCCCACCACTAAAAGTAGCTCAATAAGTGGCAAAAGTTTCTTCATGCTTCCATATTTTTGACCCATGAGTGTTGTTGTAAATAATTGAAGCAGTTCTCACTCTCCTCCACAGTCAGATGTTTACTGTAATCTCACTGTAAAACCCACAGGGTTCCATCCTGGGTCCTCTGCTGTTCAGATTTACATTGTTTTTTTGGGGGGGAAGTAACATCAGGAAATATGGGCTTGATTACCACAGATTTATAAACGACATCCATATTCCCGTTTACCCACACAAATAAGTGACATGGAAATACAAGATTAATGTTGAATACAATCTTGGCTCTTGGTAGCTTTTAAATAAGTTTACACGAAAGTCCAACAAATCCTCATACACCGGTTCTTATAATAACATACAAAGATTTCTCATTTCCCATGTGTTTTACAAATATCCAGCAACACAAGACCATTTATGCTCATTGAATGCATACAGTGTTTTCTAAACAAATTTCCGTTTTCACAGGCAACTACTTGGTTAGGTTTAGGAAAACATTGTAGTTTAGGTTAAATAACCACTGAATTTTCACAGACAGTTTTTTTTAGTTACTGGATCGAAATTGCATCTTGGCTCATTGTTAAAAAGCAATGGAGATTAAAAATATTTAGTGTCCCCCAAAAGAACATTATGATCCTGATGCCTCTTTTGTTTTATTGTTTGTTCTATTATTTTTAAAGGTGAATTATCTTTGTCACCGTTAGAGCCCAGTAACACCATAGTTTTGCACAAAATATGAAACTTGTGCCTGACCTAATGAACAGTTTCTGTGCAGAATATATATCTCAATAAAAAAAAACACATTGAAATGTGAGTACAGAGCTTCAGTTTTTCCAGTGCAAACAATATTCTCTTCACAGTTTTACATCTGCCAAGCCAACCAGGTTCATTTGATTCACTTTTTTGGGTCAATAAATGGAAATGCTATTTTAGAATCAAGTTTAAATTCTAAATAGACAGCAATACACGGTAGAGAATGTGTTTGTACTGATAGTGTTGAAAGAAGAGTTCAAGTTTCTTTTAATGCTCAGTAAGGGTTAAAATCATATCATAAAAACGTCCTGATGCACCCATTTAGTTGTACTTGTCTCAAATGTAACAATGATGATTACATGAGTGACACTGATGAGATGTACCTTTCTGCAAACAATCTCCCAACTACTGCTCAGTGCTCAGTGAGCTCCCATGGCAAGTGCATGCCCCCCTACCCCTCCCACTCCACCACCACTACCTAAACCCATGCGTTCATTCACATTACAGTGTTGACAGCTTGATGTGAATGAGCAAACACCATAGTTCCTCAGGGGTCCCTCTTAAGAGCCCTGGCAAGAGTGGAGGTGCATGGAGGAAAAGTGAGTGTTTTGATGTGCATGATGAGAAAGGCCGGTCCCCAACATTCACTCGACTGTGTCTATTTGATGGGGGATAGGAGCGCGATGCAGCTCGGTAGCTCCTTTCTTCTGATTGACTTACTGAAGTAGCTGCGGGTGAGTGTTTAAGTAGCTCCCTGCCATGCCTGTCAAGGAGCTTCGGCTGTTCCCTCTGCGGGCCGGCAGTAAAGCGTGTGATTTTTCCGTGCCCAAGCGCTGTTTCTACTGCTTCGAGTTGTGAAGAATGCTTCCCTTGAGATCACGCACTGGCAACAACTTGATTTCATGTGGTGAAAAGTGAACGAGAGAGTGCAAGAAGGTTTACAATATATCAGTGGGGTGACATGCCATTCAAATTTAGAGATTCACATTGTTAGCTCTAAATTCATAAAGACATCCCATTGGGGAGCACATATGTCTCTGTTTTTCTAATTTCTCTCCTTTCTTTCACTCTCAACCTGTTGATTTTCTTCTACTCCCTGTATGCCGTCTTTCCTTCTCTCCACCCGAAGGCCTTTGCATGGTGGTCAGACCTGATGGTGGAGCATGCCGAGACATTCCTATGTCTCTATTCGGCCGACATGGATGCAGCACTTGAAGTTCAGCCACCTGACAGCTGGGACAGTTTCCCGCTCTTCCAGCTGCTCAACGACTTTCTGAGAATGGACTGTGAGTGGGGAGGTCCTGTACCGGGTTGTTCAGACACCAGGGGCGTAGGTCTGATGAAGGGTAACATGGAGTGAAAAGTTAGACTATCTGCTTGTTGAAGTTACCATAAATAATGACATGATGTCAAAGTACACATCGTGTATGTCAAAAACACATGCCTTAGACAAAGAGAGCTATATGCACTATTCTCACAGTGTTAAAGGGATAGTTTGGAATTTTGGACATAAGACCTATTTTCCAAGTCAGCCAGTGTGTTCGAGACGTCTGAAGACGTTTTCAAGAAATTTCATTCAGTTCTTCTAGTTGCCGAGTTCGCTTGTGCTATGGCTAGCACAAGTCAATCGTTCTAGCTAGCATGGCATTCAAAACACTCATACCGACTCCACAGTGCACCCGAGGCAAATCAGTTGTAACGGCAGACTATGGATGTACATATCTGTGTTGATAGAATGTTTGAAATAAAACCAACCTTGCATTTTTAAGGAGCAGCAGCGTGTCATACTTCCTAGTAGGCTATGGCAGCGGCGGACTGATATCACCTAGCACTTATAAGTTACCGGTTCTTTAATAGTTTGTTTACCTGCTGTCATTGCTACAGACACAGAGTAGCCTGCAGTGCTAGTTTCCGCAATCTCACAGAAATGGCCACTTTTGGAGAATATACTGAAACTTTTGAAGACTCTGATAAGGAGTTTTTTTCCCAACCGTATCTGTACGAGCCTGAATATACAGAAGAAGAATTGCGCGAGAGGGATGCTCAAAGGGCAGAACGTGAACGAGCGTCTGTGGAGACCGAGATAGCCCCCGCTGTAGCTGAGAACCGGGACCGAACAAACGGAGACTGGTGGTGCCAGGAGGGAATCGCGTCAGAGGGTTTACGGTTCTCCGGACGGAGCAGAGGTTCGGGTTTGCGGTGCGTAATTGTGGGTGGGCTGGGCCGTGGGCTGCCCGGTCTTTGGGTGATGTCCAAGGGCTTTTCACCTTGGTCTGAGGGCACGAGGCCCGACTGTTAGGCATGGGTCAGGTCTCTATATACCGGAGGGATTCCCCACAACGCGTCCGAGGGTTTACCGGTCTACGGACAGAGCAGAGGTCCGGGTTCGCGGTGCGTAATTGTGGGTTCGCATGGCCATGGGCTGGCTGGTGTTTGTGTGAGCTCCAAGGGCTTTTCAGACAGCCTTGCGGGCATAAGTGCCGACAAATCGGCGATGTTCAGGTGTGTATTTACCGGCTGGATTCAGAGCAGCGCGTCTTAGAGTTTTGAGTCCAACGGAGCAAAGTAAAATTCTGCTGCTGCTGAGAAACTAGTCCCTCAAAAAATGTATGATTCATGCGATGCAAGGTTAGTTTTGTTTCAAATATTATTCTATCAACACAGATATGTACATCACCAGTCTATTGTTTTAATTGATTTGCCTCGGGTGCACTGTGGAGTCGGTATGAGTGTTTTTAATGCCATGCTAGCTAGAACGATTGACTTGCGCTAGCCATAGCACAAGCGAACTCGGCAACTAGAAGAACTGAATGAAATTTCTTGAAAACGTCTCCAGACGTCTCGAATACACCGGCTGATTTGGAAAATAAGTCTTATGTCCAAAATTCCAAACTATCCCTTTAAGGTAGTTTGTCAAATAGTTCCCTTGTTTATCCACAGCATCACCTCATCTTCCATCTGTCCAACTTCTGACACCAAAACATTTTTAAGACATTTCACGTGTCATGATAATGCATTTTAGGTTTTTTGTGTGTCATTTATCATCATGCTCTAGTTAACTTTGTATCGGCTTTGTTTTCGTACATCAGCAACAACAAAAAAGGAAAATTCGTGTAACGGTACATGAAACTGGGCCGCACACTGTAATGAGTAGCACTGCCGCCTCACAGCAAGAGGGTCCTGGGTTGGAATCCCGGCTCGGATCGAGTTGTGATGTTCTCCCCATGTGAGCGTGGATTCTCTCCCACAGTCCAAAGACATGCAGAGTGGGGATAGGTTCATTGATGACTCTAAATTGGTGTAATAGGTGTGAATGGTTGTCTGTCTCTACATATCAGCGCTGTGATAGACTGCTTGTCCAGGTGTACCCTGCCTTCGCCCAATGACAGCTCGGATCGGCTCCAGCTCCCCCACATCAATACAGGATAACTAATAGAATAGAATATTTTAAGTAGAATATTATGATATTCTTATATTATTATTATGTATACTACACTTGGGAAATTTTGTCTGCTAGGTTTGCTCTGAGTTTTTTTCATTGCAAAGCTAGTTCACACAATGTCAACATGACTCATCCCGACTCACCACTATGATGACACCTCCATTTGACCCATTCACCTCCCTTCCTTCCCCACCCTTGAGTGTCTAGGAAATATTTGGATGGGTTTACATTGGAGTTAATTGGTTAGTTTAAAACTCCAAAGGTAGCCTCGTGCATCACCGACCAAGCGTCGGCATTGGCATAAGGCAATTGTTCCAACTCTAATATTGATTGATTTATTTAATTGCACATAAAAAGTACATGCAACAAAACAATACCAATAACAGAATTTGCAAAGGAGGCATGCAGCCTAAAATACTTATTACTGAGGCGTATCCCACAGTATTGACTATAACAATCAAATGAAATAAACCTAACTGTTTACAATTTATAATAGCAACTGTTTGTTTCCAAATAGAAAGTAATTATCCTGTTAAAAAACTAATAAGAAACTAGATCATCACAATAAAAAATAAACAAATATGCAATCAAAGCACTGCCATATGCGTGTATATATATGTGTGTGTGTATATATATTTATACATATATATATATATATATATATATATATATATATTAGGGCCGGGACTCGATTAAAAAAATAATCTAATTGACAAGTTATCCTGTGGTTTACTTTCACCAGCTTCTGCCCAAACTTGAAAAATGGCCTGGCCAACCATAAAGGATGCAATTGGACAACTCTTTTCCTCTTCTCAATTGTATTTTCTTATGGGAAGAAGTATTAGGTTGAAAACCTTCAAACAGAAACAGAAATGTACAACCATCATTACTTTCAAATAAACAATTGTCTTAAATGTTTTAGTCATTTTTTAAAGTAAATTATCATTCAAATTATAATTATTATTAACTTTAACTTAACTGTTTTAATCTTTACCATATTTGATTACCATGAACCTCCAATTTATCAATCAAATATTATTTCACAATTATCAATGACATTGAAGCATGAAATTAATCTGTTACAGCACAGAGACAAACAAAACCCAGCAGGCTGCTTCACTGCTGCTTAATATAAATAGGCCTGCTGTCTATCCTTATCATGCAAGAAAAACTACACATTTTCTGCTTTCAGCAACAAAACAAACATTTCATATCAATATAATTTCACTTCATCCATACCAGTAGCTTCTTCATGGTTTGACCCAAGCTGGATAGTTGTTTCTCCTCTGTTGTCTGAAGCGTCACCGAGTGCAGAGTGATCCTGCTGAAAGACTGCAGGCAGGTGTTCTCGGTCAGCTAATCAGCTGGTGTTAGTTCAGGGATTTTCCTCTCCTCACCAGGGAGGCAGAACATTGCTCCACTTGCCCTCCGGGTGTCATGGTTTCCTTGACTTTTGACTTTTGACTCAACACCTCCCACTTGAGCTCCTGGTTGTTGAACCCAAGGAGGTCACAGCAGTCTAGTCCATGTTCTGGTGTTCGATTGGCTGTCCCGATGTCTTTAGAGTGGTAATCTGTCCCAACTTTTGTCCATCCTCTTTATCACCTGTTTTCCCAGTTTTATTCTGCTCTTCTACAGGAAGCAAGACAACTATCTTGCTACCGCCGTCCGACGTCTCTGTGAAGAACCGTCGCAGGGATATGGGTTGACTGTTTCATCTTTACTTTGCCCACCTTTTTGCCAGGTTTCACAGAGAAGACTGGGTAGTTTGGGAATGTTCTGATATTTACATCCCTCACACGTGGCTTGCTCCCTCCAGGTCGGAGGGGAGTTCCTGCCTCAAGTGGAGGAGTTTAAGTATCTTGGGGTCTTGTTCACGAGTGAGGGAAGGATGGAACGCGAGATTGACAGGCGGATCGGTGCAGCGGCTGCAGTAATGCGGTCGCTGTATCGGTCCGTCGTGGTAAAGAGAGAGCTAAGCCGAAAGGCGAAGCTCTCGGTTTACCGGTCAATCTACGTTCCTACCCTCACCTATGGTCATGAACTTTGGGTCACGACCGAAAGAATAAGATCCCGGATACAAGCGGCCGAAATGAGCTTCCTCCGCAGGGTGGCGGGGCGCTCCCTTAGAGATAGGGTGAGGAGCTCCGTCACACGGGGGGAGCTCGGAGTAGAGCCGCTGCTCCTCCACATCGAGAGGAGCCAGTTGAGGTGGCTCGGGCATCTGCATGGGATGCCCCCTGGGCGCCTCCCTTAGGGGGTGTTCCAGGCATGCCCCACCGGGAGGAGACCCCGAGGAAGACCCAGGACACGCTGGAGTGTCTATGTCACCCGGCTGGCCTGGGAACGCCTTGGGGTCCTCCCGGAGGAGCTAGGGGAAGTGTCCGGGGAGAGGGAAGTCTGGGCTTCCCTGCTCAGGCAGCTGTCCCCGCGACCCGGTCCTGGATAAGCGGAGGAAAATGGATGGATGGATGGATCCCTCACAACTCCCTTTTTGTCGGTGTTGACACTGACAACCCTGGCAAGCCTATACTGACTCCTTAAGGCATTCTGGTCTGCTACCCAGACGATGTCTCCAACGGCAACATTGCGCTCCCTGGTGTGCCACTTACTCCTGACAAACAAGTGCGGTCTAGCCAACTGACTCCACTTTTTCCAGACCTTGTTAACTTCTGCCTGGATCACTTTTAGTTGGTTGTAGGAGTAGCCTTCAAAGTTGAAGCTCCCTGGGTCTCCCTTAGATCCAGCCCTACCAAGCATTAGAGAGTTTGGGCTGATGTACTCTACGCAGTCCTCTCAACTCTGTGTCCTGGCATCTATTGGCCTTTCATTAGCCAGGTTCGCTGCCATGTAAAGGAATGTTTGAAACTTTGCCCACATAAAGAGTCCATCTCCTACCAGGTTACTCAGGGCTCTTTTCACGATCTGAACAGCTGCTTCAGCAGCTCCATTCCGGTGAGGTGAGTCTGCTGGATGGATCTTCCAGTTCCAATCTGTTCCATGTTTGGCGGCCTTATTCTCTAGTTCTGCCTTCTCTAATTGGTCCAGAATCAGGTAAAGTTTCTTTAGGACAGGCTTGGCTCCCACAAAGTCCTTCCCAGGGTCTGACCACAACTTTCTAAGATGCCCTCTCAATGCTGTGAATCTTTGGTAGGCTAGTAAAAACCCTTCAGTTGACTGGTCACCAACAATGTCCGAGTGTATAGCCCTCGAAGCCATACAGCAGAAGACAACACCTCAGACCTTGAGCCTCACCCTCTTTCTCACCGTGTCCTTCACTTCATACGGTCCAAATAGATCTACTGTTGTGAACTCAAATAGTCATGGTCTGGCTGGCTGAGTTCGCTCCAGTGAAATGTCACCCATGATTTGCTGGCACTTTCTCGCCCTGGCTTTTCTGCAAATCACGCAGCCATCAGCAACTTTCTTAGCCAATCTTCGATCTCCTATAACCCAGGCTTTCTTCCTCATCCGAAGGAGTGTTCCTGCTACCTCCTCGTGGTTAGTTTTGTGGGCTTCCTGAGCTAGAAGTGTTGATATCCATGCTTCATATGGTAGGATTGGTACTGCAGTTTCCTCTTTATCGAAAAACTGTATTCTTCCTCCACATAGTAACAATCCTGAGTCATTTTCTTTGTATATACACTGTAAAACTTTTTACTGTAAAATTACAGTAAATCACTGGCAGCAGTTTCGCCTGCCATGTACTGTATAAATTACAGTATCTTTACTGTATTAGAGAAATACAGTAACTTTTTGTAATCTAAATGTACAGTAATTTGCTATATTACTTCAAAATACAGTATTTCACTGGCAGTAGTTTTGCCTGCCATATACTGTATAAATTACAGTATCTCTACTGTATTAGAGAAATACAGTAACTTTTTGTAATCTAAATGTACAGTAATTTGCTATATTACTTCAAAATACAGTATTTCACTGGCAGTAGTTATGCCTGCCATATACTGTATAAATAGCAGTATCTCTACTGTATTAGAAAAATACAGTAACTTTTTGTAATCTAAATGTACAGTAATTCCCTATATTACTTAAAAAATACAGAATCTCACTGGCAGCAGTTTTGCCAGCAAGCTCTACTGTATCAGATAAATACAGTAACTTTTGGTAATCATTCAATAAGTTTCGCCAGTGTACTATTTCACCCAAAACATTTAGGAACCGTCAATGCAAGCATCTGTATAAACTAACAAGCAAATTAAATATACAAGAATATACAAGACAGCAGGAAATATATTTATATTATTCTTTTTTATTTGTATAACCCCGAGTTTGACAGAAAATGAGAAACATTCAAATACTCAAGCCCTTACAAATAAACATAGTCTGGATGAGCTAGGGGGTTCACAGAACTATGCTATTGAACAATACTGTGCTGGCCCAATATCTTCAATATTACGAATGATGCCAGGTTGGAAACTGTAAACAGAATAAAAATAAAACAACTGCAGCCCTTACAAGTACAAATACTGTTGTGATTGAAGTGTGAGTGTGTGTGTGTGTGTGTGTGTGCGTGTGTGTATGTATGTGTGTGTGTGTGTCTGAGTGAGTGATGGGCTGAAAACATACTTTACAGACAGAGTAAATAGTACTGTAACTTCTCAAACGGAAATAGCCTCCTCCGATACTGTTGTGTATGAATTGTGAGTGTGTGTGTGTGTGTGTGTGTGTGTGTGTGTGTGTGTGAGTGTGTGAGAGTGTGTGTGTGTGTGTGTGCGTATCTGAGTGAGTGATGGGCTGAAAACATACTTTACAGAGTAAATAGTACTGTAACTTCTCAAACGGAAATAGCCTCCTCCGATACTGTTGTGTATGAATTGTGAGTGTGTGTGTGTGTGTGTGTGTGTGAGTGTGTGTGTGTGTGTGAGTGTGTGAGAGTGTGTGTGTGTGTGTGTGTGTGCGTATCTGAGTGAGTGATGGGCTGAAAACATTATACTTTACAGAGTAAATAGTACTGTAACTTCTCAAACGGAAATAGCCTCCTCCAATACTGTTGTGAATGAGGGCCCTTGGTGAGGTTAGTGTATTGTCAAACTCACACAAAGTCCCACTCAAAATCCATGAGCCTCTTCAAGAGTGTGCACACATGTGGATTCAGGGATGTCACTTTCTTTTGGACCATTTTCCCACTCTTCTTGCTGGTCACTTTTCCCCGTCGTGCCTTTGTCCCTCTCTCTGGGTTGATCCCAACACAGCTTCTACAAGGCATAGCAAGGTAAAAAAAAAGGGACACAAAAATTAATTATGAAATCACTTGTAGCATGCCGGAAATTCTCAAATAGTGGCCGGGGCCTTTATTTACCTCAAATACAGAGGCCTTTATTTGAAGCAGGCTAATATTGGAAACAGGTATTTATTTTGTTATGACCACATGGCTCAAGCATGGCATAACAAACTGGGAGACACGCAGTGACAAGTTTTTGGTATATTTATTTAACAATAAAAGGCACTAACAAGGAAATTAAGTATCAGTGTAGATGGCAGCTTAACTATGTGTAATGTGTAATGGACTGGTGTAATGAAAATGTACAACAAAACCAAAATGAAGACGATGAGGTTTGGCAGCAGCTTCAGTCACCCAGGCAGCGAGAGAGCCACCGGCTGGATGTCTTCCTCCTTTTATAGGCCAACCAGGCCAATCAGGTCAATCAGTTGCACCTGCTGCAGAAAGGGAAGAGCCAAATGGCCCGAGTAGTGAAGCAGCACCTCCCCCCACCACACAGGGGAAGGACACCTTCCCTGACCGCCAGGGAAGGGGGACGTAACACCCTCCCCCTTAAAACAGAGGCCCAACATACGGCCTCTGTAAACAAGGCTGCGGCAACAAAGAAATTAAACAATATTTATGTCAAAGGGAGGAAAGGCAAAATGTTAAATGGGATCGGTCAGGGGAACTGGTTTACTTGAACCCTTCTGGCGCCCGCGACAGCGCATCGGCTATTACGTTGTCCACGCCACGAATGTGTCTGATGCTCAAGTTATAGGGCTGTAAAAAGAGTGTCCACCTCATTAACCTCTGGCTTGGACTCTGCAGAGAGTGGAGGAAGGTTAGAGGGTTATGGTCTGAATACACAACCACCGGATGGACCCCACCTCCCACGTACACATCAAAATGCTGCAGAGCCCACACCAACGCCAGCGCCTCCTTCTCTATTGTAGAGTAGTTCAGTTGATGACGGTTGAACTTCTTAGAAAAGAAGCTGACCGGTCTAACCACTCCCTGATCATCACTCTGCATCAGGACACCCCCAGCCCCAACCTGACTGGCGTCCACCTGCAACTGGAATGGCTGATCTAGGTGAGGCGCTGCCAGGACAGGAGCTGTACTCAACAGCATCTTCACTTGGCCAAAAGCCTGCCGACAGGCCAGAGACCATTCAAACTTGACCTTCTGCTGTAGTAGGCCGGTCAATGGGGCGACCACTGAAGAAAAATTAGGGCAAAAGCTTCTATAGTAGCCAACCATACCCAAAAATCGTCTAAGCTCAGTCTTGGAGACAGGCGGTGGAAACTTGTCGATAGCACGGACTTTGGCCCTTACTGGCTTGACCTGTCCTTGTCCCACAAGAAAAATCAGAAAAATCCAACACCGAGTCTAGGATGAATGATGCTGAACCCCCGGTGTCCCGCAAAATCTTTACAGGTACTTTCTGTGACCTACCCACCAATGAGACAAAACCTACCCTGATGAACTCACTGTAATCAGGCGGAACCATATCTGCCCATAGCAAGCTAGAACCTTCCGAGATGCCAGGAAGGCTTGGCACAACAGACGCCACCATGGCCGGTTTTTCAGGACACATATTCTCTGCATCTAGGCCTAGTGCCCCCTGTCCTCCACCAACCGGAACTGCCAGGGCATGAGGTCTACTAGTACCCCCAGATAAACCCTTCCCATCATTTCTTTTACTTTTCAGCGCAGGACAGTTCAATTTCCAATGTCCTTTCCCCAAGCAATAGTTGCATGTGGAGTTAAAATCACCCTTGCTGGAACGAACTTTTCCATATTGTGGGTTAGGAGCAGAGAATCCCAAGTTCCCACTAGGGTACGGGGCTAAGAAACTAGAACCTCTCCCGCTATGACCACGTGACTCAGATGGAACTTTGGTAGTTAACACAAACTCATCTGCCCACCTGGCCGCTTCAAGGGCGGTTTTTGGTTTACGCTCATTGAGATGATTTACAATGCGCTCAGGTGTGACATTCTTGAACTGTTCTAGTAACAACACTTCACACAATTCATCGAGAGTAGTGACCTTTTCTGCCTCACGCCAACGTTTAAAGTGGCTTACCATCTCCCTCGTCACCTCCACATATGTCTGCGTCTCAGTTTTTCTCCAATTCCTGAAGCGCAATCGATAGGCTTCTGCACACAGCTCATAAGACAGAAGTATGGCATCCTTTACCTTAGTATACACTTTCCTCTCTACAGGGTCAAGTGCTAAGTAGGCCTCTTGAGCCTTCGGCGGAAGCACACTCTGAATCAGTGCAGTGCGGTCTGTAACTGTCCAACTTCTCTCCTCTGCCAGACTTTCAAATAATGAGAAAAATACATCAGGATCCCTCTCATTAAATTTCGGCATCAGACGGACCATATCACCCAAGCTGTCCCTAGACCTTGCATCAACAGCATCAGGTCTTGCCTGGCGCAACCTCTCTAGCTCAAGACGCACCTCCCTTTCTTTCTGGCATTCTCGGGCCTGAAACTCCATCTGCATGGCTAACAGTTCTTTTTGCTCTGCAAAGGATAGACCCGTACCCACTGAGACAAATCCAGCCCCTGCCCCTTTAATGGGTGAACCACCTGGGCTAGATGTTTCGTCATCTTCTAACACGCCCTGGTCAATTAACCCCATATGTACTGCAGCAAACACCTCCTTTTTCTTAGACCGACCCTGCATAACATCGGGGGTAAGGCTATAATGGGTGACGACCCGCCACAATTCTTCAACTTTCAATCTTTCAAGCAACTCGACTGATGGACTGGCCACAAACTCCTTAAAAAGATCCATCCTACTGTAAGCCAATCAACGGTCCACAAATGCTTAATCAGTAGTACCAATAACCTGTTATCAGCTATAATGCCTCGACTCAGAACGGTGAGTAGCGTGATATATCACCAAAAGCACAGAAGGGATAATTATCAGAGCTGCCCCGTATCTAACTGGAAGTAGAAGTCCCTAACTAGCTACCAACTAGTCTTCGGTGTGCCCTCATGCAATTTGGTTGCTAGCAACCCCAGCGCGTTCGACACACCCAAAAACAACAAACAAAACCAAACAAAAAAAAAACAGCGATAAACGCTCTACTCCTACATGGGGGTTCATTTAGCTCATAACTAACCCACTGGCTTCAATGACATTTAAGGTGCAAACAATCCCATACTACTCACCGACCAGCTGAGGATCATAACCGGCAACCAGGTCACCAGAAAGGAAGGAAAACTGCCACTAATCCCTCTCACAAGCTCTCCCTTGCTGCAAGCTGCAAGCCAAACAAATCAATTAAATCAATCAACAGGCCAACTCAATAACCCATATTCAAACAACAAAAGATCAAAACTACCAATTAACCAAATATACAACCAAGCAAAACTAACAAATAACCAACTACTCAAACACTGCGAGTCTCCCAACAATAACACTCTCAAACTAACTATACAGGCCTTGGAAAGATATGAAAAAAAACCTTAGCAAAACCTATCCCGGACGAGCCCCCAATTTGTTATGACCACATGGCTCAAGCATGGCATAACAAACGTGGAGACACGCAGTGACAAGTTTTTGGTATATTTATTTAAAAATAAAAGGCACTAACAAGGAAATTAAGTATCAGTGTAGATGGCAGCTTAACTATGTGTAATGTGTAATGGACTGGTGTAATGAAAATGTACAACAAAACCAAAATGAAGACGATGAGGTTTGGCAGCAGCTTCAGTCACCCAGGCAGCGAGAGAGCCACCGGCTGGATGTCTTCCTCCTTTTATAGGCCAACCAGGCCAATCAGGTCAATCAGTTGCACCTGCTGCAGAAAGGGAAGAGCCAAATGGCCCGAGTAGTGAAGCAGCGCCTCCCCCCCACCACACAGGGGAAGGACACCTTCCCTGACCGCCAGGGAAGGGGGACGTAACAATTTCTAATCCCCTCTGTTTCAAAAGTACACTGTATTTGCTCATATTTTAGTATGAAGCTTCCTACTTGTCTGATCTGCTTCTAGTTACTCTGTCAAATTTGTGTTACTTCATTATGCTGTTAATACAAACTCAACACTTCCTGTTTATGTTGTGTATGTGTCAATTTAAAAGCCCTGTAGCGTTTCAGTGGACAGAATCCATTCATTTCATAACAAGGCTTTTATTGTGAAACAATTTGCAGGAACAAATACTGCCATCTTGTGGCACTTGTACAGTGCTAAAAAATACAGTTTGACTGGGACATTTAACACCCACAGTGACTGAAATAGGACAATTTGCTCTAGAAGATTAATCCATGGCGGAAATATGTGTCACGAGAAAATTAATTTAATATTTTTTATTTGAATTTGAATTGCTAAACTTGGATGATTGCATTAAAAACTTAAACAATTTGAGAGCCACCAAACTTTTTTCGTAATATTACATTCAGTTTCAAGTTTATTGGACATCAGCTTAAAACTTATAAATTTAATTTCCAATGATGCTATTCTGATTCATTTTTTAAATTCAGTTGTATACAGCAATACACACCCGACACTAATGCCTCGATATGGGATTCAAACTTACCTCTGTATGAATTCAAGTGTGCAGGCAGCCTGATCCTGATATTGGAGGTTGAAGTTGTAGTAGCACGTGAAGACAACAGCAAGCCCCAAAACAAACGATGCTCCTTCACACACCACCTGACCCTCGATGCTTACCATCCAACGCTGGTCAGAAATCATTGGACCTGAAACACAATGCAAAAAGAGTTAAATTGATTGTCAAATTGTTAATTTGATGTAATATCAGGTGGCCACTTACTGCTATGTTTTTGTATTGTATTACCATTTCCAAGTGATATTTGAAAACATTGTGTGTAAGCCTCTTCTAAATATCTGGATTCTAGATGCCGGATGTGGAATGCTACTCGTCCATTGCACTGCCCAATATTTGATGTATCCAGGTATTATAGAGGGTCCAGTGGCATTCCATACCCAGCAATGAGGTTTGCATCAGTACAGTGTAAGTATACAAGTGTTTACCAAGAATGATCAACCGAGGGCTATCAGGCAGGGCGAGGGATGTATCGACAGTCGCCGCAGTGGCTGCCACCTAGTATAGAGGAGACAAAAACAGCATTGCAGTTCCAAGTTAATGTTAATATAATCAAAATGTATGTTTTAACTATGGTAGGCATCAATTTCACATTGAAAGAAATTATTTATAAAATTACACAGCACTCCATTCATTGCATTTCAATAATTTCAATGTCTTAATCTGGAATAAAGTTGACTACATCAGTTATACTCACATCTGCCTGCAAGATGAGGGCATCTCTCCCCTCTTTGAAGTGTGCCATCAGAATGTGTCCTGATACAGTATCAAACCCAATGACTTATCATCTGATTGAAAAAACAGATTACCTGCCATATTACGACCATCCCATACATCCTCCAAAACATCTTTTGGTCTATTACAAGCCCGCATCTGCTGCTTGTGTGAATGAACTTGCTGCCTGACTGATTCACACTGAAGAAGTGACTGGCATGTTTCTTTAACTGGTACATACTGAACAAAGCATTCCTTTCCAGACTCATTCTGCCCAAGATACAAAGGTACTGGATCAACATATCTGAACTCATTTTTAAAGAACGTTTTTCTTCTTTTATCGGTTTTTAAAGTGCCAGTGTTGCAAGCCCGGAATAGATTGTCTGATTTCAAGGCATCTAATAGGTTCTTTACATCACCATCAGGAACCCCTAAAGTTGCCAATTTTTCACTCAGTTTATGAAACAAATGAGACTGACTTATATCATGCACTGACTGGAAATCTTCAATAATGCTCTGTACAACTGTAGATGGAAGCAACATCTTAGCTTGAAGTTTAAGGTAAAACAAAGCCAAATTCTTAAGGAAGAGTGGCTCCTCTGTGCTTTCGGGAAACACCTCTGCCTGGTCTCCCTCTATGTCTGCATTAACATTAGAAACCCAAACTTCTGCTTGCTCATCAGAGCCACCTGCTTGCTCACCAGAGCGAGCTGCTTGCTCACTAGTATTCTCCTCACTTTATGAAATACCACTACCTCTACCTGAAGTTGTCTGGCTCAAAAGATTACCAACTGTACAACCTTTATGTGTTCTTGACAAGTGTGATGAAAAAGTGGATATAACAGTAAAAACTTTCCCACAATTTGTGAATGGACAAGAGACTGGTCTCCCCTCTTTAATGTGAGTCTTCAAGTGAGAAAATAAATATGACAAACTGTCACATTTGACAGTACAGTAATCTAAGTGGCATGACAATAAAAAGTCTAATGTCATTGTGCCAGAACATTCTTGATTTGTACTTCTCGATTCCCTCTTATCTGGGTGATCTCTATATACATGGCATTTCAAAGCTAAAACTTTGCCAAATGAACGGTGACAATCAGGGAAAGCACATTTAAATTTAATGTGGGGGGGTATTTTGATGCAGTCTCATATGCCTAACATAGGCATATTTAGTACCACAGGCATGGCCGCAAAATTGACAAATGAACATTCTGTACATTCATGCTAGACGGCTACCTCGTCTCCCTTGTTTTTTTAACAATTACAGATAGTATTAATATATTCTGCAACCATACAATATTATTAACTATCTGACTTCTAACGCCTTAGCTGCTAACAATTAGCTAGCCTTTACAAGTGCTGTGCTAGCATACGTGTTTGAAAACTTTAGCTAAAGTTGAGAACGACTTACCACAACGTATTAGTTTCCCTTCTTGGTCTTTTCCCAAAACTGGCGGTGGTAAAAATGAGAAACGTGACGTTAATAAATCCAGACTTTCTGTCGTCTCTCCGTCTCTCCAGTCTTTCCTCGCGCTGTAAAAGGAGGCCGCTGCTGCCGCGACGTCGTTGCAGACGAACTGTGGAGTTCTACGGTCGGAACTTGGAAAAAAAAAATATGCGCAACTTTTAAATGTTTTATCTTTATCTCATCAAATTAAAGTGACTGAAGGTGACATATCAATCACAGACTGTATACAATATAGAAGACATTATAATTACACATTAAGAATGACTATTTCAGCTCTAACTAATTATTATCCTTCAAACTTCAAATATGAATGACGTTATTTTCCCGAGATTCTCAGCGGTAAGCAGTAAATTACTGTGAAAAGAAACATTTGACCGTTGGGATGCTTGAGCGAGTGTTATGACTCCCAGAATGCTTTGCGTTCACAGCAATATACTGTACAATCGTAATACAGTAGTTCACTGTCAGAATTTCACTGTAAATTTACAGGGAAGTCTTACAGTGTAGCCAATCTGTTGAGGGTAGTGTCATGAAAGGTAACATCCTCCTGGGCTGCAAAGAAAAGGTATTGAAGTGCATCTTTTCACTCTCCAACAGACAGAATGGCTTGCTTGGCTTTGGTCTTAGCCTCCTCCTTTGCCTTACTGACAGCTGAGCCCTTCAACTTCCACCTTGTGGCAGCCCTCCACACCCAGGCAATGACTCTGACCATTTTAGTTGAACTACTGAAGCTCCTTTCATCAACAAGTAGCTTAACTACCAAGCCAGCAGAGGGGTCTGCGAATTGGAATTTCTCCCAGACATTCAGGAGTCTTTGGCTGAGTTACAGGTTCACCGAAGTCAGGGGTTTGCAGTGCTGTACTCTGTTTCCTCTTCTGGGCTCTGGTCAGTACTGCTGAGAAAGCCTTCCTTTGAAGTTTTTCTATGCCCTCCTTGGCATTTGCTGCAACCTCTTTAGCTGACTTTTTCAGCCACTCCTCCATTGGCCGCCTCAGGAACCAAGGTCCATTTTAGCATTCTGAAACCTCATTGAGATCCTCAGGAGCTGCTCCTCTAGTTATAATGTCAGCGATGTTTACCTCTCCCGGGATCCACCACCAGTCCTCAAGTGGTCAAGCCTTCTGGATTTCACCAACCCTGTTTGCAAAGAAGGTCTGGTATCCATAACTGTCTCGCTGAATAGCTCCCAACACAGTTTGGTTCCACTTCCATTCGGCTGTGTTTTTCGCTGTATTTTCTGAGCCGGGTTGCAAAGACTGCACCGCAGATCTCTGCCTTGACTGGTTCCCCTTTCTGGTCCAGTGGTGTGAGCTTTGCCTTGGATTCAACCAATCTGACCTGGATGCCTTGCTCGGTTTCCCACCTGAGGTATACCACAGCTCCAAAGCTCTTTTCGCCGTCATCGGAGAATGTTATTCCCCAAGGTTTTCCAACCCAGCCAACTCGTGTGAGGCTTCTATAGAAAGTGATCTGGCCAAGACACACATACTCCTCAAATAGTTTGATGGCTTCCTTCCGGAGGTCTCCAGAAAGGGGCTTGTCCCAACTGTCTCGGGTCAGAATTCCACCTCCACCCTCTTGGAATTCTTTCCTTTCCTCTTGGAATTCTTTGGTGGGTGAAACCAGACCGATTGGATCATAGAGGCCAGCTTCTTGGCTTAATAGCTCTCTTCTGGTCAGTGGGTCAGGAGTCTTCTCTCTTACTTCCTTTTCAAGGAGGTCTTGGCCTGTTCTTATTTTCTTTCTCCTTCTTGAGAAATTGATTGAGGATAATATGTAAAGCTTATCCTCCTGGACCAGGTATCCAACCCCTAGGGCTCTACTTTCACCCTCCTCCATCTGGTTTGGAAGTATTATGACTCCGCTTTCCCTTGTTGATTGTCCTGATCCAGGTCCTGCTGCCTCCGACCTCGCCACCTCCCACTTTGCCCTGACCGGACCCATGGCTCGAGGAAAAATCCCCCAGCTCTTAGAATTTCCTCCACGCCTTTTGTGGTCTTGTCCAGACTTTTCGGGTCACAGTGGGACGTCAGGATGTCATCAACGTAGCTGTCCTCCTCTATGACTCCTCCTTCAGGTGAGTAAAGATTGGCAGCCTCGCCGTCTCCCACATAGACAGCTGTGCTATGCATCCTGCTGGTCGAGCACTCATGTTCACTCTAGTGATCGCATACTCTCCGATCTCCTCATCTTAAGTATCTCTCCATGGGAATCTGTGGAGGTGTATCTCCCGGTCTTCCAGCCACACAGAGTTATACATCTTTTTGATGTCCCCCAGAGCTGCAAAAACTCCTCTCCTGAACCTGAGTAAAACTGCCCGGATTGGATTAAGGACATCAGGCCCTTTCGACAGGAGATCGTTCATACTCAGCCTCTTGAATTTTTGGCTGCTGTTCCATACGATGCGTATTGGTGTTGTCAAAAAGCGGGGATTTGGTGCTATTAAGTGGCTTACATACCACACCGGTCCTTTACAACTGTCAATACTCTCCTTGGTAAGTTTTCTCGCTGCTCCTCTTGCAACCATTTCATGCACTTGAGCCGTGTAGGCAGCCTGCCACTCGGGATCCTTCCTGATCTGTTTTTCTGTCCTCAGAAAGGTAGCCTGCACTGCACTCCTGTTATTACCAAGAGAAGTCGGGTCTTCAATCCAGGGATATTTTGAGTCCCAGTGTGGAGCATCTGCTTTTACATAGGTGAGACCTTGCTTTATGACTTCGAGCTCCTTTCCCCCTGGTTGACAACTACCGCAGCGACATCCACCACACTTTGGTTCACAGGCTGCTCAGATGCTGTCCCATTTCTGTCAGGGCATGGGCATGGAGGGAGGACTCAGATGCAGGGGCAGTGTGCAAAAAGTCTTTATTACGAAAAACTCAAGAGGTGGCAAACGTACCAAAACCAAAAGATCCAGGAAAACAAGACTATTCAAAACCTAAACTAACACTATAAACAAAACCCACTCCACATGGAGGAAAAAAACAAGGCTACAAACAAAACTACAAAAATACCAACTTAACTTAACATGACGTAACGTGGAACTTGACGTGAAACTTGACGTGGAACGTGACGTGGATCATGACGAGAGACAGGACGAACTGGCACCAGACAAGGGGAGACGCAGACTTAAATACACAGAGGGATAACGAGCAACAGGTTACAACAATCAGGGACCAGGGATGACATAAGACCAGGGAACACATGAGGAAGGGCAAGTGACCTGAAACGAGAAGGGAGTTATTTTCAAAATAAGACAGGAAATGACAAGACAAAAACCCAAGACGAGACATTACCTCACCGGCGTGACAATTTCCACCATTCCAGAAACTCTCTGCTAGCAACTATGGTCTCAGCCTGCCTCTCTCCTCTCTCAATGTTCTCTTCATATTTCACAGCAGCTGTTCTCATTGAGCGGGCGAAGTGTGTTTTAGATCGATGTGCTGCCATATCCACTTCCTCAAGGAGATCGGGATGAGCTCCTCCTACAGTTTTTCCCAATGGGCCATCCCATAGGACCAGGTCCCCAACAATCTTCACTTGTTGGGGGGCAAGTCTACCTTAACGGTGGCTAATAAGTAGTACAATGCTTTGTGGTCTCTTCAAATCCCCCAGCTCAGTATCTGGGAAGAACTTCCTCAACTGTTCAGGTTTGATGACTCTGTGGACTTTGGCTTTTTCATTTAGCCCATAGCAGATGAGTCCGTGGGCTTGTTCCGTTCCTCTGGGTGTCTTGACTCTCACCCTGAGTAGATATCTCATGGTGGCAACCTTCATAGCCAGTCCTCCGACTCCCTGGACAACTAAAGTGACCTTTTCACTCCTCAACTTGAGTCTTCCAGCAGCTCTGTGAGTGATGTAGTTGGTGTCCAACACTAAGTCGATCAGGGTTCTAATTTTCTGACCTGCACTGGCAGTGACTTCTAGCAGCATCATAATAACTGGTAGCTCTTCCAATCCATTCATTGCCACCAGTCCCAGCTGCTCCTCCGTTGCACAGTTTGTTATTTTCAGTCATGTTGGTAAAAGCCTGCATGCATTTTTCTGCCATTTCTGGGGAGAGTTCGGCCATACATTTTTCCTGTTCCTCCATTAGCTTAGGCTTTTTCCACCTTTCTCTTCCTCGCCCCCTCTGGATTCCCCTTTTGGACAGAGAAAGAAATGATGATTTGATGAGCTCCCCTTTCTGCAATCCTTATTTCTGCACAGGTAGGTTCATAGACATTCATCCTCTTCTCTATGACATCCCAAGCACTTTTAACATGCTCCCAGCTTCCTCACAGCGCCTAAAGTGATGGTTCAGAGTAAAATGCACCCTGGGTAATTTCCACCATCCAGCCAAATACCCCCTCAGAAGCATTTTTAGCGATGGTCAACATTGGTCAAGATAGGGCTATGAGCCTAATGGCTTAGTACTAGCGCGATGGCACATTATGTATATCTCGTAAATTACCCCACTAATAATGCATGGAATGTAACCAAACTTCTGCAGTATTACACATAGGGTCTATACTCACAAAACGAGGCATTTGAAAGTTTGTAAATACACCAGGAGTTTATTTAAAAGAACATTTGCCTGATAGCTTCTATCCTCTGCTGCTAACGCTATGCTACGTCAACCAAGCCGTTACCAAGCTGTTACCCTGATGAGAGTTTCACGCGAGAGTATGAAAACGTTTTGCTGAATTTTTATAAATGCTTGTATTATCAGGTCAACACTTGTCAACACTTGTTGACCTGATAATACAAGCATATATAAAAATCTGTTGACCTGATAATACAAGCATCTATAAAAATTCAGCGAAACTTTTTCATACTATCGGTGAAACCACGTCACAGCATTGATAAACACAGAAGTGGCGTCTACGCTGCGGTAGCGTTAGTAAGCGAGGATAGAAGCTATCAGGCAAATGTTCTTTTAAATAAACTCTTGGTGTACTTACAAACTTTCAAATGCCTCGTTTAGTGAGTACAGACCCTATGTGTAGTACTAAGTTTGGTAACATTCCTTGCATTATTAGTGGGGTAATTTACAAGATATACCCCAGTACCATAGTGCTAGTACTAAGCCATTCGGCTGATAGCCCTATCTTGACCAATGTTGACCATCGATAAAAATGCTTCTGAGGAGGTATTTGGCTGGATGTCATGGTGGAAAGGATCAAGGGGGCATTTTACTCTGAACCATCGCTTTAATTTCTCAGCCAGTTTCAATCCCTTGAACCGCTTACAGAAGAAAACTGTCTCTCTATGCCTTTTGTCTCCACAGACAACACATCCTTCTTTCCATGTGGAACGTGTGAAAGCATGTTTTCTTTCAAATTTCCTCTCTTGCCTCTCTGGTTTCTCAGTTACTCCGAGCTGTTCTAATTTCTCCAGAATTTCCTCTTGAGTTTTCAGGAAGTTGAGGAGGCTATCAAAATGATTGTCTCTTGTGACATTATTGCGGGGGTTCACCATAAATACAAGCCAGTCTTTCTTTACAGCATCCGTAACTTGCTTTCTTGGACTTGGTTACCAGAGGGTTCTTGATGGCTCCTGTGTCCCCGAGCTCTGTGAGGTCTGCCAGAGCTTTCTCAACGGTTTGGATTAAGTCATTCACCTTCCTTGGCTGATTTGCTCTTAAGGCAGGAATTTTCTCCAGTTCTTCTATTATCTCCAGGGCAATTGTAGATTTATTTCCAAAACTGTTTTCCAATACACAGAACATGTCTTGAGCAGTGTTGTAGGTTGACAGGTGGAGTTCTCTGGAGATTTTTTTCGCCCACGCTGTCCAAAAGTTGCATTTTTTTCACTTCAACTGAACCTGTGGGTTCCCCCTGCTTTCGCAGGCATTCCCAGTTCCTTTTCCATTGGTGAAACTCTCTTTTGCAACCGTAGAATCTGGGCAGACTAGTCGGCTTAATTCTCACAATTGGTGCGGTGTGTACAGCTGGTGAGGTTGCTATGCTGGCTGCTGCTGCCTCTGCTCCTTTCTCCTTTGTAATCCTTTGTGCTACGGCAAACTCTGTTCTTCTTGTTTCAAGCTTATTCTTGATCAATTTAAGGTCCTTTACTCGGCCTCCTAGATCAGGTTTCTCCTTGACTGGAATCCACAACTCTCAAGCCACTAGGCTTTTAGTAGCTTCTTGGACCAGCTGTCTCATGAAGGTCATCTGTACTTCATAGCCATCTTGATTTACAGCAGTGACCGATATTGCAGCAGCATCATCACAAGCTTTCTCTGCCTCCCAGATTGCAGTTTCCAGCTCATCCTGCCCGTAGCATGACCATAGCTTGGATTGAACCAGCTCTCTGACTTCATCCAATTTAGTTTGAAAGTCGCAAACGGTTTTCTCCAGGTCAGCCTCCTGTTGCTTGTCAAGCTCTGCTTTTTCACCTGTGTCCTAAAGGTCTGCTATTAAACCAGCTTTGTAATCATCATTTGCTTCACCAAGCTTTCTTTCTTTGCAGGTGAGCTTTTTTAACTCCTCTTGTAGTTCCGTTTTAGCCATGCTTTGTGCTGCTCGGGTGAGAAAATTAACTGCTTTGGTGAAAGCAGTCTTAGCCAAGGTCCTTTCCTTCTTCAGTTGGCTCACTGTCTTCCCAAAAGCTTCCTCCATTTTGTGAAGATCATCAGATTATAACTATATGTCCAGTTTTCCCTTCTGCTTTGACAGCTTCTTTCTTGACTTTTCCCTGACCTTTAATCCTTTATTTGTCTTCACTGTCATGCACTGGTTTTCAACTATCCTGTAGTTTACTTTCCCCAGCTTCTGCCTAAACTTGAAAAATGGCCTGGCCAACCATAAAGGATGCAATGGGACAACTCTTTTCCTCTTCTCAAATTTATTTTCTTATGGAAAGAATTATTAGGTTGAAAACCTTCAAACAAGCACTCTTGCCTCACAGCAAGAGGGTCCTGGGTTCGATTCCCGGGTTGGCCCGGGTTCCTTCTGTGTGGAGTTTGCATGTTCTCCCCGTGTAAGCGTGGGTTCTCTCCGGGTTCTCCGGCTTCCTCCCACATCCAAAGACATGCAAGATGGGGATAGGTTAATTGGTGACTCTAAATTGCCCGTAGGTGTGAATTTGAGCGTGAATGGTTGTCTGTCTCTACATGTCCTGTCCAGGGTGTACCCTGCCTTCGCCCAATGACAGCTGGGATTGGCTCCAGCCCCCCCGCGACCCTGAATACAGGATAAGCGGTAGAAAATGGATGGATGGATGGAAAACCTTCAAACAGAAACAGAAATGTACAACCATCATTACTTTCAAACAAACAATTTTTTTAAGTAAATTATTATTCAAATTATAATTATTATTAACTTTAACTTTAACTGTTTTAATCTTTACCATATTTGATTACCATGTACCTCCAATTTATCAATCATCAAATATTATTTCACAATTATCAATGATAGGCCTGCTGTCTATCCTTATCATGCAAGAAAAACTACAAATTTTCTGATTTCAGCAACAAAACAAACATTTCATATCAATATAATTTCACTTCATCCATACCATTAGCTTCTTCATGGTTTGACCCAAGCTGGATAGTTGTTTCTACTCTGTTGTCTGAAGCGTCACTGAGTGCAGAGTGATCCTGCTGAAAGACTGCAGGCAGGTGTTCTCGGTCAGCTAATCAGCTGGTGTTAGTTCGGGGATTTTCCTCTCCTCACCAGGGAGGCAATACACTGCTCCACTTGTCCTCTGGGTGTCATGGTTTCCTTGACTTTTGACTTTTGACTCAATTTTAATTTGTAAATAATTAATCGAAATGAATCGCACATAAATTTGACCTGAGAACAGTGAGAAGTAATTGTTTCACATGGATTTTTAGTATACCATTGAATAATGACTGAATACATAAGCTTAAGCAACAAAATATTGTTTATTTTTGTTCAACCAAGTCCAACAGACCAGTGCAATTTTTGCCATTAAGTGTAGCAATAGCATCTGGTGGAGTGTGGTTGGGTGTGGGTCCTTGGTACTCGGAGTCGTGCTAGCGTCCACGCTAGCTGCTATATGTTTTGCATTGAGGTGATACTTGAGGCTCGATGTGCTGCGGTGATATGCAAATTCATTGTTTCATAGCTTTCACACAACCATGCTGTTATCGCGCTCCATCCGTTCGTTTTTTATAACAAAATTTCCCATCCACAGGGCCAACCAAAGCAGTCTCATCAGCTTCTTCTTCATTCATGTTCACTTTGATTTGTTGTTGTCTGAAGTCATGAACGCTAGTTGGTGCTCCAGTATAATCGGTCCGCCTGAAACTCAGTCCAGTGAGAAACATTCCGCAGTGCAAAAATAAGTGCGATTAAAATGCGTTAGTTTTTTGTAATTAATTAATCTAACGTGTGTAATTAATTAATCTTAATTAACGTGTTAAAGTCCCGGCCCTAATATATATATATATATGCTGCAGCACTACAAACTGGGTATCTGTGCCAACACTTCCACATGGAAAACAAATGAAAAATGTGAGTTTGCCTCATTTGCGTCTTGTGTGCATTTTAGCGTGAACACAGCATTAAGACAGTATGTATAGTGTTTCTACAGCATCTGTAACATTTTAGCACTCAATTTTATATCACAATCAACCACAAAAATCAAGAGCATTTCTAATGAAGGTTTACAGCTGTTGTTCCTGGCATACTCCAATCTCCCTGAAACATCCCTCAAATGTCTTTGAAATCATTCCTGTCAACATGAGATGTCTAGAGGAGTGGTTTACATACTGAAAGATGTGTGTGTGTGTGTGTGTGTGTGTGTGTGTAATTGAAGATAATAGTCAGGTCTTGATGCTGGTTGCTGCAGGCCAGCAATCTCTCTAATGAACTGCATTTGCCTGAAGGAACACTATGGAGCTGTCCATGGTCGTGTAAAGGAAACACTTCAGTGTTCACAATGCAGCCTGGATCTGCGGTGCGCTAATTGTCCCAAGGGAATGCTTCCCCTTTTCAGTTCATCAGTCGGGAGTCAAGGAGAAGGCAGAGTCCACTCATTCAGCTGCAAATGGCTTTTTATGCTCACTTGTTAGTGTCATCAAATTGGCCACCCTCTCATTTGCAACATATTGTCAATGTGAAAATGGCACTGAAGTGCTTTGCAGTGGACTAAGCCAGCAGTTAATACTACAATGTGACTATTAGACACAAATTGACTTAATAATTAATTCAGATGGACTCTTTATCGTAAGATAAGAGCAAATATAGGCCTTACCTGTTTATCTCTGTATTATTACCTTTTTTATTCTTAGAAAATGGGTCATGGATGGATGGATGTTCTTTCACTGATAAAATACTGTTCACAAGTTTTCCTGTCCGGTGGATATCATTGAGACATAGAGGCAGTGTCTGACAGTCACTCTAGTGTTGAATAGCGTCTAACATGTTCACTCATTTTCAGCTCAGACTGGCTCTGCTTCTTCTTCATTTCTTTTTTTTTTCTTTTCCTCACTCATGGGGCGGGCAAAGCGGACTATTCAGCCAATCATGGCCGTTGTTCTGAGGCAAACACGTCACTCGTAGCTCACATTTAGAAAAGCAGGATTGAAACAGATGCCTTCAGATTCACAAAAAAACTCCAACAGACAGTTGCGACAAGCTGATTACAACCAATTACAACCACACATTCACTGAATGGTCAAATTATCGTATATTTGGTCTTTTTGGGGATTATTGATCATACATCGTACAGAGGGCAAAATTATCGTACAAATACAATAATTACCGTACACCTGGCAACACTGGTCCAGAACTACATACCTTCAAGAGCTTTGTTTTCTGGTTGTATCTCCAAGGCCAATATTAACACTGAAGCACCGCTAGCACATATCTGTAGCTCGGAGATTGGTGGCTTCACTACGTTCCACAAACTCCCTGAGCTTTTTTAATGATATAATAATCAATAAGCAACTATGTTACATGCCACATTCATATAAACATAAGAAAAATAGCTGGGTTAGCCTCTGTGTTACAGGGTTAGCCTCTGTGTTACCACGTTTGTCTATGTGTTACCATGTTAGCCTCTGTGTTACTGGGTTAGCTTTTTTGTTACTGGGTTAGCCTCTGTGTTACTCAGTAAGCCACTGTGTTATTGTGTAAGTGTCTGTGTTACCAGATTTAGCTTCTTTGTTACTGGGTTAGCCTCTCGTTACTGGGTTAGCCTCTGTTACAGGGTAAGCCTCTGTGTTACGGGCTAAGCCTCTGTGCAACTGGGTTAACTTCTTTGTTACTGGGTTAGCCTCTCGTTACTGGGTTAGCCTCTGTTACTGGGTAAGCCTCTGTGTTACTGGCTAAGCCTCTGTTACAGGGTTAGCCTCTGTGTTACTTGGTTAGCCTCTGTGTTATTGGGTTAGCCTCTGTGTTATTACTGCCTTTGTACTGCCTTTTTGCTAATGTTACTTGGTTAGTATCTGTGCTACTGCCATTTGCTTAGGTTAGCCTACTGGGTAGCATTTGTGCTAATGTTACTGGGTAAGCGTTTGTCCTATTGCCTTTGTGCTTCCGTTTTGTTTACTTGCTGAGCAACAGCTCCCGTTCTTTGGCTGAGAACGACTTCTGTAGGCCTACTTAACTTTCGAACCATTTGTTTGTTTACTTTTTTCTTCTACTTTTTTTCCGTTAAACAATGCTGTCTGCGTTTTGTGCTTTGTGTTTATAAAAACTGCAGTTGCAGATGCTACTTGGGCTCAAGTGTTTGACCAGTCACCGTCCCTCAAGATGGCGTTCTAACAACTACAATCCCTCTTAGTTTGCGTGGTGAGGAAACAATCAAAATGGGAGTTCTTAGAACTATAAAAAAAAGTTCCCCTGCTACAAAAACATCTTTTGTGTAGCAGAGGCTTTATCTTTGATATCATCATGGGACCCAGCAGAGCTCATTGCTTGCACAGCACAAGGCACACACTTGAGTAAAGTGTATCATCAGGGGAAGTCTTTTCCACAGAAGGTCATCTGCTCTGTTGCCCCACAGCAGTGCACTTATGTAGCAGTAAATAGCCATAGCACGAGACAGGCGCCAAAGTCGGGCTGCCATTCTAGGAGCTAATGAGATCTAAAGCAGTGGTAGTGGGGCCACAACGAGCCCTGCGAACACACTCCTGGACACAACACATCCAAGTGGACAGCAGCCGCTCAAGTGGCTAATTGGGAGCGTGTTAATCAGGGAACACAACAAACATCGCACCTACTGTGTATTATCGACCTTGACTCCAATGCCAACACACACAAACACATACATGCTCAGAGGGGGAGAGAAAAACAAAGAGAGGGAGAGGAAAGGCAGACACACTGCATGGAGCCGTGAGGCATCACATTAGCACACACTGGCCTCCATTTTATCTCCTGTGGTCTTTGTCAGTGTTGCCTTTTTACCAGTTGGGAGCTGGTGGAGACGGGGAGGAAATGTGTGTGACGGGTTGGATTAAGAAACACCATGAGACTCCGACCTTTTGTCTAGAAAGATTGAAAACTGGATACGCTATTGTACCTTCTAATGAAGAGCCAGAAACATGGAGCTCCATTGTTCATTATCACCAGGACCTCTCTGTTATTTGTCTCGCTGCCCTTCAGATTTATCTTAGAACTTAACATGCACATGAAAACAGAAAAGCATAAACAGACATTTTAGGTTGTATTATGCCTAAACCATCTAATGCAGCTGATAACACAATCTTAAACTATTTGAAACTACCACGGGAAAGCCACAAAATCTCACAATTTCATAAAATAACAAGAAAGCAATTTCTTCACAAATTGCAGTATAAATGCTGGTTTAAATGCATAAGGAAGTGAAGAAGAAGTAATAGTTGACTAGATGGGAATGGCATTAATTAGTCTTCGAAAACGGTCTAATACTAATCATATCATTTTTTCATTGGTCTAAAATAACACTACAAAAAGACACAGGACAATGAGGTGTTGTTAAGACAAAGCAAACATTAAAGTCCCAGTCGGCAATTTTTTTTTTATCAAATTCACCGAAGCCGACACTATGCTCCGATAGAACAACATAAATCATCCAGTTTTAGAAGATAGATATATTATATATTAATTGGTGCAGTAGTTGTATAACAGTGGTATTATTATTATTATTAATAACAATAATAATAATATATTCTATTGACATCCTTACTATACCGACAGCAATATATATTGTTGGTTGAAGTTCTTCTGACAAATTTACTTATTAGAAGTCGCTTTGGACAAAAGCGTCTGCTAAAAGCCCTAAATGTAAATAATACATATAAAAGAAGTAGTGATAATGAAAATTATATATATTAAAAACAATTGTAATAATGACAATAATGTCAATAACAGTTATTTTAGAAGCCTTTAAGAAAGGGAAAAAAAAGAAAGAAATGCAATAAGGGATAATTACGGGTGTGTCAATATATTATATAATCCACGTCAATACAAGTAAAGGCAGGCAGAAAGTAAAATAATTTTAAAATGAAAAAAAAAAAAGATATAAATATGTAAAAAAATGTGGGTGATGTGGGTGATGGGGTGCTGTGGATGATGTGGGTGATGGGGGTGCTATGGGTAATGGGGGTTCTGTGGATCATGTGGGTGATGGGGGTGCTATGGGTGATGGGGGTTCTGTGGGTCATGTGGGTGATGGGGTGCTGTGGGTGATGGGGGTTCTGTGGGTCATGTGGGTGATGGGGGTGCTATGGGTGATGGGGGTTCTGTGGGTCATGTGGGTGATGGGTGCTGTGGGTGATGGGGTTTCTGTGGGTCATGTGGGTGCTATGCACTCTAAAAAAAGAATGTCCTGGGTCTACTTAAAAAGGTGTTAGCTATTTGCATAGATCTTTTTAAGTTGTCCCAACTTCAGTATTATTACGTAACTGTTACTAGCGTATCACTGTTACACCAACATAAGTCATTAAATACACTGAGAGCTAAATTAAGTTGAATCTACTTAATATTGAGTGGGTACTATTTGAATTTTCACATTGGCTGTACTTAATTTCTGTGTTACTTACACCATTAAATTAAGTACAATAAACATGATTTTCTTCTATGCCCAAAAGCTAAATTAAGTAATAGCAACTTGAAATATTAAGTTGTCTTGTCATTCAAATTAAATTGCTCTAACTTAATTTTTGTCTTGGTTTCTACTTAGAAATGCCCATGCAAATAGTTAAATACCTTATTTAGTATGAGTAACTTGATTTACTTAAGTCAGGGGAAATAAAAAAAAAACAAGAACCACATTTCACAATTCAGCATTTTAATAAACAAATGTTAAGACAGCTTCTTTCAACAGTCTGGACTCTGTAAAAACCAAGCTATACTTGCCAGTTTAATTGAAACAAAATGCACATGTATCTCAAAACAATTTTGGAGATTGATAAAACAATGTTCAGTGAGCAAATTAATGGCTGAGCTAACACTCCAGCATTTCTAACAGTCTTTGATCAACTCAGACCTGGACTCAGGTCATTCTGAAACAATTTGTAAGATGGTTATATTGCAACAACATTGCTAAAAAACATGGTAAATTACTCTTTACTGCATTGAAGAGAAAAGTTTCAGTGAAGTGAAAATGCTAAAGAACATTTTATTGTATTTCGTTTTTCATGAACCTCAAAATCGTAGTCTTTTAAAAAGGTGCTGTAAGTGATATATATTTTTTTAACTGCAAAAAAAGGTGCAAAAAATACCACTGACAGCACCTTTAAAGGATAAGTGCTGTTTTTTTACAACCTTATGTGGTGGCATAAAATACAGTAATTTCCTCACCAATATAAATTTGGTGTCACTTTGTAGTCCTTCAGAAGATATTTAGATCCATTCGAGAGCTGCAAATATTTATATAATGGGAGTGAACTTAAATAAGGCATTATCTGCCCCAAAACTTGTTAATTTCACCAATATTTTGTTATGATCCACTAGTGGTATTCCTACCGCGATGATGTCATTTGTGCATGCGTGGCCAGCTCCAGTCTGTTTGTTTAGCTACACTTCAGAGCTTCATATATCGATCTACAGACCCCGGATGAAGATCACAGGACCCATGGACTCTAATGAGGAATACCACTAGTGGATTGTAACAAAATATTGGTGAAATGAACGGCAGTGACAGACATCTAACCTGCAGCCTGGATGGTAATTTAACCATTATATCATCAAGGCAACATCACTTTACAGTGTGTGAAAAAACAAACAAGTGGAACAGCAGTCCATCACAGTACAAGTGATGGACTTGCGTTGAGAACGACCTTTGATGTTCAGCGACGAGGTTCAAAGATGATTGCCGGCAGCTTCTGTTTAAGAGATGTTACTTTTGGGGTGACCATCTGATTTAAGGAACACTTTTTGAAATAACTCAAAGGTGTCTGTCCCCTCGATCACAATGGTTGCACTGGCTGGATCAGATGTTGTGGCACCTTTGGTAACTAGGATCTTCATTACTTGACTCTCAAGTTCTCCGATTTGGCCTTCAGCATCCTGGGTGCAAGAATATCAGAACAAAATTTCAGTCTTAATCGTCAAGAGGGGAGAGTAGTGTGCAAGGAAATAAATAGATACATCAGAGGGAAAAGAGTAGTTAGAGAAGAGAAACACTGAAAAGAGATGGAAAGAAGGTGAGAAATTATAAAGATAGATCACATGGCATGCTTGGGGGTAAAAAAGTGATTTAGTTTTACCTACCAAATATTTGAAAAGATCCTCCTCCTTTTCCCCGAGATAGACCACTAGGCAGCAGATGGCAACATCTCTGTGTGTCTCAATCTTGTTGTCCTGATAAAGATTTTTTTTTAAAGTTTTCAAATCATTGAAGGGTTTCATACAGAATCTCAGCATTAGATTCCCAGAAAAAAAGAAAAAGCCAAAATGAATGAAATTTTCCATAAAGAGGTCCAATGTATTTATTTTTAATCATAAATATGGAATCATGTACCTTAAGGTGTTCCATGATGTTCTGGATCCTCATTTTTGCAGCTCCTCCTCTTGACAACACCAATGGCATAAGGCTTGGTATGCACTGATCCAGATACTCCATGAAAGTTGACTCCAGATTGTTCATTGATCTGTGTGACACACAAACAAAGCAACATGGGATAAGCAACATGGGATAAGAGTTGTCAGAATTTAACTTTCATTCAGCTGAACTTGCCAACAAAAAAAAACAATGAAAAAGAAATTAATTTGTTCAGCTCTATGAGGGTGAAATATTTGCCCTTGATTAAGGCAGCTAGGCACAGTGCTAATTCTTTTGGTACAACACCTTCAAAAAGATTATGTAACAAATCAGGTGGGTAACCAGACATTACATCAAAATGTTCAAGTTTGTCTGTCAGTGGACACAGCCGCTTTACTCCATAGCAATGGGACCCACCTGTACTCTGCTGTGCAGTCTGGACATGCACTCTGTGCTCTTCTTTTGTCCTGGGAGGATATGTTCCTGATCGCACCTTACTTTCTTGAAACTGGGATCGTTCTCCAAGACACCACCTGCAGACGTAGGAACTTTAGAAACTCTCTACGAATCCAACAGAACAGACAGTACCTTTGACCCGTCTGCCTAAAGAAGGAATGTAAAGTCCCTCCTCTTCGAGGCTTGCAAGATCTTTGAGCAGTGGCTCCAACACAGTACTAAACCCATATTGTTTTATGTTATCAGCTTTGCAGAGAATGGCTAAAAAGATTGAAGTCAGTGAAGATCGGAGCAATGGTGGCACATTAGCAAGAACCCAATAAACAGCAGTGATTTTGTTCTTTTTCCAAGGGGATTGCACACTTCAAATTCATCCCCATACATATTGAGAGCAATGGCTCAAATTTCTGCAAAAATGTATTAGGTTTAAAGTGTGTGCCATCATGAAATTACCTGTACTGGGTTTCAGAGCTGCTTTCTGCCTCTTTCCACTGTTTATCAAATAGCCCTGGATCTCCTTCTTATTCAAAATCTCAGATAAGGACTTAAGAATAGGTACATACTGGAAGCTTTTTCGCTCTCTAGCATTAAGCACATTCAACGGGTTCCACCACAGAGAAGTTCTCTTTAAAATACATCTTTCTCTTGTAGGTGGTGGACAGAGGGCCATCACTCTTCAATGCTAGGCTGATGGGGTTGAATTCACAGAGATCTGTCACCATCTTAGATATAACTGAATCATTTAGCTGACAATTATGCTTCTCTATGCATGACTGTAAAATCTCTTTCATGATAGGACCTAAAGCTGAGCCAGAAATCAAGTTTATCTCTTCCACCACCTCATCAGTACACCTGTTGGGCACATTATATATGCTTTGTAATTTCAGAAAGAGGTGGGCTAGATTTGCTTCAATTAAGTTAGGCAATTCTTTCATTTCTTCATCATAAACCTCTCCTCTCTCAAAATCAGCTTCCTCATCAGCAGGATCATCCCCTGCATTTACAGGATTCACATACCTGAGTAAAAGCTCGGACTTGAAGTTATCCAAAGAGTGAGGAGTGCGTTTCTGGCTCCTATGAGAGGCAAATGTACCACGCTCAGAGGGGAAGAAATGACGGATGAGACAGCTTGGTGTGGGGTTCCGAACGTTTATTTGTCGCTCGCACAAAACGTGGCTCAACATAACAAAAACAGAACACAAAATTAACAGCCGTCTCTCCGACCGGATTTGAGGCACCCTTTCCGGTCAGGTCGGTTAGGGGGCTGGTCAATGAATCTCCTATAGTACCCGGCCAGCCCCAGAAACCTCCTGACCTCTTTTTTCATCCTGGGTATTGGGCAGGGTGTTTTTTGCACCTGTGGTCATACGTGCCCACCCCCCAGGTGGTACCCCAAATACCGAACCTCCCTCCGTCCCACCGCACACGTCTTTGGATTGGCTGTGAGCCCCGTCTGCCTCAGGGAGTCAAGAACTGCCCCCACATGCTGCATATGCTGCTCCCAGGTCTGACTATGAATGATCACATCATCCAAGTAGGCCGCAGCATATGCAGAGTGAGGCCGCAGCACCCGGTCCATGAGGCGCTGGAATCTGGCCGGGGCCCCAAACAATCCGCCCCAAAGTGTGACAAACTGGTACAAACCAAACGGAGTGGAGAAGGCGGTCTTTTCCTTGGACTCGGTGACAAGGCAATCTGCCAGTAGCCCTGGGTCAAATCCAGTGTTCTATAAAAGCGAGCCGTGCCCAGCCGATCCAGTCGACTTTAGATAGGCATTATATAGGCATTGAATATGGACACCTCATTAACCCTGTGATAGTCCACACAGAACCATATTGACCCGTCGGACTTGCGGACCAGCACAATGGTGCAACACCAGTCACTGTTGGACTCTTCTATTACTCTCATCTCCAACATGGCCTGAAGCTCCAGCCGAACAATTTCCCTCTTGTGTTCCGGCAGCCAATAGGGTCGTGACCAGACTGTCACACCCAGGGGTGTTTCTATGTGATGGTGTATGAGGTTGGTACGTCCTGGCAGGGGAGAGAACACATCAGCAAAACGCTGCTGCAACAAGGCCACGTCCGCTCTCTGGCTCGGCGAGAGATGGTCATTAGTGGGGACCAGCGCTGACCGGTTTGAATTAGCCACCTCCGGTCCCAACTCATCCCCCTTGCCCACCGTGGTTGCCAGAGGAACAGGTGTCACCTCCCTCCAGGCTTTAAGGAGGTTGAGGTGGTAAATATGTGTGGCCCCACCCCTGTCAGAACATACCACCTCATAGTCAACATCCCCCACTCGCCGTGTGACCACAAAGGGCCCTTGCCACTTGGCGAGCAATTTGGAGCTAGATGAGGGGAGCAATACAAGCACTTTATCTTGGCTCCTCTGTCGTACAGCGGCCGTTGACGCTCCTCAGCCTGGAGCAGATGCTCTTGTGATAACTAGTGCATGGAGCTTTGCTTGCAGGTCCAGGACATGCTATACCTTGTTTTTGCTGGTGCTTGGACCCGTCTCCCAGCTTTCCTTAACCAAGTCCAAGACAACCCGGGGCTTTCTGCCGAACAGGAGTTCAAAGGGGGAAAACCCCGTGGAGGCCTGGGGCACCTCCCACACTGCAAACAACAGAGGGTCCAACCATTTATCCCAATTACAGCTATCTTCATGCACAAACTTACGAATCATGTTCTTTAGTGTCTTTTTGAACCACTCCACCAGGCCATCGTTCTGGGGATGACATACACTAGTCCGGATGGAATGGACGCCCAATAATTCGTATAGTTTGCGTAGTGTATGTGACATAAACGACATGCCCTGATCAGTCAGGATCTCTTTCAGCATCCTGACTCTGGAGATGACTTGAAACTGTGCCTGTGCAACACTCTTTGCAGAGATGGTGCGCAGGGGCACTGCCTCAGGATAGCGCGTTGCATAGTCCACTAGGACTAATACAAAGTGATATCCCCATGCGCTCTGGTCTAATGGCCTGATGAGGTCCATGGCAATTCTATCAAAAGGGACCTCAATTAGGGGTAAGGGGCGTAACGGCACGTTTGGGGTGGCCGGCGGGTTGACCAGCTGGCGTTCGCGGCAGGATGGGTGCACGAGGCGAATGCTAACTCCAGCCCTGTTTTTTCCCCTTAAAATAAATCTCCAGAGCCAACACCGGAAGTCGTGAATATCCCCGTGCACACACCTCACCCACGATGCCTCTAGCAATGCCCCCGGTCAAGCCAAGCGCTGGTGGATTATGGTCTGTTCACAACCCGAGTCCAGCAGAGCCTGGTGTGTATCCCCCTGTAAACATACCGGTATACGGTACGTCCCTTCCAGACCGGGGGAGGGGGCTGGCGGTCCTGCAACCCGGACCACTTGACCCACCTCCATGGGCGGGCACTCCACCCGGAGATGGCCGGGCTGCCCGCACCGCCAGCACACCTGCCCTGGCGTCTGTGCAGGGGAAGAAGCCGGACCGCCCACTCCCCCTCCGGCCACCCCCACACCTCCGCCGTGCCCTTGAAGATGTCCAGGTAAGCCTCCGGATCATCTTCAACGGTCATCCGTTGGAGAGCAACCAGTGAGGGCTGGCCGAATCCACGGCCGGTGCGCTCTGGGCAACCGGCCACTGCAGCCGGTCCCGCTGGGCCGACGCAATGTCCATCAGGGCCTGGGACTGCTGCTGCTGGAGTGCGGTAGTGCTCTCCTGCATCGCCGCAAGGTGTCGCAGGGCCAGCAACTGCGGCGACTGGGCTTCCATGTCCCTGTTCAGGCACCAGATGTGAACCTCAAAGCTCACAGGGGAAGGAATGACGGACGAAACAGCGTAGTGTGGGGTTCCGAACGTTTATTTGTCGCTTGCACAAAATGTGGCTCAACATAACAAAAACGGAACACAACAGCTGTCTCTCCAACGGCTGAGGGTCGGTGTGTCTGCGCTCTTAGATTTCTCCCCCCGGTCCTCTCACAGGACCCAGCCTACTGCAAGAGACCAGAACCAGGTTACAAGCATGCTTATATAGCTGACTGATTACCTGATTCTGTCCAGCTGTCTGAGCGTCGGCTGAGCCACTCCTCCCTCTCCTCCAGCAGTCAGCGCCTTAACCACACCCCACTGCCACAAACATAAATCATCCGGTTTTAGAAAAAAAAACGCACCTCTATGTGCACGTAGAGCCTGTTGTTTGTTTTGCAAAAATCGACAGAGCCCAGATCATCCTATCCAATCAGCATGCAGGGCTGTGTTCGTGCACACACAGAGCCCCTCTCCCCCTCGGGTTGTACCAATATCACAGGAGGGAGGCGGAGAGAAGTAGCAACAAGCAACATCAGACCCGCGTTTCAAAGGTGGCGTGATCTAAGGGATTTCAAAGGGCACAAAGTCAAGGGGAAGGAGCTCGGTGGTCGTGGGGGAGGAGCATGAGAGTTGTAAACATTCAAAATCCCTCGATCTGCCGGACTTGCCGACTGGGACTTTAATGTTGTATTTATGAAGGACTTGTATCTTATGGAGGAACTGGTCCTGTATGCTCCATGATGGAATGTCAACAGAGCTGTTGGAGCTATTGTTTCTATTTTTTAGCTTTTACTTTATCGGCAATAATAACTTGTGGTTTCTTTCTTTGGACAAATGTACCTATTGTAAGTCGCATTGGACAAATGCCCTAAATGTAACTCTGGTAGCCTCCTGGTCCTCCTCCAGAAAGGAACAGATACTGGTCCTGGTGCTGGTTGAGATCCTTCTACGACCCTGTCCAGCTCTCCTGGTCCTCCTCCAGTCTCTTGAGACTGTGCTGGGAGATTCAGCAAACCTTCTTGTGACCTCAGGTATGGATGGGGATCCTGGAGGAGCAGGACCACCTGTGAACCTGCTTGGGCTGCAAGTGGGACCTCATGCTCCAAGTAGTGACGAGGGTACTGGTTCACCATCATTGAGCTTCCTAAATGGACACATTGTTTAAGTGACCTGGGGTCAGACTGAGATGATGAAGGTTTCCTTCAGTTTTTGAGTAGTGTGTATGATCATATATATTTGTATAATAATATATATTATATAAAGAAAACCAGGTGTGGCATGTACCAAACCATATTTCAAATAATAAAAATGAAAGTGATGAAAAAAACCCCCAGAAAAACCTAGGTTACAGTTTCACACATGAAGCATGAGTAAAACATGATGATGATGCATCTGCAGGAATTCAATGGGAGACGTGTCTGTTCAGTCAGATGAACAAGAGGCTGGTTCTCAGAGTCCCCATTCGGTTTCTGTCTGCACAATGAGGCGGTGCACGCTCCTACAACGCTGTTCACACAGTTCCACTGTTCAACAGATGGCAGTAACAAGCCAAGAAATGCAGTAGAGAAGACTGACAGAGTGACAAACACAAAACGTTGAGAAATGCCTTTAAAACATTTTTTTGGGATACATACGCTCTGTTACTAAGCTTCATACGTTCCCGTATGTTTGAATTAACAAGAAGACACTACACGTACCGGGGAGCTGCAGCAGCTTAAGTGATGTCATCTACTTTAATTCATTTAACAAAGCACAATAATTTAAACAAGGAAACAAGTGGCTTAAACTTGTGTTCTCTCCACTTACCACCAGGGGGCAACTCCTCTCTGGTTGTATAGAAGTCTATGAGAAAATGGTCCTACTTCTCTCTTGATGTATTATCTCAGTAAACATTGTAAACATGAGTTTATGGTCTCAATCTCTAGTTTCAAGTCTTCTTCAATCCAGCATGATGTTCATTTAGTACATTATGGTCCATTTAGAGTCCAACAGACCAGAAAGCAGGGGATGATTTAGGGGGCGGGGCTACCTGCTGCACTACCGATGCAGTTAGCTACTAAGATGACTTCAACACTTAGCTGTAAAGTTGACCTTGAATTATGAAATGTTTTAAACTGAACTGACTGTTGACACACTAAATGAAATTCATTCATCAAGAAGAACAAATAAATCAGTAAATAGTCAATCACTTCCATGTCTCATATTCTCCCACCCTATGCCGTCCCTCAGATAACCTGTGCAATGGAAAGTTCCACAGACACCTGCAAGACCTGTACGCCCCCCTGGTGGTGCGATATGTGGACCTGATGGAGTCCTCCATTGCTCAGTCCATTCACAGAGGCTTTGAAAGGGAATCCTGGGAACCTGTCAAGTAAGGATGCCTACATTACTTCACCGTTACGTATGTGTTGTGTATGATCAAAGCCTTTTGTCCATCACCATGTGGATGTAGGAGCAAGGAGGCATTAGATGGCTGATAGATGACGGAGGCAGTTTTTGTTTGGACAAAAATATGGCCCATTACACACAATTCTTTCAAATGTGCTGGAAACGAAGGTAAAAAGAATAATTATGAATACATCAACATAAGTCACATAATTTATCCCCACATAATTATAATAATGTAATGTGTGTGGGGATGCTGGAAGTCTGTTATCCTGAGTGCCAACAGAACTTCAGTAGATATGGTGGTTGGTGATATACAGGAAAGCAGTTAGCGAGGCAAACGATCCAGACGGGTCTAAATCAGCTCCAAAAGAAAGGGGGCAAATGTTCAAAACCAGGGGACTACTAAGGCCAGACACAGAGAACCCAAAAGGGACTGGCAACAGGAGACAGACTACACTGGGTTCCAATATACAAGGACTTATGACTAAAGACTCAGGTCACACACAGACACAGGAAGTGTGTGTCTTGAAGGGAAATGTGACTTCAGCACATCTTCTGTTTGCTGCTTTGATGTAGAATCTGTTTCCTGTCCTCTGTTATTCCATTTCTCTCCACAGGAGCAGAACACATGTAATCAGTGTTAACCTCCCACCAATGGCCAGCTTCTCTCCACCAAACTGGATGACGGCTAATAGTGACTCAGAGTGTGTATCAGCCTTGTTCAGCCTGAGACACACAACCATGTCCTTGGCATGGATGTGGCATCTTTTGCAAATCCCAAAGATTCATCTTTCATTCTGCAATGAATGTCCTTGTAATACTATATAGTTCATTGTGTGAAAGAGTTGAATATATATATATATATATATATATATATATATATATATATATATATATATATATATATATACACACAAAACACCCTTTTCATTTATTGGTTTGAGCAATTTATCATTATTTATTAGTCAAAACGTGTATTAACCTTGGATTCTCTATTAATATGGATGTGCCATCATTAAAATCACTCTGCAAACTTGACACATCATCTATAGCACTTTGAAAACTTAAGTGAAACACGCCAACAAGGGGGATGAGAGGTGTGAACTCGTTCATGCGGTGCAGCTTCCTGCAGAGTGTGACGCCGTCACCGCACTGCATCATATTCATATTCCCTCATCAGGAAACACACACTCCAAACCAGCACCACTCCCCCCTGTGATGATGAGAGATGCATTCAGTCTTAATCTTTGTAACTTATTCACACAGAAATGCTGGTGGATGCGTCTCATCTCACTTCCGAGATCGGTAGAGTTGTAAGAAAAGTGGCTCTTCAAAAGGAGTAGATTAACGCTAAAGCATGCACATGGCTGCAGCAGTCTGCTGCCAACGTGGAGGTCCTACTCAGACCCAGAGCCACATTCATGCCAAGGCTGCAGCATGGTGGTGGTGTGGACGGACGGAGAAGGCAGTGACATGGAATCCCAACAGTTCCACTCCCACAAATGTATTTCTATGTATCCGACTGGGAAGATGCAAACACATAACTGCCTTCGGGGACGAGACGTGTTCCCAGCTAGCAGGCGTGTGGTTCCACTGTTTCATGATTTCTTTGTCTATTCTGTGTAAATGTTGGACAAAGAAGCGACAGGGACGGTTACAAGTCTACATTAAACTGTGTGATAGAATTACATAATAAGCCACAACCAAAAAATGTTTTGGGAAAAACAAACGTATGTGTTTATTTTGCGTTTAGGTTGGACAATTCAAACTTCCCGAGAATCACAACGTGAGACATAGTTTGTTAACATAATATATATATATATATATATATATATATATATATATATATATATGAGAGACGGCTACTGCACCAGCTGACGAAAAAATTAAAAACATGCAACCGCTCAAACCATCAAATAAAAGATCAACAATGCGTACAAATTAAACGGCCCAAAGTTAACAAAGGAAATATTTAGTCTGCCACAGCGAGGGCGAGAGAGAGAGAGAGCCATCTTGGTTCAGCAGGCTGTTATACCGGGGTCCGGCCCCAGCCAATCAGTCGCTCCGCCTACTGGGAACATGGAGAGACAGCAGGCAAAAGGAAACATAGGAAAACAAGGACACAAAACTGTAACACCCTGTAACAAGGTCACAAACTGTACATTGTTTCATGTTTCTCAACACTTGACAAGACTTTGTTTTGAGTTGAAGGATCTGAGTGAGGAGATTATCTTGCATCTTTTCAAATCTTCCAATCAAAGCTTTACCCCAGTTCCCTGATGCTCGATCACCCCGGCTTATCTCCACCTGCTGTGGGGGCCTTGTGTTTTCTCCCTGACTGTGGTTCAGTCTGCTGGGTCTGGGGTGGGTTTACAGCCGCTGAAGGAAGGTAGTGATACTTTTAATGAGCCGGTCAGAGGTCAGAAGGTCCCAGCAGCTGTACTACTGTTCATCCTGGTCCTCCACCTCTTGTCCCAGCCCACATTAACAAACCGAGGGTGCCAACCAGTCCTGGGAAACATGTACATTAATTACGGAATTTCGCGAAAAGTAAAAATGTCCTGAAAATGAATACATTTGATTTTTAGAACGTTTTATAGTACATGAAGGTGTCCTTGATCGACATAAACACCCTGAACATGACTTCTTCTAGTGGCAGAGTGGGAACCCTGAATGGATCTTCTTTCTATTTTTATCAACTGTAGATGAAATGCACAATGCAATATGCATGCAATTGATGTTACATGTCAGTATGTTCTCGAACACAGGACAAAGGTTTGTACTCCACAGACAGATTTTAAACACATTACACCTCAAACAAACGGCTGTCACATCAATGCGTCAGTAGGAATATTCGCATGGTAAAATGTATAATAACAGTCAGAGGAGGGAAGCAGAATAAACAATAAACTAACAATATAGCAAATCCATATGACAGAAATTATCCAAGAGAGCAGTGACAGCAGTAATGGCAGACAAAATAATTATTAGAACATGATTTCCACTAAAGAGTACAGCAACAGTGGGTAATAATAACAAGAAATTCTATTATTACAAATATTACTGTATACTTTTAATAATTAATAATAATCTTTTACAGTGTGGTGTTAATAGTTTGCCTTCGTAGTAAAGATCTGAATCCTTCCACCATCACTGTTATTTTGATGGTGATTTTCTGTCAACACGCGGAACCAAACAGGAAATTTTACGCTCATCTTTTGTCATGAACTCTCCTTTAGAATGGACAATGTTCAGTTTTGGATATGCAGCAGTTTATTGACACTTCAAACACATCTCGGAGGAAAAGACTTGAATGTGTTTGTGTTTGCTTCCTGGAACATAGTAAACTATCTCCAACGTTCTTCCTCAGCAGCCTGGTTGATGCATGGACAGCATTTCATTGTGCAGCAACATCCGTGTTCATCCTCCCAAACCCTTTTCTAAAAGCTCCCTGTGTCGTTGGTCCTGCAGCAACGGCTCTGGGACGTCGGAGGATCTCTTCTGGAAGCTGGACGCTCTGCAGACCTTCATAAGAGACTTGCATTGGCCAGAGGAGGAGTTTGGCAAACACCTGGAGACCCGACTGAAGCTGATGTCCAGTGACATGATTGAGTCATGTGTAAAACGGTAAAACATGGTTTCAAGTTAATAGAAATTTTGGTATTTATGGTGGTTGGTTTCATAAATATGAGCAGAAACACACAACGTTGTCAAACGGTCATAAGTTAAAAGAATAATGTAGCAACTTTGGGCCCTAGTTTCGTGGCGCAGTGCAGGGCGGCGCAGGGTGGCGGAGCCGGCGCAATGCAAGTTTAGACCCGCGCAGCCTTGCGCACCGTCAGTTTGGCAGTTTGGTGGATCGCGTGCACCAAGATGGGTGTGGCGGCGCAGCAGGGGGAGGCGTCACAGATTCAGCTTGGCGTAGCGGAAGTTTAATGCAACTAATTGAATCAACACGTGAATTTATATCTATATAGATTGTCCCGTCACATCTGACGTCAGATCAAAGGCGGATGGCACGCGTAACGGAAACTCAGCCTCTCGGACCAAAACATCTCCCTCTCTCTCTCCTGTTTTTTATAATATCGGCATTGTTATTATTATGATACGCAGGCACAGCGCGTGATGCGCGTGGTGGGAGCGGAGCATTAAAGGTGAGGAGAGGAGCTCATTTGATTGGTGAAGATCTGAATCGGCTGTATTAATCCCAGTCCACGCCTCGTCTCCCACTCACGCCTTCTTCTCCTCCCTCTTTCCCACTTGCGCGGGTGGGAGTGACGGTAGGTATGCCTGCGCGAGCCTGCGTGGTGCATGAAACTTGCAAAGTCCAGGCGGACACACCCCGTCGGCGTGGCGCAGGTGCGCTGAGAGCTGACTGCGCCTGGTCTACGAAACTAGGGCCCATAATGTTACAACAGTAACAATTTACGATACATGAATAAATAACATCCGCCCTCAGCAGAGTTTCTTTTGTAACGTTACATAAAAAGATTTAAGTCAGCGTTTATTTTGTTTAAACATGGGACTCCAATGTCTCCAGGGTAAAAGTCCTTTCCTCTTTCTCGCTGGTTGCAAGTTCATCGCAGCTTTCAGTAACGGATGGTGATATAATTTACTTGAGCTGCCTGAATGCAATGCATCTTTGTACATTTGATTTGTAGGAACAGAGAATTTGTGTCCTGCTGGGCTGAGGTAAAATACTGAGGTAGAATACGGAGGTAGATTACTGAGGTAGAATACTGAGTTTGAATACAGAGGTAGAATACTGAGGTATAATACAGACGTAGAATAGAATACTGGGGTAGAATACTGACGTATAATACAGAGGTAGAATACTGAGGTAGAATATGGAGGTAGAATACTGAGGTAGAATATGAAGGTAGAATACAGAGGTAGAAAACTGAGTTAGAATATAATAATAATATATAGTATGTCTTAAGTCCTTCCTCTCCTCAAAAGGACACGAGCAGCGTTTGAGGCCAAGCTGCAGAAGAGCAGCCGGGCCACAGAATTCCGGGTGCCACAGTCCATCTGCACCATGTTCAACGTGATGGTGGACGCCAAGGTCCAGTCAGCCAAGCTGTGCGCCATGGACCTGGGGCAGGAGGTAGGACCTGGCTCAGAGAGACAACCATTGTATCTAATTTCTAACTTTAAAGTCCAGTTAATGGTAAAATGCCTTTTCAGATCACATCCCCAGTCATGTTTCAAAATGAATGTCTTCATCTTCATACTATCGGCTCACAGCAAGCGGGGCCTTGGTTCCAGTCTGCATTCCAGTTTGTATGTTCTCCCCATGTCAGTGTGGGTTCTCCGGGTTCCTCCCAGTCCAAAGACATGCTGGATGGGGGATAGGTTCATTTATGACTTTAAAGGTGTGGATGTGAGTGTGAATGGTTGTCTGTCTCCATGGCTGCGGTGGAATAGTCTATTTTGCTTAGGAAGGTTCCCAACTTTAGAAGTGACCCGCAAGTAAACAAGTGGCCGCCATGATAAGAGCTCCAATGCGCACGGTGGGGTAGTGGGTAGCACTGTCGCCTCACAGCTGTCGCCTCACAGGTGTCCCACAGTCCAAAGACATGCAAGATGGGGATAGGTTAATTGATGACTCTAAATTGCCCGTAGGTGTTAATGTGAGCGTGAATGGTTGTCTGTCTCTACATGTTGGCCCTGTGATAGCCTGGCGACCTGTCTAGGGTGTACCCTGCCTTTGCCCAATGACAGCTGGGATCGGCTCCAGCCCCCCCGTGACCCTGAATACAGGATAAGCGGTAGACAATGGATGGATGGATGGATGGATGGATGGATGGATGGATGGATGGAGCTCCAATGCTTCCTTTCAGATCTCCTTTAGCACGGACCTTCCTTTACCAAAGGAAAGGAGATTATGCCGACCCACAATCCCTTGCGAGAGTGACGTGCACCTCAGTCGTTCATGATAACAAACAATATGCCTTTTTGCATATTTAACAATGACTTACATGCAGACATATATTAATTGGAATTGTGTTGATGAATGTGTGTGGACAGTGATAATAATTGAATGACATTTATTATTTATTTATTTCAATCGTGTTACAAAGTTTACATGTTTTAAAAAAATGAAACTAAAACAACAAATTAAATAAAATGTAAATACATTCAGTGTTACACAATGAATTATTGATTATGAACAACTTTCATAATCAACAAATATTAAATCTCCAAAAAGGAGTGAAACAGATCTTACCCCTTCTCCAAACAATGCATAACTTAATTTCTCATGACTTGAAGGCTAGATTCCTCTTTTTAATGTCAGTTCCAACCTTGAAAGATAAATCATATTCGTGACCTGACTGTCCATATTTATGAGATAATCCTTTCTATGGCGACGACATTTACATGTTCCAGCAGTATAAATGGGAGAGTTGGTTCAATAACAAGAAGCATCAGTTAAACAAGCACTATAGGCCTATAATAAATAATGAACAGGTAATCCTATAGCAACATTTGACTTAAAGGTAAAACCCACATTATTACAGTGTTGGTCTGTTGGTTTACAGAGCAGGAAGGAGGAGCTGCTGGACCTGAAGCTGGTCAGTGAACCAGCTGCTTATAAAACCAACAACATGGGGAGAAGTGGACGATGCACTTTTTGTAGTCAATTATTGTAGTTTCTCCAGCACAGACACACGTCAATCACCGGTGTCGATCATCAGCTGTCAATCAGCAGCAGCATTATAATGACGTAGCTTAGTGAAAGTCTAGTCGGATTCTCTGAGCACCGCGGTCGTCTTTTCCTAAATCCTTTTGAGTTCTTCTTCTTTCCTTAACCATGTGACGTTTTCCCCAGAGGTCAAGGAAAAGACATTTGGACCTCATATTTTGACTATTCAACCGCAACCTTGGTGTCAGTCCTGTGGTAGTCTGGTTACTCGTCCAGGTGGACTTGCCTTCACCCAGTGTCAGTTGGGACCCGGCCCCGGACCTTGAACAGGATAAGAAATGGTTGATAGTGGATGGATAATCATTGAATCATATTTGTATATCTCAACCAATCTTTTTTTCTTCCTGGAAAATAAAATATGATTAATCCTTCCATACGTTAGTACCAAACTAAATTCAACCAATAATATGATGACATCTTTTCATTAATCAATCAGAGCTACAGAAGGTGGTGAGCTAATCCGGTCTCCTCTAGTCTGCATGCCGAAGTGTCCTTGGGCAAGAACCCCTAATTGCCCCGAAGGCTAAACCATCAGTGTGTGAATGTGAATGCGTAGCTCCTGATGGGCTCCTCTGCCATCAGTGTGTGAATGTGTGTGAATGGGTAAAAGACACTGAATGTAGTGTGAAGTGCCTTGAGAAGCTAGTTAGCTAGAAAATTGCTATAGAAATGCAGGTCCATTTACCCATCTTTTTAACCATCAAATCAAAATCCTCCTGAGCGTATGTCCTGCCTCCTGTTCCTGGCAAAGAGCCTCAGCTGACCTTTCAAGGACACTTTCACTGTTTGAATCAATCTTTTCAAGATCACATGTGATCGTGTGTCTGTTGTATGACGGCATATTTGGGCCATTGTAAGGGGGAGAACAGAGCTGAGAGAGGGGGGCAATATTCAGAGAAAGAAGTAGCATATTTATGAAATTATAAAGTGGCAAAGTTACAAGAAAATTGGGAAGTTAGCTAGCTACCCTGACTGTGAACTCTTAATTTCTACTTTTTTTCCTCCTAAATTTGCCACTTTATGATCTCCTAAATTTGCTACCCTTTTCTTAGTGTATATATATATATATATATATATCACTGATTCTTGAGATAAGGGACAAAACATGTCCCACATCAAAATGTTGCAATTTGTCTTAAAAAACAATAAATTATTTATTTTAAAAAGGCTTTAAAAGTTGGATATGAAAGACTTTTGTATGTGTACACCCTTAGTTTTGTATATATTTATATTATTTAATAGTAATTTGATAAAATACCGGCACTGTACTATGCAAGCCCATGTAAATGAACTCGTCCTTCGTAGAGGTCACAGTATCAAACTGCCGAAAATAAGTGTTTTAAAATGCCCAAAATGTCCCAATATTAATATGAGGTTAATTGTATGGCTTAATACAATACCACAAAACATTTAAAGTGGACATTCCATTATTTTATACATTTACAACAGCCTCTCAAAGTTTGTCCTTAATTCATGTCAACTCCGTAAGATATTTTTCAAATTCTAAATAAATCAAACATATTTTGGTCAGCCTTAACCCTGAGTACCCCCTTTGACTCCTTCCTGCTGATGGATGCAGCAGTCCAACACATGGTCTCTTAAGTTTTACATTTTTAAAAATATTCAGCAAACAAGTTGAAATCTCTGTGGTCACAGCTAGTGTGTGTCAACACTGTCTTCAAATTAGGGGTGATTTCAATCAATTATTTTGAAATTAAAAGTTGGTATTTAGGTTTAGTTTAGTGTCATCTGACAACTGAGAAAAATCTAAACGGCTACCTTTGACTAGATATGAGTAATTTGAAAAAACATGTAATTTTTTCAACTCCGTCAGACGTCAACTCCGTCAGATATTTCATCTGACGGTGTTGACATGTGAGCTGACGGAGTGGAAAAGTGCTTCCAAATCCTTATTAATTAATGCATAACAGCTATATAACATGATAATATAATCTAAGTATACATCTTGATTGAATTAAAGGTGACATATGATGACAAAACCCACTTTTTCTGGGATTTGGGGTGTTGTTTGGGGTCTTAAGTGAAATAAGGCTGCACATGCTTCTTTGAGTGAGAAACGGATTTCTGAAAATACCCCGCCCTATTTTTCAGATGAGCCTGTCAATATCGGTGCTTACTCTGATGTAGGAATAAGGCACATTTGAATATTCCCACCCATTCTAGGTCAGTGCCCACGACCCACCTCCCCATCCTCCGCTCATTAGAACATTCATAATGTCTTCTTGGGGATCCACCCATTATGTCTGCCAAGTATTTGTATGCAGAAACAAAGTCCTTACAGCGATGATGTGTGTTTTTTTTCTGATAAGACCTACCGTTTTGTCAGAAACAGCCCAAATGTGAGACCAGCGCAGAAGCAGAAAATGGCTCTTTTTCTTCACTCCCTCAGCCTGGTGGGGACTTCAAGTTGCCACGGTAACCCTTTAACTGAGTCTCAGGCCACAGCTACAGTTATAGGGATAGTTCACCGGCACGCAGGTGGTCTAGTGTTTAGAGCACATGCCATGTACGCATATATGCAGCGGACCCTGGTTCGAATCCTGACCGGAGGTCCTTTTCTGCATGTCACATCTCTCTCTCTCTCCCATGTTTCCTCTCTGACCACTGCTAAATAAAAGGCGTCTATGCCAGAAAAAAACTTAACAAAACAAAAACAAGGGACAGTTCAACATTTTGGCAAATTGGCCCATCCCTATATTCACAGCAGTAGGTTCATTACCTTTATTTGTCAGTGTAAACTTTTTTTAGCTCCTCAGAGCTATGCTGAGGAGGCGAATGGGATTTCCTGGTTTTTCCTCATCAAACTCATCAAATACACAATCCAACAACTCCAAAATGCTTTCTTGGACAAGTTGTGACCTGCACATTCACCACGCTATGTGATGAAAATGTAACGTTACAAGACGGAGCCGTTTTAGAGGTAAATTCATGTTTTTCAGCAAACAGTCTCTGTATTTGCCTCTAAAACAACTCCGTCTCATTTGAAATCTCTGAAGAATCTCATCATAATGTACACACTCCGGAAGTAGCCCCTGTGGTCCGTTCAAAATCTCCCCAGGAACATTTTGACATTTTCATGTGTGCCTTAAAGATCCTGTGACCAGGTACTCCTTGTTTGAAGTTTGATACCCTTTCCCTTGATAGTCTCTCCCTTTGCCATGTTCAGAACATGCTACATATCCTTAATCAGTTTGATTCTCCATTAATTTGTCAACACCGTCAAATGTGTGTCAACACCGTCAGTTGTGTGTCAACACCGTAAGATGGAGGTTTTTCATGTTTATACAAAAATGCATATTTCTGTTGCCCATTTGACTGTGTTCATATATTAAAACACCAACTTATCTACATCCATCAGTGTCTTTTGTGCACAAAACCACTGATTGTATATATAATAATGAAAAAAATACTCAACGAAATGAAGGTAATTTAAATTGGCTCATTTCAAAACAATGGAAAATAATATTAAAAGTGTATATAATGCAATTTATCACTTAAGCTTGTTAAGGCACACCATTTCTACACACTTAAAGATTTCACAGTGTTGGTGAATTGATCAAACACACAAAAAACATATTTTCATGTGTCAGACGGAGTTGACAAATGTCAAGTTACTCACTGAGTAAATGTCAATTTTTATAAAAATTGGTTGAATAAATTGCCTGTTCCTTTTCATGGTAGATAGATGAGACCTGTGTTTATGAAGATATCCAATTCAAATTAATGTGGCATTGATTTTTTGTTTTTCACTTTCCAAAGTACTTTTGTCCCTAATCTCAAGAATCAGTGATATATATATATATATTTATATATATATATGACCAGCCACGGCAAAACCAGGAACAAGTCGACCTCGGGGCATTTTGAGATATTCACAGATTCTGAAAGTGCAAGTTCTGAAGCTTGCCAATGATGTCTAACACATGTAAATCATGATAATATTTGACGAAGTTGTGGCCATTTGAATGTATGCTCCTCTGAAAACTGAAAACTGGCCTGAAAGATTTGGAAATCTCACCTCACCTCACCTGGCCAGAAAGGAAACACAATGGTGCTCATTTTCATCTCATTGAGATAAGCCCTCCCCCCTACAGATGTCACTCAGTGATATCTGGTATCTGTTGACCAGCAGGGCACCGTCTAAGTAGCTAGTGCTAATGATTTAGCAACTACCCTATTGTCCTCAGGTAGGCTAGTTGCTAAACCATTAGCATCACAGTCAATTCAAGCAATGCCAACAGGCCCCTTGGCACCTTACTGTTAAATCAGATGCCCACATTACGAGCCAAAAGCCTCACATTACAGCTTAGTTTCGATGTGCATATAATTTTAAAATGACAGTACTGAGCTAGCTTAGCTAGCTAAGCAAAGCAGATAACTTGGATGTTAACGGAAACTCACCCCATAATAAACTGCAAATTATTCCTGCAGACTTCGTTGGCTCCGATGAAATAAGAGGTCCAGGCGGACTTCCTTTTCGTCTGCGGCTTTTTTTGTGGATGCAGTCATCTCCGACGTAACTACTGTATGTCCGTTTGCTCTCTTTCGGCAGCTAAAGAATCCATCCTTATGCTGTACATAAGCTCTTGAGAAAGTTTGTCGCTACATTAATGTCTTCCAAGGAGAGAGTTCTCCTTTCTTCTTCCGTAGCATTTGCAGTCAAAGTTATAGATTTCCTCCATTTCGCTGTCTTTATCCCGTTGAAATGTAACCGTAGATATAGTGTCTGATATCTTCCGCTCCAACTCCTCCGCTGCGAGGGACACGGGCGCTGAACAAGTAGCCATGTGTCATGATCTCAACTTGCATATTCTGCAAAAAAACGAAAATCACGAATTTTGAAAAAAAAAGAAGAAGCTTATTTTGTTCTTGTTGCTGGTTTTGTCGTGGCAGGTCACATATATATATATATATATATATATATATATATATATATATATACAATCGCCCCAACACACTGTGAATAGCCTCTGCACATGAAAGTCATTTTCAGTTTATTTTCTCTCTCTGCTATTTCCTGTTTTTATTATCTGTACGTTTTATTTCTGTTGCTGTCTTCACATCATTTTGGTTTCATGTCACCTCTATCTTCTCCTTATCCACTGCCTGTTCCTCTCCCCCTCTCTGTCTTGTGAAAGTTTGTCAGAGACTCGGTAAGTGCGGCTATGAATTCAATTGAATTCTCACCCTCTGCTTCCCAAATGTATAATTAGTCATCAGTTTTCCCTGTCGTCGTCCTCCACTTGAATTGTTTGGATTTCATTAGCATATGTGTAGATAGCATTGAATATACATGGGGTGGAAGTGAGAGATCTCGTATTTCGCAGAATCCCGAGACTGATACCAATTGCTGACAATGAATTAATTATTGCTATTATTGCCGTCGCTGTTCTTCCTTGCAGTGATGCTGCTCTGAGTTTCCACGATAGCCATTCTTGAGCAGGATTAATCATAGGATGACCAGGAGGCTCTTTAAAACACTTCTCAAGCACTTCATTCATTAACATCCCACTAAAACATTTAAAAAGTACATAAATAGTGTAATTTATCAAAAATGACCTGAACAAATTCATACATTAATCATGTGTTTGTTCACCTTTAATGATTTTTGATCTCACTGCGGTTTTGTTCACTACATTCACTTTAATGAGAGCTTTGAAGGCCGAGGTGTCAGCGAATGAAACACCATGTTAAAGGTATCATCGTGTAGGAATCAGTCTCAACGCCTCAGTCCTTCTGTTATCTGACTGTCAGTGTGAATAATACTGTGTATACACATGTTTATATGTCAGCCTCAATCAGATGAGAAGTTTGGTATGAACCCATTTCCCTGCTAGTGGGGCAGCTTAGCTAGAAATTATATAGGGATTGTGCATTTTATGATAAAAGCGTCAAATTTGGTACACTTGTTGCCAAAGACAGAACAAAATTAGATGTGGAGGCACGACAAATTTTCAATATGGTGGCCATTTTCAAGATGGCCGCCAGTGACCACCGGTTTTGAGATTAAATTTCACATTAACAATGGATAATAGGTGATAGAAACATGACATTTGGTAGAATTATAGCCAGACAAATGGGGAACATGTAGAGGGATCAAGACCTTTCAATATTTTGAAAAATGGCCACCAGTGATAACTGTGTTTAGATCAAATTTCATATAGACAATGGATAATAAGAGATAGAAGCATCAAATTTGGTAGTTATGCTCAAAGCCACAAAGGAAAAACAATACATGTCAAGAGAGCAGTTTCCCAAGGAGGACATGTGTGGGGTCAGATGCTGGTACCTACACCAGAAGTACCTTCACCATGTAAATGGGGCTGGTCAAAGACATCTAAGGGTTATTATGCACCCTTCTGGACATGCCTGCGGGATGCAAGCCAGTCCAGCTATGAACTTGTCTCCTGTCAATGTAAGAAGGGTTGTGTTAGGCAGTGCAGGTGCAAAAAATCTGCCTTAGAATGCACAGCTCTCTGTTACTGTGAGGGAGGGAGTTGGAGTGCTAAATAGACTTTACCGTATGGGGTCAGTTCAGTCTCATTAATAATGAATGCACAGAGAAGGATTCACAAATGTATTTTGTGATTTATATATAAATGACTCCCTTCTCACAAATACATTTCGTTTTAAATAAATGTAATATAAATCCATAAATATATGAATTAAAAAAATATTTGCAATTTTCATCAAAAATGTATTTGTATGTTGTTACATTTATATACAAACTGTTAAACTTGAATTTACAAGACGCTTTTCATTTGTGAACTTGTTTGCATTTGTTCGTGAACTAGTCTGTATTTGTTTGTGGATTTTTGAGACTCCCCTGACGTGGCTGGATTCACAAATGCAATTAACAACAGGTAAGCTTTAGCAAGCAAATGACCGATACAGTTATGTTTTCTGATGTTAGTAGGATCATATTATGCTAGGTAAGTTATCTTAAGATCCGTTGTCTAAAAGCATTATGGCTAACTAGATAGCTAACGCAAATGTGCAAAATGCGCAGAGAAAAAGCTGTGCCATGTTGAGGTACACCTCTTGGGAATGCAGTCAGATTGTCTGAAAACGACGGAGGCATCTGATTTGCTACAGAGAGTTCCTTGTTGAAAAAAATGCATTTGTGAATCCAGCCACGTCAAGAGAGTCTCAAATCCACAAACAAATATAGACCAGTTCACGAACAAATGCGAACAAGTTCACAAATGAAAAGCGTCTTGTAAATTCAAGTTTAATAGTTTGTATATAAATGTAACAACATACAAATACATTTTTTATGAAAATTGCAACAACAACATTTTTTTTAATTCATATACTTATGGATTTATATTACATTAATTTAAAATGAAATGTATTTGTGAGAAGAGAGTAATTTATATATAAATCACAAAATACATTTGTGAATCCTTCTCTGTGCATTCATTATTAATGAGACTGAACTGACCCCATATTACCGTGCTGGACCTACTTAGACTATCACATATTTTGAGTCTTGAATTGCAGCTTCTGAGCAATTCTGATTTTCATTTATTTTACTTCAGATCCAGAAAAATGAAAAACGACACAAAGATCATCCAAATCAGAGAAATCTATGCACCATGTTTTGCTCGTCAGCTGCCATCTTGGTCACCATCTTGAAAAAAAATTATAATCTAAGATAGTTCCCAAGTCCAATGCAGATAAATCCATATCCTTGATATATAATCAACATCACATTATATCCATCATTAATATGAAAATTGATCTAAAAGCAGTTGTCACTGGCAGCCAATTTGGAATATGACCGCCATATTGATCATTTATGAGGGTCCATATCTGTATTCTTTTGTGTATTTGTCCATAATGGTACCATATTATCCATTGTTAATGTGAATTCTATTATATATTATCTATCTATAAACATTTGTCACTGGTGGCCATCTTGAAAAATGGCTGCCATATTGAAAATTTGTCGTGCCTCCACATCTAATTTTTGTCATATTGAAAAGTCTTGATCCCTCCACATGTTCCCCATGTATTTGGCTATAACTGTACCAAAAAAATTAAATCTAAAAACAGTCGTCACAGCAAGCGGCCATCTTGAAAAATGGCCACCATATTGAAAATTTGTTGTGACTCAACATGTAATTTTGTTCTATATGCCTTTGGCTACAAGCATACCAAATTTGACGCTTTTATCATAAAATGCACAATCCTTCTGGTTATCTGCCCCACTATGCTAAAATGGTTTTCTGAAGACGTGAAATAGAATTGAATTGATATGTCATGTGCAACCTGTACGTCTGGTATGTTTAGCCTAGCTTAGGATAAAGACACCATGTGCAGAATATCACTGACAGGCTTTGTGCTAAGCGAGGCTAACATGCTACATCCATGTATGTCCTGGACACAGAGAGGAGACTGAGCTTCTCTTATGAGCTTGACTAAGATTAAAAAAAAAAAAAAAAAATTTCACAAAAACATCAGGGTGTGATTCCAGTTGACTACTTTAACATTAGCGTTTGCTAACAGTACGGCTTGTCTTAATGAACATCATGGTAAAAATGTGATCATGTGCTCAGTAGTCATATAGATCTCTGCTTTTCAGCTCATCAACAACATGTTAAGATGATGTTTTAAGTATTAAAGCCAAATGTGGTACAGCTCTAGTTTAGAACAAACAGATGATGATGAGAATATCTTTGTGTTTTCCTTCCTCTGTAGAGACAGTACCATTCACAAATTGATGATCTAATCGAAGAGACGGTGAAGGAGATGATAACTCTGCTTGTAGCAAAGGTAGGAGGAGGAGGAGGAGGCAACCTGAGCCCTTGACTACGAAGCCAGTTCAACATACAAGGGTTTTCCAGTTATCTAGCTTAAGGAACCCTAACAAAGGCAATCAGAGATAAGCAGTCACACAAAGCTGGTTATCAACTCGGTAAGTCAACCAGGGTTTCCCTTTCCAGCTATGAGTGTGTGCACATGAAAGAGGCGGGGTTTGCAGCATTTGACCAATCACAAACATGGATCAGTCTAAGGGCAGCAGAGCAGCATATTTCACGAATGAGTAGCAAAACATAATCTTACGGAAAACTTACAGAAATACGAAAGAGTTAATATAATACAAGTAAAAACCAACAGTTTCATCTGCCAAAGGCAGGAAGGACAGCTGGCAAAAACTCGCTGACTGTGTGAATGCGTAACATAGTATCACATCATCATAAGGCTCTACTAGATTTGACAGATTAAGTTCATGTGTTAGATGCACTGATAGCTCAGTGATAGAGTTACCACCTCATATACTGAGGCTCCCTACCAATGGCGTCTTTGCATTAGGGGCCGGTGGGGCACGGCCCCACCAGAGGGCGCTGCTGTGCAGGGCAGGATTATAAGCTTTTATAAGTTTTCCTGTGTCAAAAATGTCGTTGAGCATAAGTTAATAATAAATTCAACTTTGTCCCCACTGAAATGTCCGCAGTTTTCATTTGATGAACGCAATTTCCTTACTTTTTGTAGTGTAGTTGTGTGTGAATAGTTCGTTGTGCCTGATGCTGTGCTTCCTCTGGTTCCGCTCGGGGGGGCACAGCCGAGATGGCCCTGCGCCTGCAGTGTTGTGGACTGGGGAGCTGCTGCGCGTGCATGCGCGTGTGCAGCGCACACTTCAGTTTCGGCAGTGGGGCCTGAAGTTCAGGGCCCCAGAGCGCTTCTCATTGGCTGATTTGAAGAAAGGGCGGGCACACTGCACGGGTCTTGCTAGCTCGGCTAACGTAGTAAGGTAACATAGCAAATTGATGTTTCATTCATTCATTGATTGCATGATGAATCGAGCTGACTACCTGGCTAGTGTGCGATTTAGCACTTTACCACTTGAGCAGAAGTTGGAGATTAAACGTTTGGGACCACATCGACCGGAGGATTTAATCATTACTCAAGAGGGAAAGGACAAAACTAGGTCATTCAACCAGGAGTGGTTTAAGCGGAAAACTTGGCTGACCGGGAGCTCGTCAAAAAAGGCGCTCTACTTCTTTCCATGTCTGCTCTTTGGAGGGGAAACCGTATGGACAACCACTGGATTTAAAGATTTGAAACATCTGTCAGAAAGGCTGGTAAAACACGAAAGCTGTGCGTCTCATGTGGATAATGCCATCAAGCTAGGTCTTTTAGGGAAAGCAAATGTTGCATCTCAGCTTGACAGTGCATACCGACGTGGCATTGAACAGCACAACCGACAGACTGAAGAAAACAGGTTTGTTCTGGGGAGAATTATAACCTGTACAAAACTTTGTGGCAAGTGCGAAATTGCCCTGCATGGACATGATGAGTCGGCTGGCTCGTTAAACCCCGACATTTTCAGGTGCATTTTTGACACAATGTGCGAGGGAGACTCCAGGCTGAGGAGCCACTATGATGCTCAACCCTATTTCAAGGGCACTTCAGCAATAATTCAGAATGAACTTTTGGATTGTATGTACAGTGTCTACAAAGATGAGATTGCTCAACAGTTGGCAGATGCACCTTTTGTTGCCGTGCAGGCTGATGAGACCACGGATGTGTCCTGCAAGTCACAGATGGTCATCGTGCTGCGCTATATGGTGAACAACACCGTGACAGAGAGGTTTTGGGAATTTATCGAGGTGAAGGACAAAACGGCTGCTGGTTTATCAAATGCTATAAAAGCATCTCTTGAGCCCCTGAACCTGGGTAACAAGCTCATAGCCCAAACATATGATGGAGCGGCAGTTATGAGTGGAAGTGTGCGCGGGGTTCAGACTCTTGTCAAGGAGCGCTATCCAAATGCGCATTTTTTTCACTGTTACGCACATCAACTGAACCTCATACTTCAGCAGATCTGCTCAGCAAGAATTTCCGAGCTGAAGGTATTTTTTGCTGATTTGTCAGCATTCGCCACATTTTTCTCCAACTCACCAAAGAGAACAGCTGCTCTTGCCGAGACGTCAGATAGGCGCATCCCCAGACCTCCAGCCACGCGATGGAATTTCAAAAGCAGGACAGTCAATGCTGTGTGGGAACGCCGTGAGGAGATAAAGGAATGTTTGAACAACATTCGCACACAAGAGGGATGGAACAGGGTGACCATCAGCGAGGCCTATGGTCTGTCCATGCACCTGCAGGAACCGAGATTTCTACACTTCTTGGAGTTTTTTTCTGAGCTCATGCCAGAAGTGGACATTTTATACAGTGTACTGCAGAAAAGAGACATCGACGCAGCTGGCATCAACCGGGCCATGGACGTCTTCCAGAAGAACGTAGGGCGTCTCAGGGAACGAGCTGATGTGATTGCGCAAGAAAGTGGAGCGGAGGGAAGTAAAAGGAGGAAAACAACCAACACGGCTGCAGTCATGAGAGAGGCCTGCGACACCACGTTAAGCCAAGTGGAGGAAAGGTTCGCTAAAAGTGACCATTTGATTGCAGCAAAACTCATTGACTGCACACTTTTCCCCAAGTTTGTGCAATCCTTTCCAGAGGCTGAACTGGAATGTGCTTTCAAACTATGGCCAATAAACAATAAGGTGAAGCTGAAAACTGAGTTGAAGTCCCTCTACCAGCACAGTGAGCTCAGCAATGGCAACAATACCGCACTGTCTTTACTGAAGTCCATTCATTAAAACAACCTGCAGGAGGCCTTGTCTGAAACAGTGTCACTTCTGCAAATCATCATCACCACACCGATGACAAGCGCTGAATCTGAGAGAAACTTCTCCACTCTCAAAAGAATAAAAACCTTCACACGGAATACAATGAGACAGCAGAGACTGAACGCCCTGGCGATGCTTTCTATTGAAAGTGAACTCATCCACGGACTGTTGGATTTTAACAGCAAGGTCACAGAGAAGTTTGCGCACATGAAGGACCGCAGAGCGTCATTCCTCTTCAAGAAGTGATCCTCATCGGTGAGTCTAATTTATTTTTATTCTAAGTGGAATTTATAATGTAGTTTACATATTGTTTGAATTATAGTGGAATTTCTGTAATGCGTAACTGGCGATACGTTTGTGCGTGTGTGTGGGGGGGACAACCTCACGTGGGCTCCCCGAGGGAGCTGTTCACTTGTCTGTGGTGCTGAAATGGCTGTTTGGCTGTGGTATATTGTGTGTTTTGGCTTTGTATATTGATTGCTGTGTATTGGGTGTGCGCCGTTGTGTTTTTATTGTTGTCACGTTGTTGTTTCGATCTTGAGTATTTGATATTGTGAGATCTTGAACACTGCCATTTGGTGGTGCTATTGATGTGACAATATATGTCGTCAGATTGGCATTGTTTGTGTGATGGCATTATTCAGCCGCAATTTTGTCGTCAAAGGTGCTGTGGTCCCCTCTCTCACTTGCTACTGTGTTTTTGTTGTGAGGGTATGAGAGCAATATGTGGTATTTCTGGATTGCATTATAAGATTTTCCTGCATGGCCCCACCAGAGTTTCCAGACCAAAATCGCCACTGCTCCCTACAGTGATCCTCGGTTAGAATCTGCCCTGCGGCTTTCTTTTAAAGCATGTCGTCCCTTTCTCTCGCCCCTTTTACTCTCACACAGTCCTCCCGCAATAAGGTAAAAAAATAATAATAATTTTAACAAAATAAATGTTTGCTTGGATGTATTCTTATGGCGTGGTCTATGACAATATCAGCCTCATTCTTTCAGCTGCAATCCCGGCGGTGTAAAAGATAAAATAAATATAAATGAATAATTCAAAGTAGTAAGTAGATTGGGGTGTCTGGTGGCGCAGTTGTTAGGGCAGCCGCCCCATGTACAGAGGCTCAACATCCTTGACACGGTGGTCCCGGGTTCGACTCCTATTATCCTATACATATTTCCTGCATGTCATCTCCCTCTCACCTCTCTCCCTGTTTCCACACTGTCTAAAAACATTAATAAAAAGGCGGTCTAGCCAAAATTATTTTAATAATATTAAATATTATATTATATATATTAATTAATATTTAAATTATATTTTAAAATAATCTTTAAAAAAAAAGTGGTGAGTAGACTGTACGCTGTTGCTCCCACCAGGTTGGGGGGGAGTTCCTGCCTCAAGAAGAGGAGTTTAAGTATCTTGGGGTCTTGTTCACGAGTGAGGGAAGGATGGAACATGAGATTGACAGGCGGATCGGTGCAGCGGCGGCAGTAATGCGGTCGCTGTATCGGTCCGTCGTGGTGAAGAGAGAGCTGAGCTGAAAGGCGAAGCTCTCAATTTACCGGTCAATCTACGTTCCTACCCTCACCTATGGTCATGAACTTTGGGTCATAACCGAAAGAATAAGATCCCGGATACAAGCGGCCGAAATGAGCTTCCTCCGCAGGGTGGCGGGGCGCTCCCTTAGAGATAGGGTGAGGAGCTCCGTCACACGGGAGGAGCTCGGAGTAGAGCCGCTGCTCCTCCACATCGCGAGGAGCCAGTTGAGGTGGCTCGGGCATCTGTATCGGATGCCCCCTGGACGCCTCCCTCGGGAGGTGTTCCAGGCATGCCCCAGGAGCTGGGGGAAGTGTCTGGGGAGAGGGAAGTCTGGGCGTCCCTGCTCAGGCAGCTGCCCCCGCGACCCGGTCCCGGATAAAGTGGAAGAAAATGGATGGATGGATGGATAGACTGTACGCTGACGCAGAAAAGTCATTCCCTCCAATGAGAATCTGTATCTCTCATACAAAAGACTGTCAGGGACAGAAAAAGGGTTTTACCGTTCTCTGAACACTCATTATCCTAAGAGACCCGATCCATGATCCACAAACTTCTTCTTTCGTTTTTTTATCCACGCAACGAGCTCCACGGGATCTTTTACAAATTCTGATGCCATTTTCCAAGAGAGCTGATTGGTCAGTAGGCGGTGAATTTCTTCACGTTGATCTCTTATCAGGAACATAACCTGCTCTGGAGCAGGTTAGCTCTGCAGCTAGTTACCATGGCGATCTCCTCCGGTAAGAAATGAACCAGCATCGTAGGGTGGAAAACCCAGAGTTAACCCTGAAGTTACCTCACTAAGCCCAAATCCTGCTTCATAGACCAGGGGCCTGTACTAGGAAGCAGGCAACTCTACCACTGAGCTATCAGCGCACATAGTGTGTTTGTTTAATCAATCAGATCTAGTTGTGCCCTTATGATGAGGCAGTCATATTGTACGACTATTAATACTATTAATACGACTCACGAATTCACACGGTCGGTTTTTGCCAACTGTCCTTCCTGCATTTAGCAGATGAAACTGTTGCTTTTTATCTGTATTATATTAACTTCTTCGTATTTCTGTAAGATTATGGTTTGCACCTCGTACGTGAAATATGCTGCCCTTAGATGACCGTCCATGTTTGTGATTGGTCAAATGCTGCAAATGCCGCCTCTCTCATGTGCATGCGCTCATAGCTCGACAGGGAAGCCTTGGGTTGACTTAACGAGTTGATAACCAGCTTTGTGTGACCGCTTATCTCCAATTGCCTTTGTAAGGGTTACTTAAGCTGGATAACTGAAAGATACCCTGGTATGTTGAACTCGCTGAGGAGTGTGGGCCCCAGGCCTCAGGCTTGCCACTGGGTAATGAATGAATGACTTAAGACAACCACAAAGAGACTCAAAACGACCACACAGAGACTCAGAACAACCACACATACTAAAAACAACCACAAAGAGACTCAAAACAACCACACAGAGACTCAACAACTACAATGAGACTCAAAACAACCACAAAGAGACTCAATCTTTAGACAGCAAGCTTCAGAGGAGTTTTGGCCCAAGTACAATAACCTCCGTTTTATTTGAGTTGAACAGGCCATCCAGGATTTTATGTCATCAACACATTTGGTTTCTTCAGGCTTGATTGATAGATATAATTGAGTATCATCTGCATAACAGTGGAAGTTTATAGAGTGTCTTCTAATGATATTGCCAAAAGGAGGCATATATACATTGAAAAGAATTGGTCTGAGCCAGGGTTGGAATTTTGTCATTTTAGGGGCAAGGACATTTGGCCTTCACATTACTTTTTTTTTAGGGGCACCAAGGCAACATGACAGGGCACAAAGGCCATTGAGTAAAATAAGATGGTTTTACCTTTCAGATTAATACCATCAACCACCAACATCCTAATTCATAACAAAACATGAATTATGTATGAAAATATTTTTAATACCAATATCATGTTAATGTTACATTGGATTTTTTTTAAATAATATATTACAAAGGAGTTACTACTTGAAAGAAAAAACATTCTGTATGAAGTCTTTATATATAAAGATGCACGAGCACATACACGGGTAGACAATGGGGACATGACGGCCATTGCCGTATTTAAGATACTAAACACAACTGCACACCTGGTGCTTAAGTAGATAACTTATACCTCCTGACATTTGATTGCAGTTTTTGTGAGGCTGCTTAATTTCCAGAAGTAAAGTGATTTTTTCTTCTTCTCCTCTTTCTCAGTTTGTGGTCATCCTAGAGAGTGTGTTAGCCAAACTCTCCAGGTATGATGAGGGAACGCTCTTCTCCTCCTTCCTATCCTTCACAGTAAGTAGGTCAACTACTGTACACTGTACTGCTGCTTATGAACATTACTTTCATCAACCTTACCTTTAACTCTATCTTCGGACTTCCATACAAAACATTTTTAATATTTTCACTTCTGTGTGTTCTTTAAATACTGTGTACTTTTTTTATTTTCCACTGTATTTCTTGGGATCCAATTCTTTTAGCATGATCTCAGCAAAAGTCTTTCTGTTTGATATATTCTGGATCTTGTTCATTGAGACTTTACAATATATATTTTTTAAATTACATCTAATGATCAATCCTGCTGAAATTTTAAATATGTTTTTTTTTTTCACTTTAATCTTTAGTGTACCAAATAGCTTAACACCTCAGCTGGTTGCCCACAGAATTACAAATGGCTGCTTATTGAATTTGCGAGTGCACTTTTGCAGTTGAACTCACAACATGGGTCACTGTTGCCACTTCAGCTGGTCCTAAAGCACAGTGCCTTTGTCCTGGATTAAAGGTGTCACAGCTGGAGTCCTGCATGTGTTCTCATCCACTTCTCTCTCCTTTATGTGAAGGTGAAAGCTGCCTCGAAGTATGTTGACGTCCCTGTAAGTGAGACTCATTTACTTCTCTTAAATGAAGTACCTCATTAATCAATAAAATGCACTTCACTCATTTAATTAGGCTGATATGTTTTGGAGGAAATGCCATGTCCGTGTGGTTAGGTTGGATTATTCAATCACTTGTCAAAAAAAGATAACTAATTAATAGATAACTTTATTAATCCGAAAATAAATTATTGTGCCAGAGATTAGTCAAAAATTACAACAGGACAATTAGAAGAACAAAAACCAACAGAGAACAATATAAAACAGTTGATATATGAATATAGAGTGTAAGAGTGAGTACAACAATAGTCAATCATGCTTCACCATTGAAATGAAGAACAAATGAAACACAAGTAAACTAAACCCAGTAAATGGGATCTCAGTCTGAAAATAGATCCTGTTTATTACATTTAGAACTTATTTTGATATCAATAATCAAATTTGACTCGTGATACTCCCAAAGGTACTGCCAAAATGTTTTTGTATCGGGAAGGTTTTATGACAAAGATAATACATTCAACACACTAGTTAGAGTGCTGGGAAAATGTAAATGTCAACATCTAGGTGTTGTTTTTCAAGAACCATGTTCGAGGTCTCTAAACGACACAACTGGAGTCACATGATCAAACAGGTCTAACACAGAAAACTCTATTTCCCGTTTCATTGCTTCAACAGTGTCTTCTATAGTCTCCATACTTCTAGACCTCGTCTGCGGTGGAATAGTCTTCTTCTCTTAGGAAGGTCCTGAACTGAAGAAGTGACCAGGAAGTAAACAAGTGGCCGTCACGATAAGAGCCGTTCGGATTCTCTAAATGCAAAAGAAAGGAGCTCCAATGGTTCCTTTCAGAGCTCCTTTAGCATTGGATACAATGGACCTTCCTATACTAAAGGAAAGGAAATTACGCCGACCCACAATTCCTTGCGAGAGCAACATTTAAAGTGCCTCACACCTCGGCTGTTCATGAAAACAAACAATATGCTTATTTGCATATTTAACAATTACTTTCATGCAGACATATAGTAATTGGAATGGTGTTGATAAATGTGTGTGGACAGTGATAATAATTTAATGATATTTTTCATTTATTTCAATCAAGTTAAAAATTTGACAAAAACAAAACTAAAACCACAAACGAAATGTAAATACAGGAAACGGTCAAACAGGAAGGAGATGCTGCTGGAACTGAAGCCGGTCAGTGGACCAGCTGCTTATAAAACCAACAACATGGGGAGAAGTGGACAACGCGTTTTTTGTAGTCCATTATTGTAGTTTCTCCAGCGCAGACACACGTCAATCACCTACACTTGCATTTGAAATGTGACAAAAAGCAACATTTTTACAAATCCCTCTGTAAAATGACATTAACTATATGTAACATCCATTTGAGGAGTTTTAAGGCTCAAACCCACCTGATGAGTGAAATCAACTCTTAACCGAGCTGTTCACCAGTGAACAGGCTTGATCTGATCCATGTCATCTGGTCTATGGTGTGAGTTTAAAAAGGGGGTCCACAGAAAAACTCGGGTTTAGTGTAATTGCAGCTGAACAGCGTGAAATACTATTTTTCCCTATCACCACTTGACTGAGCACTTCCTCATTTCTCTCTCTCTTTCGCTCATCCTCTGCAGAAGCCGGGGATGGACATCGCCGACGGTTACGTGACGTTTGTCCGTCATTCCCAGGACATGTTGCGGGAGAAGGTCAACGAGGAGGTGTACATCGAGAGATTATTTGACGTAAGTAAAGCACCTAGTTCTCCGCTGAAGCAAGGCTTAGTCACAACACGGTTTCATTTATTCCACCTGTGATGATCTGCAGGAGGAGATTAAAACAAATCCCAGGGGGAGAGGGGAGGTAACCAATCACAAACCATTACAGTCATGTGATCCCATCAGTGACTCTAGATTAATGGATTGTAACGCAGCTCCGGTATTTGTACTTTTGTCATTTTCTGACCGCTTTGAAAAGACCTCTCTCATGATCATTTTAGTTATGGCAATTTATACTATATACATTTTTCATTGTTAATAATTAGGGCTGACCTTGTAGCTTTTGCTCTGCTGCTATGAACTTAGACGAGACCGATTGGATGGATCACTGGACTTGTTTATTGCTGCAACTGCAACATGGGAACAACACACAACCAGCGTGTCAATGAAACTAGTCAGTCTGTTCCTCGAACTACAAAAGAAGAGCTCCGCATGAGAGAGATGAGAGTACGCAGGTTACGTACACCTCGTGCTGCTGGTAGCTAGCTTAAATCACACTCAAACACACACTACGGCAACAATTCTTCACAAAACAGTCAAACTACGAGTTTTTCAAGACTTACGCTTAACAAGCAATCATACACATTAAATGCTGACTGAGTCTACATAATAATATAATAATATGAAAACATAGTTTGCATTTATAATTATCTTTATGTCCGAGCGAACACAATGTTCGATACAATATAGATACCATGAGTTTGTTAGGCTGGAGCTGCAGGCGGGTGTGGAAGGTTGGACCATAGCTAGATGACTGCTAGTCCAGCTTTGCCAGCCCATCTCCACAGTAGAAGGTCTGGCTACAGTATATCTCATCTCCCGGATCGGGAAAAAACGCTCTGGCTGGTTTGTGTTTCTTTCAACCAATCACAATGGTCATGGGCGGTGCCAAGCTTGGGAAGCCGCTGTGGTGCGGCAGCAAAATAGTGTCGGGAGGAAACTTGTGTGGATGGAACGTCGAGCCCCATCATTTACATGTCTGATTCCCCGCTAAATAAAACTCTGCATAAAACCTTAAAAACAGACACAAAAGAAAAACATTATTTGATGGTCGTGACCCAGCGGTGAAGCCCGTCTATACTTTAGCTCTGGAGGAGCTCCCTGGACTCATTAAAACACCGAAGGTTTGCTAGCTGTCTGTAGCTCTAAACCGATATCAGGAAGCTGGTGTGAAGTGGAACGGATCGGTACGTCGGTCAAGTCAACGTCACTGGAGCATGCCACTGCCAGAGATGCTAGCTCTGAGGTTGCTACTGCTGTTTCCTGATTAGAAGGGTGTTTGAGAATGGAGACACAGAAAGCAGACGGGGAGGAGTCAAGTCTGACTTCCTTCCTCCGGGTGTTGATCCCGAGCCTTCACTTCCTGTTAGCTAGACTAGATAACTGCTAACAGCTCATGCAGACTCGTCACTTTGTGAAGCCAATGGTTCTTTGTATCAGTGTCCTTCTTCGTAGCGGACTCTAATCATCTTGAGCTGTAATCAACTTGCAAAACAGTCCCATGACTGTTTGCCTCCATTAAGGGGTGAGTTCAAGTAACACCAAAACAATTAGTAAATCTCTAAGCCCGGCTGCTGAGCTCCTCTTAGGTCGAACTGGAGAATTTCTCCTAGAAATGTGCTCAAAAATCCCTGCAGTTGGAGAAGCTGCACCTCAGCTTTTGTTTTCACACGTATTTCTACACCGCCGTCCTCGCTGTGTACCCTTTTGTCTCATGGTGTTTGTGTGCTATTGGTGCTGATCTCAAGGAGGGATTATCCTCAGTGACGCTCTCTCTTTCTGAGTCAGCAAACAACAGTTAATCAATTGAAAAATGGGCACAAAAGATAACTTTAAGATGGCTAAGCAGCCACCGGACTTGTTTTCAGAGCTACCTTTAAAACTCATGTGTTGAGAGACTGCTTTAACTTTTTGTCATGAGAAAGTGTGACACCTCATACAGACGAAGGAGAATCCGAGCTACAGGATAAGGGATATGTCCATCCAGCGAGAAACAGGACCACTATGCTGCTTAGTTGAGAAAAAGTTGATGCTGGGAATAAATAATTATAATCAATCAAAGTGGGGGCTGCCACCAAGTTGGAGAATATAAGGGAAAATGCAAAAAATTATATGATGTAACAATTATTTAACATGACGTCGGTCCACCCTTTGCAGCTATAACAGCTTCAACTCTTCTGGAAGGCTTTCCGCAAGGTTTAGGAGTGTGTTTATGGGACTATTTGACCCTTCTTCCAGAAGTGTGAGGTCACACACTGATGTTGGACAGGAAGGCCTGGCTCTCAGTCTCCACTCTAATTCATCCCAAAGGTGGTCTATCGGGTTGAGGTCAGGACAAGTTCATCAACACCAAACTCTCTCATCCATGTCTTTATGGACCTTGCTTTGTGCACTCGTGCACAGTCATGTTGGAACAGGAAGGGGCCATCCCCAAATTGTTTCACAAAGTTGGGAGCATGGAATTGTCCAACATCTCTTGGTATGCTGAAGCATTCAGAGTTCCTTTCACTGGAACTAAGGGGCCAACCCCAGCTCCTGAAAAACACCCCCACACCATAATCCCCCCTCCACCAAACTTTACACGTGGCACAATGCAGTCAGACAAGTACTGTTGTCCTGCCAACCGCCAAACCCAGACTCGTCCATCAGATTGCCAGATGGAGAAGCGTGATTGGTCACTCCAGAGAACGCGTCTCCACTGCTCTAGAGTCCAGTGGCGGCGTGCTTTACACCACTGCATCCGACGCTTTGCATTGCACTTGCTGATGTATGACTTGGATGTAGCTGATCGCCATGGAAACAGATTCCATGAAGCTCTCTACACTGTTCTCGATCTAATCCGAAGGCCACATGACTCTGCAGAAAGTTGGTGACCTCTGTGCACTATGTGCCTCAGCATCCGCTGACCCCACTCTGTCATTTTACGTGGTCTATCACTTCTTGGCTGAGTTGCTGTCGTTCCCAATCTCTTCCACTTTGTTATAATCCCACTGACAGTTGACTGTGGAATATTTAGGAGGGAGGACATTTCCCGACTGGACTTGTTGCACAGGTGGCATCCTATCGCAGTACCACGCTGGAATTCACTGAGCTCCTGAGAGCGACCCATTCTTTCACAGATGTTTGTAGAAACAGTCTGCATGCCTAGGTGCTGCTTTTATACACCCGTGGCCATGGAAGTGTTAAAATTATTTGGATGGGTGAGTCAATATTTCTGGCAATATAGTGAATGATGATATTATTTTTGTAAAATTGTTATTTATTTTATTAATATATTTTGTATTGTTTTTAAATATAATGTTTAATAATATATAATATATCAGAATCGTATTTGCAATTCCCATCGCTTGCCTGCCATTAAATATAATAAATACATCCATCCATCGTCTACCGTTTATCCTGTATTCAGGCTCGCGGGGGGCTGGAGCCGATCCCAGCTGTCATTGGGCGAAGGCATGGTATACCCTGGACAGGTCGCCAGTCCATCGCAGGGCCGACATGTAGAGACTATAATGAATACATACAATTATTATTACATTATTAAGTTATGTTTTATTTGTTCCATTTTTTTGCTGTAGTTTGGCAGATATAAAATTCCAGTGTCGGTTGAATTCAAACACAGCCACACCTCATTCTCGTTAACCTGAACCAGATCTTATTTAACAAGGAAAAGTATAAAGACATCAAGGACATCAGGTGAAGTCAATCAAGTAAATCAAAGTGGGAGTAATTTTGAGATGAGGGAAAATGCAAATAAAAAAATTAAAAAATTAATTAATCATAACAATAATTATTATCAATACTGGTATTATAATATTGGGTTTTGTATTTTACAATCATTTATTTTAAAACATGTACATTTAAATGTTATTTTTGCTTTGCTAAATTTTTTTTTAATGTACTTTTTTTTTTTTACATTGCTGTAGTATTGAGAACATGTTTTTAAAGACATGGGGGCTCCCTTACTACCATTACTAGGATCACTGTATAAATAGCTCAATCAATTAGCTGCAGCATGAGCTCTTTCATTGTGTTGAAGGTTGATGGCAGGTTGAGGAAGAAACTCCTCTTCATCCAGATGGTGTGCACATCATGGTTGAGTCTCTGCACACTGAACACAGTTGGGTCTGTCTGTCCTTGGCACTAGCAGTGTTGATGGAGGCCTTGAGGTGTGCCGCGTCTCCGGTCCTCTTCCTCCTGTCCGTCCTGGCGGAGGCTGACAGAGAGGCAGCATCGTGACCGTCGCTCTGCCATGTATCCTCTCCTCCTCTGCTGGGATTGATCTCACCCCGGCTTCTCTTGGTTGTCACCCTGTATTAGCTCTCCCAGCGGCGGCGCCAGCGACCATGAAGGTGTCTCTGGCTGCTCTCTGCAGCTCTGTTGTGCTTTTCTTCTCACTCCACCTTTTTATCTAGTCCTTTCTCTCTCGCCCTGATTTAAAGATAAAACATTCCTGAATGATTCTGGATTTAAAGAAGTTTCTATATGTCTGATTTCTATCATCCATCCAGATCCAGACATGCCTTTATTATCATATACAGTATATTTTTGTTTGAAGAACAAGAACTCATGTTAGTGAACCCCTTTACAAACTGTTGGGTCAAGCATGAACTTTTAATATGATATCAGGCACATGTTTGTTTCTCCAGCAACCAACACTAAGCTTTTCACTCGATTTCATACTTCGTTGGTCACTGTGACATCAGCCGGGTTTCCTCAAAGGGCTTTTATGCACATTTTTAAGTATTACGTTTGAAAAGCTGTCTGGAGAAGTTTAAAATATGTCTTCAATGGTGAAAAAAAGGTTGAGGAAGACTTGGGGCCCTAGTTTCGTGGCGCAGCGCAGGGTGGCGCAGGGTGGCGGAGCCGGTGCAATGCAAGTTTCGACCAGCGCAGCCTTGCGCACGGTCAATTTGGCAGTTTGGTGGATCGCGATGTGGCGGCGCAGCAGGGGGAGGCGTCACAGATTCAGCTTGGCGCAGCGACAGTTTTGTGACAAAAAGCCTCGCCGAGACTGCGCCGAAAGCCCGCCAGCTCCAACCTAGTCTACTCTTGGCGTAAGGCGAATTACAGCTGGTGGAGTGGCAGTTTGGCTCATCGGCATGCAGTGCGCACACGTCACCAAGACCTCACAGGCAGGTTTCCACAGTTCCAGGCACATTTAAATGCAATAAATTGTCACAACAAACAATATTTTATGCAACTAATTGAATCAACACGTGAATTTATATCTATATAGATTGTCCCGTCACATCTGACATCAGATCAAAGGCGGATGGCACGCGTAACGGGAACTCAGCCTGACTGAATTAACACAGCTGAGACTTGGACCTCTTGGACCAAAACATCTCCCTCTCTCTCTTTCCTGTTTTTCATATCTATCCACTGCTAATAAAATGTGTCTATGCCTGAAAAAATATTTTAAAAAAATACAGCAGCTGGAACCGGAGTTGGGGCTGCAGCTGGTCTGAGCGGCGCGCGAGGTCCTGGTGTCCCGCCGTTCTGGTGTTGGACGGGGAATCCGGTGCAGCTGTGGAGCACAGATGATGAAGACGGTGATGATGACGAATGGCCCAGCCGGCTCGTGCAGGCACCGGGTTCTCGCCACTATTATGTCTACTGCTGTGCGCCCTGACCCTGTTTTATGATAGACATGCCTAAAATGTGCCTACAATTTCTATAGTGATATAATATCGGCATTATAATTATTATGACTATACGCACGCACAGCGCGTGATGAGCGTGGTGGGAGTCGGCGCTGCTTCTGTCATTGGGTTGTCAAGTGACGAAACTGCCTGGCGCATTAAAGGTGAGGAGAGGAGCTCATTTGATTGGTGAAGATCTGAATCGGCTCTCCTCCTCGTCTCCCACTCACGCCTTCTTCTCCTCCCTCTTTCCCACTTGCGCGGGTGGGAGTGACGGGAGGAGTGCCTGCTCTAGCGACGCGGTGCACGAAACTTGCAAAGTCCAGGCGGACACACCCCGTCGGCGTGGCAGAGGTGAGCTGCGCGCCGACTATGCCTGGTGTACGAAACTAGGGCCCTTTATGTCCTTGGCACCAGAGACGTCACTAGGATTTAAAGGCAGGGGGGCTTAGCCCCCAGGAGAACTGTATTAGACACAACAACCAGTGAAGAAGTCCAGCTAGTAACAAGTTAAAAGCAACAGACGTCTTCTATTGTCTTGTGTTGAACAAGAGTTACTGTCATGTTAACCTTTAGACTCAGTAAAGCTGCATGCCGAGAACCTGATGATGTAAATGTGTCTTAAAGTGATAGCGTATCTAATTCCCCTCTTCATTAGATAAGCTGCAGGTCTAAAGAATGGACTTTAATTACACACTGACTGGTTCAATCAGAGTGTGATTCTGTCATAAATTATACAGTAGAATAAACCAAGACTGGGTTTAAAGGTCACAGTGAAATATGAACTTTACACAAATAACTTTAGTTTGTATGTATTGATTCTGTATTTATTCCAGCAAAATGAGGATACAGTGTCTGTAAAAAAAAAAAAAAAGAAGACAAATAGGCAATACAGAAATGCTTCTTTCTAAATAATATTCTTTCTCCAGATATTGATGCTATAGTCCTAAAACTCTGTATACCATTTAATCATTATGAAAGACCAATTAAGAGTGGGTGAATGAAAACCCTGTTAAAACCAGTCCCTGAAGTCCTCTCTGTGTTTCTGTTGGAGATGAGTTTGGATGACCAAGTCCACTTGATTGACTCCGGTTCACAACCTGGACTTCTGCTACAGCACCAACTCCTGACCAAACTAATGCGTCCAGTTAGCATTTATGTTTTGCAGCATTTTTAAAGTTTGCTAAACCCCACCCCCCCACCCCCCTCTGCCGCTGACTTGTTCTGTCCTTTTCCTAAATGAATTGGTTGCATATGCTTTTGGAAAGTTTGTGGTTTTGATGCAAGATCTTTTCTTTATGGTTAGATTTCTAATCATTCCAAATGAATGTGAAAAATAAAAAAGGAAAGAAGAGCAAAACATGAACAGACACAGGACACAAAGACAACAACGTGCTTAGGAAACCATTTCCACTCTAATCCATGTTCTTCTGGAAGACTAGATGATGTGATGATGTGTTGGTGAGCGCCGGGACACATTGTGATGCTGATTGACGAGATTAAAGTCATGGAAGAAGTCCATCAATACAGTCCACAGTAAAGAGATTACATTTCAATGTTTTAATCAGCTTTCATTTCACACATATCTGAAGATCAACAACAATGTGTGTTTGGTCTGCTGATGGCCGGCCAATAAAACAGAACAGAATAGAACAGAATACAAGAAAACATAATGGAATGAACCGAATAGAGTACAATAGAACAGAATACAACAGAATAGAATAGACAGAATAGAATGGAATACAACAGAATAGAATGTAACATAATAGAATAGAACAGAATACAATACAATAGAACAGAATACAACAGAACAGAATAGAATACAATAGAACAGAATACAACAGAATAGAATACAACAGAATATAATAGAACAGAATAGAATAGAAAAAGAACAGAATAGAATAGAAAAAGAACAGAATAGAACAGAAGATAATAGAATAGAACAGAATAGAACAGAATAGAACATACTAGAATATAAAACTTTAAAATGGAACATAATAAAATAGAACAGAATATATTAGAACACAACTCAATAATATTCAAACTCAAGATGCCTTCTAATATCAACGACAGTAAGCAGATTATTTCACTCGGGCCTCATCATTTTCTAAATATGTGTCAACACTCATGTGAGGTCTGGAACAGACAGGCCCATATGTACTGCTGGTAATGTTAAACAAACAACGTCTCAATAACTGGAGACATATTAATCCCCATGTTCTGACACACATTGGTGGATTCTTATTAGACCCACTTTTCCGAAGACGCCTGGAGGGAGGGCAGGATGTCTTACTTTTTGGTCTTTGAATCAATTAGATTGACTTGATGTTAGTTTACTCGCCACAATCCTGACTAGCAATCCAATCGTGGAATTCTTCTCATATTTTATTTCTGTGGTTGTGAAATTGCTCTGAAGCTGATTGAGCGAGCGTGGAAGTAGCTTTGACAATTTTTCACCAGCACTTTTCTGTTGAAAGTTGAAAGATTTCTTGATGCGTCACAGCAGTCGCACAAACAAGCAAATGACTAACTAAATATTGATCCTCTTGTCTGTACTCTCATAATCCAAGTGCAGTCAGACATGTCAGCCAAGTCAACTTTATTCTGTTCACATTCTGTTGTGTGTGTGTGTGTGTGTGTGTGTGTGTGTGTGCGTGTGAGGGTAAAATTAATTTGCCCCCCGGTTTACTTCTTGAAAGAGTGGCTGAAGAGGGCCGGATTAAGACAGATGTGCTTAAATGACACTGAAGGGAGATTTAGTGTGGCAGCCTGCGGATCGTGATTAAAAAAAGCCATGTCTTTATCCTGAGCCAAATCCAGCCCTGCACTGATATACCACAGCTTCCTGCCGCATGACACCCACCCTACCCAGTTGGGGGGGGGTTGCAGACAGTGATGGTGCTGCAGAGTCTAGGAGCCACCTCCCCCTTTCCCCTTCCTTGCCCCCGGGGCTGCAGATACTGGGATTACACAGGTCAATTATACACTTAATCTGCCTTTGCCCAGAGGGGATTAGGAGTGTGGCTCATTGATTGATTTGAAGTATTTCCGTTGACCTTGGGTAGTTATCACATTCACAAGCGTGGTGAGATTGCACTTCTGTGTGACCAAAGTTAAAGCAATTTTTAATCGCCTCTGCTCCCCCCGTCTCTCTGGACGACTGTGGCGGAGCAGGGGGGCAGGGGTCACCATGAGCTGCAGATTGGGGGATTTGAGATTGTTGTCGCCACCGCCGCCGGCGTATTTTGGTCATGGCCGATAGGTTTGCGGGCCACTGAATGCCAGCAGACTACGTAGCTGCCGTCAGACCACTTGGCTGTCCGGAGATGTTTCACCACTTTGCTGGTCCGGTCATGAACCACCGGCCCACGGCCACGCCAAGTGAACAATTTAATCAACGCTGCGCTCAGGCAACACGCAAACTTAACTCCTCCAGCCTGGCAGATGGAATAAAGATGTTTTCCCGCCGAAGGAAAAGTGAAAACTATTATGGAAACGTCCGAGAAATAACTAAAGTAAAAGTAAAAATGTGATAATAGGAAGTTTGAAAATTTGAATCATCACTTTAATGAAAAGACTGACATTCACCCAGTCTTTAAAAAACAATGATAATTTTTGTTTTTCTTTCCGATACTGACATCCAATAACCAAAGTAACACCCTGTAACATCACGTGTATAGCATGACATGGACCCATATGTCAATAATGATAAATCCTTCTGAGAGACAATGAGCAGACGTCCGTTCGCCTCCGTCCACAACAATTTGATGTTGTTTTTCATGCCAGTTGCTAATCTCATTTAGGTTGAAGTAAAATATCTGTAAAAGGATTACACAACAACAGGGAGGGAAATAATGGCCACAATCGTATAAAAGGCCAGCCAAGCTGGACAGGTTAGATGGACTGTGTGACTGTTCAAAAACACGCTCTGAAAAGGTTTCACTTCCGTTTAATGAAGTCAGTAAGCAGCTTAGAGTCCTAAGTAATTACTGAGAGAGCATTTGGTTTCCCTGCTTCGTTCCTTTCACGTCTAAATCCTCTGAGCTTTCCCAGCGCCGTGCCACCAGGAGGAAACGCCGAAGGATCATCCCAAGAGGAGGGAAACACAAGTTTAATGGAGACTTCTCCTTTGTGGAGTCCCGCTGGTTTATTGATCAGGGCGAGCAGGGGGAATTGATCGAGGACGTACATGTCGTCTCTCTCGGGTCTCTATCACTCTTTTACACCCCCTTCTCTCCCTCTTTCCCTCTGCCTTGTTAAAAAGGGAGGTATGGTGGCATTTGTTTGATTAACTTGTCCAACAAAAGTGACAGCTGCTCACGGGCGAATGTGGATGAGTGGCCCAGCGCCGCTCCCTCTTTGTACATCTGTCAGAGCCGGAGCAGGGCGAGCGGGGTGAAAAGAGACAAATTGGACCCAAAAAGAAGGCCATTCACCTTCCCCAAACCCCCCTCCGTCACTCCACCCCTCTATCCCATTCAGGTGCTCGGCGGGACCCTCAAGTGCTTGCTGGCTTATTCCATTTCACTCCCCCTATAGAGTTCCCTGAGCCCACAAGTGTTTTAGCCCTCCTTTTCCTTCCCTAAGCGGCTCTTTGTGAGGAGAATGGCTCACTTTTCTCAGGGCCCGAAGCCGGCGGCTTTTTTTCTTTTTTTATTGTCCTCCACAGAGCTTTTCTGCCCGCTCATTGTATGTTTACTCAAAGACTGGTCGCTGACCGTAATTCCAACTGTTTAGTTCCTCACAACATGCCCCCCCCCCCCCCCAACACACACACACACTCCCTCCACCCCCAAATACTCCCCCATCCCTTCTCCAAACCACCGTGTTGCTCCTTATTAAGTCTCTATTGTCCGTTTAACTGACACTTGCAGGTACAAGGAGATGACAGCTTTGTAAGAGACCCCAGATTGAAAAAGAACCAGACCTGAGATAAACATTTACCTTTCTCCTGCGACGCCACACCACTGTCCTTGTTCTTCCTGTCTACACCAGCTGCCTGGCTGAGCCCAGTCTGTTGCCGACCCCGCTGTGCTCAGACTGCAGTCAATGGTCAGCCGGGGTTCGCCTTTGTGTCACTGGCACAATCAAAACAGTTTGAGACCTGTGAGCTTGTTGAGCACAAAACTTTACTTTAGTCCAGCGTCTGCTCATTGCTGCTCCTCGACCATCCCTCTGCCTCGGATGAAAGGAGAGGGACAAGATGGAAATATCTAGTACAAGATGCTCATTGAGCCTCTGTGAAAAGCTCCTTTCTTGTCGGTCCACACTGAAAACATGTTGATGTCCCTTCACACTAAAAGTCTGCCTGATGCGCAAACCACCGGTCAACAGGAAAATGGTGACAAAGGTGGTGAGATTTGATCATCCTAATACAGAAGAAAACATGTTATGGTCATAAACAATATACGTTCCTAGAGTCACTCCATCACTTTGTTTTCCAGCAAGAAAAAAAAAAGAAAGATTTTAATATGAAGGGCATTTTTCATTTCAGGCCACTTTGGATGTGTGAAGGTGTGACAGTCAGTAATGCTACCCCTAGTCACAGCAACACATCTGCATGTGGCAACCAGGACAATTTAGCTGGCAAACAGAATTGTCTTCTGTTGTTATGATTTGAGTTTTAACTTTCGTTTAGCCAGTGGTCTTATTACACTTCCAACACGACTGAAGTCTTAATGAATAACATCACATTGATGGAAAGGCCAAAGTAGCACAAGGCTCAAGATCTTTTGGCATATTTTCCTCGATAGCTATGTGACAGAGAGCTCTTGAGGAGTGAAGGCAGAATGAGGCAAGGTGACATTTATGTGCTGTTAAAATCCTGGACCTCCATGAACCCTGTTTTACTAAAAACATCGCGACCACTTGGTTCTAACGGGGCGCTGACGTCAGTCTGCTAAAGGAAGTACTGTGTTTCTGCCCATCCTCTGCTGGTTTAAAACACAGTCCTGATATGACAAGAGCAAATGTGATAATAATAATAATACCGTAAATCCTCTAATATAGGCCTTTATTTACTCAAGCGCATCGCGGCCTAGGCCTTTATTAGAAGGAGGCCAGAATAAGAGACAGGCCCCTATTTCTATTTGAGCAAAACGGACTACCAGTAGAATGAATAAAAATGAGATTATGGGCCCTAGTTTCGTAGATGATGAAAAATTTGTTTATTTGGATAAAACCCCTTGAGATGTACCATCTCGTTTTCGAGGGGGTCCAAGCATATAGACAAACATAGCTTCAACAGACAAACATGTTCTCAGCAATACAGAAAAACAAACAGACAAAATAAGCAAACAAACAGAAGAAGAAGAAGAAAAAAAAAAGGTACAAACAAGGACAAACCACAGTTATTGTAACTACATATGTACAGAACAAAACAGCCATAATAAGGCCACAATGGTCAACATTGAGACTAAAATGACAGTGTAAAATGTTTAGTGTCAGTTCAACAAATCAGAAATGCATCTTCAGTGAAAACAGGAACAGGTCACCATGAGATGAGAAGACAGAGCATGCTTGAAAATACCAAGAGAGGAACTGGATCTGATATTAGCAGGAAGGTTGTTCCAATCTGCTGGTGCTTTAAACATAAAAGCTCTTCTACCAAATGATTTAATGACATTGGGAACAGAAAAAAAGGGTTGCGATGAATGTCTAATATGATAACTTGTTGTATATAGTGTAAGATACTGCTGTAGATAGGATGGGTAATTAAAGTAAATGCATTTGTATATCAGCTGTAGCCAGTGCATGTGTCTTCTCATATTCAATGTTGGCCAGTTGAGTCTAGTGTACATTGTGCAGTGATGGGTAAGAAAAGGGCATCCAAGGACAAATCTACAGAGTCTATTGTAGGCTATGTTAAGTGAAGCAAGGTCTGATTTATGAGCACTTTGATATATAACATCACAATAATCTATAATTGGGAGTATAAGTTGATTGGCCAGTTTCTTACGTACATTAGATGGAAAACAAGTACGAGAACGATACAACATATTAATCCCAAAATTGACTTTGCGTAAAAGATGATTAATGTGAGGTTTAAAAGTAAGTTCAGAGTCTAGCCAAACGCCAAGATATTTGAAGGTGTCAACTTTTTGCAGTGGAGAGCCGTCATTACAGTTTATAACACAAGAACCAGGGATGGATTTAAGTTTTTGTCTGGTACCAAATATCATAATATAGGATTTTGATTTATTAAGAAGGAGTTTGTTACATGACAACCATTCCTGGACAGAAATAAAGTCGGACTGAAGGGAGGACTGAATTTGTGTTATGTCAGACTGGGATGTATATATGACGGTGTCATCAGCATAAAGTTGAACACGGCATTTAGCAAGACTTGTTGGGAGATTATTTACATAGATCGAAAATAGAAGTGGGCCAAGAGTTGACCCCTGAGGGACACCACATTGTTGCGTAAGAAAATCAGATTGATATCCATTTAAGACAACACACTGTTTTCTGTTGTGAAGGTAAGAGCTAAACCACTGGACTGCATTGAGAGAGAGACCAATATTGAACAGTTTGTCTAATAGAAAATAGCGATCAACAAAATCAAAAGCTTTAGTTAAATCAATAAAGATTGCACCAGTGAGTTCACCATTTTCAGCAGCAGAAAACACATCATTTGTAAATTTCAAAAGAGCAGTTGTTGTTGAATGGTTTGACCTGAAACCCGACTGGAAAGGTGATAATATATTGTTAATTGTGAGGTAGTGAGAAAGTTGATTATAAATTAACTTTTCAAATACTTTAGCGATGGAACATATGATAGAGATTGGTCTGTAATTATTGGTGTCAAGTACATCGCCTCCTTTATGGAGTTGGATGATGCGGGCACATTTCCAGACAGCTGGTATCTCACAGGTGGCCAATGAAAGGTTGAATAGATCAGCAAGTGGATATATTAGAACATGGGAAGCTAACTTAATGTACCTGTTCTGTAAACCATCAAGTCCTGGACTGCTATTCACCTTCAGGTCACTGATGGCATTCTGAACTTCTAATGGTGAGATTTTCCTAAAGGAAAAGGAACTGGGACTGGGACAGGCTGAAATATGGCTAGAGGAAGATATAATATTGGATTCAGGTAGCAATGAGGAACATACCGTCGAGAAGTGCTGATTGAAAGTTTGGGCAATAGTTAGTGAATCATGGATTATAGTATCCTCAGCTCTTATTTTATTAATAGAGTGCTTGTCAGATGAATTAATAATGGTTTTAATTTGATTCCAGAATTGTTTAGGATTCTTAAAGTTGGATGTGAGAGATTCTTTATAGTAGTTGGATTTTGCGTTACGTGTTTTTGTTTTGCTCATATTACGTAGTTGCCGGTACACTTCCCAATCAGCATTGTCACGAGTTTGACGATAAGTTGCCCACGCCTTGTCCCTCTCTCTAAAGAGACTTATAAGATCAGAGTTGATCCATGGTAGATGTTTGCCCTTGACTTTGACAGTTCTCCAAGGTGCATGTCTATCAAGAACATCAGTGAATTCATCATACAGAAAATCCCAAGCATCCTGAACATTCGGTATAAGTTGGTATCTGTCCCAGTTAATATTAATCAAATCATTAATAAATAGAGCAGGGTTCAGTTTCTTATATTGTCTAATTTTGATTAACTTAGGGGGTAATTTAGCTAATTTAATTTTCCATACACAAAAAATGATTGAGTGGTCACTGAAGCAGTCAGACATGATACCAGCCATTAGGATTCTATCAGGGTGTGACACAAGAATCCAGTCAAGCAATGATTGTGTTCTATGGGTAATACGAGTTGGCTCCTTAATTATTTGGGTAAGATTTATACTGTTAAATAATTTTGTTACTTTATCTGCTGACTTATCCAACCAGTTTTTGTTGAAATCCCCAAGTAGGATTAATTCATTGCTACTGGAGATGGAGTTAATGGTAGAGATCATGGAGTTAAAGGACACAGCTGGAGATGAGGGTGGCCTATATATGCTACCAATAGTGAGAGATTTATTTACATGAAAATTTTACTTAATGAATATGCTTTCAAAATGTAAGGGCTCAATTGAGGGGACAATTAGCTCAGGCGCAGTCAGCTCCCAGCGCACCTGCGCCACGCCGACGGGGTGTGTCCGCCTGGACTTTGCAAGTTTCGTGCACCGCGCAGGCTCGCGCAGGCACACCTCCCGTCTCGCCCACCCGCGCAAGTGGGAAAGAGGGAGGAGAAGAAGGCGTGAGTGGGAGACGAGGAGGAGACGAGGCGTGGACTGGGATTAATACAGCCGATTCATGTCTTCACCAATCAAATGAGCTCCTCTCCTCTCCTTTAATGCGTTAGGGGAGGTTCAGTGCAAGATCCGTCACTTGACAACCCGATGACAGAAGCAGCAGCGCCGCTCCCACCACGCGCATCACGCGCTGTGCGTGTGTATCATAATAATAACAATGCCGATATTATAAAAATCAGGAGAGAGGGAGGGAGATGTTTTGGTCAGAGAGGCTGAGTTTCGGGTTACGCGTGCCATCTGCCTTTGATCTGACGTCAGATGTGACGGTACAATCTATATAGATATAAATTCACGTGTTGATTCAATTAGTTGCATTAAATAGTGTGTGTTGTGATTATTTATTGCATTTAAATGTGCCTGGAACTGTGGAAACCTGCCTGTGAGGTATCGGTGACGTGTGCGCACTGCGCGCCATCAGCCAAACTTCCACTCCGCCAGCTGTAATTTGCCTTGAATAAATGGACTTTAGTTGCGCCTTGCGCCGAGAGTAGACCAGGTTGGAGCTGGCGAGCTTTCAGCACAGTCTTGGCGAGGCTTTTTGCCACGAAACTTCCGCTACGCCAAGCTGAATCTGTGACGCCTCCCCCTGCTGCGCCAACACACCCATCTTGGCGCAGGCGATCCACCAAACTGCCAAACTGACTGTGCGCAAGGCTGCGCGGGCCGAAACTTGCATTACGCCGGCTCCGCCACCCTGTGCTGCGGGGGCCCTTTGTGTCTATTTGAACCTATAAAATATTAGCTTAATTTATTGAAAAAGTCTCCTCTTTGGCTCCGCAGCTGCCATATTACGGTAAACAACGCTTGCCAGTATTGCTCGCTTGGTGGACTGCCACTAGGAGGATAATTGACAGGTGCTCTCCTTCATACAATCACGCGCACACTTCATGGCCGCACCTGATTGGACGATCGCTTTCACAGCTGTCCAAACCGACCAACATGGCGGCTCGTTTGTAAACTTTCTCTTATTTTACGACAATAGTTCACCGAAATGTCTTTCTGAAAACATTTTATGCGAGAAATAAGCTATGCAGTTGCTGAATCTGTCTTTATTTTAGATCGACAACGGTCAGTTTAAAAGATTTTCGAGAGCTTGAGGGAGGTAGTGGCGCCCCGTCTCTCGACACTCGCCATGAGGCGAATGCATTGCAAGGCTTCTTACATACCGTAAATCCTCTAATATAGCTTCAGCCAAAATCTCCAGGACTCGAAGGCATTGCTCGACTGACAATGTATAAAAAGCATGGAAATAACGCTGCCTGTGGACACGTGCCCCCAGCTCCATTAGAGACCGGCAGTTATTTACCTCCACCGACAGCAAGACCGGCCAATGTTAGAGACCGGCCGGTAATAGAATACAGGCCAGTATTAGAGGATTAACAGTAATATCCAGATAAGATCCAGGTCCAGTAAGGGTGCTGGTTGGGGTCCGCTGTGCTGCTTATGTGCATCAGATCCACCTGTTGTTCCTCTGCAGTCCAAATATGGTCACTTCTGTTGACTGGACAGACAAAATGCCGAACCGAGGCTCGAGGCTTAGTCCTTGTTAGGTAAGAAGGTGAGCATGGAGCAGGAGGGGTGGGGGCACAGTGGTGTTGGTTCTGAGATTTGGGTTTAGGAGGGAGGGTGGGGGTCACTGTGTGAGTTACTATGGTAATTGAGCATGGTCATGAATGGGGAGCTGGTGAGCAGCACGAGAATAGGCCAGCGGTGGGCTCTGAAAGGCAGAGCAGGTAGGATTAGAGCAGCTATTCACCAACATGCAGAATGTCTTGTGGTCCGATTTAACCACTACACCAAATTCATATTTGTGTCCTTGTACCTGTCTGTGTTCATATATGGTCTTTGTGTGTGTTTGCCAGTGTCAGTGTAAGCGTGTCTTTGAAAAAAAAAAGTGTTGTTGCTTTATGGCTCTCAGTGGCCTTCCTTCTCCTTCACAAGGGAGCCTGCCACTTGGCATTAGTGTTGCCGCACCAGCAATCATCATTCCATGCCTCCTGCTAATTGCAGACACAGCTGGGTCTCAGCAGGACATACTATGTACCTCTCTCTCTATGTCTCTCTCTCGCTGTGTCTCTGTGTCTCTCTCTCTCACAAACACAAATGCAAACACACCATGTCGTCAGCTAAATGGTCATATGACCATGGAGAAGTGATCCCCATCAGTAGCCATCACTTTTTTTATCACTTAATTCAGCCGCAAACGAGATGATATATTTCTTTGAAACATGGGCTAACTCTTTGAATATTTACTTCTCTTTCATTTGTGTGGTCAAACCCTTCACTAAGTGCTCTCTGGAGACCCGGTCAGTGTGAGATGTCTAAATGATACACACATAACTGCTCTTGATGAAGACGTGCACACCTCATACAGATACTTCAGAAAACTCCAGAGTGATGTTTGATTGCACATGTGAACATGCTAATCATGCATTTGGAATAACATGAGGGATGTTTTGCACCTGTTTCCACTGGTGGCATTATTTCATGTTTCTTTCATTTAATCCTCTATTGTGAAGCACAAGTCTGTGTCAATGAGCAGTATAAACAAAATTACTTTCCTGACATTTCAGAATGAGTATTGCTGAACTGTTGGTGAAGGTTCACAGCTACATGTCTGCTACTGAGATCAGGCTGATTCTCACATCGCTAACCAATGGTTTTATAGTGACTCTAGTAGACAACAGCCCACGCCACGTCCCGACAGAAAGTCTAGAATATTACAGTTTTTTCCTGTTCCGTCACGGCCATCACTTTCAATTACTTTAATTGAATTAACTCATTTTACCAAATGTATTTATTTATTTACTATTTTTGCTATTCTATTTTTCACTTGTGTTAAAATGAACATAAATATGTATTATTCTTTTTTTGCATTGATCTTCAGGATTAATAAAGTTCTATCTTAAATCCATACGTATCTGAACAAGCAAGATGTAAACAAGACTTTCCAAGTTTCTGTACATGACAGTTTTCAATACTCTCTTTATTACTCAGGCATAAGTTTTACAAGTGCACACACACACACACACACACGCAGAGAGGCAGAAAGAGGCAGAGTCCCAGGTTGCTTGTAATCCCTGTGTACCTCCTGTGGTGAGGCTCCTCCTCAGTGCCAACATTCCTGCTCTCAGCGGCACAAAAGCTCCACAAAAGAGGCCTCTGACCTAACAAATCAGTTGGCTTTTGGGGGCCGGTGTGTGTGTGTGTGTGTGTGGGGGTGGGGGGGGGGGGGGTTGTGTGTGTGTGTGTGTGTGAAGTGTGTGTGAAGTGTAGGGGCTAATAAGACACAAGGCATTTTTACACAGAGATTCTGCCGTAATCCTGGAGAGAAGAGTCCTTGATACGCCACCGTCGCACCGTTATAAAGAACGTTGGTTTGTCTCCTGTTACAGAAGCATCCCGGTCTAGCAGAACCAGAGAGGCTATGACGGTAATACGTCGGCGACAGTGTGAGGTATTAAATAAGCGTCAGAAATATGATTCCCCCGTGCACACCAAAACAACAATGGAAGGGGAACCGAGGGTAGAGTTTCTTTTGCTCGTTGTGCACATTAACATGACTCTTGGAAGTCCCTGCGCATCTTAGGCAACATGTTGATGCGTGAGCAACGACGCCTTTCTATCTTCTTCAGATCAATGTTCTCAGCTTGTTAAAACCGTCTTCAAAACATCCCCTTCTGGTCCGGCTTCCTGGCTTGCTCCTTTCACACTAAGGTGGTCTCTCCTCATTTCTCCTGTTCTGGCTCTGAGACGAACTTCATTGCTGCTCAGAGGAGGAACCATTCTGACACACCATTCCATCTCTGGACTTTTTAACACTAACGGTGGTGATACTCCCACAATGGCAGTGGAAAAGGGGCTACACTCATGCGCACACACACGTACTTTAATGACATTTTTAATCTTAGCTTCAAGAGCATGGATAACAATTATAGAGGATGTAAAAGTACCTGTGATAATATCAACTTGAAAACCCCACTGTTGATCATAACTGTATATGTTGCTCTCTTGCTCTGTTGTTGATCCTGTGCTCCTACGGAAACCCATCAGTTTCAAGTCTTCTTCAATCTAGCATGATTTTCATTTAGTACATGATGGTCCATTTAGAGTCCAAGAGACCAGAAAGCAGGGGATGCTTTAGGGGGCGGGGCTACCTGCTGATTGACAGGTCGCTACCACGCTACCAATGCAGTTTGCTACTAAGATGACTTTAAAGTTGACCTTGAATTATGAAGCTAACTTTGTTAGCAGCTTCACACCAGAATCCAGATGGATGAAGGATGCCGCTCTGCCACTTGTGTTCGTCAGATTCACCTGTAGCTCCTCCGCAGTCCAAATATGGTCACTTCCTTCACTGGTTGCAAGAATCCAAGATTGAGACGGTCAAATTGCTGAACTCAAGGCTTTAAAAACCATAGTCCAAGACATCCCCGTGACGACGTCCACTTCTTATACACAGTCTGTGGTCATGCTCCTATTTCAATATTCATCATTTTAATTCTGTGATTAATTGAAATTCACCTACATGAATTTGGCAGATTTCTACAATGTTACAATCTACCAATGTAAAGTTATAAAAGTAATGTGTCTTAGTGGTTTGTTCGAACACTAAGAGGACTGAGTTCCTCTGGCTCGTTAGAGCCCGGAACAACCTGTCCAACCAGGTTGCCACAAAATTCTGTTCCCATACAACTCATCTACTTAATATTTTCCCAGGGAAAATATGAATTCCTCACCAAAAGGCCACAATTTAAAACAATATTGTCATATCATGTGGTTAATGCAAAATAAAGAAATAACCAAAAATATGTAGTTGGGTTAAGACAAAAAAACGACTTGTTTTGGCTTAAATTATTACAAAATTCCAGCAAAAACACAACAAAAGTACTTGATACACATACATCAGTCTCCTGGTAGAAGTCCTTTCTGGACCCGTCCTCCACTGAGACCTCCTCTCTATGTGGACTTCCACGGACTTGTTTGAAACTAATTTGTGATCCATCATGAGGAAACATAATCCACATCACGTTTCCTTTTAAACGTTATTCACGCTGCAGTTAAAAGTGTCGGAATGTAATTTGCAGGAGAGCAGGCTGAACTGTTAGTACGGGATGCATGTGGCTCAGCTAGATTCTACCCACAAAGGTTATGTCATCATTTCATCAACTTCTCTCTGGATGCATGTTTCTGCTCGTCAGCCTTTGCTCTTCTCTCACAGCTAAGTGAAACTTGCGTGCATGCAGCTCCTCCTTTCTCCAGACATTTTGTCTGGAGAAAGGAAGGAAGCTGCTTTGTCTCTTGTTGGTAAGTCAGAAACTAATTGTAGATTTGAGTTTAGGCATTGTGTGAGTAAAGCTAGTGGTAACATTTAGTCTAGTATTGATAGCTTGTTGTTGAAATTCTTGTGAAGCTGTCTGTGCTAAGTGAGCAATCAGCTTGTTTTTGAGCCAGCTCACCTGTAGTGAATAGACTTGATTAGAGGGAAGGAGGAGCCACAGTCAGAACTTAAGGGACAGCAGTAACTCTCTTCAAACCACATTTTGTCTGGAGAAAGGAAGGAAGCTGCTTTGTCTCTTGTTGGTAAGTCAGAAACTAATTGTAGATTTGAGTTTAGGCATTGTGTGAGTAAAGCTAGTGGTAACATTTAGTCTAGTATTGATAGCTTGTTGTTGAAATTCTTGTGAAGCTGTCTGTGCTAAGTGAGCAATCAGCTTGTTTTTGAGCCAGCTCACCTGTAGTGAATAGACTTGATTAGAGGGAAGGAGGAGCCACAGTCAGTACTTGCGGTAAATTGAGCACTTAAAAGGCTGTCACTTCAGCGTCAGCTGCAGCGTCGGGCCATCAGAACGAAGACAGCTGAACAAAGACAAGGGAGTCTATCTGTGGGAGTCAAGACAGCTGAACAAAGACAAGGGAGTCTATCTGTGGGAGTCAAGACAGCTGAACAAAGACAAGGGAGTCTATCTGTGGGAGTCAAGACAGCTGAACAAAGACAAGGGAGTCTATCTGTGGGAGTCAAGACAGCTGAACAAAGACAAGGGAGTCTATCTGTGGGAGTCCATCGAGGAAGCCCATTGAGGTAGGTATAACATCTCAACCCCTCGCAGCCATGTGTCTTATCCCAGTCAGGACATCGCACTGGAGAAGATTTCACCGAAGTCCCTTCACTCGAGGCTGTAACCCATCCAATCTCTGCTACCCACCACTCTCCACCGGTAAGGAACTTGAAGTACTAGGAGGGCTTTGGAACTGCCAGTCTGCAGTCAAGAAGGCGGACACCATCTCAGCCTATGCCTCCCTGCAGACTCTCCACTTCCTGGCCCTCACAGAGACCTGGATCACCCCAGAAAACACTGCCACTCCAGCTGCCCTTTCAACTGCCTACTCGTTTTCACACTCCCCAAGACGAACAGGGCGAGGAGGAGGAACTGGGCTCCTCATCTCACCCACATGGTCCTACCAGGTCCTTCCTCTCGACCACCTACCCCGATCTACGCTTGAATTTCACGCCGTCTCTGTCACGCTTCCTCTCAAACTCAACATCATAGTGATCTATCGCCCACCCTGTCCTCTTGGTGACTTTTTGGATGAGATGGATGCCCTCCTGAGCTGCTCCCCTGATGATGGCACACCACTCGTCGTCCTCGGTGACTTCAACATCCACCCGGGAAAGCTGCATTCATCTGAATTCATAGACTTCTTTTCCGCTTTTGACCTTACACTGTCCCCCTCTCCACCAACTCACCGGGCCGGGAACCAACTTGACCTTGTCTTCACAAGATCCTGTGACATCTCGGTACTCTCTGTTACCCCGCTCACCGTGTCCGACCACCACTTTGTGTCTTTCTCCATCCCCATGAAGCCCACCTCATCCCTCCACTCTACGCCTCGAATGGTCACCAGCCGCCGCAACCTGAAATCCCTCACACCCTCCGCTCTCTCCTCAACTATTATCTCCTCGCTCCCAGCCTCGGAACAGTTCTCCTTAATGTCTACTGAGGAAGCCTCCTCTATCCTGATGTCCTCACTCTCCTCTTCTTTGGACACACTCTGTCCCTCAATCTCACGACCGGCGCGATCATCTCCCGCCCCTCCCTGGCTGTCTGAACCTCTGCGAACCAACAGATCATTGTTGCGAGCGTCAGAGAGAAAATGGAAGAAATCGGGACATCACGAGGACCTTGCTCACTACCACCTCCTCCTCTCTGACTTCACCTCAACTGTTTCGGCAGCCAAATCTGCCTTCTACCTGGCTAAGATCAACTCTTCTGCCTCCAACCCCAGGAAACTCTTCTCCGTGTTCTCTTCCCTCCTCACCCCTCCTGCCCCTACCCCCCCTTCCTCCCTTACTGCCGATGACTTTGCAACTTACTTTACCAAGAAAGTACATGACATCAGCTCCTCATTCACGCCTATTCCCTCCCAGAAGACATCTCCCCCAACTCTCAACTCGGATGGTCTTACCAGCTTTAGCCCCCTCACCTCTGAGGACGTCCACGCACTTGTTACATCTAACCGCGCCACCACCTGCTCCCTTGACCCGATTCCCTCCTCTCTTCTCCAGGACATCTCACACGACATCTTGCCATTCCTCACCACCCTGATCAACTCCTCCCTCACCTCAGGTGTCATTCCAGCGGATTTTAAGACCGCTATCATGAAGCCTCTCCTTAAAAAACCCACCCTAGACGCTACTGACATTCAAAGCTACAGACCTGTATCTCTTCTTTCATTCCTCTCTAAAACCTTGGAACGTGCCTCCTACAACCAACTGTCATCCTATCTCTTGCGGAAAAACCTCCTAGACCCTAATCAATCAGGATTCAGGACTGCTCACTCCACTGAGACGGCCCTCCTCACAGTGACCGAGTCCCTGCGAGACGCCAGAGCCTCGTCCCACTCCTCCGTTCTCATTCTCCTCGACCTATCTGCTGCATTCGACACAGTCAACCACCAAATCCTCCTCTCCACTCTGGCTGAACTTGGCATAACTGACTCTGCTCTCGCCTGGTTTACATCATACCTGACAAACCGCACCTTCCAGGTCACATGGAATGGCTCTATGTCCAAACCCTGCTCTCTGGACACGGGCGTCCCTCAAGGCTCAGTATTAGGACCGCTTCTGTTCTCACTATACACCAGATCACTAGGTTCTGTTATCACATCGCATGGATTCTCCTACCATTGCTACGCAGATGACACCCAGCTGTTCCTCTCTTTTCCCCCGTCCTCTGACGCTCACATTGCAACTCGCATCTCAAACTGTCTGGCTGACATCTCTGTCTGGACAACTGCACATCACCTCAAGCTCAACCTGAACAAAACCGAACTCCTCTTCATCCCAGGGAAAGACTGCCCTCGCATGGACCTGTCGGTCACTGTCGAGGGCATCACAGTATTACCTTCCTCAACTGCGAGGAACCTGGGTGTAATCCTCGATGACCAACTATCCTGCACCCCCAACATCACTGCTGTGGCCCGATCCTGCAGATTCGCCCTCTACAATATCCGCAGGATTCGGACCCTCCTCACAAAGGATGCAACGCAGCTCTTGGTCCAAGCACTGGTCATCTCCCGCCTTGACTACTGCAACTCTCTCCTGGCCGGACTCCCGGCCTCTGCGATTAAACCATTACAGCGTATCCAGAATGCCGCAGCACGCCTTATCTTCAATCTACCCAAATTCTCCCACGTGACCCCCCTCCTCCGTGACCTCCACTGGCTCCCTGTTGCAGCACGCATCCAATTCAAGACGATGACACTGGCCTTCAGGGCCATCAATGGAACGGCACCCTTCTACCTTCAAACACTGGTCAAACCTCATGCCCCGAAGCGAGCACTTCGCTCTTCTACTTCAGCTGGCCGGCTGGTACCACCATCGCTGAAATCAAGCAAATGTCGCTCAGCAAAGTCCAGACTCTTCTCTGTTCTGGCGCCTCAGTGGTGGAACGAACTCCCGACCAATGTCAGGACAGCAGAGTCATTTGCCATCTTCCGAAAAAGGCTCAAGACTCACCTGTTCAGACTTCACCTTGACTCTACATAGCATGACCCACTAGCACCCTCCCTCGACACCCCCCCCCCCCCCCCCAAAAAAAAAAAAAAAAAAACCTTACCTATAGCACTCTGATCTTAGCACTGTTGCTCTTGAAGTACTACTTTACTCAGATGAGGACCTAACACTTGTTCTATTTTTAGCTCTTACTTTATCGGCAATGATACGTCGTGGTTTCTTTGTTTCCTTCTTTTGACAAATGTACTTATTGTAAGTCGCTTTGGACAAAAGCGTCTGCTAAATGACCTAAATGTAAATGTAAATGTAAATGTACCTGCTGATTGACAGGTCGCTACCACGCTACCAATGCAGTTTGCTACTAAGATGACTTTAAAGTTGACCTTGAATTATGAAGCTAACTTTGTTAGCAGCTTCACACCAGAATCCAGATGGATGAAGGATGCCGCTCTGCCACTTGTGTTCGTCAGATTCACCTGTAGCTCCTCCGCAGTCCAAATATGGTCACTTCCTTCACTGGTTGCAAGAATCCAAGATTGAGACGGTCAAATTGCTGAACTCAAGGCTTTAAAAACCATAGTCCAAGACATCCCGGTGACGACGTCCACTTCTTATACACAGTCTGTGGTCATGCTCCTATTTCAATATTCACCATTTTAATTCTGTGATTAATTGAAATTCACCTACATGAATTTGGCAGATTTCTACAATGTTACAATCTACCAATGTAAAGTTATAAAAGTAATGTGTCTTAGTGGTTTGTTCGAACACTAAGAGGACTGAGTTCCTCTGGCTCGTTAGAGCCCGGAACAACCTGTCCAACCAGGTTGCCACAAAATTCTGTTCCCATACAACTCATCTACTTAATATTTTCCCAGGGAAAATATGAATTCCTCACCAAAAGGCCACAATTTAAAACAATATTGTCATATCATGTGGTTAATGCAAAATAAAGAAATAACCAAAAATATGTAGTTGGGTTAAGACAAAAAAACGACTTGTTTTGGCTTAAATTATTACAAAATTCCAGCAAAAACACAACAAAAGTACTTGATACACATACATCAGTCTCCTGGTAGAAGTCCTTTCTGGACCCGTCCTCCACTGAGACCTCCTCTCTATGTGGACTTCCACGGACTTGTTTGAAACTAATTTGTGATCCATCATGAGGAAACATAATCCACATCACGTTTCCTTTTAAACGTTATTCACGCTGCAGTTAGATGTGTCGGAATGTAATTTGCAGGAGAGCAGGCTGAACTGTTAGTACGGGATGCATGTGGCTCAGCTAGATTCTACCCACAAAGGTTATGTCATCATTTCATCAACTTCTCTCTGGATGCATGTTTCTGCTCGTCAGCCTTTGCTCTTCTCTCACAGCTAAGTGAAACTTGCGTGCATGCAGCTCCTGTGAAACTTGAAGCCAGCGTGCTTTATGCTTGCCCTTCAAATGTAAAAAGGCCAGTTCCCTGCCATTACACCACACAGCAGATCTCTGCAAAAGGGTCATGAAAGAGGTGAGTAGGTGGATGGGAGGAGAAGGAGGAGAGGTGTGCCATTTTTGCATCACATCCTGCTGGTGATGCCCCCCCCCCCTGCCAACCTCACCACGCACCATGTGAAGACTTGGGTGTGAACACTGGCTTCAAGGCGAGGTTTGTGTGTGTGTGTGTGTGTGTGTGGGGGGGGGGGGGGGGGGGGGGGGGGGGTTGGTGTCATATGGGGGCAGGAGGTCGCTCTGTCTCCCAACTCTCGCTCGAAGGGGGATGGACCGGCAGATGTAGAAGTGTGTGTGTGGGAGTGTGTGTTGTGCAGGGCGTGCATGTCGCCTGTGTATAGGTAGGGGTTCATCAGCATGTCAAGAGGTGACGAAACACACACACACAAGCACACACACAGATCACCCATTCGAAGGAGCCCTTCCTTCAGATGGAACTCGTTAGAATGTCACAGATTTGATCCCTGTCGGGTTATGGCATTATGTATTCAGAGTCACATTACGCTTGTTTTGGCTGTCAACAAGCGCGAGCCCCCTGCTGATCCCCATGCAGTCTAACAAAAAGAGCTTGGGCGAACTCTTCCGTTCCGATGATTTTCTTTTGTTGTCCCTGCCAAAAGGAACTATGCAAAAAGGGACAATCACTGTTCATTTGACAAGCTCAACAAATGTCAACATGTGGACGCCACATCTTAATCCTGTCCTGGAGGCCAGGGATGGTCCCCCTTCAGCCTGGTCTCCTAGATGACACACAACAAAACTACATCATCAATTACACTTCAAGGAAAAAGTATTGTGTTGTGGACTAGGTTACCTCATGATATATCACAAATTAGTCCACGTAGGGAGGAAGTTTTGGTGGAGGATGGGTCCAAAACACAGGACCTCCACCAGGAGTTGGGTGTAAGTGTCCTGCATTTTTTTCTTTTTAATTTCATAGTCATTTGAAGCCAAATATTAAACCTAACCTTAATATGTAGTTTTGTTTTGTCTTAACCTAGCCATGTAGTTTTGTCATCTAAACCTAATTATGTAGTTTTGTCATCTAAACCTAACAATGTAGCTTTGTTGTCTAAACCTAACTGTGTCGTTTGGTTACCTACTATGCAGTTTTGTCGTCTAAACCTAAACCTAACTGTAGTTTTGTTGTCTAAACCTAAACCTAACTATGTAGTTTTGTCATCTAAACCTAACTATGCAGTTTTGTTACCTAAACCTAACTATGTAGTTTTGTTACCTAAACCTAACTATGTAGTTTTGTCGTCTAAACCTAACTATGTAGTTTTGTCATCTAAACCTAACTATGCAGTTTTGTTACCTAAACCTAACTATGTAGTTTTGTTACCTAAACCTAACTATGTAGCTTTGTCGTCTAAACCTAACTATGCAGTTTTGTTGCCTAAACCTAACTATGTAGTTTTGTTGTGTAAACCTAAACCTAACAATGTTGTTTTGTCGGCTAAACCTAACTATGTAGTTTTGTTACCTCAACCTAACTGTAGTTTTGTTGCCTAACCCCAACTATGTAATGTTGCTACCTAAACCTAACTATGTAGTTTTGTTGTGTAAACCTAAACCTAACAATGTTGTTTTGTTGGCTAAACCTAACTATGTAGTTTTGTTACCTCAACCTAACTGTAGTTTTGTTGCCTAACCCCAACTATGTAATGTTGCTACCTAAACCTAACTATGTAGTTTTTTTTTTTTTACCTTAACCTAACTATGTAGTTTTGTTGTGTAAACCTAACTATGCAGTTTTGCTTTGTTTTGTTCGTTAATCACATCTTGGAAACTGTTCAACAGTGCAAAGGTTTTGGTCTGGGGGGAATAATGGCCTTGAAACGTAACTGAGCGTTAGTTGTACGGGAAGGTAATTTTGAAGAAGACAGAGTTGGGCTTTTACTGGTTGGTTTAAACTTGATAGTTCACTCCAGAAATATGAATTAAAGATTACAATTTGGAGGGTGAAGAACCAGCACCCTTAGAATTAAACGTGTATTATGGTAAGAAACAGGAAAATCATGAGAAAACAAGAAATATCAAGCAATCACAAACTTTACAATGCTGAAGCAAACACAGTGTACATGTGGATGGTGGTAAATAAAGGAAGAATCATACAAAGTTTATACAATGTCGAGAGACTATTAGGACAACAATTTAAGAATTAATTGATGTACTCAATTGTTCCAGATCAACTCTGTCTCCTAAAAAATGACCTCATACAATTAAACCACAAACATTGAAACAAAACATAAACAAAATACGTGGTTCCAACGGGACACACGGGATCTGTCTGCTTGTGGACGTCCACCACCCAGACCTCCCCATGTGGTTCATGTACTTCAAGAGGAACTTAATCCACACCAAAATATTGTGTCACTCATAATTCACAATGCAGTTTGGTAGTGTGGGAATTTTTAGGGGGCCATGCTGATCCAGGAGAGTCCCATGTGCTCATGTATTTGAAAATGGAACACAGAATGAAGAAAAACACTTTGCAACCTTATACAGAGAACCCTTAGCGAGAATTAAACAGATCTTTAAGATTCAGAGCAGGGCTGAAGCATCACATCATCCTGTTGAAACAGCTGGGAAAATGAACAGCTGTGTACATGATTGTGCATGCAAAGTCAAGTACATGGCCATCTGCATGGCATCATTGCTGTGATTACTTTCCTAAGAAGAAAAACAATATTCCAAGACAACTTGATGATAATGTATCAGCCAGTATTCATGGATTGGATAATCAACCTTGAATACATCAGACACAGTGGACTTTGCAGCAGAATTCAATTGATGTGATTAATTTCTGGGATTTTCAGGACCATTTCATCAGATGGGTTTTAATTTTGTATAGAAATTACAGTTTATACCCTGGCAGTTTGAAAATGCTGCATTCTGATTGGCTGGTAGGTGCTTGGACTGGATATGAAATATAGCTTCAGTGAGTTTTTCACCACTTTTTAAGCCAGTGTTAAAGGTATGCTTAAGTGCTTTTCTAACCATCACATTATGTGGTTCACTATTGAAACCAATGTGACCATGGTTGGCTGACTTTCTGTGACCACAGTTACAACCATAACAAAGTAGCTTAGATTGCTTTTACAAGCTGTAGTCCATTTGGCCAGTTCAAGTCAGACTGAAATTGATACTTTTGATTCGTTTTCTCTTTAGTCTGGTTTGGTTTCGCAGTGAACCAAATAAAATATTAAAAGATGAGGCAGTGTACAAAAAAGACAAATCAATTCTCCTCAAATTCATCTCAAATTACTTAATACACATCTCGATTTGTGTGGACTTTATTGAGCACATTTTGTATTTGTTTTCTTCAGGACAGTTTTTGAGCAACAATTTAACTTCTGTACACTCCTTCATGTTAACCTGTCTCAACAAATATCCAGACAGGCAGCATTTTGGTTGATTTGGAAATGGTCTGAGACCAGCTGTCGCAGGTGGCCTTGGATTGGCTGTTCTAGTCGACACCAGAGTATGAGTACCCATCCAACTGCCCAAATAAACGCATCAGAGTTCAGTTAAAACAGAATAAATTTGTGTTTTGTGAAAGCATCCTTAAGGTGGGTTCACACCGGACCGACTGCCCGATTCGCGACGGTAAATGACGTCGGGCTACTTAATATGGCCAACTCGAACAACGACATGGGCGGTTCACACCTACAGAACTAAAGCCGACGCCATACGTTCCGCGCTTGCGCGAGATGTAATGTCTCCAAAACAACAGGCGGCGCTAATCTGTATTGTGGGCCAAAAAACACGAAAACCGGAAGTAGGCGGTCCTCTCTAGACCACTTCTTCGATTCCACTGGTTATCTGGTATGTTTACCATCGTCACTTCCGGGCTTCACTGATTCGCTAGTCAAGCTGCTAGCCTCCACCAATCAGAATGGTAAAAGAGTGACCGACTCGAACGGCGGATTACACATTTGAATCGGCTGAAATGAACGCCGACGTGGGCCGATTCGAGCGACCACACCAAGCAGACTTGTGTCACGGACGCCGACTCTCTCAAAGACGCCGATTTTCGGTCCGGTGTGGACTCGCCTTTAGTCGCCTGAACTGAATACGATATTCCAATGGGTTGTAATGGAAAGCAATGACCAATGTTCTGTTTTCTTCTTGAGTTTCACTTCTACTGGAAACGTCAGCACCGAAGTCAACCGTAACACTGGAGTAAACATTCATGCTAGGAGAGGTAGCTCCCTAGCTGCTGTAGCTACCTCTCCTAGTATGAGTTCAGTGTTCAGGTTGACATCAGTGCTTCTGTTTCCAGTAGAAGTGAAGCTGTATGGTGCTATCATGCCACAACCCTTGTTGCCGGTCTTCTTGAATAAATGCTCGAGTTGCATAAATGGACACAGCACTACACTATTTTGTTTGTTTTTTAGATTTTGGGATAAACTGCCCCTTTTTAGTAAGAGGAAAATTACTTCTCCGCACTGTAGCAGTGGTCACGAAGCCATTGTTCTGCCTGAAGCAAAATAAAATGTAGGTTGAAAAACTTTGCCCCCCTGAAAAAATGTAATGTCCCCCCCTAAATGTTTTTCTGCAGCCGGGTCTGTGTGCGCCCCTGGTAATACAGGAGATGTTTGGTGTGTTGTCTCTGGTGTTGTCATTTTTTTTAATAAGTGGCCCTGCCCCTGGTAATCTCATACCCCTTTTCCACCAACGCGAACCTAGTTCAAGAACCGGGCTGGTTAGCAGTTGGTTCAACTTGCGAACTTTCTGAGAACTTGTTAGCGTTTCCACCGGCTAGAGAGCCCAGAGAGCCACGTCATTACGTCACTGTATACGTCTGAGGTTTCCCCGCAGCGCTAATTTTAAGCATAGCAGACATGTCTCTTCAGAAAAAGGTGTTTATTTTGGCAAATAATACAATAACAATAAAATACACAAAATACTAAAATCACAATTTTTATTTTTAAAGTGTAGAGCAGTGTGTGACCAATATCAACGATCTGTTTGATGTTTAGTCATCTGCAGGTTGGACCTCCGTTCAATATCGTGTCCGACAGCTCTATGTGTCCACGACGCTGTGAAGAAAGATGTTGTCACGTTGGTAGTTGGTAACGTTTAGTGAGCCAACGGCTGTCAGAAAGTGGCTAGCTAGCCGGTCAGCTTACATTACCCAAGGAAACATAGCCACTAGTTGCTGCTGTTACGAATGTAATCACTAGCTTTGTGAACTTAACGGAAATGTGTTGAGGTGAAACATTTTAAAAAGTGAAACATACCTGGAACAGTAACATTAGTAAAACTCCGCAGCAGCGTATTTTCCCCCGTCGCCTTTGCCTCGATGGAAAAGGGGCATCAATGACTACCAGGAGGAGGGAGGGAGGCCAGGCTGTAGGCTTGGGCCGCAACAGAGCATCTAACGGACGGCCGTACCCCAGAGCTCACGGACCCCCGGGCTGGGTGTCCTTTTCTTTCCCTGAATTACTCATTCACGAATAACACGTCATTGTTTCAGCCATGGTGCTCCACTCATCCTCTCTGGAGGAAAGGGATGGACATGGTCAGCAACAATACTCAGGTAGGCTGTTGACATGATGCTCAATTGGTACTAATGGGCCCAAAGTGTGCCAAGAAAATATCCCCAACGCCATTACACCACCACCAGCCTGAACCGTTGATACAAGGCAGGATGGATCCATACTTTCATGTTGTTGATGCCAAATTCTGACCCTACCATCCGAATGTCGCAGCAGAAATCCAGACTCATCAGACCAGGCAACGTTTTTCCAATCTTCTATTGTCCAATTTTGGAGAGCCTGTGCGAATTGTAGCCTCAGTTTTCTATTCTTAGCGGACAGAAGTGGCACCTGGTGTGGTCTTCTGCTGCTGTAGCCCATCTGCCTCAAGGTTCGACGTGTTGTGTGTTCAGAGATGCTCTTCTGCATACCTCGGTTGTAATGAGTGGTTATTTGAGTTACTGTTACCTTTCTATTAGCTCTCAGATCAGTCTGGCCATTTTCCTCTGACCTCAGGCATCAACAAGGCATTTGCGCCCACAGAACTGCCGCTCACTGGATATTTTCTCTTTTTCGGACCATTCTCTGTAAACCCTAGAGATGGTTGTGCGTGAAAATCCCAGTAGATCAGCAGTTTCTGAAATACTCAGACCAGCCCGTCTGGCACCAACAACCATGCCACGTTCAAAGTCACTTAAATCACCTTTCTTCCCCATTCTGATGCTCGGTTTGAACTGCAGCAGATCGTCTTGACCATGTCTACATGCCTAAATGCATTGAGTTGCTGCCATGTGATTGGCTGATTAGAAATTTGTGTTAACGAGCAGTTGGACAGGTGTACCTAATAAAGTGGCTGGTGAGTGTATATATATATAATATAAAAATAACATTAACAAGCGGAACGTAGCGAATTAAAAGTAGTGTTGTTCTTCACAAATGTAAGTAAAAGTAAAAAGTATTTTGCATCAAAACAATTTATTTCGCCCTATATATTTTTATTATATTTTATTATTTTATTATTAAAACGAAATAAAACCCAGGAGGAGTCCCACTAACCCTAGACCAAAAAGAGCAGTCAGAAGGTTTATATTAGGAGCCTGTTTGGGAGTTTTAAATATTCTAGATCAAAAGTTGGTCAACCTCAGAAACTCCCAGCAGGAGATTGTTTCCAACAGTTACAGGATTGAGTTGTATATGAGCTAGTTTAGCTTAAGTGAAGTGGGCTCTGTGGAGCACTTTCCATTGCAGCAAGCCATTTCTAGCACATATAGACTCATTTCAGGATGGTTTCCACTGGCTGTCAGATATGTCTGCCTCCATTTCACGCTCCCAAGTAATCTTGAGCGATGCAGTGGAAATTGGACTTAAAATAATGGATATCAGTTGTTTTTGCTCAGAATGGAGAGAGATGATCAGTTTAAAGTTATATTTGAGCGACAGAGATACAAATAAAGAGAAAATTCCGTCTTCAACAGTTCAGTAAGTGTTCTGAGGCCATTGGTTGATCATGTGTGGAAAGTGGGATCAGAGCAGGGGCCCGTTTCACAAAGCAGGTTTAGTGAAAACCTTGAGTTAGTTAACCCTGAGATGAGGGAAACTCTGGTTTTTCGGTTTCACAAAGCCAGTTCAGCATAAATCTGAGTCAGTTACCCGGGTAACATGCTCCGTGAAACTAACCTGCTCGCTAGCAGGTTTGCTTCAACAAACCCTGAGTTTCTCCCTACATGTCTCCGCCTTTTTCCGGAATCTGAACCAACTCTGAAAAAATATGCCGTCCTTTCATCGCCAACCTAATCGAGATGGAAATAAAAGTGATTCTAGCAGCTTTGCGTCGGGAGAGGATTTTGATTACCTTTCCTTTCAATCACATTAGATATTATCTAAACAATATTCTCCGACATTTTCAACATTTCATATCGCGGACATCCGCGATATGAAACCAGATTCATTGCGGAGGTAGTGTTTTTGCGAACGGGAGATTTATGAAATGTTTAAATACATTTCTGTGTTGAAATACCTGCTTATATTTACTGTTTAATATGTTTATTAAAATCATATGCCTTAGTCAACGTATTTGCGCAATATTCTTATGCTTAATTTTCAACTGAAGCCACTTTCTTTCTGTGCCTGGGGGGGATTATACCCAATTAAAATAATAATTTATGTGTTGCGCAACTTTGTATTTTACGGGGATCGAACCGCTGTCGCCAGCACTGTGGGCGGCGTTGCTAACCATTACACCACCGTGACGCTATAGAACTCTGAAAATAAACACTTTTTACCTTTAGATCAATAGACTGTTTCATTCAGTTATACACATTAGATCGGGCAGTAAATGTCTGCCACGCCAACTATCACTACTTTGCTGCAGTTACGGTGCTCCGCTTTCTCAGGATGAGCTCGTTTTCTACATAAACACTCGGTAATATCTAATGACGCTCTCCCCGTTGCCATGGTGAATCGTAGTATCGGAGCTCCATTGATGATGGCTTTGTAGAGTCGGCAGGCACGCGCGTAACTCAGAGTTTACATACTCAGAGTTGAGTGAACTAATTCAAAACCGCTGTTCTGAAACCGAAAACTCAGAGTTTCCCATCTCAGAGTTGTTCAACTCAGAGTTCAGGGTTAGGTTCAGAGTTTGTTGAACCTCCTTTGTGAAACGGACCCCAGGAGGGGAGAAATGCTGATAATTCACGATCAGAGCATGAATCAAAGCCCTTAGTAAAACGTACGGTTTCCAGAATTGGATCCAAATTTGAATTTTATTGGTTATGACCAGGTTAGGCGAGACCTTATGGGCATGTATGGGCAGCTGTAAACAAATGAGTGAAGAGAACAGGATGAGGATGCAATTTCAACGTGAGCCCAAGGTGTACACGTGTCTGTTGGTTCCTTACAAGTTATCCAAAGAATTACTTCAGTAAATGTAATGGAGTACATGTAACACGTTACTACCCGTCTTAAATCTGTCCACAACTTTAACTTCACACTTTCATTACTGAATGGAATTGCAGCCATTTGTCAGTGTTTCGATGAATCTCTTTTGGAACTGTAACTTGTGAGTTCGGTTGCTGAAGCAAGAAAACAGCCAATAAAAAATACTGGAATTTGTAATAATTAATCTGGAAATGTAGAACATAACTCAGCAGTTAGTCTTGGTAAGAAAGGTCAAATAAAAGTGTTGAGTCAATTTAATTTATATACTCTAAACCCACAAATTTGATTCTGCATTTGTGTGTAAAGGAATTACAATCTCTTGACTTGAACACGCATGCTTTATGTCTTAAAGATTTTGTGTCCTGTTCTCCTGGTGAGTATTGAAACTAGTCGTGCAGATATTTTCTATCTCTTGATGGATCAACAGTCACTTTTTTTACATGAGGAAACTAGTTCGCCAATCAAACTGGCATTAAAAATATCTTAAAGTTGATGAAAATCGCAGGCATTATGTGTACACAAGATGTCCCTGACATACCTCCAAAATGCCAGTCATGGCAGCAAGAAGACTTGTGACATAGCTGTCAAAGCCTCTTTTTATATCAAATGAAGAGGAGTAAAGCAGAACAGGACACAAAATGGCTGCTGCTGCAAAAAAATGGCTGCAGATGGGAGCTGTGTGGCACAGTGCAAAGTCTAAAGAAAAGGAGACGCCAGGGAGGAGGAGTGCATGATGGAAAGAGGGAGAGCAGCCAGTCAGTGGATCAGTCACTCCAGGCCTGGCCTCTCGGCGGGGGGGTGTGCTCGGGGCGAGATAACAGGCCTGCTGCCACGCCGAAGCCTTCACAGGCACACAGCGACAGATAGGAAGCTGCTGGCACCATGTCGCCTCACTGATTCACCCCAGCACTGCCTCCATCTTCTCCTCCACCCATGTTCCACTGACTGAGCTTGACCTAAATGTAGACCTGCTCTTGTCCTCTGGTGGCTTCAGCAGGTCTCGTCTGGGTGTCCCACTGAGCAGGTTTTAGTCTTCTGTGTTTGGACTGGCAATTGCAAATTGGACATTTAATAGCTGTGTTGCATACGTCATATGGATGTGTTTCATTTGTGTTTCCACCACCAAAAAGGATTCTGATTAACTTTAAATTGACATTGTTTTCTTGCTGAGTGACATAGACAAAATGGAGACTTTGTGTCCCCTTACAGGAAAACAATATATATATATATATATATATATATATATATATATATATATATATATATATATATATATATATATATATTAGGGGTGGGATGATACGGGTAACTCACGATTCGATACTGTGACGATATTTGGCCCACGATAACGATAATATCACGATACACGATATCTGCGATATTCGATATATTGCAAGAAATTTCATCAACGATATATCACGATATGTGACTGAAAAAGAAAAAATATGCATAAAAAATAAATTCCAAAACTTCGTACAATGTACAAATGAATAAACACTGTCCAGCTGGAAAGTGCATGAACATTAATAACATGTCTTATGTAAACCAGGACAGTGCTTTCTGATACTGAAAAGTCAGTAGCAACTTGTTTTATGTAAACTTGGGCCCGTTTTAGTTTAACAATAGCTAAACAAGATAAGAATAACATCAGAATTAAATGAAATATTGGGCACATTTCAGTATGCAACCAATTATGTGCAGAGTTATGTTCACCCATCCAGTACCTGGGAAGTCGGGCCTCATGCCCTCAGAGCTGGGTGAAAACCGCTTGGAGCTCACAGCAACACCGGGCAGCACACGGCTCCACGGATCCACACATGCGGACCCTCCGGCGGAGGGCCTGTAAATAGGCAATCGAGCCCGGCCGAAAAGTGGGTCCTCATGCTCTCAATGCTGTGTGAAAAGCGCTTGAAGCTCACAACAGCACCGGCCAGCACACGGCCACGCTTACAATTACGCACCGCAAACCCGCAGTTCTGCTCCGTCCAGAGAACCGTAAACTCTAGCGCGCCGCTCGGAATCCTGCCCGTAAATAGGCAATCAAACCCGGACGAAAAGTCGGCCCTCAAGGCTGTGTGAAACCCGCTTGGAGCTCAGACCGACCCCCGGGCAGCGGGTCGGCCCCCGCGGATCCGCTCCGGAGAACTGTAAACTCTTAGACGCACCGACGGGAGTCTAAAAAAATCCGTAGACCCAAAATATCAATATTTGCCATCAGTGTATCGATTTATTAATTGCGACAGAGAGCACAACAATATATTGCAATATCGATTTTTTTCCCCACCCCTAATATATATATATATGCTGTGAGACCGGGCTGGTTATTGTGTCTCTTGGGGCGTTTTCACACCTGGAGTTGGTTTCATTTGGTCCAGACTTTCCAGACTTTGGTCCAAGGATTTACTTACGATCTGGTTCCTGTTCGCTCTGACTTTTTCCAAACGAACCAAGAGGACTAAACATAATACAGACCGACAGGTTCTTCTATTTGTCATCCTACATCAAGGAAATCATATTCTGGTGACTGTCAAACGTTTTTTGCCAAATTCTATTGCTTCCGATGTGTATATTTCTGAAGAAATATCCAATTATAAACATTATTAGTAGCCTGTTATTTGACTGCAAATTGACCACATGTTATGAATAAGGTAGAGACTTAGGGCCCTAGTTTCGTAGACCAGGCGCAGTCAGCTTTCAGCGCACCTGCGCCGCGCCGACGGGGTGTGTCCGCCTGGACTTTGCAAGTTTCGTGCACCGCGCAGGCTCGCGCAGGCACACCTCCCGTCTCGCCCACCGGCGCAAGTGGGAAAGAGGGAGGAGAAGAAGGCGTGAGTGGGAGACGAGGAGGAGACGAGGCGTGGACTGGGATTAATACAGCCGATTCAGATCTTCACCAATCAAATGAGCTCCTCTCCTCACCTTTAATACGTTAGGGGAGGTTCAGTGCAAGATCCGTCACTTGACAACCCGATGACAGAAGCAGCGCCGCCGCTCCAACCACGCTTATCACACGCTGTGCATGCGTATTATAATGATAACAATGCCGATATTATAAAAAACAGGAGTGAGAGAGGGAGATGTTTTGGTCCGAGAGGCTGAGTTTCCGTTACGCGTGCCATCCGCCTTTGATCTGACGTCAGATGTGATGGGACAATTAGATATAAATTCACGTGTTGATTCAATTAGTTGCATTAAATAGTGTTTGTTGTGTTTATGTATTGCATTTAAATGTGCATGGAACTGTGGAAACCTGCCTGTGAGGTCTCGGTGACGTGTACGCACTGCGCGCCGTCAGCCAAACTTCCACTGCGCCAGCTGTGATTCGCATTGAAGGATTGGACTTTATTTACGCCTTGCGCCGAAAGTAGACCAGTTTGGAGCTGGCGAGCTTTCAGCGCAGTCTCGGCGAGGCTTTTTGCCACGAAACTTCCGCTACGCCAAGCTGAATCTGTGACGCCTCCCCCTGCTGCGCCGCCACACCCATCTTGGCGCAGGCGATCCACCAAACTGCCGAACTGACCGTGCGCAAGGCTGCGCGGGTCGAAACTTGCATTGCGCCTGGACTTAAATACATATCAATAATTATGTCCTTGATGAAAAAGATTCAACAGATTTATTAGTAGTCTAGTTTGAAATCATGCTAAAAGTATAACTGTGGTTTGATTGCTTTCATGCCACAAACAAACTGCACTAGAGTGCACTCTGAAGTGAAATGAGACTCCGTCATTGTTTCTGAGCCACTGTGTCCACATCTTATTTTAGCATCCACAAAATGCTGCTCATTATTCTGTGTTTTAATTTCTTGATTATATCTTTGCATCTATATTACTATTGGCAATTAACATGATGACAGTGGTTGATGATCAGAATATACCTTTGACTTTCCACTTTGTCGAATCCTATGGATAATGGAGCTCATATTCATTATGTTGGAAAGTTGTTTACTTTCAAGGATAAAATCGATCTTGTACAACTTACCCCTTAGCATCTCCTCCTAAAACACACACACACACACACACACACTGCTACCCCTTCCTCTTCATTTCTCTTCCCATTCTTCTCTAGCCCCCATCCACTCGACTGTGACCCTGTCTGTTCAAAGTCTGTCGACTTCTATTAGTATCAGCCCTGCTCATCATTATCCATCAATTAGACTGGCAACAGCCAGGGCCCACAGAGAAACATCTGTAGCCTTTCGGCTCTGTTCTGTATGGCTGCTGTGCTCTGAGCTCACTGTGCCTCGCAGAGGTTGCTGTCTAAATAAAGCAGTGAGACAATTTCAAGCTTCAAGTTTTTAACACCTGTATAGATTTTTTTTATTTTTTTATTTTTTATTTTGCCTTTATTTAACCAGGTCGGTCCCATTGAGACACAATGGCCTCTTTTTCAAGGGAAGCCTGGCCAAGACAGCAGCAGAAAAGTTACTACACATACATGACACAGAAATCACAAAACACACAGATAAAATACAACACAAGATAAAAGCAACAGGACTAAAAGTTCGGATTCACATTAAAACAAGAACAAGTGCGGTATGAAGCTGCTCCAATTTCTCTCACGCGAGTTTTCAAAGATCCAAGGTTGATCAGCTCCTTTAGCTTTAGAGTTTTCTGCAGTGCATTCCGAGTAGCAGGTGCAGCGTACTTAAAACAGTGATTACCAAGTTCAGTGTTAACTTTGGGCACGTTTAATAAATAAAACTCATTTGAACGTAGGCGGTAATTGCTTTGAGATTTGGAGAGATAATTACATAAATAGAGGGGGAGCAGACCCAAAATGACTTTATAAATAAAAATATGCTAATGTATAAGGCGGCGTGCTGCCAGAGATGGCCACTCAACTCGGGCGTATAAAGTGCAGTGGTGAGTGAGGGCTTTACATCCAGTGACAAACCTTAAGGCACCATGATACGCGGTGTCCAGAGAGCGCAGACAGTTTGCAGGGGCATACATATACAAGAGGTCCCCATAATCAAGTACAGGGAGGAAAGTGGCAGCAACCAACTTTTTCCTGGTAGAAAAAGAAAAACAAGATCTGTGACGGAAAAAGAGTCCCAGTTTCAGTCTTAATTTTTTTACCAGGTTTTCTATAGATGGTAGAGGACTTGGACTGTCTTCACTTAATTGTGTAGCAAATCCAAAAACATGACAAATATTGAAACTGTACGGTGGCCCTGACAGCTCTACACACTGCAAGTTAAGAAGACATTTGCAAAACATATTCACCAATTTCACAACAAACAGCTGAAACTAGAGAAAACAACCAAACACAGAAACATCCTGCAAGTAGAGAAAACATAACCAAACGCAGAAACATTCTGCAATTAGAGAAAACACAACCAAACACAGAAATATTCTCCAAGTAGAGAAAACACAACCAAACACAGAAACATTCTGCAACTAGAGAACACACAATAGAATACATAAACAGGTTCTGCAAGTAGGGAAAACACAAACGCAAAAGACTTTGACAAGGGCTCATGGCAGACCATGCTGCAGTGAACCAAGAACATCTGAAGCCTTATTTTTTATAAGGGTCCCAAATAACCAACAAGTCCTCCAACTCATACGACCAAATAGGTCGTGTGTCACGTCCTCAAAATACGACCTCTGGGAGCGTATTGCGGAGACTCTTCCGCAACGGTAGTAGTGGTTAAGGTTAGGGTTAGGTCGACGTGTGGAGGCGGTCTCTGCCGAAGATTGACGCGGGGCAATCGTCCGCGCACGCGCGGGGGGGTAGGGGGGGTAGGTTTAGGTCGAAACACCGGAGTGTCGATATTTACTTGACCGCTAGAGGGCGCGCTAACGTAACATATGGTCGTAATTCGGTGCTTGACACACGACCTATGTGGTCGTTTTCTCGCGGAGGACAGTCTGCAAATAACTGAGGCCTCGTTGGCTGGCAGGGTCCACGCTCCAGACTTAAATAAATCCTAAGCCTACGGGCCTATCTACGACGGCATATTAGGCCCACTGTAGGGGGGAAAACGGAGCCGAGAGAGGTGGGCAATAGTCAAAGAAAAAAGTTGCACATTTTTTTCCCCACAAGGAAACTCTGTCATGATGACACAGTGCAAGGATGACATGCTTTTTCTGCCAAATGCACCATAAACAAATTTGATCAATTACAGATATTAATTTCTAAGGTTGAATTGACACTTTTTGTTGTGTGTTCATTCAGTTTATTTATTTTTCATGTATCTGCACTGTCTTTGTGTGTCTGCAGCAATGGTACACAAGCACTATGAACCTTCTAGGAACATGGCTGACTGACCGAATGGACCTGCAGCTACACGTTTATCAGCTGAAGATTCTCATCAGGGTTGTCAAGGTGAGAACGACTGTCACATTTGTAAACCATGTAAACCTAATTACAAAGGTTAAATTAAGGTTTACTGCTGCCTTTCATGTAATTTAAGATTTATGATTGTTTTAAATTTAAATTCAGGTATACGGCAAAGCACTTTTGCCAAACACACAGTGCGACCTGTTGTTAGTGTGAATAATGTTACATCCTGGTACCCAACACATACAAAGAGACCTGTTAGTGTGAGTAAGGTTACATCCTGGCACCGAACACACAGAGAGACCTGTTAGTGTGAGTAAGGTTACATCCTGGTACCCAACACACAGAGAGACCTGTTGTTATAGTAACGTTACATCCTGGTACACAATACTCAGAGAGACCTGTTGTTATAGTAACGTTACATCCTGGTACCCAACACACAGAGAGACCTGTTGTTAGTGTGAGTAACGTTACATCCTGGTACCCAACACACAGAGAGAGATGCTACTTACCTCCATGTTGGTGGAAACTCTTTACAGGATGGATTTACAATCTGATTCTATGTACCTATTGATGATAATATTACAGAGGACACCATTCCAGCAAAAACGTGTGGTATGAGGACAGAAAGCCTTGAAGACAACGTGTTAGTCTAGAGGGATCAGACCCCAAACTGGATTTGCAGAAGTTGGACCACTAGCTAATGGCTTTGCTTCAAAGCGATAAGGTGGTGGTTTAAATGTTGGCCCCAGTTTTTAAATTGTGTGGAGTTTGAATGTTCTGTCCCACCTCAGGTTGCACAACTATGGTCAGATTCTGATCACAATTATTCATACATTTAATGGACTGAATATTCGTGATTATTATAATATGTTCACAATAAACTGAGCATGTTTTCTCTTCCATATTATGCCAAATTCCTGATATATGGAAAATATGGGCTGCATTATGTTTGTTTGTTTCCTGTGATATATTATGATATGAAAAAAATGCAGGAATATTGACCTTAAATATTTTAGGCAATATTTTAAAGTTATATCCGTGGAAACAAAATAAGAGTAGAAGGGAAATTGGTTGCATTGATTTGAATGGCGATCACACAGCAAATAAAAGTCACACCCACAAAGCATTGTAAGGTGCCTAGATGACATGGTCTTATACAGTGAACCTTAACCCTTCTGAATGTTTCATCTGTCTGCGATAGAAAAAGTACCGTGACTTCCGCCTCCAAGGGGTGCTGGACTCCACGCTCAACAGTAAGATGTATGAGACGGTGAGAAGCCGGCTGACCCTGGAAGAGGCCACTGCATCAGTGAGGGAAGGAGGGATGCAAGGCATTTCCATGAAGGACAGTGATGAAGAGAACGATAAGTAGATCTAAGGGCGTGAAAACCAGAAGAATGTCAGAGCTTTCAGAAGGTGAAGGGTATACTGCCTGAGAACTCATGCAGCCTTTCTGTGAGGTCCAAACATCCAACTTTTCCCCTCCACTGTTTTCTGTTGCAGTTTCTCACTCCTGTGATAGTTTCATCTAATTAATACATGAAGAAAAGTTAGGTGTGTGTGTGTAGACGCGTAAAGCTTTCAACACTAAAACTGAAATGTGAACAAAAGAGTTTCTAGAGATTTCGAGAAAATATGAGCATGAACAGAATGCTTTAGAAAAAAGATGATAAAGAGTTCATCTTTACAAAGTATGAAAAAAAATGATGTTATTTTGTGCAACTCCATAGTCTTTATATGGGAGCTTTACATAGAGCCCTCATACTATTTGTTTTGCAATGGTTTGCATCTTCATCAAATACAATGTTTAAAATGATGTGCTGTGATATAATGTGACAGTAACAGTGTTTGTCTGTTCTCAGCTGTGTTTAGTAACAACTGTTGGACAGCATATGAGATCCAAGACATTGTCAACATGAAATTTGAATATGTTTAGTGAAATGATGGCAAAAGAGTCCCATTCTAGGATGAGATCACATCTTCCAATTAGATGACCGTTCTCACTGCCAAGGTTTCAAACAATCAGCCTGGTCAGGCTCCTCACCATCTGTCATTTAATGTGTGACGCAGCCACTACACTGACGTAGTAAAGAGAAAGTTAGTCCAGGCAAACACAGGACTTTAGTCCAGAAGACTGCTGTTTGCGTCCATAGTCGCATGACTCAACAAGTTAACAACATTCCTTTACGAAACCTAAGTAAGTGGTTTTGTTGCCCAAACCTAACTTCCTGTGAAGACAGAAGTTTATTTTGAAAAAACACTATGCATGTAGCGAGTGTAAGTTGACACGCCAATGCTGATGAAGTGATGCTAGAGAGGCAGCTGCATTATTAGACGCTTTGGAGTGAGAACGTGTTGAATTAGCATAATATTGTCTGAACATGTCTAGCTGTTAGCATATATGGAGCATAAGTGCCAGTTTTACCCAGAAAGCTTTGTCAGTTTGTTGTTAATCTTTAAAACAACCGGGCAAGATTTTGGCACCTGCGTAGCTGAGGGTTCTGATTTCTATTTGTATCCGAGTAGTTTGGTTGGATGCAGGAATCTGGTGTCACATCTCAAGCTGCTGATTACACTCTAAACCCAGATACTGCACCAGGACCTCCCAAATGCTGGAGGCTACATCGTTGTCAGAGGGATAGAGATGGGTTCAGCTCGCTAGTTGCTAGTTGTTAGTTGTTTGCTGCCTAAACGGTGTTTGACAAGAGTGTCATTGGTTTGGCAAACATCAAGAAGAAAATGAGACCAAGAAGAGCCTCCTGTGTGACGACCATGTTGGATTTGATGATGATGACATGTTTTAACCAACTCTGGAAACACACATTAAGCTGTCTTTGCTAATGGTCTTTATCTCCTGCTCTGATTTTGAGGAAGACAGCAAACAAAATGTTCAGATGTTTCTTTAACATGACTCCAGCCTCCATGTAGCAGGTTGCAGTTCCACACTCGAACACGTGAGAATCAATGAATCGACTTACTGTTGACTAATGTATTTGCAAAACATGCTCCCAAGTGTGCAAAACTCTCATGGATGCTAGAAAAGTTGAAACCTCATCTTTATTCCAGAAAACATTAATGTAATTAACTTAGATATGTCAAGAGCATCAGATTAATATCATTGTGAGAACTAAGAAAGCAGTTTGCTAAATGAACACATGCTCATATTATTAACCTCTCAACACATCAAGGTCATTTGCATGGGATGTGAAATTGTGTACTCGAAGTAAAGTGAAGGCACACATTTATCAAAAGGTTAAAAATGTGTAAACTTTGAATGGAGACTAGTTTGTGTTTGTGTAGTGAAATTGAAGGTTTCTGTGTTATGGCGTGTTCACACCAAACACCAAGCAGATTTTCGCCTGAAATCACCACCATTGCTGCTTTGTACATGAGGAAGTCCCAGATCCACCAGCAAACCAAACACCGTCCTGTCTGGGTTCATGGCATCATCCAGAGGTGCTCGGTGGATATCACCAAGCTGGATTCACTGGATCTAGCAAGACCCACGTGGGCTGGTTTACCACCGCTGGAGGAATCAGAATAAACTATTTAGCTGTGATTTAATATCAATAACCAGATGAAAAGGATGCTGAAATAACTCCATAATGATGGTGATCAGTAAAAAGTGTGAAGTCATACTTTGTTGGGTCAGGACGACAGTTATGACTTGAGGAGAATCTCAACACTGATAGGCTGTTGAAATAACCACTAGGCTGTTGAAATATTTCATATTGCATGAATGCAAATTATGCAAATTTCTCATATTCACCTCATTCGCATTGCCTGAAATTCCTAATTTGTCGCTATGGTGGAGCTGAAACGTCATCTCCAGAGTATCCACCCTCCGTATGGTTTTTCCCAATTGTTGAAACATTTCCACTAGTGCAAATACGTGAAGGGTGCACATGTTGCCTGATTTGCTTTGTGTACTTTGTACCGCCTGACACAGATCTTCATCGATGCGCCTCTATTCGCACAGAAAATGTGCTTTGTGTTTGGTGGGAACTCAGTATCACAATACCTATTTGATGGCCTCAATATAATCACTTATAATCACCAACTCCACAGTTGACTCTGCCACCACATGTGTGTAAATGTTCTTCCATTACAGAGGGAACAAAGAAGGTGGTCATGTGTTACTGAATCAAGAACGGGTGTCAAACTGCCTCCATGTAGATAAAATAGTAGCACAACACGAGCTGTACCTTATTGTTCAAGTAAAACCAGTTTGTGGTCTCACTTCTTCAAACGTCACTACTTTGATTTCCATCCCTGACATTTCACGGTTCTTGATTTTTGTTTGATAAGTTAGCAATGCAGTACACAAAGTTTGGTTTTATCACATGTTCAGTTTAAAAGCAAATGCTCTATTTTAATCAAATATCATTGAAATACTATTGTTGATTTGCCACTTGTTCTTGTACACGCCCTGTGCTTCATTCCAGGATGAATGACGGGGCTAGTCCACATTTTTATAATGGATGATGGGAAGTGAAGTCTGCCTGTGCCTCCCCTCTGTCAACTGGTTTCTCTCCTGTACTCCTAAAACTGTCTGCAAGTACTGCATGTCCCCAGTATTCACTCCTGTAAGTGTTTTTGCTCCATGTGTAACTTTACCGGTGGGTTCATCGTGCTTCTGCCTTCTAGAAGAGCCCACCAAGGCCAAGAACATTCCAATAAAGGCGAATGGCATATGTGGAAAGAACCTCGTTCATTGACTGATTGAAAGGGAAATCAAATGACAATGTCCTGATGATTTGTTCAAAAACAGGTCTAACGTCTTTGATAGTTGATAGATTTAATTTCAACTATTGCAAGTCACTATTTTACACAAAGAGCTAACGACTTTGAGTGGACAAGGATGTTGTGTTAGCAGACTGCAAAATAAAATACATATTTGTTAATCCACGGCCTCCTTCCCTCCCCCACAGCAGCATTTACTTAAGAAAGAGAGCCAGAGATTAATGCTGTGGATTAAAGCATCACTCATCTTAAGAGTTGATATTATCGCTGAGAAGGAGATTGAAAGAATTGCCAGAGATCAAATCAGTGATCACTGAAAAATCAAATCAAGAGCCCAAGATGGAAGCTAAGACTTACGTCTGGAGGATTACTAGAAGATATAATATAGTCCAAATTAAAAGAAGACAAGATGTTGTTTAATTATGTTATAGGAGGAAGGAAACAAATCCTTCTCAGAAGAATAGATTTTAAACAAGACAGGAGAAAATGAGGTAAAGCCAACTGCCAACTTTCTCCCTGCATGAGACTGATGCAAGAAAAAAAGGTTTGTATTTATATGGAGTTACCTTAAATGTTCTGACTGGACATGGTTCTTATTGGAGATATGGTTAACCAGCAGACAGACCAACACATGTCTATAGTTTTGCTTGATAATAATATTAGAACTTGGGCTCCAGTGATCATGGTTTCTAGATTAACTATAATTCTATAGGACCTGAAGGAACACTGACACTTTGAGGAAACATGTTTTGTGTGTGAAGTGAAGAAGATCATGTTTACATCTCCAGTCAGTCACTCTGACTTACTGTTAATATTATTATTATTATTATTATTATTATGAGAGTCAGATGGAAGTGAAACTAAACTAAAACACTTTTAGTTTGGTTTAAAATAAACAAACTTTATTTGAATCTTCATATACATGCATAAAATGCAACCTCTGAATCTTTGGGAGCAGTAGGCTGCTGTCAGGCCTGATCACACTGAGATGCTCGCTAACAGCTGATGATCCTGTGCAGGGCTGGACTGGGACCATAAGGCCCGGGCTTTTTCAGCCGAGACCGGCCCACCAGGTATCGATGAAAATCTTTCTCCCCCCTGGAGAAAGATTTTAATAGATTTCATTTTAATGCATCAATTTGGTGAATTTTGAGAACCAAAATATGATCAATTACTGACCAGATTCTTACAAACTGCTGGTACTAATACAAAATGTTGACATACTAAATGGGGTTGAGGAGTTGAAGCATTCAAGAAAAGATGAAAACAAAAATGACTAAAACACAGTGCTGAGCCTTCCAGGATTCCTCAATTAGTTTTCACTGAGGGCCAAATTATGTCCAGGTTGCCAAGTCGAGGGCCAAATTATGTTATTTTTTTCATTGGATCACTAAACATTGTTTAATGTGCAAATGTTATTATTGTTGTTGCTATTATTTGAAGTATTATTATTGTAATGATTGTACTACCAGTGGTAGTTGGTTGTAGTAGCAGATAGTAGTAGTAGTCATAGCCTGTGTTGAGGGACAGATAAAAATGTACGCTTGAAAGAAAATAAGTCCAATATCAACGATTTATTTATTTGAATGCCCCTGGAGAATATTTTGATCATCAACAAAAAACAACAGCACTACAGCAAGTGGGGCACAAGAGGAACAAATATTGTATAACAGTAGAATTAATGTTTTTTGTTTGCAGCGTCTTGCTTTTGTCTTGTAATTTGCAGACGGTCCCTGCGCACTCGCCCGGCTGCCGGCTGCACATAGAGATCAATGTTCTCTGCCCAGACTGGACGGCTTATTTATGTAAAAAATCTGGGTTTTGGTCCTTGTAGCTTGTAGTCTATGATATTACGGTGGGAAAGAGGCATCATTTGTGTTTGAAAACGTTTCACTTCAGTTCTTGGAATATATTTCCAACTTTACAGAAGTCATTATTTCACCTTATGGCAGGTTATTGCATCGTGTCACTGGGTCCGCACGGGCCGGACACTTTGCTCTTGCGGGCCGGATTTGGCCCGCGGGCCGCTAATTGGGGATGGCTGCTTTATACTATTAGTTTATTATGACTATTGACTTATGACTTATTAATATAAGTGGGTGACTATTCCTCAGCCTTCCTTGGTGTTTTGGTTTTGACATACGCGCACGCACTGTCAAACTCGCACAGCTAAGGGGGGTCGGCGTGGGGGACGCCTTACCATGGCGACGGGGGAAAACAGAACGTTGATGAACCAAACCAGCCGCGAGGATTTCCCCTTATAATAAGCGCTGCTGCCCTCCTGTTTAGGCCTATCATTGGAGCTGCTAGTTAAGTCCATTAACTGTGTGGGAAACACTGAATAGGTATCATGACTAATACCATTCCTAACACTAGTACCATTAGTAAAAAAAAAATAAAAATATATATGCCCGATGGCCAGTCCAGCCCTGATCCTGGTGCAGCTGGTTTGTCACCAACCAGCTGATCACATGTGGATCCCAACAGACATGTTTTGGATGATGAGGAGGGAAAAGACCATGAAAAGATACATGCTGAATAAATATATAGTTCATCCTAATTCTATGCTTGCATCAACCATTGTCTGTTTTTTCCCACATATATGAAGGAAGAGGTAAAGTCGGTAAGTAGTAGGCTAAAGCCTGCCTCCTGCTCCGTTTCATTGGCTGCCTGGACCCAGTGTGCAACTCCACGCCTGCTGCTTACAGGTTGAGAAGGTGATTGTATTCAGAAAAACACTTCTTTTTACTTGAAATCCTCATAACATACCAATAGAAATGAATACATTAAATGCGGCTTTGAACAGACGTCTGAATGAAGGGGGGCAGAACTTTTTCAGATCCTTTTTTCAAGATATTACCCATGGTGCATTAGAAACAGAAAAGAAAGAAGAAAAGGATTTGACAAAACTGAAATGTTTCCTCCACGGATTCAACCCTGTGTGCTTCATATGGAACCGAACCTGTTCGGATTTTAAGTGAAATAACTTGGAGAACCATTTCCAAACATTGAATGAAAGTTATCCAACCAGGCAGTAACCTCAGGAAAAGCGAGCAGCTTGTTTGAGGAGGGGTTGCCCAAAATCTATAATTGCATCTGAGTGGAACTTCAATTTTACTTAAAGGGGCCCTATTATGCTATTTTTCCACAAGTTAATATAAGTTATTGATGTCTCCAAACCTGGTCTTTGAATTCCTCAACTGGAAAAAGCAATTGGAACATGTATTTCGGAGTGGATCACACTCCTCATTTTCAGCTTTTTTACCCCACTTTTTCAAACGGGTGATTCTGTCGGGGGTGTAGCCTAAAGGCCTGATTATGCTTCCGCGTAGTGATCACGCAACGGCAACGCAACGGCAACGCAGTTGCTTGGAGACCGTGATGGTTCTGCGTTGGGTTTACGCGTCGAAATGCAATTCAATGCCACACAAAGGGCAAAGGGCGCTATGTTTTTTGTAAAGACTGACCGACCGACCGAGACTCTTGACATATATCGTCGTTAGCCTCGTTATAGCGTATTTGTTTACTTTCCGGCTTTAAACATCCACAATTTTTCAGAACTTGGTGTTTTATTTCTTTGTGCAAAAGCGACAAGGTGCAAACAATAAAACGAGGTGAAAACAATAAAAGTAGCCTTTTAAAAGTTTAAATGGCTGTGTTTATGAATGGAAACCGGATAGCGGTCTCCAGCGGATGTAGTTAGCGGACCAATCACAGCCGATGCCGCTGCGTTGGTGTTGCGTTGGCGTTGCGTCGCCTCGACGCGCGTCGAGGATTTTTGGGAGGCACACGTCAAGGGGGGTCCGCAAGGACGTAAGGGGTCCGCAAGCGCCCTTGCGTTGTGTCGACGCGGAAGCATAATCCAGCCTTAATGCTAATGAGATGACCCTCGACCCCGCTCCTACTGAGGAAGTGGTTGTGTCTCTCCGCCCCGTGCAGTCCGCGTCCAGCTTGTTGCCATGGTTATGGTTCTACGCTACAAACTAACAGCGGTCCAGCCGTACCGCTTCGAACCGGACTCCGACCCAGAACCAGGACCGGCTCCTGTAGAAGTTCTACGCCGCGGATGCAGCAGGACGTTTCTGAATGGTTAGTTAACATGTCTGTGTAACGTTTTGGATGGTAACTCGATGTGTGTTAGCGTAGATAGTGCTAGCCACAATGATGCTAATTCTGCGTTCTTCGCTCTATAAGTAACGTATCTGTGAGCTATTTCGGCCACAATTAATATCGTAAGTAGTGCCGTGTTGTTGACAGTTCACAGTTGCATGTTTTCCAAATGGGGACGTAACATTATATTTAAACGGATGAAAACCCGCTGAAAACAGCGTCCTGTATGCGGGCAGTTTGTTTACATCACATAAACGGGATTAAAAACGTGATCCTCTACACATAAAGATATACAAGGAACGGGATTTGGTCAGTATCATGTCGTCCTCCAGAATTATGTGCTGAATTGTGAATTATAGGCTGTGTGCTGTGTTTTATAACGTGATTTGCTCCATCTCAACATTACGTGCCAAACTAACTGTTACAAAAGTCAAACATGAGGTTTACCTCAGCTTGTCAGCAGGTTACCATATTAACAAGATTTGTTGTTGAAATGCTCAAAGTCTGTACTATATTCATCTAGGTGACTAAGTGGGCCTTCAGACACCGAACACGTCTGCTGCATGGAGACACCACGGGTAATGTTACTGTCTGTTACACCAAGTTGTCTGTTGAGATTATTATTCACATAACATGACGATTATCATGATTCACACTAGGTAAGAAGACGGATGCAGCAGCTGGAGGAGGAAGAGGCTTGCATGGTGGGACATCCTGGTTGGAACTGTCTGTCTGAATGTTCTCTCTCCAAAACGCATGAAATATACAGCTGGTCAATTCAATTCAATTCAATTTTATTTATAGTGTCAAATCACAACAGAGTCATCTCAGGACACTTAACACATTGAGCAGGACTAGAATACGCTCAAAATTTCAAGAGTCAACACAATTTCAAATTCCCAACATCACCCAGGGGCAAGCGTTACAGCGACAGTGGCGAGAAAAAACTGCCTTAATAGGCTTTTAGGCAGAAATCTCGTGCAGCCCAGGCCCTTGGGTTCCAACTGCATTTGGTGTTGGTAGTATGGTAGTGGTAGCATTAACAGTAGTGGTGGTATTAACAAAAGCAATAGTATCAACAGTAGTAGTCCATGGCAGCAGGCACAGCCACGCCAAGATGGATCCATCCCAGCCACGTCGCCGTAGACCAGGAAGCAGGAGTGGTTGAGCAGTCACACAGCAGCAGGTGGAGCTACCATGTGGTGTTTCCAGCATCAGGCCAGTTAGCAGTCTGCATCGGCCAGGACCTCAGTGGACTCTGCTGGACCAGAAAGCATAGCCAGACTCCCGGGAGTGATCCCGGGAGTAGTCAAGTTAGTGACAGTAGAGATACCAATTTTAGTGAATTACTTTAATTAAAAATACTGGCAGTAAGAGACAAACAAGACCACAACATCGGTGCAGTCCGGATCAAGTTCCACCACGGTCCAGGGAGACCTGCTAGGCAAGAGAGCACAGGGACTCCGGGGGAACATACACAGAGAGAGAGAGAGAGAGAGAGAGAGAGAGAGAGAGAGAGAGAGAGAGAGAGAGAGAGAGAAGAGAGGCTCAGTGTGTCACTATAGTCCCCCAGCAGTCTATGGTCATGGTGCTTTACACGTAAGAGGAATACAGCAGTCTGTTGTTTGTTTATCAATTGTGTTTTATAAAAAATAAATCCCTCTATGCAACATATTATGCAGTCTTCCTGACCATTACTTCAGTAATATTAACCATGACACATTTTACAATTACTGTAAAGACTTTATTGTCAAATTAATCAGCAGTTGAAGTTCACAGTTATCTCAGAACACAAAGCAAACTGTTTGTGGCCGACTCTGCAGGGTCATATCAAGGTCTTCTGAAGTCAAGGAAGAGCTGCCCTCCAAAGTATCCTCCTCCTCTACCGGGTCCAGGCGAGCTCTCTTTGATGGTCTCCTTATTGGAGTGGTTGTGAAACGGGTCTGGAACCATGGCTGTGCCAACACCAAAGTCCTTGCAGGACACAGTAGCTGTAACAGAGTTGTATGGAGGAATGAAACCCATGATATCACATAATAGAAATACACATCTGCACGACTACTAGTAGTTGCTGTTAAACCTGATCTAAAGTAGGCTACATGTCAGGCTACACACCTTTACTTGGGTAAGGAGCCTGTAGTCCTCCTAGACAGGTGAGTGCCAACAGTAGCTACTGTGGTGGGTCGCTGCAAGTAGCCCTGGCTGCAGTACGCAGATCGTGGCGCGGCTCAACGTGGGCGGAGTTAAACGTTTGACTCCGCCCACTGTGCGGGCGCCATCTGGTGGCGGAAATCGCGCACAACCCCTGAAGAAGTGGACGTGTCTGACGGAGACGAAGCCGTACAGGACAGAAGAGGCAGTACAGCTGGCAAAATGGAGGTAAGCAAGGTGTTTTGTTGTGTTTTAACTTGCTACTTTGCAATATTTGTGACAGACAAAGAAGGAATTAACATCATTTCATTTTAAAATATGTATTTACTTTTTTGCAGTGTGGGGGGAGGAATATTATACTTTTGGGGAAAAATGATATAAAGCAGTTATTATATTTCAAGAATACGGTAAAGCAGGTTTAAAACAAGTTATAGTCGGGACAAAATATTATACGATATAAACCTGTATTTTTCTGAGTTTTAGTTTAATATATATGTCCGATTCATTTGTTAGTGTTTTGTTACGTTTTTGTGATAGTTATTACATGCTAAGTAGCAAGAATTAGGTAAAGCAGGCTTAACAAATTCGAAAATGCTGAATTTTAGATTGGGGGGGGGGGGTATTATACTTTACTTTTTTTGGTCGGGGGGGGGGGGGGGTATTATACTTTTGGGGGGGAAATGATGTAAACCTGTATTTCAATCTCCTTATGGAATAACAGTCATATGGTAAATCCCAGTAGTAGTTTGTCCTGTGGATTTCTAATTGCTGTGCCTTTTATGTCGTCCTTTTCCCCTCTGATATATAGAGACACATTAGTATATTCCTGGATGGTGAAAGGCCTATTTCTAAATGCATCAAAAGTGAACTTTTCCACTGTCCCTTTTGTAAATACAAGGGTGCAAAACCTATGGTTGATAACCATATAGAAGGCCATTCCTCAGTCAAACACAAATGTGCTTTTCTTACATATTACACAAATTAATTAATTACAGTAGTATTTGTTTACAAATATGAATCATGTTCCCTTCATTCCTTTCTTACAGAATTCACAATAATCAAGTGTGGCTTAAGTTGTCGGACGGCAACACACTTTCATTGCTGCTATTGTGCAGCAACAGTTATAAATAGATTGCAATTTATAAGGCATTTACAAATACACCAAGTGGAGGAGCATGCTGGAGCCCCCAAAGAAACAACAAAGGCCCCCTCACAGCCCGCTGTGGTCCCCAAACTGCACCCATTGGCCCCGGCTCAGCATCCAGAGGCCCCCACACAGCATCCACTGGCCTTCACTCAGCATCCAGAGGCCCCCTCGCAGCCCGCTGTGGCCCCCGCACAGCCCACTGTGGTCCCCAAACTGCACCCATTGGCCCCGGCTCAGCATCCAGAGGCCCCCCACACAGCATCCACTGGCCCTTACAGAGTATTCCGCTACTGAAACAACTTATCAACAAAAGACATTCACTTGTCCTCATTGCAAGGTGAAGTTAAACAAAAAAAACTTGAAAACACACTGCAGGAGAAAGCACAGCCACCATTTTGAGACAGTGATGAAGGACAGGTTTTTGGTCTGTCAGTGTGTTGATGGTAAACATGGTGTGTTTGCAGTTGAAAAATATTTTTGTGGTCCAGCAACACCCATACATGTCATCAAGAATACTTGGGGGCCAACACAGAAGATCACGTGCGAGGTTGACCAGTGTCGTCTGAACGCCGACTTTGCTCGAAGAAGTGGGATGTTGCCTTTTGAGTGCCACCACATACAGTCTTTATTGTATTGCCCACGCACTGATGGTCAAACCATGACACTAACTGATGAGGCCTTGGCAACAATGGTCGACAATAAATGGTTTGGTGAAGAGCGTAAAGCCAGCCTCTTGCGTCAGCAACAAAATGCTGATGAAGAGGGTGTGCCTGTGTCTGTGCACCTGACTGTGGGTGGTCCACCATCCATTTATATCTCTGTTTATGAAACAAAGATAAGTTATTATAGTAGGTTGGGAAGAGTGATTGTGTCATATGACACAAAGCAAAACAACTGGCATTGTCCCTGCTCTAAACCGAGACAGTCTTGCATACACAAAGCTGTTGCTAAGTGGCATCTGTTCGTCACAAAGAGGGAGCTATTTATGAAAGTGAGGAGCACAGAGGCAGAGAAACCCATTCCAACACAGACCAACACAGATCAAAATGCAAGTGAGTCTAAAGAGGACAGTTATCCACCAGATGACAGACAAATTGCAAGGATGCTGAATTACCTCCTCACCAACAAAAAGCTCCCTGCAGATTTGCCCCAGGCTCTCATAGAGCAGTCGAGGGAGGGGAGAACAACGGACAGCTTTCCTAAGCACCTTATCCCTTTTAGTGTGTAAAATGTGAAAACACACATTGTGAACAACTGATAACGTCAAAAGGCAAGATCCTGACAAGCACAGGTGTAGTTGAAGGTTGGTACCATCACAGATCTTTCTATGGTATTGTATTCCTATCAGTTACTGGGTTACTTCATTTGTATGTACATGAGAAACATAAAAATAGTTCTACTAATCTCAAATGACATGCAAGCAATAACCATGATCTTTGTTTGGACTGTGTTTTTAGGAATATCAACATACAGGAAATCATGCCTGAGCTGTGGCTTGATTTACAGATTCCAGGAGTGGGAGGAGGGTATCCACAATTTCGATGACCACATCATCCTGTCTCTGCACTTGTGCCTGATGGTCAGGAATGCACTTCAGGTGAGGGCATATAATTCAATAACATATTGTGCTCGCTGAAAGGTTCATTGATTTTCTATATTATGTGATCGATTTTGTTTTTTTTACATCCTTTCTTAGTGACCCAACTTCTAAACTTATATGACAACAATAAATAATATTATTATATATTTAATCCTTGCTTATTCCTCCTTTATTATAATTTATTTAGTACAGATCATTACTGTTAAACAAATGGTGATTGAAGATGCAACTTTAACAAAATATAGAACTTATATTTTGAAATGTTATAACATTGGAATACTCCTGTTTCTCATCATTTTCCAGACCCATACAGCTATCAGCAAAGTCATAGAAATAATAGAAACAACAGAAAAGGTGTCCTCTCCAAACAAAGAGAGAGTTCTTCAGGCGTACCTTCATTTTGAAGCCCTCACCAACCATGACTACGCCTACAGTTGTGTGTCATGTGGATACAGCCCAGCAGTTGTTGTGATGGATCTTCACAAGAAAGGCGTTTTCAATATGCCAGGTGAGTTCAATAAGCTGTTACTTCAAATATTTTAGCTTCATTGTTTGTACAGCACCTCTTCTTTCTCTGAATTTCAGTGAGTGTAACATCATGTGGCCATCATGGCCTTGAATAGCACTACCTCAACTGTTCTGTTCAGAGTGTTTTTAGTAATTTAGCTATGAATAACAAACTATTGTTTTAACAGTGAGTGAAATCCCAAGTCCACCTGACAATTATGATGGTCATGTGGACATAAACAACTTCTGGGACGCTGTGGCCACAGAAATTATCAGCCGTGGATTAATTCCATGTAAGTCTTGTCAAAAAACAGAACATCTTAAGAACAGTTGGAGAGAGAGTATATTAATGTGTTTAATTTTGTGATAATAATAGTTAATACTCATCATATTTTTTCACAAAGGTGGTCAGAAGAACCCTTTTGTTGTGCCCCCGAGTTACCATCACTGGGCCCCCTGGATTGGGCCACACACCCGGAGGTCAAATTCAGTGTTAAACACAGAATTTGAAAAAATGCAAAGCCCCAAAATGCCAAATGATGGGGAGAATGACGATGATGGCAATGAGAAAATTGATGAGGAGCGGCTCACAGATGAGCTGGTGAACTTGAAGGTGAATTAGTTTATGAAATATGCAAAATCCACTTCTTTGTGCTTACAAAAAGTAAGTCTATGCTGTATTAACAATATCAACTTCATTGCATTTTCACATCAGGTACAGGAGGTCAGGGAACTGTGCAAACAGTGTGGTGTGGACGACAAAGGGTCCAAGGTGGATCTTGTCATGAGACTCTCTGAGAAGATGTCTAACAGAGTCACCTACAACAAGGTGTTTGAGAAGGTGTGGGGTGCCTCTGGTAAGTGATATGATATGGAATGTTTAAAATAATTCTACTTTGTTTTATGTTGTTGTCTTAAAGAAATAACAGTATCATTATGTAGTTATGTAGGTTAGCTACATATACTGCTAATGTCAGTTATTACTGTTTTTTCTGTTGTTTCACAGGTGGTTGGGCAGTCATCACCTGTCCATGTGGGGTTGTGTATTCAGTGAAATTCAACCTTAGAGCAGAGAGTCCACGGGCCCGTTTCACAAAGCAGGTTCAACAAACTCTGAACCTAACCCTGAACTCTGAGTTGAACAACTCTGAGATGGGAAACTCTGAGTTTTCGGTTTCAGAACAGCGGTTTTGAATTAGTTCACTCAACTCTGAGTATGTAAACTCTGAGTTACGCGCGTGTCTGCCGACTCTACAAAGCCATCATCAATGGATCTCCGATACTACGATTCACCATGGCAACGGGGAGAGCGTCATTAGATATTACCGAGTGTTTATGTAGAAAACGAGCTCATCCTGAGAAAGCGGAGCACTGTAACTGCAGCAAAAGTAGCGATAGTTGGCGTGGCAGACAATTACTGCCCGATCTAATGTGTATAACTGAATGAAACAGTCTATTGATCTAAAGGTAATAAGTGTTTATTTTCACATTTGGGGAACGACACTGTGGTGTAATGGTTAGCAACGCTGCCTGTGGTGCGGGCGAGAGGGGTTCAGTTCCCGCAGCTCACAGAATAGCGCAACAAATAAATTAATTATTTTTATTGGGTGTAATCCCCCCAGGCACAGAAAGAAAGTGGCTTCAGTTGAAAATTAAGCAGAAGAATATTGCGCAAATACGTTGACTAAGGCATATGATTTTAATCAAATTTCACATATTAAACAGTAAATATAAGCAGGTATTTCAACACAGGAATGTACTTAAACATTTCATAAATCTCCCGTTCGCAAAAACACTACCTCCGCAAAGAATCTGGTTGTGGGTTATGTCCACGATATGAAATGTTGAAAATATCGGAGAATATTGTTTAGATAATATCTAATGTGATTGAAAGGAAAGGTAATCAAAATCCTCTACCGACGCAAAGCTGCTAGAATCACTTGTATTTCCATATCGATTAGGTTGACGATGAAAGGACGGCACAATTTTTCAGAGTTGGTTCAGATTCCGGAAAAAGGCGGAGACATGTAGGGAGAAACTCAGGGTTTGTTGAAGCAAACCTGCTAGCGAGCAGGTTAGTTTCAAGGAGCATGTTACCCGGGTAACTGACTCAGATTTATGCTGAACTGGCTTTGTGAAACCGAAAAAACAGAGTTTCCCTCATCTCAGGGTTAACTAACTCAAGGTTTTCACTAAACCTGCTTTGTGAAACGGACCCCACGTGACTTTGTGGATCTCTTGCTGTCCTGGAAACACTTTCCCAATGTGTCAGTGTACGATTATGCCAGGGGGCTGGCACTGCATGCCAACCGCCGACAGCCAGGAATCTTTGCCCCTTTTCAAGGCAGGTTACTGGATCCCACCCCAGAGAACGTTGATCAGGCCTCAGAGGGCAAGGTTCATGTCAACATGCCTTGGCTGAAACTTCCTAAGATGCCAGCTGACAAAGATAGCCACCCTCTCACTGGGTCCTCACAGCATTTTGCTTTAAATGATGTGTTCCACCAGGGCAACAGCAAAGACCAGAGGGAGCTTCTGAGAAAGCTGGAGCTTGTGCTTGAGCTTGCTGGTCTTATTAACAGCCAGTGTGTGGAGCAGCTGTTTTCGGGGATGAGAAACAACAACTACTTTTTGAATGTGACAACCCCATCAACACACATATTTCTACAAAGAAATATACTCCATCACTACAACATCGCAAGGAACCAAAAAATGAAAAGACAGTACAGCAAGATTGTTCCTCCAGATGTTGTATTGCAGTGTGACAGCCATGGAAGGGTCGTCTTAGGTATGCTATTGAAAATGTACGCACATTTGTTGTTTTCATCTACTTTAGACAATCATTTATGTTACAGTTCTTTCAATAGCTCATTCCCCATCAGCTGGAATGACAACAGGGTCATCTGTCAAAGAACAAGCAGAGTCTCAAGAGTGTGAGTCATTGCTCTATATTACACATCATTCAAAGGAGAAATGTGACAATTCACACTTAATTTTTACTTTTCTGTTGTTGCTTTTTTCACTAGTAAATGATGGCAGTGAGCAGAGACCTCATGGAGACTTCACTAGTCTCCACAAGTTGTCAGCACATAAAGCATGCTGGGGACAGGAACTCCAAGACAGCCAGGAACAACTGGTAAAGTCAAACATTGTGCCACTGTGGTTATCTATGAATGTCATTCATATAATCACATGCATGTATAAACCCTTTGTTTTCTTCCACTAGCTGTTTCAGGTCTTGGATGAGACCAAAAGTCCTACTCAGCACCTTGCAATGGTGAATAACATCATCCTTACCCGCTTTGACTTTTGGAGTCTGGGTTTGGAGCGGGACATTGATGGAACGGTAGGCATAGAGAATCTGCTGTGCTAATATGGATTATGTAGTTTTTTCAAAATCTTTTGATAATTTCTGTTTATGTGTTTTACTAGATCCTGAACTGTTGTCTCTAAGTGATCGAGAAGGTAGCATACCTCTTGTGAAATATTTAATTCAAATTGATTGGATAGTATAGTTCAACAATCAATATATTTTGACAGTAAAAGATTAACAAACTCTGTGTTACAGAGAGTAGAGAATGTGTTTGCTGCAGACAGCTATGTTATTGCCACTTGGTTCCCACCATCATCAATGAACCCCATGGATCACCTGCCGGTAATTTGTCTGAACATTTTGCTTTTGTGAGTAAAGTCTGAGCATTTCATATTCAGCTATTGATGTCTTTCTACAGAACAATGCAGCCAGTCTACAGTGGATTCTTCTCCCAGTGTTTGTACCTGGACATTGGATACTCTGTGTAAATACATTTATATTTTCCTCCTTTAATCTTTTGCTATAATTAAATGCATGTCAGCTTTGTTGAGATTTAAGTAACATTCCACAACTCAATGTATGTTATATTTGAATTTGAACATTTAACAGATACTGAGGCCACAGAAAAGGGAGATTTTCTTTCTAGATCCCCTCTGTAGCAGCGGCTGGAGAGATGAGAGTAGAACCCGTCTATTCAGGTTTTTAGGGCACCTTGCATCATCCTATCTGGACAGTGGTAGTTCTGTTTTAAACCACTTGTCCTATTTTGTTTTTGTTTGTTTTGTTTTTTAATCAATGCTTCTGTTTTTATTTGATCTAAAATATTCCATGCATTAACTATTTTAAATTCATTAAACAGATGGAAACAGAACTCTATATCGTATTTGAGTTGGGCAGTTCTGTTTAAGCCCGTTCCAAGTTCCAACCTCTTACTTATTTAGTTTGAACTGCATTTGAATCAAAAGTTGATTTTATTTGATTTACTTTATTTACTTTGGCTTACTCTTTGTACAGACACATTGCTCACAGCCTGGAGGAAGCTTGGTGTGAATGATGTTCAGGTGAGACATTACTTAATAGCATTTGCTAACATTTACTATTTTCTTGCCAATCTTTTATTAAAAAACCTTGTTCACACCTCAGGGTCTAACAAAGCAAGGGTGCTCCAACAACTGTGGCGTGTTTGATTTGATGGTAAGACCTATTCAGTATGTTATATCATTGCTGTTATCTGCAAAATGTTTGCTTGCTACATTCAAAACACATTATTTGTATTGAAAAATTGTATCCTTGGGGAATATGCATGACATTACATTAACCAGTACCTCTTGACTTACAGTATGCTCTGTACATTGTAATGGGGGCCAATTGCTACTTCAGATAGGTATGTTAAAATTGTGACACATTACATTTAGTATAAAAGGTATTATTTTTCGCAACATATTTGAATCTTCCTGCATTTCCTTCTTCAAAGGAAAACATGCTGCAAATTAGGAGATGGTGGTGTCTTGTTCTCCTGCAGAACTTTCCCATGCCGTAAGTGCACTCAATATCACACTTCAGAATCAGATCCTTTTAAATAACCAGTTTTACTCATTGTCAACAGACCAACATGAATGTTTTCATAGTGAATATATGTTGTCATTAAATCACCAAGGTCTGAGGAAGACAGATTGCAGGAAAGAAAAAGACGAAGAGAGCAAAAAGGAAAACAGGTGAGAGGTAATTTGATTAATTAGTCTTGTAGTCAAACTATTGCTTTCAGACTTAAGCATAATCCCTCCACTTATTTCAGGATCTGGAAGTGGTCCCTCCAAAAAAGTTCATCCTTTCAGAATCTGTCTCTGAAGCATCAGGTATTGTTCAAAGCAGTATTATTGTACACACATCCATCAAGGTTGTAGAGGTGGGATGTCATAGAGCTGGTTTTGCAGTCATTTCTCAAATAAGCCACTGATCTTTTTTACATCTTGCATTGTTGTTGTGCCTTTAAGAACTACAATCTGTTTCCTTTCTAGCGGAGGCTGAGAACTTGCCGGAACTGGGAACAGGGAACGGAGTATGTTACCTGCTGTGGGCTTTTCTTATTTCACCATTTTCTGCCTTCTCCAATCTTTATTTTAATAATTATTTTCTTTATTTTTCATAGGAGGATGCTCTGCTTAGGTACACCACTGAGGCAGCAAGGTGGTGTTGGTCAAAGGCATTCAAGGGAAAAATTTCCCTTCCCCAGGTCATCACCATGGACGAGGAAGATCGCTTGAGGGCAGTGGAGCTGCTACGCATGTCTGATGGCCTGGATGAAGAGGAGATAAATGATCTCAGGGAACCGTTCTTGTTCCTTTTTAGTTTGCAGGAAGATTATGATGACTTTTGTATGAACATGATGGACACAAGGCAGATGCAGGTTTTTTCTGCATTTGAAAGAAGTGACAGACAGGAATAAATAAATAAAGCTATTCAAGTGTCAATGGCACAAACATCACTCAGTCTTCGATCTCCTTAATGAAGCTGATATAATTGAGTGTACAAATTTGTTTTACATGTGTCTATACTGTTTGTCACACTCACTTGGGGGAAATGCTATGGTAGAATTCATTGTTTATTTATTTTTTAAATATTGGCAGCATGGATAAAATAATGGACTTAGAGTAAAAAAAGAAGCCCAATATTAAGTCCTGATTTCACTTCACTGTTCCAGTTCAGCTGGCCAGAGGAACACAGGTTTCGAGTTCAGTAGGAGCTGAACCTCAGTAAAAAGGTGTGTGTGAAGTTGTGAGGGCTCATGAAAATGTACACGTATTACCATTATTTTGTTATTATTATTTATTACTATTATTGTGTTGGCTGGTATTTACATTTAAGCTACAAAAATATTTTTTTTTTACCAAAGAACTACACCAGACCTGATCCTGATATAAATCATAATGAAAGGTCCCCCCATACAAAAGTGTTTTGAGCTAAAACCAGAGGTGTGGCATATCGGGACAGAGCTGATCAAACAAAGGTACCTAATACATTCGACTTAATTATTAGTTCTCTCTCTCTGTATTTTAATGAAATCCAGCTAACACGTGAATTGAAATTGTATCGTTATTCTACATCAATGCGTGGGTTTTATGTCACTCTGGCTGTAGGTGCTGCATTGATGTTTGAGAATGTGCTGCCCAAACTCCGCCACCAGATGGCGCCCGCGCGGTGGGCGGAGTCAAACGTTTAACTCTGCCCACGTTGAGCCACGCCCCGATCTGCGAACTGCAGCCAGGGGCTTCTCGGTCGCTGTGGGACGCTGGTGTGAGCTGCTGCTCTGTAAGCAGACAGTCAGAGTTTCAATTACATCTGAAATGTGGAACACGTTACTATTTCACTATAACTGATGTTGTGACGCACCAATAGCTCGTAAAATCCCTTCGTTAGTGGTGCAAAAACAAACGTTTGGTGACGTCGTCTTTGCATCGGCGTGTATAAACAAACAGATCAGCTGCTCTTGCTGCCGCATTCAAGCTACAAAACGTTCCCAAGCAAACTGATGTCTAGCGTTATTTTACAGGTTTGGGCCCCCGCAGTACTACGTAACGTTAACGGTCCTCAATATCAATACAATGGAAGCTTTTAACGCAACACGCCAATGCTAACTTTAGCGCAACACGCCAATGCTAACACACCAATGCTAAGAAAGCAACGGTAAACTGTAACACGGCATATTACATAATATTTAGAAACTTACCGCTTCAGTGTCTGTGGTTGGCTCTCGGACTGTCGGTATGGATACAAAATTTAGCCCCAGGTTAGAGGCATATCCTGAGCTGTAGTGGCCCATGTTGTCAAAGCTCCTGTCGGTGAAGTGCGTCTCACACACAAACACACATTTACGGACGCGTGTGCGCACATTTCCAATGTAGACGCTCCGACGATGCCAGTAAATATCAGCAATTGGACTGCCAACTCGATTTTGGCATTTTGGTTCACTGGTTTGTATGTACATCACACTGACAGCCAACAGGTATGGGATTATGTGGGCGGGACCACACAGGTGGAGCGATTCTAATGAGCCGAAGATGACCCATATAAGGCACAGCAAAATTCGGTGCTGACGTCATTTAGTGGACATTCTGCAAACCGTTCGTTTATCGGGAGGATTTCTTTCAAACTGAGAAAGTGAAACAGGGAGATGGTCGAGTTTTCTGATACTGTGGGTACTTATTGACACCCCAGGGACCCATTTTAGGGTTGAAAAACATGGAAAAGTCGATTTTTCATAATAGGGCCCCTTTAAGCTAACAGATACATATATCTGCTGAAAATATATTTGAAATTAGTTGAATTCCAACAGTTGGTTCCTGCACACTTCTTTGGTTATTATCAGTTGGTGGCCTGTTAAGCTCTGATTCAACATTTTGTTTCTCATATCCAGTAATTCATCGTCAGAAATGAAAGCTGCCAACACTTTTGTGAGGATGTGAAGAAGCAGAATAGAAAAGAGAAAGAGGCATTTGAGTGAATGTGCCAGAGACCTCACATTCTCTTAACCGTCTCTCCGGAGGCAATTCCTTCATTTCCTTCACATATGAGAATAATCAACAGCAAACGCACAAAGCACCCCACCTAGCTTAACATCCAATCTGCAACATCGCTGAGCCGCATACGAGTATCACTCATTTGATTTCCACATGAATATCCAGACATGATTGGGCAGTTCTGTGCGAGTGACAACACCAGGACGGATTAATGGGCCTGGAGATTTACGCCGGCACGATCTGAGCTGCTTTGGCTTTTAAGCTCCAATCAAGTGGGGAAATGGGAAATGATGACTGCATCAACATGAAAAGAATCTCCAACTGACCATCACAGTGAGAACTGGCCCCGAGTCTTAGCACTGACAGGGCGCTGCTGTACTGCGGGGAGTCCTGCAGTGATATGGATGTGAGAACAAGCCGTTCCGACACACTGAGTCCATCAAGCCGTCTCCGCGATGATACGTGTGGAAAATGACAACGGGGAAATGAAAAGAAAAAGAGAGAAATCAGCCCAAGTGTAGACATTCAAGCTGCCAAATAAATTGGTCTGTGATTTGTTGTGAGGAGTGATGATGCTGTTCACGGCGTCCTTTGAGGTAAACAGCATCCAAACACAAGTCTGCCTTACAGCCCAGGAGACCTGGATATTTTTGTACGCCTGCTATGCGTGCCAGAAGTGTCAAAATTGCCTGCCATTTGAGAGGGCAGGTAGATGTCAGATCCTTCTAATATAAGCAGCCCCCAAAGCCTCTTATGTTTCCTAAAACCTTCTTATCGTGGCCTTAAGAGGGGACAACAAGGCCCCTGATTAATTTTAGATCTTTTCCTTGAAAAGAGTAGCTTAAAGTTTAAAGCAATCTCACCCAATGTTCAGGCAAAGACATGAGGGCAGATTGTTGTTATACCTCAGGGATGAATATTACACAGGACTCTTTGTCCTGGTTCTCGGCCGTGTACAGTACCAGTCCATATGGGGATCAGCAATATCACAGTCTTAAACTGGGAGTGCTGAGGCCACTGTTATTATTATATGGATGTCAGGAGTTAATCCCTGACATCACTGTGTGGTCCCCCAGAGGTCTAGATAGTAGCTCACATTAGTCCAGAGACCAGACCAGACTATGTGGAGAAACCAGAGACTGTCTGTGGTCCCGGTCTAGATAGTAGCTCACATTAGTCCAGAGACCAGACCAGACTAAGTGGAGAAACCAGAGACTGTCTGTGGCCCCCCAGAGATCTAGATAGTAGCTCATATTAGTCCAGAGACCAGACCAGACTATGTGGACAAACCAGAGACTGCCTGTGGTCCCCCAGAGGTCTATGATAGTAGCTCACATTAGTCCAGAGACCAGACCAGACTATGTGGACAAACCAGAGACTGTCTGTGGTCCCACAGCGGTCTAGATAGTAGCTCACATTAGTCCAGAGACCAGACCAGACTAAGTGGAGAAACCAGAGACTGTCTGTGGCCCCCCAGAGGTCTAGATAGTAGCTCATATTAGTCCAGAGACCAGACCAGACTATGTGGACAAACCAGAGACTGCCTGTGGTCCCCCAGAGGTCTATGATAGTAGCTCACATTAGTCCAGAGACCAGACCAGACTATGTGGAGAAACCAGAGACTGTCTGTGGCCCCCCAGAGGTCTAGATAGTAGCTCATATTAGTCCAGAGACCAGACCAGACTATGTGGACAAACCAGAGACTGCCTGTGGTCCCCCAGAGGTCTATGATAGTAGCTCACATTAGTCCAGAGACCAGACCAGACTATGTGGAGAAACCAGAGATCAATGATTCTCAAAAGTCCTATTTTCTGGGTGCATTACCTTAATATACTCTGAACTTAAATGTATTAGGGAAAATCCTGCCTGGCAATCAGTCACCTAATTGCAATTAACATTAGATTGGATAATATTAATGTTGCATCCACATAAACAGTCTTGGGCAGTGTTGTGTACCATTGCAATTCATGGCATTGAATGGCACAACATTGCTCGTCTACCAAGCTCCAGAGCGAATGTATCTTATGGAGGTACAACAATACCTTTACAGAGAATAATGTCTTCTTCAGGGCTCCAAAAGAGCCTGGGCTGCTCCCGTCAATGGACCTTCAAGTTTAGAGAGATTCAAATGAAATTTGACAAGCCTGCATCATCTGCATATTATCTGTCAAATACAATAAGGTATCCTTGTACAAGTCCAGCCAGGGTCTTCGGATTCCTCCAGAATTAATTTTTGGGAATTCAAAACCTCCGACTGTTGGCCTTTATGCACTGAGGCTCCGAGGATTTCCTCTGTCCCTCATGACTTCTGCCCAAGGACTCTTGAGCAAGGCTGGTCTTTAACTGACTCACTACAGAGCCAGAGGCCACACACACACACACACACACGCACGCACAACATGCACACTTGTGTTGACCTATTAGACTTGTATAAAGCATAATAATTTCTGAAGCACTGCTTCAATCCTCCACTGATGCAAATTTTAATAAAAATGTGTCACAATCATAAATGTTCAAATATAACTTACACTGGCACGAAATTCTCAAATGAACATGGCGTTCTATTTTTATGTTTTCCCATCACACGTTTTTGGTTCTGTTATCATTTCAGATCCCTTCACTTCCTGTCTTTGTGTGTCTGCCCCATCCTGATCAGCTCCACCTCGTTAGTCTCCACATTAGCCTCCTCCTCACCTGGTCCACCCAGGTTCCATCAACACTGGGAGTGATTACAAGACATCATAACTTTGTGTTGTGTTCAAAAGTAATGTAATCATATTTGGGCAATTGCCACTTTTTAGAGTTTAACATGGTTTTAAACTCATCGGTGACGCAAGAAGTCACGTGACGTCTTAAGCTCCATTGCTGTGTCATATGAACCTGTGGTTTAACCTGCAGCTGCGTTTTACTTTGATCTCAATTGCTGTGTCTTCAGAGAAATTCACATCAGACACTAGAGGGCGTATTTTGTGCGTGTTTGTCTAATTTCGAAACTGACGTGGTTTAGAGGAGAGTAACGCCGGGTTCACGCGGCGCACCGACGAAAATCACGTGCGGCCTGCTGCTCCCCTGTTCACACCAGATGTGTAATTCTCCGCGACGGTCGACAAGCGCTGGATGTGTCCGATCAGGAGGCCCAGACTAGCCGGTGTGAAACGCCCGCAGCGCAGCATGGAGGACAGAGTCGTTACATATTAATCAAGTTCAACCTCGTGTGCAGCTGCATGTTAAACTCTGTGTCTTGTTGCAGAGTAAAAGCACACATAGACCTTGAAGAAGGAAACACAAGAATGCCCCTGGCGCGAGTGGGGAATTATTTTTATATACAGCTCTGGAAAAAATTAAGAGACCACTACAAAATTCTCACTTTCTCTAGTTTTACTATTTATGAGTAAGTGTTTTAAAGGGGACATATTGTGAAAAACAGGTTTTCTCTGGTCTCTACACCTATAAACTAGTCCTCCCTGAGCCTGTCAACTCCCAGGATGAGGAAAACAAGCAATTCCTGCATGGTGTCTGCGCTGAGTGATCCGGCTGGTGCTCCGTAAATAAATAAAGCTGGTGATAATACTCCCTGTCTCACACGCACTGGTGCGTCTTCACTGCTGCTTCCGGTCGGACAGAACCCGGGGGCGCGTGTCCGACAGCACTGTGGATGAGGGTCTGGGTATGCTGTGTGGGTGTGTTTTACAGGTTGCTGATTGTGGGCTGGCTGGAAGCACCTGTGTATGGCTGATTGGCTTGCAGATATAAACCCCTGACGTGGGCTGCCTCGCTCTCTCACTCATCACTGAGACCTCGATCCTGCTGCATCTTGTTTGTTATGTTCTGCACCTGACAACATGCACCACACATACCACATTGCACATTCCTTTTGTTGTCTAATCAATAAAACACATTGTATTTCGCTACATCTCGCTGCCTTTGCCTGTGTGTTGTTGCGGCCTCAGAGCCGGGCGTAACAGTACAGACACAGAAACAGCCTAATCTCAGGAGAGCTCAGCAAAGCTCATTTGAGCAACTTTTACACAGTTGAAATTCAGGACCACAGATGTGTTTGGGACAATGCATATCACATACAGTATTGTTGGACCTCTGACAGCTGTGTGGAATTGATGAAAAACAATACATATCCCCTTTAAAATTAACATTGTTGCTACTGCCAACAATACTTCCAAAAGCAAAATGGACCTTTACAGGATTTATTTTCAAAAATGACAACAGAGGCCTATACTACTCAGTGAGTTCAACATACAAGGGTATCTTCCAGTTGTCAAGCTTAAGTAACCCTAACAAAGGCAATCGGAGATAAGCAGTCACAGGTAGCTGGTTATCAACTTGTTAAGTCAATCAGGGTTTCCATTTCCAGCTATGAGAGGCGAACATGGATCAGTCTACAGACAGCTGGCAAAAACTCACCGACTGTGTGAATGCTTCAGTCCTATTAATAGTATTAATAGTTGTATAATATGACTGCCCCATCATAAGGGAACTATTAGATCTGATTAACTAAATGTGTTAACTGTGCTGATAGCTCAGTGGTAGAGTTACCACCCAAGGCACCCTGCAGCAGTCCCAGGTTGGAATCCGCCCTGCGGCCCTCTTTTAAATCATCACCCCTCTCTCTCGCCCCTTTAACTCTCACGCTGTCCTCCTGCAATACAAAGCTGGAAAAATAATGTTAAAAAAATGAATGTGTTGCTGAGATGTATTCTTATAACGTGGTATATGAAAATATCAGCCTCATTCTTTCAGCTGCAATCCCGGAGGTGTAAAACTGACCTGGGAGTAGGGTTGTCACAAGAACCGCTACTTCGGTACCAATTCGATGCCGACACGAAAAAAATAATTTGATACTTGCTTTTTTCTGGCATCGTCAGAACCGAATATACAACTTTTCACTCGGCGAGCCGTGTCGATTCTTGGCGGAACTGAGGGCAGTATACGCGTGTGAGCAGCACAGAGCAGTAAGCGGCGCTGAAGAAGAAAACTTGCCGTCTTCGAAAAAAATGGCTTCAGCGGGTGAGAACGAAAGCACAACACTCGTCGGCTCGTCGACAAGAGAGGTGCGAAGAGTCGCGTGTGGAAATATTTCGCATTTGAGGCGGATGACTTGATTCAAACAAGCCGACATGCAAAAAGCCTTATAAGCACAGTATTGTTTGTTTTTATACTGGATGGCTATAGGTCTGTTGGCAGCTGGTACTGCAATTTAAATTCTGTGCAAAAAGATCTTAAAGCACAGTGGTGTTAAATACTTGACAGTTTGAAGCAGTTTTCAATAAATTAGTGAATTTAAAAGTACATGGGTCCTGTTGTTTTTTTTAAATTGTGGTATCGAATTAGTATCGAGAATCGTGGAAATTCACAGGTATTGGCATCGACTACTAAAAATTCTGTTATCGTGACAACCCTACCTGGGAGCAAATAAAATAAATATAAAACATAATTCAAAGTGGTCAGTAGACGGTACGCTGACACAGAAAAGTAATTCCCTCTGATGAGAATCTGTATCTCTCATATAAAACATCATCAGGGACAGAAAAAGGGGTTTTGCCGGTCTCTGAACACTCAAGTTCTCCTGAGAGACCCGATCCACGATCCATCGAGCTGCTTCTTTTTTTTTTTATCCGTGCACCAAGAGAGCTGATTGGTCAGTAGGTGTTTTTCTCCAAGTTGATCTCTTATCAGGAACATAACCTGCTCCGGAGCAGGTTAGCTTTGCAGCGTTAGTTACCATGGCAATCTACCCTGGTAAGAAATTAACTAGCATCGTAGGACGGAAAACCCAGAGTTAGCGCTTAAATTACCTCGCTAAGCCCAAATCCTGCTTCCTAGTACAGGTCCCTGGTCAATCCAGTGTTTTCAGACCTTAAATAATGCAAAGAAAACTTTTCATGCATCCCTCCAACAGTCTCTCATGTTGCTCTTGGTGACTTCATGTCACTCCTGGTGCAAACATGAAACCATGATGGCTGATGACCTCCATCTTCCTCTGGATCACATTCCATGTTGTTATACTTAGAAATTGTGATCACCTAATCAGTACCTCATTAACTAGAATGAGGTGTGGAAATCAACTGACACTGGAATTTAATGGTGGTCTCTTAATTTTTTCCAGAGCTGTATATATATATATATATATATATATATATATATATATAGAGAGAGAGAGAGAGAGAGAGAGAGAGAGAGAGAAAGAGAGAGAGAGAGGTGTGTAGTTAGCGTGCAGCGCACGTGCGCCACGCTGACGGGGTGTGTCCACCTGGACTTTGCAAGTTTCGTGCACCGTGCAGGCTCGCGCAGGCACACCTCCCGTCTCGCCCACCCGCGTAAGTGGGAAAGAGGGAGGAGAAGAAGGCGTGAGTGGGAGACGAGGAGGAGACGAGGAGTGGACTGGGATTAACACAGCCGATTCAGATCTTCACCAATCAAATGAGCTCCTCTCCTCAACTTTAATGCGTTAGGGGAGGTTCAGTGCAAGATCCGTCACTTGACAACCCGATGACAGAAGCAGCGCCGCCGCTCCCACCACGCGCATCACGCGCTGTGCGCGCGTATCATAATAATAACAATGCTGATATTATAAAAAACAGGAGAGAGAGAGGGAGATGTTTTGGTCCGAGAGGCTGAGTTTCCGTTACGCGTGCCATCCGCCTTTGATCTGACGTCAGATGTGACGGGACAATCTATATAGATCTAAATTCACGTGTTGATTCAATTAGTTGCATTAAATAGTGTTTGTTGTGATTATTTATTGCATTTAAATGTGCCTGGAACTGTGGAAACCTGCCTGTGAGGTCCCGGTGACGTGTGCGCACTGCGCGCCGGTCAGCCAAACTTCCACTCCGCCAGCTGTAATTCGCCTTGAATGAATGGACTTTATTTGCGCCTTGCGCCTTACGCCTTACTTCTTACGCCAAGATTAGGCTAGGTTGGAGCTGCTGGGCTTTCGGCGAAGTCTCGGCGAGGCTTTTTGCCACAAAACTTCCGCTACGCCAAGCTGAATCTGTGACGCCTCCCCCTGCTGCCACACCCATCTTGGCGCAGGCGATCCACCAAACTGCCAAACTGACCGTGCGCAAGGCTGCACGGGTCGAAACTTGCATTATGCCGGCTCCGCCACCCTGTGCTGCGCCACGATACTAGGGCCCAGAGAGAGAGAGAGAGAGGCCCTGACAGTCCTGTTGCTTGAGCAGTTGACAATGTTGAATGAATTAGAAACAGCTTCTCAGTTAACTGACTGAAATCAGCACATGTCTCCCGTTGACGCGTACTAACCATGATGAGGCTCCTCAGTCATCCTGTGTGCCACCTTGTAAAGAAGTTGTCAGGACAGATTTGGATGTTTAGCCCCCACCACACACCCCCACCCCTCCACACAACACACACACACACACACACACACACAAAAAGTCACAAAAATAAATGTGAGGAGGGATGTTTGGGGTGAATAAAAATTGCCTGGAGTGGAAAGGGGGGGGGGGGGGGGGCAATGTGTGCTGGCAATCTGCTGAGGAAATAGAAGACTGAAGAGAATTGAGGAGCTGGTTGCTCAAGTGGTTGGACCAAAGTGTGTGTGTGTGTGTGTGTGTGTGTGTGTGTGTGTGTGGGAGAGGGGGGGGGGGGGGGGGACATTTTTGTGAAGTGAAGTCATTGTGCATTGGGCAAGTTTAAGGTTATATTTACAATTATTCTTAAAAATATTCTGTCAAAGAATAACACTTGTTTTCACTTCACAAGGTACATGCAGTCAATCAAAGTACACCAGGTTTCGAAATACTGGCTATTGTTGACATTACAAAAACTGCATAGACTTTTATGTTTCAGTTTTACAGGTATTTGCATTCAAAACATGCAATCCACCGTTGTTACACTAAATTTCTTGGTTGGGAACTGTATATATGTTCATTTACATTTACATTTAGGTCATTTAGCAGACGCTTTTGTTCAAAGCGACTTACAATAAATACATTTGTCAAAAGAAACAAAGAAACCACAACATATCATTGCCGATAAAGTAAGAGCAAAAATAGAACAAGTGTTAGATCCTCTGAGTAAAGTAGTAGCTGTTCAGCAAACATACCTTAAGAACAACAGGGCTATGATCAAAGTGCTATAGGGTTTTTTTTGTTTTTTTTGTTTGCTTTCAGCGATGGTGGTACCAGCCGGCCAGCAGAAGTAGAGGAGCAAAGTGCTCGCTTTGGGGCGTGTGGTTTGACCAGTGTTTGAAGGTAGACAGGTGCCGTTCCATTGATGGCCCTGAAGGCCAGTGCCATACTCTTGAATTGGATGCGTGCTGCAACAGGGAGCCAGTGAAGGTCACGGAGAAGGGGGGGTCACATGGGAGAATTTGGGTAGATTGAAGACAAGGCGTGCTGTAGCGTTCTGGATACGCTGCAATGGTTTAGTCGCAGAGGCCGGGAGTCCAGCCAGGAGAGAGTTGCAGTAGTCCAGGTGGGAGATGACCAGTGCTTGGACCAGGAGTAGCGTTGCATCCTTTGTGAGGAAAGTCGAAATCCTGATATTGTAGAGGGAAAATCTGCAGGATCGAGCCACAGCAGTGATGTTGGGGTGCAGGATAGTTGGTCATCGAGGATTACCCCCAGGCGACTGAAAAAAACTGTAATATGATGTCGGTCCACCCTTTGCAGCTTCAACTCTTCTGGAAGGCTTTCCGCAAGGTTTAGGAGTGTGTTTATGGGACTATTTGACCATTCTTCCATCAGTGTGAGGTCACACACTGATGTTTGACAGGAAGGCCTGGCTCTCAGTGTCCTCTTTAATTCATCCCAAAAGTGGTCTAGCGGGTTGAGGTCAGGACAAGTTCATCCACACCATACTCTCTCATCCATGTCTTTATGGACCTTGCTTTGTGCACTCGTGCACAGTCATGTTGGAAAAGGAAGGGGCCATCCCCAAACTGGTCCACAAATTTGGGAGCATGGAATTGTCCAACATCTCTTGGTATGCTGAAGCATTCAGAGTTCCTTTCACTGGAACTAAGGGGCCAAGCCCAGCTCCTGCAAAACAACCCCACACCATAATCCCCCTCCACCAAACTTTACACGTGGCACAATGTAGTCAGACAAGTACTGTTGTCCTGGCAACGGCGAAACCCAGACTCGTCCATCAGATTGCCAGATGGAGAAGCGTGATTGGTCACTCCAGAGTACGCGTCTCCACTGCTCTAGTGTCCAGTGGCGGCGTGCTTTACACCACTGCATCCGACGCTTTGCATTGCACTTGCTGATGTATGACTTGGATGTAGCTGATCGCCATGGAAACCCATTCCATGAAGCTCTCTACACTGTTCTTGAGCTAATCTGAAGGCCACATGAAGTTTGGACATCTGTAGTGACTGACTCTGCAGAAAGTTGCTGACCTCTGTGCACTATGTGCCTCAGCATCCGCTGATCCACTCCGTCATTTTACGTGGTCTACCACTTCTTGGCTGAGTTGCTGTCATTCCCAATCGCTTCCACTTTGTTCTAATCCCACTGACAGTTGACTGTGGAACATTTTGTAGTGACTGGACTTGTTGCACAGGTGGCATCCTATCACAGTACCACGCTGGAATTCACTGAGCTCCTGAGAGCGATCCATTCTCTCACTCATCCCGGCCACAGCTCTGTGCGCACGCACCCCCCAGCACTGGAGGTCCGACTTTAACATTTTCACACACTTCCAAGAGGCCGGCTCGGCTGCTGCCGCGTCCGACAGAGAGCACTCATCCCGGGCCACAGCTCTGCGCACACGCACCCCCCAGCACTGGAGGTCCGACTTTAACATTTTCACACACTTCCAAGAGGCCGGCTCGGCTGCTGCCGCGTCCGACAGAGAGCACTCATCCCGGGCCACAGCTCTGCGCACACGCACCCCCCAGCGCTGGAGGTCTGTAGAAACAGTCTGCATGCCTAGGTGCTGCTTTTATACACCTGTGGCCATGGAAGTGATTGTACACCTGATTTATATTATTTGGATGGGTGAGTGAATACTTTTGGCAATATAGTGTAAATAAAAGTTATATTTTTATGCTACTGTCACACATCCCTTTCGCTATTCAGCTCACTGTGTAAGACTACAGCCGACAGAACACATGGCCTCTATGTTCATGAATATACATTGATTTAATGGTAATGACGTAACTTTACTCACACTGGGATGGGATGCTCCTCACAAACACGAGTGTGTGTGAATGTGTGTGTGTGTGTGTGTGTGTGTGTGTGTGAGAGAGAGAGAGAGAGAGTGTTTGTGTGTGTGTGAGTATGTGTGTGTGTGTGTGTGTGTGTGTGTGTGTGTGGTGGCAAAGGCGAGGCAGGCCACATGGCAGCTGGTGGGGGTGGGGGGTTGGACTGGGGGTTTCAGGAGACCAGGTGAAGACATGACAGGCTGAAAAAACCCTCTGCAGCACTTCATGACAGAAACTCAGGCTGACAAAAAGACTCCACTCACACAGTCAGTTGTGCTGTTCAGCACAAACAGCCACATGTGACACACCAGGTTTTCCTCTTTGTTGGCACCTCTCGCCAAAAATTTCTTCCAGAGTCTTCCTTCAGAACAGAAGAAGAGAGGAAGCAGACACTGAGTGCTGGACATGAAGACAGTCTCACAGCAGTTCATGAATCCAGATGTAATCTAGTTGATTCTCTTGACTGGCAGAACAAAACAATACTTCCGTGAAATACATTAGTTTGAAATGAGGCTGGGTGCCACAAAAAAATGGAAATTCTGTTTCCATGCACACAAATCAGACTATTTCACAAACTGCCGTGAGAGCGTTGTGGAACTCTGATTTGGATATCAACAGTAAGTTAAAGTTTTGATTTGTTATGAGAACACAACATAAGATGTCCGATCAATAGATTCTTTGTTAGTCTGTTAAAAGTCACAAGTCATGCTTGGTTATTATGATTGCGGAAACAGCCAATCCTGACACTGGAGAAGCTCCTTCCAGTTCATGTCTGGTATTTCTTTTCTCTTTTTTTCCTTTTTTTTGGGTCTGCCTATTTAATTATCATTGGTATCCATTATATATTCTTAATGCCTGTATTTGTATGTCTGTCCTATGTTTGGATATATGTATTCAATCAGTCACTATGGCCACGACCGACCTGGGAGGTTGGGAGGGATACTGGGACTTTTCTCTCTTTTTTCTCTTTCTTTTTTTTGCAGGGCGTGTTGCTTCTGTTTTCTATACAGACACTTGAAATAAGTTCTACATTACACTGTAATCTGTGATGTCTGCCAAAATTATGAATAAAAATATTTTGGGAAAAAAAATAGATTCTTTCTTTGTCCATTAAAAGTGACGAGTCATGCTTGGTTATTATGATAGTCAAAACAGCCAATCCTGACACTGGAGAAACGCCTTCCAATTCATGTGTGGTAATACTACTTTAAGTTTCCTGATTCAGCTCTAAACGTGATCAAGCTCCATTAGGACCCCTCAGATACTGTATGTATATATATATTAATTAATTACAATACCAAGACACAGAAAAGAACAAGGCACATCAATAAGTACACAAAGGAATTTGAAAACATTCCCAATGCAGATACTAGTGGTATATTTTGCTGGTTTGGTAACTGACTGTTTCTCATCATGGCTTATAATAATAATAATTCCCTTATAATAATATAAGGGAAATAAAAAAATAACAATAATGAGTGACAATCATGTCCATGCACAAATGGACACAGAATACCCCACAAACAGAATGCTCCCGTACTTCATAATGTGATTGTTGATTTTACCCAAAAATGCAAAAATCTTTCATGTGCACAGACAGGAATAATGTCGGTATGACAGCTGTGTGGATGTTTAAGTGGAATCATATGTAACACTGGCAGGTTGAAATGAGAGAATTCCCTCCCTAGTCACACTTTCCGTCTCATTTCCCGAGGTTTAATGTCAGTGAAAGTTGTCACCACGATGGAAGAGTGTGAGGACAACTGTCTGTGCTTTCCTGTGCTGAAACGTGTGAGACACATTACCAGTTATGTCATGAGCAGTCGGTTGACATGGAAGCCCGATGTACTTAGTGAAGAACACTGGAGACGTTTGGCTGATTCAACTGTCTACACCACAGGCTTGTGCAAAATTCAGAATTTTAGAATTGGCCTCGGTTCAATTCAGGAATTGGAATTGGAATTGAATTGGCTCCACCCCCAAAGGATGTTGAATTTAAATTGGAGTTGGGAATTACAGGAAGTGGAATTCAATTCATGGCAATTCAATGAAATTACACACACACAGAAAGAATGTATTGGATCCTGTATAGCGTTAGGAAGGTTACTTTGGAAATCTAATTGATTGCTATAAATTATCCATTATCAATGTGGTATATTTTACTGTATTTTGATTGTATTTCAATTCCACTTCCTTTAAATCAAATTTGAATTGCAATTCTACCTCCTGATTCTGACTTCAATTCAAATTCAATTCCACATTCAAGAATTGAATTGGAATTTCTGAGTCATTCTCAATTCAATTCTGAATTTTGCACAAGCCTGCTACACCAGCGGTCAACGTTTTCAGGCCAAGGACCCCTCAGGTATAACAGTACTTTGTATACAATGCTTAGCCGTTAAAATAATAATTGTTGACAGAAATATATATTTACAGAACTTCTATTTTGGCATTTCTACATCCCAATTTCACCTCATAAAATGGAATCAATAGTAAGATTTATGTTTGCTTATTATAGGTTATATTCATGTTAATTATATTTTTAGACATTTTAATTTTGGGAAGAAATAAAGTTTGGGATCAATCCTTTGGGGACCCCCTGCAGGAACTCTGCAGACCTCCTAGGGGGCACGGACCCCCTGTTGAAGATCTCTGGTCTACACATTAGTTGGGTAATGCTCGGGCTGGGCATCAATTTTCATTGACTGCTAGGTATGTTGGTGCTGACATCAAAACTTTACTCCCGAAGTCTGCTATGTAATATTTGTATGTTATACTGTATGTCATTATGATGTATTCTGTTTGTTAATGAATAACACTTGAGCCCATCCACAACTGTTGAGGATGCCCCAGTAAGCCATGCCAGTTAGCAACCAGAGCTAACCTTTCAGACCTTTCAGTAGTTTGTTATACAGAGGTGTTCATTATTGTAATAGTGGCGAACAACACTGATCACATGTTTGTGGAACACATTAACAGCGTCCATTGTTTAAGCCAACTGGAGGATTTTCACAATAAGACCAACTTCCTTTTATCCTCTTTTCTGGGACCCTCCGAGGCCTGTATTATAAAACACAAATATGTTGATGTCAGTGTTTTATAACCTGGTTAAAAATATATAAGTAGACGTAAATAGATGTACCTTTCATTTCCATGCTGAATGAGCTTTCCTGAAAAGAAGTCTGAGAAAGTTGAAAAGCAGGAGAGTGGAAGTTTTCTGTGGATGGATTCAAACTACGAGAGCCAAATGTGACTTCTACAAATGTTTTTATAGCATTGAAAAACAAAAAAGATTTAAAAAAAATCCTAACATTGTGAGGAAAGGTTTGCCACATGCAGCCAGTATTTGTGAGTGTTGCATGCCTGCAGGCTAGAGGCAAGAGTCCCTTAAATCAATGCTTGAGCTAATTGCTGCTGGGGCTGAATAGGGGGCCTGGGTGTCAGCAAGAGGATCAATGTTTATTGTGTGGATGAGCCGGCAATTGTCCCTGAATAAACTCAAATTAGAGTTTTTCTCCCTATTTACATATGAGTAGCACAGAGACAACAGGCATTAATCCTGCCATGCTGAGATGCAGGTGTAAAACAAAACAGAGTAGGGATGTTTTTTAAGGTTATTAACAGGAAAACTAGTGTTATAGGACGGCAACATGCGGGGCTAAGTATAGGTCTGAGTCTATAGACCTCCCTCCACCTACAGTACCACACGGCCAATCGCTGATTCCACACAGAGGCACATTCATTCAGGTGGCAACACAAAACCTGAGTCTCGGGAGAAAAGTCAAATGTTGTCTGTCTTTACTGAACGTATAAACGTTAAACAGCAGCCTCCAGATTGATTTTTAACAATGAACACAATCTTTACTTCAATCAACAGACTCCAAGCATGTTTAAATCTTCAGCCCATCATTTAAATCCAGTCTGTCTGGTCTGTGGCTGCAGGCAGAGAAGGTGGAGGGAAGCCTTTATCTCTCAGGGTCAGCTGTCCACATCTACCTCATCAACTCTGGCAGGAAGGCAAGGAACCCCGTTGGTCTGTCCATCATCCATCCATCCATCCATCTATCCATCCATCCATCAATCCATCAATCTATCAATCCATCCATCATCCATCAATCTATCAATCCATCAATCCATCAATCTATCAATCTATCAATATATCACTCTATCAATCCATCATCCTTCAATCTATCAATCCATCATCCATCAATCTATCAATCCATCACTCTATCAATCCATCCATCATCCATCAATCTATCAATCCATCCATCATCCATCAATCTATCAATCCATCATCCATCAATCTATCAATCTATCACTATCAATCCATCATCCATCAATCCATCAATCTATCAATCTATCAATATATCACTCTATCAATCCATCATCCTTCAATCTATCAATCCATCATCCATCAATCTATCAATCTATCACTCTATCAATCCATCCATCATCCATCAATCTATCAAATCCATCCATCAATCTATCAATCCATCCATCAATCTATCAATCCATCAATCTATCAATCCATCAATCCATCATCCATCAATCTATCACTCTATCAATCCATCATCCTTCAATCTATCAATCCATCATCCATCAATCTATCACTCTATCCATCCATCATCCATCAATCTATCAATCCATCATCCATCAATCCATCCATCATCCATCAATCTATCAATCCATCCATCATCCATCAATCTATCAATCCATCCATCATCCATCAATCTATCAATCTATCAATCTATCACTCTATCAATCCATCATCCATCAATCCATCCATCATCCATCAATCTATCAATCCATCATCCTTCAATCTATCAATCCATCAATCCATCATCCATCAATCTATCACTCTATCAATCCATCATCCATAAATCTATCACTCTATCAATCCATCCATCATCCATCAATCTATCGATCCATCATCCATCAATCCATCCATCATCCATCAATCTATCAATCCATCCATCCATCCATCCATCCATCATCCATCATCCATCAATCTATCAATCCATCCATCATCAATCTATCAATCCATCCATCATCCATCAATCTATCAATCCATCCATTAATCTATCAATCCATCCATCCATCATCCATCTCACAGGGCTGACACATGAATGAAGTTTGTAGCCAACCCCACAAACCTCACCCACCACAGACACAAACCCCACCCACCACAGACACAAACCCCTCCCACCACAGACACAAACCCCACCCACCATGGACACAAACCCCTACCACCACAGACACAAACCCCCTCTCACCACAGACACAAACCCCACCCACCACAGACACAAACCCCTCCCACCACATACACAAACCCCTCCCACCACGGAAACAAACCCCTCCCACCATGGACACAAACCCCTACCGCCACAGACACAAACCCCACCCAACATAGACACAAACCCCTCCCACCACAGACACAAACCCCACCCACCACGGAAACAAACCCCTCCCACCATGGACACAAACCCCTCCCACAACATAAACAAACCCCTCCCATCATGGGCATAAACCCCACCCACCATTGATGTAAATCCCTCCCACCCTGGACACAGACTTAGGCTGAGGTCCATCAGGACCAACACTTGTTCTGGCTGCAGTCAGCCTCCTCCACAAGGCCCAAGACACCAGCTGTACACCTGAATACAGACCTGGCTTTAATAACTTTAATAATATTTCTTTGTTCTTCATATGCCATTGTAAATTTTATGTTTGTATTTTTAATTGTCTTCATAATATTGTACTGTTTATTGTTATGCACTAACCACCAAGTCAATCGCCTTGTACGTGCACATATATATAACACACATATACTTCCTCACTGATTAAAGAGCTACGAGAGACAATCAAGTCTGCTGCAGCAGCAGGGTAAGCACCAGACACACACATTTTACACAACCTGGCAACCCAAAAATGACTGACCTGTAAAACACGGGTAGATGCTTTATGAACCTTTAATTAAACGTACAACCCCTACATATAATGTTCTTGTTGCCGTTTACGCCAGCCCAAATACTGGGCCATATTTCTCTATTTGGTAGTAAAAACATAGCATGGAAACCCGAGAAGTGATCATTTGAGCAGCTCAATAAAAGAAAAAAAAAAACTTCAGAAATGAAATATGACAGTTGTGCATGCACTAATAATGACCAGGACATGTATGTGCTTCCCACTGGCCCCCCTCCTGGGCTGGATGGGAGGCCCTCAGGTGAAATGGCCCGCAGACACACTGAGCCGAGAGGCCGCTGCTCGTTGTAGCTCCCACACAGCACACAGCGGATTCCAGCGAACTTCTTGTAAAGCTTCTCCTTTCATTTGTCCTTTCTTTCCAAGCTAAGGCTTTTTTTTTCTTTTTTCCCCTCTCTCCCTCTTTAATCCGTCCTTCTATTTCAGGAAAGAAGAAAAAACACAAAACCAGGTTCACGCGGTGCTTTAGTGGCTAAAAGTGAAAGAGCTTGTGTTTTTTCTTTCTTGTTTCCCTCCTCATGAACCTCAAGCCGCTCTGGAAAAGTGCTTCTTTTCAATGGGGGGACGGAGGAACGACGTTTAATAGGATCCGAAGGGAGTCTCTGCTCTTAAACAGGTGGAAATGGGACGTCCTCGAATTTATACAAATAGTAAGTAAGTATATAGACTGGCGTGGAAAAGAAGGAGGGATCCCAGCTCTGAGGATCTGCAGCTTTCTGCCGGAATCAATGGAAACGTTGCTGTCAGCCAGCTGGAAGCAGGAGACTTGTACAACTTTTCCAAACAGTAACAATGTTTTTAATATTCCCCTCTGGAAATGTGTTTGAGGGCGTGTCCCTGTCACCCAGTTTAGGGGGGGGGGGGGCAGCATGTGACAGAGAGCAGTCGTCTGGTGTCTCCACACCCATCTGACCGTTAAAGAGGTAAACTCAACTTGATGCTCGCCCATTCTTCCACGAGCTCCGACTGCAACCTTTTTTCTAACTCCTCTTCTTCCTCTTCTTCTCCCTAACGAGCTGTAATGTCCTGTTAATGCTGTGTGCACTAGTTAATGAGCATTAATCCATCACCCCTGGATGCTATTGTTGCAGGGGGCGGGAGGGAGGGGGGCATTTGAATGCAAATGCGTGACACTGTGGCAGCAAGGTGCTTGTTAAACTGATGTGTCCTCCCGTCTTTCTGCCGGGGACTCAGAGAGTGAAAGGACGCGGAGCAGCAGGAGGAGCGGGTCGGACTAGACCGGGAGCTGCTCACACCAAGTTCTGCTCTGCTGCAAACAACAACAACAACAACAACAACAGCAGCAGCAGCTACACAACATGGCAAGTTCTGCTTCCCTCGAGACGGTGATGTCCTGCGGTCGGACCGGGCCGTCCGCGGCCCCCAAGACCCTCGCCTTCTCCATAGACCGGATCATGTCCAAGAGCTCGGAGCCGAAGGGGAGCGCGGAGGAGCGGGCGCAGGGGAAGAAGCTGCTGGAACTCTGCTCCCCGATCCCCTGCATGATCCCGCTGCAGCCCTTCAGCTACGACCTCCAGGCCAAGGCGCTGATGAACTACTCGGAGCTGTGGAGAGCCAGTTTCAGAGGGACTTTCTGCGGCTCCGCACCCGCGCCGTGCAAAGGGAACTGCGGCGTTTGCGGCAAACCGGAGCCGGGCTCGAAGCAGCCGCTGCTGACGTCTGGGAGCCGGGTGGTGAAGCCGCAGGTGATCCACCAGGCCGTGGCTGTGCCCAGCAGCGGCTCGTTCTACTATCTGAACTACCTGGACTCCGCGTACCAGCAGTCGGAGCTGCTGGCCGGACACTGGTTCTCCAACCCGCAGGCCCAGGCCTCTCTGTCGGCGCACCACAGACTGTTGCTGCTGGAGAATGCCAAGTTAGCCGCAGTGGCGACCGACAAGCTACCCACACCTCAGTACCCGCACAAGGAGCATCTGCCGGGCCAGTTGGACCAGATCGTGAAGGAGAACCACGTCCTGAGCGCCGCCGAGAAGAACGGCGTCAAGACGCACAGCAAACTGAGCAGCAGCTGCGCCAGCGCTGCGGACGGGAAAGCCAAAAACTTCACCTGCGAAGTGTGTGGAAAGGTACGTTATGCATATATATATATATATATATATATATATATATATATATATATATATATATATATATGTTGATATTTGTATATTTCAAGTGATGATGCTTATGAATATTATTAAGTATGATTAAATACATTATATAAATTATGATTAAATAAATTATACAAAGTATAAATACATTTGATCAAATTAAAATAGGGATTTCCTGAAAACGAAAAAATCAAAATCCAAAATAAATAATGAAACGAAAGAATGATTCAGCAGCAGCAGCAGCAACTCCACATGACATGAGAACTGCCGGTGCTGCCGTCTCAATGTGTGCTCCTCTCCCCGCCAGGTTTTTAACGCGCACTACAACCTGACCAGACACATGCCGGTGCACACCGGGGCCCGGCCCTTCGTGTGCAAAGTGTGCGGCAAAGGCTTCCGGCAGGCCAGCACGCTGTGCAGACACAAGATCATCCACACGCAGGTGAGACGCGCTGCGGCCTCATTTAGCCGCTGTACAAACTGCAGCTGGGTCTGAGTTTCACCGTGTCCTCCCCGTGTTCTCTCAGGAAAAACCGCACAAATGCAACCAGTGCGGGAAGGCGTTCAACCGGAGCTCCACGCTCAACACGCACGTGCGCATCCACGCCGGGTACAAGCCATTCGTGTGTGAGTTCTGCGGGAAAGGCTTCCACCAGAAAGGTAACACTCCGCCTGCTCTCATATATTATATCATATATATATATATATTCGCGTTATTATTCCAACACGTTCGGAGGATTTCCCTCGTGTTTATCTTGTCCCTAAAATATTATGCAAATATGTCGCTGAAGCATGCAATCGAATTTTATTTTTCGCTGTTCTTCAATGTTTTTATCAAAACGAGAAAAAAAACGTTCTTTTCGTGTATTTTTGTGTTTTATATATATATAACACGAAAAATCATAAAAATAATACATGCAAATATATATATATATATATATATATATATATATATATATATATATATATATATATATATATATATATATATATATATAGTTGCATTTTGTATGATTGTGTATTATGATGAGGCGGGGTTTTGTAGTCGTTTCTCCGCGTTGGCTCGACCGAAGGTTTCTTCTCGTTCGAAGCTTGTTGACTGTGAAGGAATCCTCTCCGCTGAAATAAATCGGACCAGCAGCCAATCCGCTGCGGCTGCGGGCCTCTGAGGAGCTGCGGAGGGGGAAATAATTGCGGCCCTCCGATGAGCTGATGCGATCCGTGGAAATAGGAGCTGGCACTTTACGCGGACTAATTCTCCCTGCAAGACGGCGCATTGTGTCCGGGTCAGCTGCGAGACCTCCGCGGCGTTCTTAGTGGAGTTGTCGCCGCGTCTGATTTTGACAAAGTTTGACAACTTTTTGACTTCGACACACAAAAGCCTTATTAATGAAGGCCGGGAGCCGAGGGTCGGAGTTCCCAGGAGAGCCGCTGACACACGGAGCGAGGGAGAGAGAGAGAGAGAGAGAGAGAGGGGGAGGCTTTGCTGTAACACTCCTTTAAAACGACCCCAGATCTGCATTCACCTGTATCACTGCTTTATTTCGATCTTCAGTTGTATCACTTTGTTTTTTTTAGAGTCAGAATCATGCAATGCAAATATTCCAAAAAGTCCTTCATATTGTCTTTTATGTATTTTGGTGGTGCAGTGAAGCTGCAGTGAATATTGATCAGTGATTATTGATTATTAATCCTCCATTATGATTGGAGTCCTTTCTCTCAGGAGGATGTGATGTATTCAAACTGCTGTAAGGCCGCATCGCTCTTCTGATTCGTCAAACATAGCAAACAGCTTCTTCTGGTTCTTTAACTGCTGGTCGGAATAAATGAAAAGACATGACTTGAGTTTTTAGACCTTTGTAGATGAAAGAAATAGAAACGATACACAATCAGTCATTAAAATCAGAGTTTGTTCAATATTGCTTGTTTGTCATCATTTCCCAGGAAACTACAAGAACCACAAGCTGACCCACAGTGGGGAGAAGCAGTACAAGTGCTCCATCTGCAACAAGGCCTTCCACCAGGTCTACAACCTCACCTTCCACATGCACACGCACAACGACAAGAAGCCCTTCACCTGCGCCACCTGCGGCAAAGGCTTCTGTCGCAACTTCGACCTGAAGAAACACATCAGGAAGCTGCACGACAGCGTGGCGGCGGCGGCTGAGGCGTCCAGAGACAGAGAGCTGCAGAGCTGAGGCACGCTCGCCACAACACTCTTCATCGCTCTGCTGTCGGGCTGGGAGCTCCCACAGAGACTGGCTTCTGTCCCGTGGTTAGCGTTTCCACTGTGGGACAGTCCAACCATTTTACACAAACCTGTGGTGGTTCTCCACAAGATTTCGGATCCTGTCCAAGTGTCCCAGCAGTGACAGTATAGAAGGATCCACCACAACACCTCAAACTCAGCGCTGGCTTCATCACCGCAGGGACATTCTCCTGCCGATAGAAGCATCCAACACGGGAGAAATCACCTGTGGGACTGTAAATAATAGGTAAATAAAACAATGCTATTTAAATGTGGATAATTGCCATGTTGTGTATTTCACAAAAAAAGAAGTTAATGTGAATAAATACGTTTTAACTTCTGAAAACTGAATGTTTGAGCCATGTTGTTTCTGTTATTTTTAACGCATTTGAAAATAAAATAATGAACGATGGAAGTTGTATTGACTCAGCTCAGGAAGAAAAAAACAACATTTTAAGAACAAATAAGAGTTTATTCATGTTGAGAAATAAATCAGAAAAAGTAAACATATTGACAATGAAAGCAAATCAATGTTTGTTGCTGTGTATTAAATCTGCATGTCAGATGAGATGACACCTTCACGATGGCAGTTTAAAGACATCTAAAAGAAAAAAATGTTTTTGTTTACAAAAATCAACCAAAGTGTCAATATTCAGATCTGCTTCAACCGTAGCGACAATAAGAGATAAGAAAATGTTTTTATTTATTATTGGGAAGCCATACTATTCTTAATGTGACCATGAAAAAAAACGTCAATACAATACGATAGTATGAATAATAATATAATATAAAAATATAATAATATGAATAATAATGATGATATGAATAATAATATAAAATAAAACTAAACAATATGAATAATAATGATAATATGAATAATAATATATACACAAATATAAAAATATGACTAATAATGATAATGATGATGATGATAATAATACATATAAATATAATCATGATAATATGAATCATAATAATATATGCAAATACAATAATAATAATAATAATGACAACATGAATAATAATGATAATAATTATGATGATAATAATAATTATAATAATATACAGAAAGCCCCATCCCCCTTGAACAAGCACTACAGGCCTACATTGCACTGCGGAGCCATCTGCGTGCTGTAAAGCGGCGGTGTGTTTGGGGCCGTTTATTGACAGACACGATCTTAATAATGGAGCGTTTACACTTGACTCCGGCGTAATGGCGCAAATGATCAGAGATAACATGGGCCCTTGAAAGCGAATGACATTAAGCAGGCCGGCGGGAGGGGGTTCTGATTGCAGGAGCAGCGTGTCCCGTCGCATCCGGAGCCGCTCATCAGGGCGGGAGATAATGGAGCACTCAGGCCGCGGCTCCTCTTCCGGGCCTCCGCGTTAATAGAGCAGCAGCGATTCTCCTCACGGCTCCTGGAACAATATTATCCCTGCACACATTCTGCCGAGAGGCAGCTCCGTGCTCCCGAACGGCGCGCTTTCTATTAACAGCCAATTAGCCGGAGCCGGGCCGGCCGGGCCGCAGAGGGCCGGCCGGGCTGACGTCACCGTCTCATCAGGAAATACGAGTTTCTCACGGCCTGTTTGTGTGATGGAGGCCGTTTGCGTGATGGAGGCTGTGTGTGTGATGGAGGCCGTTTGAGTGATGGAGGCCGTTTGTGTGATGGAAGCTGTTTGTGTGATGGAGGCTGTGTGTGTGATGGAAGCTGTTTGTGTGATGGAGGCCGTTTGTGTGATGGAGGCCGTTTGTGTGATGGAGGCTGTGTGTGTGATGGAGGCTGTGTGTGATGGAGGCTGTGTGTGTGATGGAGGCCGTTTGTGTGATGGAGGCCGTTTGAGTGATGGAGGCTGTGTGTGTGATGGAGGCTGTGTGTGTGATGGAGGCCGTTTGAGTGATGGAGGCTGTGTGTGTGATGGAGGCTGTGTGTGTGATGGAGGCCGTTTGAGTGATGGAGGCTGTGTGTGTGATGGAGGCTGTGTGTGTGATGGAGGCTGTGTGTGTGATGGAGGCTGTGTGTGTGATGGAGGCTGTGTGTGTGATGGAAGCTGTGTGTGTGATGGAGGCTGTGTGTGTGATGGAAGCTGTTTGTGTGATGGAGGCTGTGTGTGTGATGGAAGCTTTTTGTGTGATGGAGGCCGTTTGTGTGATGGAGGCCGTTTGTGTGATGGAGGCTGTGTGTGTGATGGAAGCTGTTTGTGTGATGGAGGCTGTGTGTGTGATGGAAGCTGTTTGTGTGATGGAGGCCGTTTGTGTGATGGAGGCCGTTTGTGTGATGGAGGCTGTGTGTGTGATGGAGGCTGTGTGTGATGGAGGCTGTGTGTGTGATGGAGGCCGTTTGTGTGATGGAGGCCGTTTGAGTGATGGAGGCTGTGTGTGTGATGGAGGCTGTGTGTGTGATGGAGGCCTGTTTGATGTGATGGAAGGCTGTTGTGTGATGGAGGCTGTGTGTGTGATGGAGGCCGTTTGAGTGATGGAGGCTGTGTGTGTGATGGAGGCTGTGTGTGTGATGGAGGCTGTGTGTGTGATGGAGGCTGTGTGTGTGATGGAGGCTGTGTGTGTGATGGAAGCTGTGTGTGTGATGGAGGCTGTGTGTGTGATGGAAGCTGTTTGTGTGATGGAGGCTGTGTGTGTGATGGAAGCTTTTTGTGTGATGGAGGCCGTTTGTGTGATGGAGGCCGTTTGTGTGATGGAGGCTGTGTGTGTGATGGAGGCTGTGTGTGATGGAGGCCGTTTGTGTGATGGAGGCCGTTTGTGTGATGGAGGCCGTTTGTGTGATGGAGGCCGTTTGTGTGATGGAGGCCGTTTGTGTGATGGAGGCTGTGTGTGATGGAGGCTGTGTGTGTGATGGAGGCTGTGTGTGTGATGGAGGCCGTTTGAGTGATGGAGGCTGTGTGTGTGATGGAGGCTGTGTGTGTGATGGAGGCCGTTTGAGTGATGGAGGCTGTGTGTGTGATGGAGGCTGTGTGTGTGATGGAGGCTGTGTGTGTGATGGAGGCCGTTTGAGTGATGGAGGCTGTGTGTGTGATGGAGGCTGTGTGTGTGATGGAAGCTGTTTGTGTGATGGAAGCTGTTTGTGTGATGGAGGCTGTGTGTGTGATGGAGGCTGTGTGTGTGATGGAAGCTGTTTGTGTGATGGAGGCTGTGTGTGTGATGGAAGCTGTTTGTGTGATGGAAGCTGTTTGTGTGATGGAGGCTGTGTGTGTGATGGAGGCTGTGTGTGTGATGGAGGCTGTGTGTGTGATGGAGGCTGTGTGTGTGATGGAGGCCGTTTGAGTGATGGAGGCCGTTTGTGTGATGGAGGCTGTGTGTGTGATGGAGGCTGTGTGTGTGATGGAGGCTGTGTGTGTGATGGAGGCTGTGTGTGTGATGGAGGCTGTGTGTGTGATGGAAGCTGTTTGTGTGATGGAGGCTGTGTGTGTGATGGAGGCTGTGTGTGTGATGGAGGCTGTTTGAGTGATGGAGGCTGTGTGTGTGATGGAAGCTGTTTGTGTGATGGAGGCCGTTTGTGTGATGGAGGCCGTTTGTGTGATGGAGGCTGTTTGAGTGATGGAGGCTGTGTGTGTGATGGAGGCTGTGTGTGTGATGGAAGCTGTTTGAGTGATGGAGGCTGTGTGTGTGATGGAGGCTGTGTGTGTGATGGAGGCCGTTTGAGTGATGGAGGCTGTGTGTGTGATGGAGGCTGTGTGTGTGATGGAGGCTGTGTGTGTGATGGAGGCTGTTTGTGTGATGGAGGCTGTGTGTGTGATGGAGGCCGTTTGAGTGATGGAGGCTGTTTGTGTGATGGAAGCTGTTTGTGTGATGGAGGCTGTGTGTGTGATGGAAGCTGTTTGTGTGATGGAGGCCGTTTGTGTGATGGAGGCCGTTTGTGTGATGGAGGCTGTGTGTGTGATGGAGGCTGTGTGTGATGGAGGCTGTGTGTGTGATGGAGGCTGTGTGTGTGATGGAGGCTGTTTGAGTGATGGAGGCTGTGTGTGTGATGGAGGCTGTGTGTGTGATGGAGGCTGTGTGTGTGATGGAGGCTGTTTGAGTGATGGAGGCTGTGTGTGTGATGGAGGCTGTTGAGTGATGGAGGCTGTTTGAGTGATGGAGGCTGTGTGTGTGATGGAGGCTGTGTGTGTGATGGAGGCTGTGTGTGTGATGGAGGCCGACATAGGACACTGCAGTTTGATAAAGTCCAAAATCGGCTCAATTCATAGTCTTCATCTTCGTCCTGCTTTCTATAAACTGTTAAATGATCAAAAACTAACTTTGTTGCAAGTCTCTGGGTGCAGTCGAATAGTCTATTTCGCTAAGGAAGGTTCCTAACTGAAGAAGTGACCCGGAAGTAAACAAGTGGCCGCCATGATAAGAGCTGTTCGAATTCTCTAAATGCAAAGGAAAGGAGCTCCAATGCTTCCTTTCAGAGCTCCTTTAGCATAGGATGCAACGGACCTTCCTATGCGATAGGAAAGGAGATCACGCCGACCCACAATTCTTTGCGAGAGCAAGTGCTGCACACCTTGGCCCTTCATGAAAACAAACTATATGTACATTTGCATATTTAACATTAACTTTCTTGCAGACATATAGTAATTGGAATAGTGTTGCTAAATGTATGTGGACAGTGATAATAATTGAAATTGTTTTTATTTTTTATTTCAATCATGTTACAAACTTGACAAAAACGAAACTAAAACCACAAATGAAACGTAAATAAAGCAACAGTCAAACAGGAAGGAGGAGCTGCTGGACCTGAAGCCGGTCAGTGAACCAGCTGTGTACAAAACCAACATGTGGAGAAGTGGACGATGCGTTTTTTGTAGTCCATTGTTGTAGTTTCTCCAGCGCAGACGCACGTCAATCGCCGACGCCTATCATCAGCTGTCAATCATCAGCGGCGCGTTATAATGACGTAGCTTAGTGAAAGTCCGGTCGGATTCTCTGAGCACCGCGGTCGACTATTCCTAAGTCCTTTTGAGTTCTCCTATCACCTTTCCTTAACCCCGTGACGTTTTCCCCAGAGGTCAAGGAATAGGAGTTAGGAATAGGAGTTAGGACCTTATTTTTTGACTATTCGACTGCACCCTCTGTCACTATTCAATAAAAAAGCAAACATTTGAAACATGAATATCAATAATTCTTTATTTGTATAGTATCAGTTCAAAGTGCTTCACAGATGACCCAAAATAACACACAATCATGATCATATTATATTTCGAAATATAGAAATAAAATCCCCCCCCCCCCCCCCCCCACAAAAAAATAAATAAATAAAAATAAAAATCCGAAAGAAAGTGAAAGAAGAGCAAATTCCTCTGCAGCGGACACGCACATCTTGTGCGTGTGCGCGCACCCTTTCTGTGATTCTCCGGAGCAGCGTCATCTGCGATACTTTACCACTTTTATCCGAGGCGACAACTTGCACACACGTGTGCACGCGCGTCCTCCAGCTGCGGGGCTTCACGGAGAACAGTGTCGGAGGGAGCGGCGAACAACCGAAAGGCGAGCAGGTTGTCCTTTTGCTCGTCCACACACTCGTTCATTGACAAGCGGGAGTTTTAATTAAGGCGCGCGCATACGCGGAGGAGATTAGAGGCGCGGGCAGGTGGTGGAGTGCGCGGAGCGGGAGCGCGCGCTAATCGGCTGTCAACAACATGAGGACATCTCTCTTGTTGCTCTCCCCGTCACCGGGGGATCACCGGGGGATTCAGGCAATTTACGGGCCACAAAGGAGCTCGTTTGAGACAGGAAGAGAAGAAAAGAGAGGCGGACTTTTGTCTGGCCGACTCCATTGATTGTAAATGGGAGATTAGCGGGGAGCTTCAGCGGGCCGGTGGAGGAGGAGGGAGAGAAAGGGACCAATTAAGTCGACCAAATGTTAACTTACATCAGTTTCCCCTCAGTTTAGCCCACATGAGATTCCAATTAAAGCGTCCCGGGGGGGGGGGGGGGGGGGGTGTAACCGTCATCTGATAAAACATCACTCAACCTTAAACATCAAGCTTTTGTTCACCTATTTAACAACGTGTAAACCTGTAAAACTAAATGAAACGTGTGTTTATGTAAGTAATAATAACAATCATCATAATAATAGATTGTATTTTTGCACTTTTCATTCAGTGAATCTCAGAGTGCTTACATAAAAAAATAAAATAATAATAAAACAAGCATAGTGAATAGCAATCAATAGAATCGCATCCATCCGTCAATCCAACTGTGATCACAGAGGCTCTTTAGGGTTTGATGTAAATGCCTCTTGTACAGCACTTAAATATATACTGTATATATATATATATAGAACAATGCAAACCTGTGATAGTAATGTGTTTTTATGTCTTTGATCATTACAGTTACCAAAAGAAATGTAATGTTAAATATCAAAAATAAATTGAGTGTTTGGTGACAGTGTGAAAGGTTTGAGCTTCAATGTTGGTTTCATGGAACATTCTGATAAAACTGTCACAATGTCATGTCGGAGAAATATTGAGCACAACATCCCTGCAATTTATTATTGACTCTGAAAATCCTGAGCGTGTTCTTGTCCTACTCAGTGTGTGAAGTATCCTGAGATGACTCTCAGTGAACGGATTGTGGGAGTAATGTGGAACTGCTATGTGAGCTGGTTCTAAGGACGGTGTTTAAGTTGCCACTTTGTCAAGGAATGCACACATTTCACACATTTCCCCACCAGTTTGGCAACAACATTAATATTGAGATAAAATTTGGTTTAACATAAAATGTTTGGACCGATGATAGGGAAGCCCCCCCATCCAGCCCTCGTTAGTGAAGCTGGCCTTCTGGCACAATGAGCCTCCAGGATTCATTGTAAAGTGGCAAGGGGTTAATGAGCAGTGGCTTCTCATCACTCTTTGGCCCTATTCCTGCTTTAAATGAGAGGCGGTTGAAAGGACCCAGGCTGGAACAACATGGCAACAAAGGAATTCAGACACACTGAGACGTCATGTTTAAAAACACAGTTATGTCACATTTCTTATAAGCACATTTCACATCGTGTTTATTGAAGAAAATGCTGTCATTGACCCTGATTTGGTTTGAAAACATGAGCATAAGGCGGTGATGGTGTCGGGGCTCGGCACCAAGGTTTCCAGGGTGTGATGCATGGAAATGAGCCACTCAAGAAGCAGCCGAACACACAGACTCAATGAAGCCACCGCAGCATTCACTCCCACCTCATTTAGATTCTTTTACAGAATCAACCGAAGCCTTTCTCCACCAAAACCTCATCAGGATGTCTTAAAGACGCCGGCGAGCAGCTTGTCCCTGGGTGTGCTGCCGCCTGCCTTGGCATGTCAAGGGCACGGCGGCCCCGGAGTGCTTCAGGCTGCGAGGGGAGGTGATGGTGGCTGATGGGAACTGAGCAGGGAGGGAGCTCTCAGCCAGGGTCTGTTGTCAGAATCTACTCTCTGACCTCAGCCATCCATCCATCAGCCATCTATCCATCCAACCATCAGCCATTCATCATCCATCCATCCATCAGCCATCTATCCATCCAACCATCAGCCATCCATCATCCATCCATCCATCCATCAGCCATCTATCCATCCAACCATCAGCCATCCATCCATCCATCCATCAGCCATCTATCCATCCAACCATCAGCCATTCATCATCCATCCATCCATCAGCCATCTATCCATCCAACCATCAGCCATTCATCATCCATCCATCCATCAGCCATCTATCCATCCAACCATCAGCCATCCATCATCCATCCATCCATCCATCAGCCATCTATCCATCCAACCATCAGCCATCCATCCATCCATCCATCAGCCATCTATCCATCCAACCATCAGCCATTCATCATCCATCCATCAGCCATCTATCCATCCAACCATCAGCCATTCATCATCCATCCATCCATCAGCCATCTATCCATCCAACCATCAGCCATTCATCATCCATCCATCAGCCATCTATCCATCCAACCATCAGCCATTCATCATCCATCCATCCATCCATCAGCCATCTATCCATCCAACCATCAGCCATTCATCATCCATCCATCCATCAGCCATCTATCCATCTAACCATCAGCCATTCATCATCCATCCATCCATCCATCAGTCATCTATCCATCCAACCATCAGCCATCCATCATCCATCCATCCATCAGCCATTTATCCATCCAACCATCAGCCATTCATCATCCATCCATCCATCCATCAGCCATCTATCCATCCAACCATGAGCCATTCATCATCCATCCATCCATCCATCAGTCATCTATCCATCCAACCATCAGCCATCCATCATCCATCCATCCATCCATCCATCAGCCATCTATCCATCCAACCATCAGCCATTCATCATCCATCCATCAGCCATCTATCCATCCAACCATCAGCCATTCATCATCCATCCATCCATCAGCCATCTATCCATCCAACCATCAGCCATTCATCATCCATCCATCAGCCATCTATCCATCCAACCATCAGCCATTCATCATCCATCCATCCATCAGCCATCTATCCATCCAACCATCAGCCATTCATCATCCATCCATCCATCAGCCATCTATCCATCCAACCATCAGCCATTCATCATCCATCCATCAGCCATCTATCCATCCAACCATCAGCCATTCATCATCCATCCATCCATCCATCAGCCATCTATCCATCCAACCATCAGCCATTCATCATCCATCCATCCATCAGCCATCTATCCATCCAACCATCAGCCATTCATCATCCATCCATCCATCCATCAGCCATCTATCCATCCAACCATGAGCCATTCATCATCCATCCATCCATCCATCAGTCATCTATCCATCCAACCATCAGCCATCCATCATCCATCCATCCATCGGCCATCTATCATCCAACCCTCAGCCATCCATCCATCAGCCATCTATCCATCCAACCATCAGCCATTCATCATCCATCCATCCATCCATCAGTCATCTATCCATCCAACCATCAGCCATCCATCATCCATCCATCAGCCATCTATCCATCCAACCATCAGCCATCCATTATCCATCCATCCATCGGCCATCTATCCATCCAACCATCAGCCATCCATCATCCATCCATCCATCCATCCATCAGCCATCTATCCATCCATCAGCCATCTATCCATCCAACCATCAGCCATCTATCCATCCATCAGCCATCTATCCATCCAACCATCAGCCATCCATCATCCATCATCCATTCATCCATCAGCCATCTGTCCATCCAACCATCAGCCATCCATCATCCATCCATCAGCCATCTATCCATCCAACCATCAGCCATCCATCCATCCATCCATCAGCCATCATCCATCCATCCATCCATCAGCCATCTATCCATCAGCCATCATCCATCCATCCATCCATCCATCAGCCATCTATCCATCCAACCATCAGCCATCCATTATCCATCCATCCATCGGCCATCTATCCATCCAACCATCAGCCATCCATCATCCATCCATCCACCAGCCATCCATCCATCCATCAGCCATCTGTCCATCCAACCATCAGCCATCCATCATCCATCCATCAGCCATCTATCCATCCATCCATCAGCCATCCATCCATCCATCGGCCATCTATCCATCCAACCATCAGCCATCCATCATCCATCCATCCATCCATCCATCAGCCATCATCCATCCATCAGCCATCTATCTATCCAACCATCAGCCATCCATCATCCATCCATCCATCAGCCATCATCCATTCATCCATTAGCCATCTATCCATCCAACCATCAGCCATCCATCCATCATCCATCCATCCATCCATCCATCCGTGTCTTCTAATGATATTGCTTAAAGAATGCATACACTCACCGGCCACTTTATTAGGTACACCTTGCTAGTACCGGGTTGGACCCCCTTTTGCCTTCAGAACTGCCTTAATCCTTCGTGGCATAGATTCAACAAGGTACTGGAAACATTCCTCACAGAGTTTGGTCCATATTGACATGATAGCATCACGCAGTTGCTGCAGATTTGTCCCCCACAATAATTACTTTATCTGATTTAAGGACTAAACTTGATAGCAACTCAGAGAATTCAGATAGGAATTCAGAGTATGGACCAGGAGCACGATACACAATAACAAACAGAATTGGCTGCATTGATTTCCAGTTTGGGTGCGAAAGGCTGAGAATCAGACTCTCAAATGAGTTATAATTTAGTTTTGGTTTCGGATAGATTGATAGGCTTGAATCAAAAATGGCTGCAACTCCTCCTTCACGTCTGCTGCCTCGAGATATATAAGTATTGATATGGCTGGGAGGACTAGCTTCGTTTAAGCAAACATAGTCTTCATCACGCAGCCAGGTTTCAGTCAGGCAGAATAAATCAATATGATTATCTGATATTAAGTTGTTGACTAATACTGCTTTAGATGAGAGAGATCTAATGTTTAAGAGTCCACATTTAATTGTCTTATTTTGTTGTACTACATCAGAAGTGCTCATTTTTATTAGGTTTTCATGGGAAATCCCTCTTCTGTTGGACTGAATTAATTTAGGTGGTCTGGAGACAGACACCGTTCTTTACTAAATTAAGAGGTTTGTTTCCTAAAGCTAATGTGGTCCTGGTGCAGACAACAACCATTCACCTAAAACACATAAGTATGAAAGCCGTACTGAGGAAAACAATGGAAAATTTGTATCCATAACATTTTGTGACTATTTCACAAACTGTCATGAGGGTGTTGAATCTAATGTGACCTTTACCAGACAACCCTGGAATGATGGGTCTTGATGTTTGTGGCTGTCGAGGCCTGCAGTGTAAACATGATGCATATGGATTCGATAGTGGGAGACTCAATAACTACTTTGGGTGTGTTATCGGACACGACAGCAAACTCAAATAATTTCTCACTATGTCTCATTTATCAGGGAAAAAAAAACAAAAAATGTATACAATAATGCACAGACAAGACAAATCAACACACACAACACGGTCTATTCGAATATGCATCTCTTTGTCCAGCTAATTACAAGCAAATTAATTTGATCATCTGCTGCTGCAAACCAACGAGGCATTTTCCCCATCACGCCCCGGCTGCACTCAGCTCCTTTCTAGGGGCATTAAAGCAGGGAGCCATTGTCAGGGAGGATCAGTTGATTTGGGGATGTCCGGTGCATCGGCTAATCCCTTTGTCCCGGCCCTGCTGGGACACGGCCTCTCCTGCTTCGCTTTGGGCCACCGTGTTATTGACGTGTTATCGGCTCGCTTACACAATTAAAAGACCCCTAATCTACATGAAAGTCTGTGTATTCAGCTTGAATCACTGCCAACTAACATTCACAGTAAATAAATACATGAACGATGTAACCGTAAGAACCTGTTTTCACCCTTGGAACTGTGTTATTAAGTAATTAATTGTATTTGGTTGTGAATTTTGGGCTGCGTGGTGGTGTAGTGGGTAGCACTGTCGCCCCCACAGCGAGAGGGTACCGGGTTCGATTCCCGGTTCTCCCTGTGTAAGCTTCGTCCCACAATTGATGACTCTAAATGTCCTGTAGGTGTGAATGTGAGTGTGAATGGTTGTCTCTACATGTCAGCCCTGTCATTGGGCCTGTGGTTACCTGTCCAGGATGTACCTTCGCCCAATTTCAGCTGGGATCGGCTGCAGCCCCCCCCCCCCTTGCCACTGTGGCATCGTGGATGGATTATGTTAGCTCTAGAAATATCACAAATTAGTGATCCATCCATCCATCATCATCTAACATCCACTCATTCATCCATCCATCCATCCATCCATCCATCCTATTTGCCAGTGCAGGAATCATCTCTTCACTATAGAAATACTATGTATTATTCACATGCAAATGAGAGTTTGTTCCCAACTCCACCCTGTTGTCTTGTTAGGGATTAAACATCTTTGTGAGACAGATAATCCAGGATCAATTAGGATCAGGTTTAGTTGAGTCAGGTTAAGACAACAAGAGCCTGACTTCTGTGTGTGTATATATATATATATATACAGTGTTATATATACAGTGTTTCCCCTAGAATTTTTTTCAGGCCCGGTGGTACCCACTGAAAAAACCCTAAACAGATGGGATGGTGTATTGGTGCAGTTGGATTAAGTCAGGTGGCACAGCAAGCAGTCTGCAATTCTGCAATTATTATATTTGCATTCAACATTTTTATTCAACCAGAGTGTATTCAAGGTTTTCAAGGATTCAAGGAGAGAGTGACTTATTAAGGTGCCGGTTGATGGAAATGATGCAAAATTATGGGCCGGAAAAATATGTCTGGAAAATGAGGAGCATCACATTAATAGCTACAGATACTGTAAAACACTATAATGACATATGAGTGCATATATTGTCTTATTTTATCAAGTAAAATATAAGTTATAGGTTTACTCAACAGCCTAATAGTTCATAGAAATTCAGGTAGAAATAGGTTAACTCAGAGTTCCACAGCTTATCAAAAACAATCCTTATTTTATTAACATAGGCTGCCTAAGGGCGCGATCAGTAGCGTGCCTCGGCTCCAGCCCAAACGGGCTTTGGCCCGTTAGCCGGTTGTACATACGGCATCACGTCCTAATACTACACACGCATGGCTTGATGTTGTTTTTAAGGAGCGCCGTCTCTGCATATATTTATATTAAACACTCGACCTGCATCAGCGACTGTGCGCACGAGCGGATCTGTGCGAGCAGGCAGCACGGAGACACACAGCGGCATTTTTCTTATAAATGCACCGGTCCGGTTCCGGTACCGGTTCCGGTCCGGTTCCGGTACCGGTTCCGCTCACACCACGAGTCTTAAGAGTGCAACAGTTTATCAAAATACAGTGTCAACTTTCTGTGTTTTCAAAGTAGAAAGCGACATCGTGGTGGTTTAACGAGGCGGAACGGCATCAGAACAACATCAAGCGCGTAAAGAAGAACGTAGCGGGAGCGCGCGGCGAGGATTGTTGTGGCCGCGCGCCTTGCGGAGCAAGTCTACTGGGCTGCGCGGAGGCGCTCCTAATGTAAATGATATTGATTTATGAATGAATTGATAGGTGGCTTATTTTTGGCGTATTTATTTATTTTTTGGCCTGGCGCAGGTCTCCAGGCCTGTACAATGGTAGGGAAACACTGTTATATATATATATATATATATATATATATATATATATATATATATATATCACAGGACTAGACTAGGATATATATATATATATATATATATATATATATATATATATATATATATATATATATCCTATATATATATATAGTCCTGAACCCTCTCCATCCTTCCTCTTCATCAGTTTGTCAGTGTTTACTTAAGTAGAGCTCCGCCTCCGTTTTAACTTCTGCTCACTGATGTTCATGTAGAAATGGTGTTAAACGTTTATCAACTGTTTATGATCCACAATTCAACGTAGAGAAGGAGATCCTGGTCAGAGCTGGTCTTCCCAACATACGTCCCAGTATGAATATGAGGAAGGCGTACTGGGAGAAGGTGGACATCATTCAAATGGAGACTGTTGAGTCATATCAGTACGAGCTTGAAACTCGCACAAGCCCGAGGAGTAACTAATTTAACATATTTATTCTATAAAAAAGTAGTCCTGCATAATATTTTATGCTGAATACAAAAATGTAATGCTCAGTTATTTTGAACATTTTTCAATAGACGCTGGCAGGGGAGAGAGTGTCTTAAACGTCTTAAAACGTTAATGATAAGAAAGAATCAAGATTCATCCGATTAAACGCATTTATATTGATTATTGGTGAAGCCAAAACGATTCATTCTACTTAGGCTATTTATTTTACCAGATCGATTTAGTTGAATTGGTAGGACTGACAATCGATTCATCGATTGATCAAATGAATCGTTACACCTCTACTCACAAGAGCTGAACTTCTAACTGAATTTGAGCAAAAAGGAGGATTTTTAAGGACGAGGTGAAGTTTAACGAACCTTGAAAAACATTCTAGGAATATTCTTTTATTGAACATGGACAAAACATAAACAAATAAGCTCTCTCAAAAATAAAGCAGCTTCGGAAAAGGTAGATGCTTATGTAAGCTAGGTGGCCGATGTTTTCAATGGATGTTGATGTAGTAACACTGGTCTGTTCCTTAAATAGTATATTTTTTATGCTGCCACCTTGGCCAGGACCGATTTGTAAATGAGATCCTGGCAATGTGGTTTTAAAAAAGCTATCAATAGCCATAACATTTGTATCAACAAAGAGAAACATGTCACAATTCTTTCCTTGAAAGAAAATGTCTGGCTAGCTAACTAGTTAGGGTACTAGCTACCTAGGTAACTAGCTAGGTTACTAGCTAACTAACTAGATAACTAGTTAGGGTACTAGCTACCTAGGTAACTAGCTAGGTTACTAGCTAACTAACTAGATAACTAGTTAGGGTACTAGCTACACAGGAAACTAGCTACACTGTAAACCCCAACAGTACTACTAACTTATAAGGACTGAGGGCACAATAATTAAAATCTGTTTAATAGTTGAAACAACTTATAACTAATCAGTGACGTGAACGATTAATCTAGTTTTAATTTTCTGTGGCATAGCATTTATGAGTAAAGTGTTCCCCATCAATGATCGCTTTTGAGTAAACGCTCCGTACACGGACGTCATGACGTCACGACGTTGTGAATCTGCTGCCCTGACCGACGCAAATTTTTTTGTCCAAGATGGCTGCCGTGTGCGAGAGTCCGCGTCTCATCTTCGTTCATGGATTAACTTGTAAGTAAACCAAACAAACTTGTTAAAACTGCTTTGCTTGTTATAACGTTACATGGGTATCACAAATAATAAAGTGTTTGATTGTTAGACTGCGCTGTTTTTACTTTTAGGGTAACGGGCAATGGCCGCGGTGATTCGCGCTAATTTTTGAATTGCTGCGCGTGCGCCGTTAACGATGTTAGCTCGTAACTCTTTTCAGTTAGCAGCCGTAGCGTTTCTTTGTGTGGCGCTGATATTTATGTGAAGCGCCCTTATCTGGTAAATATTTTTCATCTTCTTACATGCACCCGAATGAACTAACGTAGGTCTACTAGCTTTCTTAAGACGGACGGACGTTAAGTTGCAGCTAGTTTTAGCCATTAGCCGACTCAGTAACTTATGCACTTGAGTGCTAGTAACGTCCGTAGTAATGCATGGACATGAAGTTGTAAACTTATGCAATCTGCAAGCTTACATTGAACCTCAATTTTTTCTTTCCTTATAGGCTGAAGTGGATGCAGAGAAGCGAGCATGCACACAAATCAAGGTAACTGAGATTTAGCTTGTGCTGCTTCCCCTCCATAAATGGGCTAACGTTTTATTGTTATTTGTAATAATCAAGTCTGTCTGTCTGTGTGCATTTGAAGATCTATGTAATTGACTGTATATGACCTACAGTCACTTAGATCATCTGAGAACAACTTTATTGGTAAGTTATATTAACACTTGAGATTCTGGGTTAATAAATGGTAAAGCTGTTGTTGAGTAGCCTACATAATTTAACTGGTTTCTTACTGCTTATTGTATCTGTTTCCACAGGATCAAGTTGAGAATATTGACCAGCGTTGACCCTTTTCTTTGGTAAGCCAAATTATTTAAACTCACTTGTAGGAGAATTAATTTAGTTTGAAAGTAAGCACTTCAAATGATGGAGTGGAAGTACAAGTTGGATGCTGTGTCCTCAGACAGAGTTATTTAAGCACTACATAGCCATTATTCAAGAGTTAGTCCTTTGCCATGTCTCTACACCTCCTGCATTTGTACATTTCTTTAATTAATGCACTGAAAATTAATTTATCGTGGTTTCACAAAGACACGTGTAGAGCTGGTGCAAGTGCACAAGCAGGACACAATTTTTACATGTCCCTTGTGTGACTTCAGACCACCCTTCTCAGACGCAGCACTGTCACACTGATGACTTTTGCCCTGCGTCGCCAAGAGATCGTTCAGGGGGATCAAATGGTGAAGGAGTTCCTACAGAAATGGCCGGCTCTTCGGATGGAATCGCAGGTAAAACAGACTCTTTCTCATTTCTACCAATCTTTACACATCTTTCTCAGTCTGCCCTCTCTAAACATGTTTCATCCCAATTAATTTGTCCTATTGTGTTTTTTTATTTTGTTTTGTAGGTTTGTGCAGAGTTCCACCGCATCACAAAAGTCAATCTACGGAACCAGTTTTATGCTGAGCTTGACCGGCACACACCACTGTTGGCCATATACAGACAGAAGGCAGAACACACCGGCATGATAGCAGAGGCGCTGCATGACATCCTATATATTTATGACCTCCAGGTGAGTTAAAGTTCAACTTGGTCCAAATCAAGTTATACGGACAACAGTGACAGCAACAAAGTTCATCATGTTCAATTTGCTTGTCCTTTCAGCAAGAACAAGATGTCAACATGAGACGCATTGCAGCCCTACGTGCCCTCCCGGTATACCTACGTGAGGAGGACCCACTGTTCTTCAAGACGTGGAATGTAAGTATGCACTGCTTTCGCAGAACTGTTAGTATCAATGAGGTCATATTGCTTGCTTTGTATGGATAGCATTATTTTCAACACTAAAAGCTGCCTAACTATACAACGCAACCACCTTCCAAACCCTGTGTGGAGGCTCGAGTGTGGATGCATATGGATACATACAGTATGTGGTATAGAAGCCCTGTAATCCTTAAATTTAACTTCCCACAAAGCCCTGACCTCACCTTGCCCAGAGGGCTAATAATTTGGTTGACCTTTTGACCTTACCACTCATGAAATAACACACACACACACTACTTTCCTACCTCCTCCCCTTCCTTCTTTCCTCCCTCATTTTTTCTTCCTTCCTTCCTCCCTTCTTCCCCCTGTCCTACCTTCAGCTTCCTTCCTTGACCCGATGATTGACATACTTACATGTATATCTACCTGTTGGATGGTGACTAGTAGAATAGTCAGTTGAAATACCTACCTAATACTTAGCTGTTCAGTCATGACCTGTGAAATATTAATATAATGCAATTGTCTAGTTCCTGAAAGTTAACCTTATATAACCTGTATATTCCAGGAGGACGATTCGCCTGAGCCAGACATCACTGACACGCCTGTTGCCCTTGTCACGGTGGTCTCCGAGAGCACTACAAGTCCAGTTGACTTCAGTCCTGCATCCATTGCTATTGTGGTAGAAGATGAGCTTGTGATGAGCAACATCCCCAGGTTGGCTAAAGCATTTGTATTGTTGTTTGGTTTGATGTATGTATTGCATTTGGACCACCCCAGGAAACTCATTCACACTTTTACCTTCATCTAGAAAGTGCTGATGGGACCACATTGCACTTTGTGTCTATGCACATGCACACGTCTGTATGCAAATACAGAAGCGAGTTTTTGGTGCCTAGTGTCTTAATGTGACAGTATGTTGAATATGCTTTTGCCCAAAGCATCTGAATGGAAGTTACACCTGGTAGGCTGTCTAACCACAAAAGCTACCTAATCATGTTTGCACTTTATAAAAAGATTACAGTTTTAATTGTTAGCAATTGTATATTTCTGTCATTTATTCACTGAAAATTCCTTTATAATGTGTAGAGCTGGTGCAAGTGAAGGAGCACAAGCAGGACACACACTTTTTACATGTCCCTTATCCACCAAGTGGTCATTTGTTCATGGTTGCATTTTTAAAAAGTGAACAACTGTAGATCGGAATAGTGTGAGTTATGCCCTTTACAATAATGTATTTATTTATTTTATTTTATGAAAGAGCTCTTGTTAGACTTATGCACAAAGGCCAGTGGTATTATTTATTTCAGTTTTATTTATGTTTAAAATTGCTTTGCAGTTTGATGAGCTGTAAAATCCTTTTAATTTGTTGATGTTTTACTTTAAGCACTTTAACATGCTCAGTCATGTCATGACATGGAGATGGACACACACACACACACTCATATACAGACTCCTTACCCGTTCAGGAGGTGACTGAGCTGTTTAATGTCCAGTTACATTTTCAGCGGGGTTTAAAGAAATATTGCTGTAATTGTTCATACTTGTTTGGATTAACAATGTTAATGCAAAATAAAAACAAACTGAAATTGTACCTGAAGTTGTGTGTGTGTTTAATGTAAAAAATTGAGTATTCAGAACTTAAATCAATACAATTTTCATGAGCTTATGAGTTATGTACAAGTATGTTTTTTGAGTAAGACTGAAGTAAAATTTTAAGTTTGTATACATACAAGTTTTAATAACTGCTTAAAATACTTTTAAGTACAGTGCACTTCAATTTAATGAAAGTTAAATTTAAATAATTTAAGTATGAAAAAGACATAAATATTAAGTTAAGGAAAATGATAAATTATATTGAACTTAGAATATAGATTAAGTCAACTGAACACATATTTTTTAAGTAAAGTGTAACTCAAAAAATGTATTAGGTTAACTCAAAAACATTTACGTAATCAGTTACAGCATAAATTTTGAGTTTTCTGAACTTGTTCGGGTTTACAGTGTAGGTTACTAGCTATCTAATAAGCTAACCAGTTTAGAGAAGATTTCTGTCTCTGCCTCTTAAAAGTTCAAGATTTATTTTTACATTGCAGCAGGAGAAACCTACCCATGGGCTTTTTCTCCAGTAAGAAACCAATTTAAGTATTTGTTTTGTTGTTTTGACTGCTGTGTGTGTGTAATAGGAACCTGATCAGAGCATGATAAATGCCTTCATTAACCATCAAACACAACAAGCTGGAGCCATGCATGGATCCACGCCAAGGCCAAATCAATACCAACAAAAGGCACAAAGTACACAAACACTGAACTCATCCGTGTGCTTTCAGCTGCCCACTTAATCCGCCAGTCGATGTGAATAGCGCCGCACATTGTGACTTTACCAGGAGACAGCAGAAAGACATCCGAGGAAGGACAATCGATACCCCCCACACACACACACACACACACACACACACAACCGGGATTCTAGTAAAGCAGCTCAAGTATATTCAAGTTTACATGTGGAAGAATTCACACATCAGCTCCAGGAAGCTGGTTCTCTTTATGTGCATGGCATTTGCAAAAGAAGAAACAGCTTTTAGTGTTATAAGGACTGTGAAGTTAGAGGTTGGTGAAGAGGAAATGTTTCAATGTGCACAGGGAGCTGAGCCAGGCTACCTTAAGACCAGTGTTGCTTCCTCCTCATGGACCACATGAAGCCTGATTTAATGGAAGCAACATGACAGTCGAGGCCTCCGACAAAGCCCAGTGGAGGTGATCGACATTCCATAATCACAGGACAGACTCTGGACAGAGCCACCAGGCTTGACGTTCAGCAGCTGCTGGGGTCCGTGCAATCTGATTGGGAGAAAATAAAACTCTCCAACAATAAACCTCAACAATGATTTGCAATTTAAATGACATCAGCAGTTGACACAAATCCTGTGATCCCTCTGAGCTCGAGATCCAAACAAATGCAATGGGACTCAAAGTGTGAAATAACAGGCTGCAAAAAGAAAAAAAAAAACAGCATGCCAAAATATTTTCCCTCCTCCATTCTTTACCCTCCCCTCCCCTTCACTTGCCCCTGCTACACCCGCAGCATATCACTGAATGAAATGCAGCGTGCAATTACCCATTATCCAATCAACTGGAGTCCACACTTAACCATTTGCACAGCTTTGGGCTCGCCAATTATCTATCAGGGCTCTCAGTGGGCTCTCAATAGCCGATGCAATTGCATAATGGTGTGGCTGCAGGACGGGAAGAGGACAGGAGGAGGATGGAAGGAAAACTGGAGAAGAACTGGAGGAGGGCTGGAGGAGAATTGAAGGAGAACGAGAGGAGAACTGGAGGAGAACGAGATGAGAACTGGAGGGGGCCTGGAGGAGAACTAGAGGAAAATGGGAGAAGAACTGGAGGAGAGTGAGAATAGAACTGGAGGAGGATGGGAGGAGAACTGGAGGAAAACGAGAGAACTGGAGGAGGATGGGAGAAGACCTAGGGGACGGCTGGAAGAGAACTTTAGGAGGAAGGGAAGAGAACTGGAGGAGGATGGGAGAAGAACTGGAAAAGGGTTGGAGGAGAACTGGAGGAGAACTAGGGTCATTGTGGGTGTCATCGCTGGTCGGTACCCGGACCCCGGGGCTTCGGCCATTACAATACATAATATAGGCTAGTCATTTGGAAGGGCTCCAGATCGAGCTCTTCAAAACCTGTTTAGATAATTGGCTACGCAGCGTCTTTGTCAACCCCCCACGCTGTCAGCCGTGATTGGACACACAGGACTGAAACCTCCCCCACCCTTCTCACATTGTGGCCTTGACCTCACAGCACGTCCTGCCCCTTCACGAAACCAGCACCCCAACACCCAGCCCTTACCAGTCCAGATTGGTCCAGTCAGTCAGTCAGTGGAGGCCGGTGGCTAGATGACCCCAGAGGGCCTGCAGTGTTTGGGCCCCAGCTGAGGAGCCGGGGCAGCTGCCAACCACCGGCCACCTCAACCCCGGCTGTCCGGATGATTGCATTTGTCAAGCCGCCACTCCGCGTCAGGCAAGTCCAGGTCTGATCACGACAATTAGGGGTTAAAGAGGGGGGGTCTTCATCCACCCTGGCAAATAAGAAGAAGCAGTTGCCCTCTTTGGTTTTTGTGTGTATATATATATATATATATATATATATATATATATACAGACACATATATACACTCACGCATTTAAGAGACCATGCAATCTGGTTTTACTATTTATAGTTATGTGTTCAAGTAAAATTTACATATTGTCTTTATTCTATAATCTACTGACAACAATTCTTCCAAAATCCAAATAAAATTATTGTCATTTACAGCATTTATTTTCAGAAAATGACAACTGGTCAATCCAGTGTTTTCAGACCTCCAATAATACAAAGAAAACCAGTTGCTAATTATTTTTGAACCAACACAATACTAATGTGAAGAGTTCATAAATCCATATTTGCAAACATGAAACCAGCCTGGCTTTGTTTGAAGGCTGGTGACCTCCATCTTCCTCTGGATCACATTCCAGAGGTTTTCAGTGGGTTCGGATCTGGGGATGACAGGGTCAGGAATGGTTTGAAATCTTGAGTATTAGCTATTGGAGTAGTCTCACCTCACTGCCTCCATAACCTCATTAATACTTTAAATACATCATTAACACATTCAAGATACTGTTTAGTATGACTCATTTGAAATGTTGCAAAAAATTTAGGACAGCAAACTGAACTGAACATAACACAAGTAGAACAACAAAGACAGCCTGTCGTCTATGAATATGAATCGTACATCGTTTGCAAACGCAAACAGACTGTGGGCATTTTCTTGTGGAAAGCCTGTTCTTGCCTGTTTTTAATCCATGACACTGGCGCCATCTAGTGTTGGTGAAACACTACTCTAAATGGTCAAGAGGATTACTCTTCACTTTCAATACGAAATTTCAACCATGTATTTAGGACATTTTGAGCTTCATTTTAACGCATGTTCAGTCAAAAATAGTGAAGGAAAATAAGACCAAAGATAAAATGAAATTAATTGAAGAACTGGCTATAATAATCCTTTTAGAATAAAAGTGTTTAAAAAAATAATGTCTTGGAGAAGACGGCCTTTAAGCAAAATGGTTGCGTTTATTAACCCAAATAGGTGAGTCAAATTAAAACGTGGGAATTCTAATCCAACTAAACTAAATAGAAAAAGTGCAGCTTCACAGCAAACGGCCAAGCCCTCTCTCTCCTCTCATTTACTCCAAAGAGGCCAAAGAACCCCCTGGCTGATAGAGACCCGGTTAAGGGACCACCTACATATCCTATAAACTGTGTTGCTGATTAAACCTGGCAAATATCAATGTGTAGTGCAGCTTATAGTGCCATGTATAACAGTACTTTGTAATGATATATGTATTCAATGCTCAGACATTAAAATAATAATTGTTGACAGATTCATATATTTGTAGAACATCATTTTATTCTATATTGACATTTCTACATCACAATTTCACATTAACACAACAATCAACATGTATATTTGCTTAATGTTAATGTCTATTTTTGGACATATTTTACATTTTGGAATTTTGGATTTTGTCATTTTGCCCTAGAACATACCACCTGGTGGCTGGCCAATAGAGGGTGCTAGGACTATTTCAGTTACTCATTTGCTATGATGAAATTAATTTGAATGAACGTCCCAATATTTGGATTTAACAAAACTTGGTTTAAGTGCTGACATGAGATTTATATGAAATATATAACTGAATTCATTGACTTCATCTCCACATTTGACCTCACACTCTCCCCCTCTCCCCCCACTCACTGGGCCGGCAACCAACTTGACTTTGTCTTCACAATATCCATATCTGCACTCTCTGTTACCCCGTTCACCGTGTCCGACCACCACTTTGTGACTTTCTCCCTCCCCATGAAGCCCACCTCATCCCTCTCCTCTATGCCTCAAACTGTCACCAGCCACCGCAACCTAAAATCCCTCACTCCCTCCGCTCTCTCCTCAACTGTTCTTTCCTCACTACCATCCACAGAACAGTTCTCCTTAATGCCTACTGAGGAAGCCTCCTCCATCCTGATGTCCTCACTCTCCTCTTCTTTGGACACTCTCTGTACCCCCATCTCACGACCGGCGCGATCATCTCCCTCCCCTCCCTGGCTGTCTGAACCTCTGCGAACCAACAGATCATTGTTGCTAGCGGCAGAGAGAAAATGGAAGAAATCGGGCCAGGATGAGGACCTTGCTCACTACCACCACCTCCTCTCTGACTTCACCTCAACTGTTTCGGTAGCTAAATCTGCCTACTACCTGGCTAAGATCAAATCTTCCGCCTCCAACCCCAGGAAACTCTTCTCCGTGTTCTCCTCCCCCCCCCTCCCCCTCCTCCACTGCTGATGACTTACTTTACCAAGAAAGTAAATGACATCAGCTCCTCATTCACGCCTATTCCCTCCCAGAAGACATCTCCCCCAACTCTCAACTCGGATGGTCTTACCAGCTTTAGCCCCCTCACCTCTGAGGACGTTCACGCACTTGTTACATCTAACCGTGCCACCACCTGCTCCCTTGACCCGATTCCCTCCTCTCTTCTCCAAGACATCTCACACGACATCTTGCCATTCCTCACCACCCTGATCAACTCCTCCCTCACCTCAGGTGTCATTCCAGCGGATTTTAAGACCGCTACCGTGAAGCCCCTCCTAAAAAAAACCCCCCACCCTAAACGCTGCGGACATCCAAAGCTACAGACCTGTATCTCTTCTTTCATTCCTCTCTAAAACCTTGGAACGTGCCGCCTACAACCAACTGTCATCCTTTCTTTCACAGAACAACCTCCTAGACCATAATCAATCAGGATTCAGGACTGCTCACTCCACTGAGATGGCAATCCTCACAGTGACCGAGTCCCTGCGTGACGCCAGCTATCTTTGACGACCAGCTATCCTGCACCCCCAACATCACTGCTGTGGCCCGATCCTGCAGATTTGCCCTCTACAATATTCGCAGGTTTCGGACTTTCCTCCCAAAGGCTGCAACGCAACTCGCTGCAGCACGCCTAGTCTTCAATCTACCCACATTCTCACATGTGACCCCCCTCCTCCCTGACCTCCACTGGCTCCCTTTTGCAGTAGCATCCAATTCAAGACGATGTTTCTGGCCTTCAAGGCCATCAATGGAACGACACCCATCTACCTTCAAACACTGGTCAAACCTCATGCCCCGAAGCGAGCACTTCGAGGACCTAACACTTTGTTTCCATTTTTTACTTTATCGGCAATGATATCTATTATCTTTTTATCCCATTGTTTTTCTTTCTTTGCAAGCACCTTACACAATTTACAAGCTAATAATAATTTCCTCTGTCCTCTGTACATTTTTATACAATGATGCATAATTTATGGTCATGTTCTACCTCATTGGATTTTATCATTATTATTAATTGTTTTGCTTTTACTGTATTTGTGTGTGATTTTTGACATGTCAAAGCACTTTGGTAACTGCTGTTTTTAAAGGTGCTATACAAATAAAGTTATTATTATTATTATTATTATCATTATTATTATATATATTGTGGTTTCATTCTTTTGGCAAATGTACTTTGGACAAAAGTGTCTGCGAAATGCCCTAAATGTAAACGTACAACAGAAACAAACAAATACTAAAAGAAGGAGAACAAATCAGCAGGTGTCTGCCAGGAGGAATCACACTTTCTTAGTTTATTGAGCTGGACATTTCACACAAAGTGTCTATGTCTCTGTCTGTGTCCCGGTGGGACAGCAGGGACATGGACTCAGGGACACTTTTGTGTCAAGCTATGATCTGTCACTTTCTTGAGAAATTTATGTTTCCAACCCAACGTTTTAGGGTGAAACATATTGAGGGCTTTTAGTCGGCTTGTATCCAATAGACTAGAAATAACAAGCCCTTTTAATCTTTCAATGACAGATGGGACGACCCTCTAAATGATGCAGCACCAACCAAGACTAATATTAGAAAGCATTACAGTCATATCTTACCTTGTATGCATGTCGATGGCATTTATTCAGTCAATATAAACCACTGTTATATATTCCATGTAATTCAGTGTCATGTTACTCAAAAAGTACTGATGTGTAATCCTCCATCATCAGACTGGCCCATTGATCGTTCCTGATTCCTGGTTGCTTAGGAACAACAGTGATGGAGATGGACGTGTGCAGGTCGCTGGTGTCACTGAATCCACTTCCTTGTTCACCATGTTGTCCCTCACGAAGTAGCACCTGAACGGCGGAATGAGACCCCTGTTGCATGTTCGGCATTGCCGCTCACCGATGGAGCCATCCTGGGTTTGGGGCGTGGAGGCAGGCCCTGGTCCTTAGCTAGGCTGGCTTTGGGTTTGGCTCTCCTGGGTGTCGGTCCCGGACTATGAGAATGGTGTGGGCCTTTACCCAGGAGGAAGTGCTCCCAGGCTGGGATAGATTCTTCCACAGACACCCAGTATCTTGTCTAGAACAGAGAAACAACATCAAGCTCATTGTCATCACAGCTGACATCACCATGAAGGTTCAACCTGTTCTCATTCATAACTCATCACACGCTTCTGCTGCAAGGTTTCCTCCCGGTCTGCAAGGTGACTGGTACATTTAAAAGTCACATATTATACTGTTTTCATCAATTTCACACAGCTGTCAGAGATCCAACAACACTGTATTCGATATGCATTGCCCCAAACCCATCTGTGGTCCTGAAATTTCAGCTGTCTCAAATGAGCTCTACTGAGAACATGCTGCTTCTGTGTCTGCACCTTCAAATGCTAATGAGCTCCGTCTGTCATCGCCTACTCGGAGAGAGACAGGACGCTGCTTGCGCTACGCGGCAGCATGCGGCAATGTTTACATGGATGTACCGCTATGGCTCGCCTATGTGGCTCAGGTGAAGTTGCTGGGGCCGTATTGTGTGGACAGATCCTTTTACTAGGGTCAGTGTCGAGGCAAAGCCAGCTTTATACTGACCCTCGTTACTGAAGCAGCCCGATGTGAAGTGGTTAGCACACACATACAAGCTAACACGGACTCGTCCTCATGTTAGCGGTTCTAGTTCCCGTTGAATGGAAAATACAAAATATAAAGCATGATTATTATTACAGTTAATTATCCATCCATCCATCCATTTTCTTCCACTTATTCGGGACCGGGTCGCGGGGGCAGCTGCCTGAGCAGGGACGCCCAGACTTCCCTCTCCCCGGACACTCCCCCAGCTCCTCCGGGAGGACCCCAAGGCGTTCCCAGGCCAGCCGGGTGACATAGTCACTCCAGCGTGTCCTGGGTCTTCCTCGGGGTCTCCTCCCGGTGGGGCATGCCTGGAACACCTCCCGAGGGAGGCGTCCAGGGGGCATCCGATACAGATGCCCGAGCCACCTCAACTGGCTCCTCTCGATGTGGAGGAGCAGCGCCTCTACTCCGAGCTCCTCCCGTGTGACGGAGCTCCTCAACCTATCTCTAAGGGAGCGCCCCGCCACCCTGCGGAGGAAGCTCATTTCGGCCGCTTGTATCCGGGATCTTATTCTTTCGGTTATGACCCAAAGTTCATGACCATAGGTGAGGGTAGGAGCGTAGATTGACCGGTAAATTGAGAGCTTCGCCTTTCGGCTCAGCTCTCTCTTCACCACGACGGACCGATACAACGACCGCATTACCGCAGCCGCTGCACCCATCCACAGTTAATTAAATATTTCTGAATATTTTTTAAGTCAAATTTAAACTGTGAAATGTTTTCTACAGTTTATTATATATGCGCGCTCCCACGCTTTCCCTCTTTCTTCCTCTTACCGGAGTAGCTGCCTTCATTTGCCATCGATCGCGACTATTAAGCAGCTTTTATCGATCATTAATCGTTCATAGATCGTATTATACCTTTGACCACGGAACACCAGCACCTTCACCACGGAGACGACGCAGGCAATCTGCCCGTCGGAGGAGCTACAATATTCATATGCACATGGAATTTGGATTTCCCTCTGAAGTAAGTAATATGACTTATCTGGTTTAAATACGTTCCTTTATTATTTGATTATCAATAGATGTGCATATGCATGCATGAACAAATGGAGGCTACATATAGACGAATGTAAGTGGTTTTAATAATATCATGTATGAGTTTAGTGTGATAAAAGTAAACAAGTACAAGCAAGTGGGATATTAGTGAATAATTTATTAGACAAATAATCCATGTTATATATACAGGTTGCAATATGTGTATGATAAGAAGGAATAAGTAGTTTATCAACAAATGAATAGGAAATCATTCAGAATAAATGTAATATCTGATGTTTTCTGTTACAGGTTGGTGCCAGAGGGCCGGACTGCAGGTCAATCCTCCTGTTCCCCCGATGGGCCTCTACTTCGGGAAGGAGATTTAAGGAAGGACTTCTGTCTTTAAAGGCGTTCCACGGAGAACCTCGTCCACTGCTTACTAACAGAACAGATGGGTTCCATGTCCATAGTTTCACGGTGGTGATGGGGATGACAGCGACGAAGCCGAGCCACTCCAGCAGTCCTGGGACATCCTCAGAGTCTCCAGCAGTCCTGAGACATCCTCAGAGTCTCCAGCAGTCCTGAGACATCCTCAGAGGCTCCAGCAGTCCTGGGTAATCCTCAGAGGCTCGCAGCTGCAGTGTCTGCTCCAAATGTCCAGATCCCTGTGTTGCAGAAACATGATTATTGTTGAGGTTTTATTTGTGTTTATCAGTGGTGCAGTTTATAAGTAATACCACACAGTAGAAGTTCTTACAGACAAATGTTTCTTGTTTAATGTTTTATGATTATTAGGTTGTGTACAAATCTAAATAATAAATATCTGAATATATATATGATTGTTGACTCATGTTTTAGGCCTGCAGGACATAGAAATGTCAAACGAGTGTTAGATTCTTCCGTCATATAATGATATCCACAGAAGTCACAGAGTATACATATAATGTATACATATTAAGTGAGTGCTACTTTCCTCCATCATATGATGATATCCATGGAAGTAGCAAGAACGTAGAGTGGAATACCCAAGTGATATACATAGTATACCATGTACATTTTGGAGTCCGAACGATATATGGAAAACACAGACCAAATGTAGACAAAAGCTGAGAAGGACAGTTTGACCATAGATATTTACAACATTTCATTTATTTTCTTTTATAACTTTGACCAGCAATCAATATTAGATGTTTGGCATAATGTAAACGTGCTGTAGAGAGCTCCAGCTGTGCAATATCCCGATAAGAGGAAAGCCACTCCCTCATCGACAATGCATGTGGTGGTTTCCAGCGGCAGGCTATCATTCTTTTATCAGCTGTAAGACCAGCCAGTAGAATACGCTTAATATTTACAGTTAGCTTTAAAGATGATGTGTCGTTAAGTAGAAGCAAAGACTGTGAATGAGGGATGGCTTCTTCGATGATACTACACATGGTGAGCGAAACATTATGCCAAAATCTATTGACCTCTGGACACTGCCAAACCATATGATAAAAAGTAGCAATGGTATTGTCTGCACAAAAATTACAGTACGGGTTGTCTCCGAGTTTCATTTGCTGTAATCTTCGAGGAGTTAAATAAAACCTGTGAATAAATGTATAATGTATCATTTGATGGTCAGGGTTTCTGGATGACAGAGATATGTTTGACCATATAGTGTGCCAGTCTAGATCCAAGGAGGTATTAATATCTGTCTTCCAGAGTCTATTAAGTGACAGAGGTTTATACAAAGCTTTGGTTATAAATGTATATAGGTCCGAGACAATACCATTGTTTTTACCCTTAGTGTCAAAAATGATATGGTTCCCCAGCTCAGTGCCCCAAGGAACATTCTGAGCACGCATTGCTGTACGTAGCTGTAGATAAAAATAAAAGGCGCCCGACAGGTCATAAGACCTTTCTAAGTCATGGAATTCACGGAGACCTTGTCTCCCTATGATGTCCTTAAAAAAACAAACACCTCTATTGCTCCACTGTGGAAACAAAATTGGTTTCTTCTCAATCAAGAGAGAGTAATTGAGCGAAGAATTTATTGCAAATTTTGGCAAATCGGTGGACTTTATGCCATACAGTGAAAAGATATGAAATTATTGGCCCAAAATCTCGTTTGACTGTCCTATAGGGTATATTAGAATATATCAGGCTAGATAAACTATGTGGATATATTAAATATTCTTCAATAGGGCACCATGACACCAAGATCTCTGGATTCAGCCAAGCGATAAGTGGGCGTAAAACAAAGCACCATGAATACCATTCAAAATTGGGCAGATTAACCCCTCCTGATACTATGTGTCTTTGTAGAGTAGAAGCTTTGATTCTGGGTTTTTTTTTTTGTTCCATAAATAAGTGCTTATGATAGAATTCAGCTTCTTCCAGTAACTACCCGGTGGAGCTAGGGGAATCATATTGCTAACAAAGTTAATGCGAGGTAATATATTCATCTTAATGACTGAGAGTCTGGACTGAAAAGAAGTAGGGAGAATGCTCCACCTTTTCAAGTCGCCATCCACCTCTTTTAGGACTTCATTATAGTTGTCTGCAGTTAGTAAGTTGAGGGAAGGATGGATGGACACTCCTAAGTATTTAAAATTACAAACAACTGGGATATTAAAGAGGTGTGTCTGTTCATCCAGTCTACCCAGTAACATTAAGGCCGATTTCGTCCAGTTTATTTTGTAACCTGAAATACTACTAAAGACCTCAAACATTTTTAGAAGATGAGGGAGGGATTTGGAAGGGTTTTTTGTAAAGATCAAAATATCATCCGCATACAGGGAAATGCAGTGTGGTGTGTTGTGAATAGTGATTGGTTCAAGAGCCTCAGACTGTCGTATCGCCTGGGCAAGAGGTTCCAAAGACAAAGAAAATAAAAGTGGAGATAAAGGGCAACCCTGACGAGAAGATCTGGAAACTGGAAACCAAGATGAGCAATTGATGCCCGTTATAACGACTGCCGAGGGGTTAGCATACAGTAACTTAATCATAGAGATGAAGCTTTCACTGAAACCCATAAGTTGGAGAACAGACCATAAATAACACCATTCCAGTCGATCAAAGGCCTTCTCTGCATCTAATGAGAGAATAGCACATTGGTCTTCTGAAGCCGAGGCTGAGTCTATGATGTGAAGCAAGCGACGGACATTATCAGACGCTAGTCTGGTTTTAGTAAACCCAGTTTGGTCATGGTGGACCAGATGAGGCATGTAGCGCTCTAGGCGAGTAGCTAAGACCTTAGCGTAAAGCTTGACTTCGCAATTCAGAAGACTTAAAGGTCTATAAGAAGAGCAGTCGTCAGGTGGCTTGTCCTTTTTTAATAATAAAGAAATTATTGCAATATTTGAACTGGCCGAAAAGGAACCTCTATTAATGGAAAAATTTAACATATTCAACAACAGAGGACCGAGTTGAGGCCAGAAAGCATCAAGTAGTTCTGGCGGTATTCCGTCCAGGCCTGGAGATCTGCCTTTATTTGTTGCTTTAATGGCCATCCTTAATTCTTCCAAATTGATAGGTGCCTTTAAAGAACCGATTGCTTCCTGGGGCAATTTAGGTAATTGTAATGATTTAAAGAATTCAGAACAGATTTTTTCATCATGAAGCACCTCTGACGTATAAAGGTTTTGATAGAATGATTGAAAAGTACTGTTGATGCGTATCGGGTCAGAAGTTATGTCCCCCTCTTTAGACCTTATGGCTGATATATTTGCTAGGTCATCATTTTTCCTTAGTTTAAAAGCAAGCAAACGGCTGGGTCGAGCGCTGTTAGAATAGTAATTCTGCCTAGTGCGATGAATAGTAAATTCTGCTTCCTTTCTTAACAGGCTGTTAAGTTCATCAATTGATTTTTGTCGCTTACAAATGTTTTCAGGAGATATATTGTTTAACATGTCTTGCTCTAATGCTGCGATTTCGGATTCCAGACAGTCTATACGATGTTTTTTAGATTTATTAAGATTGGATGCAAAGGATATAGTTTTGTTTCTGATGCAACCTTTGACTGCATCCCAAAGCGCACGTGGATCATCAACTGATGGGCTATTTATTTCAATAAATTCATCCAGCTCATCCTCAAGCTCTCGTATAAAAGTGTCATTCTGAAGCAGAGATGTATTAAAACGCCATCGAACTGCCCTAGGTTGACCAGCTCTTAATGAGAAATTACAGATCTATGATCAGATAAAGGAATTGGAGTCATGTCAGTGCTGCGAATATCACTGAAAAGGGTTTTGGATGCAAAGATATAGTCTATTCTTGAAAAGCTGTTATGTCGACCAGAAAAAAAGGAATATTCTCTCGAAGAGGGATTCATCATATGCCAAGTATCAACCACCCCATAATCAATAAAGCATTTCTGTAATGCAATAGATGCCAGTTGCTGGTCTCTGCTTGCTTTTACCCCTGTTCTGTCAATATCATGAAGCCATACAGCATTGAAGTCACCCCCTATTAAGAGCTGGTATTCTGGAAGATCTGTTAATGTGGAAGTGAGCGAATCATAGAAATGCTGGTCGAACTAATTTGGGGGCATAAACACAAATCAAGGCAATTTTAACACCATTATAAATTATTTTACAAAAGGTAATTCGACCATCATCAGATCCACCTGTGCCCAGATTAGTGTACTTTAAGTTACGTTTTGAAGCTAAAAAGACACCTTTGCTCTTCTTTGTGTAAACAGGATGAGGCAATCACATGATAGTGCTTATTCTTAAATCTATGTACATCAACATCAAGAAAATGTGACTCTTGTATAAAGGCAAAGTGAATATGCTTCCTGAGTAGAAGCTTCAGAGTGCTTATACGCTTCTGAGGAGAATTAAGGCCTCGTGAATTCCATGACATAATATTGATATGATTCATATTTATTTAGGCATAGATATAAAAGGGCCGAACAAGAAACAGTTTGGTAGGATCGATGGCCGCTTGGAGTTTTTCATATTTGACATTAGTTCAGTCTTACCATTTTCGGTGCGTATTCACCAACTGACTCTTTTAGTCCTCCTTCGGGGAAGCAATGAACTTTTGAGCTTCACTCGGCTCCTGAAAGGTGTGGGTGTCGCTCCCCGGGAGAGCTTGATTGTAGCGGGATAGAGAAGGAAAGCCTCAAATCCAAGAATGCGGGCCTCATACATAAGTTTATAGCACGGTCTCCGGCGCCTTGTCGTGGCCTCGCTGTAGTCTGCAGTAAACTTCAGCAGAATGCCATCTACCTCAGGAGGGTTTTTCCGCGCTGCGTTGAGTAGACGGTCTCTGTCAGTGTAGCGAAGGCACTTAATGATCAGCGGCCGCGGACGTACCTTACCGGGACCAAGCTTGGATAGGAGCCCAAGACGGTGGCATCTCATTAGCTCAGGCGAAGATGGTCCGAGGGCAGGGAACCAGGCAGCAATCCTCTCCGTCAGGTAAGCATGGGCATTCATGCCCTCAGCTCCTTCTCTGAGGTTGAATACGAGCAAGTTGTCCCTGCGTGCCCTGTCCTCCATTTCAATGAGTTTGGTTTCATAAGTTTGTAAGTTCTTCAGACAATTAGCCGTTGATTTTTCCACGTTAGCGATACGCTCCTGATGATTTACTGATTCGGTGCGAATAGATCTTATCTCTTCGGTGTGTCGAGAAATTCGTTTCTCAAGCCTGTTGAAACGGGCTTCCGATTTCTCATCTGCCTCACTGAAGTACTTTGCCATGGTCGCCTCCATTACTTTCGCCAGGGCCGCATTCTCATCACCGAGCTGTTTCTGGAGCTCATCCATCGCGTTTTGCTTAGCGGCAACAGTTTGTCTTGTTTCCCTCATTGAGTTCGGTCCGTGATTTTGTAAGTAAAAGTCCATTCACGGAAAGTGGGGAACTGACCACATAGACATTCATTTTCTTTTTCAAAATTTGTGGAGGGTGGAAGCGGAGGTTAACTACGCCGCCGCCATGACACCGGAACTCCCCTCTTATCATGATATTCTCTATCTTCAAAGTAGATCAGCCATTTTTGATGAGGCAATTGGTGTAGAGGGGGAAAAGGAGCAGACCTAGTATAGCGTAGGGACACTGCACTGAACTGTCCTGGGTATTGTGAGTCACCCTATGGGCCATGAATGGAATACTGAAATATACAGACTGCTGAAATAATTTGTAGGACTAACAATATGGTTGCACAGGGTATCAATGCAGTATTCGGAATCAAAATACAAACGGTGTTAGGACTTGAAATATGGTTGCAGGGAGTATCCGTACAATATTTGGAATCAAAATACAAACGGTGTTAGGACTTGAAATATGGTTGCAGAGGGTATCAATACAGTATTCGGAATCAAAATTCAAATGGTGTTAGGACTTGAAATATGGTTAAAAGTGGTATCAATGCAATATCGTGATGAAGGCAGAACTAGTGTTTGGACTTGAAATATGGGTAGTGGTAATATCTTGACACTGGATATGAGTAATGGATTATCTCAACATATGACAGCAGTCAGGTTGATTAGAGTTGCTGTCCAAATATGGCAGGTGGATCTTGTAGAGTATCCACCGGGGATATGGCAAGTATAAAAGTGTTCCCATAGCTGGAGTTTGATATGCTTCGAACATTAAATCTATTTCAATTGCTGTTTGGAAATTATCCCATGTGGATATCACCGTATTTGATTCATATCTTGTAATATTCGGGCAGGGATTCTTGTTTTTTTTGCGCAGTGATAGTGTATGTGTAATTCATGGCACAATTCAAACAGGCTGTTGATTACTGAATATATTTTTTCCAAAATAAGGTGCCATGGTGGTCTACAGGAAAGGCCGAGACTTCCTCCATGGAAGTCTCAGAGAAAATGGTCCTACTTCTCTCTTATTGTATTATCTCAGTAAACATTGTAATGCGTAAGTCTCTCCTGCTTCCTAGTGTTGCGCAGCCAGGTTTTCAACCTGCACAAGGCTGAGAAAGAGCGCTCGGATACCGCGGGGAGGCTGATGGGGGGCGGATGGGAGGGGGTGCGGCCATCCCCCGCACCCCTAGTTCCGACGTCTATGGTCGTAGTACCATCGTTCTACACAGAAAGATTTTTTTGGGGGGGGCTAAATCTACCCATAGCACCCCGTGCTACAGGGCAGATTAATTCTTAGCACAGGCATGTTTTGGTGTAGCACGTGCAACATATGTCGCACTGTACAGCCCTGGTTAACCTGAAGCTGTAGAAGGTTTGAGTCACTTTAGTCATTTCAGTTATACTTTAAAACTGACAGAAGTGGCGATGATCTGTAAGAAATATATGTACAGAGGCATTTTTATTAAAAAAGTACCGGTCCAGTTCCGCTCACACAAGTCTGAAGCCGAAGCCCGACCTAGAATCCATCTGTGTCCTACACAGTCATCAACAGTATTTTCAGTCATAACTCGTCTCGATAGCGGGGGGAGATCTGTGCTGAACACCAGTGATAATGAGAGGAACGGCCTATCGATTAAAGCCTATGTCATATCCACATTGTGTACCCGTGCATGTGCTTGCTGTCTTTTACGGACTTTTTTTTGGCTCTCAGCCATTGCGCCATGTTCAAGTTACTGGAGTAATGGTTTCAGCCTTACCAGGAACGCTCCACCCGTCCCAATCGTCTGCTTCCTTGTCTAACCATTTACACACTAGCAGTACCGTGAACATGTGATCCTCACCTCCAGAGCCAAGAGACTTGGTGGTGGCAGCTGTCTTCCTCGAAGACGATCCTCTACCTCCCATAAATCCTGCAGTCACAGAAGCACACACATTCATCTCCACGCTATTGAGTCAAGGTATCACTTGCCTCCTGTAATCTGTTGCTGGTTTAAAAGTTATGGAAGCACTGAATTAAACCAGCAACAGTGGATGTACTACTTCTTCTATTTCCTGCCGCTCTCTTTGGAAACGTGTTTGTCAGAGTGATTCAATGACATTAAATGCTGCTGCATGATAGTTCCTGTTCTCCTTCACTCCATCTCCTCCCTTCTTTTGGCAACTTGGACACAAACTCACAGTTTACACCCGGAAACACCACAACAGTGATGGTGAAGGTGTGAACTGTACAGCTGCCATGAAGGATGATTTCTTTTTCAATTAATCCAATTATTATAGTTTCATTTGATGAAAAGGAGTTCAAGTGAAATAAATGCTTTGAAAAACAAAAAAAAAAGCAGCAAATCTTCACATTTACAGGCTGTTACACAGAATGGTTTCATTTCCACTTGATAAGTAATGGATTTCATTAACAGATCCTTTGAGCACTAGTTGCTAAAAAGGTAACCCCATCCAACAATTTCTTATGGCTGCAACGTTTAAAGTGACGCAACACTGAGCTGTCAACAAGATCTGCCAATTTATATTCCCCAGCAGGCTGTGCTGCAGCAGCTCTTCTTAGCCTCTCGCTGAAATGTTTGACCTCCTGCCCCTCCCTCCTAAAAGGAAAAGGCTGGACAGATATTGGCCGTGTTTCCCAGATTCGATCGTTCTTAAGGACTTAAGAAGGTTTCCCAGACGAGTTCTTAACTGCCTTCTTAGGAGAACCTTAAGATCAAGCCAAAAAAGCTTCTTAAAGTCCCAGTGGGCAAGTCCGGCGGATCGAGGGCACTCTGTCAGATTTTGAATGTTTACAACTCTCAAGCTCCTTCCCCACGACGACCGAGCTCCTTCCCCTCAACTTTGTGCCCTTTAAAATCACGCCACCTTTGAAACGCGGTTTGATGTTGACTCTGGTTTTATCAAGGGCACCGTCGCAATCTCTTTTTTTCCTTCTTTTCCACCGAAGTTTTCTTTTCCTTGGTTGTTTTAGACCTCCTCGTTTCGTTTTTTAATCTAGGAATTTGAAGTTTGTTCCTACTTCCCTCCGCCTCCCCCCTGTGATAGTGGTACAACCCGAGGGAAGAGGGGCTCCGTGTGTGCACGAACACAGCCCTGCGTGCTGATTGGACAGGATGATGCAGACTGTAGGGATGTCCCGATCCAGCTTTTTGCACTTCCGCTCCGATACCGATATTGTAGCTTTAAGTATCGGCCGATACAGATACCGGCCGATCTAAACATGTATTAAAGATTAAAGATGCCAGTTGATGGAAATGATCCAAAATTAAGGGCTGGAAAAATATGTCTGGAAAATGATGAGCATCACATTAATAGCTACAGATACTGTAAAACACTACAACGACATATGAGTGCATATATTGTCTTATTTTATCAAGTAAAATATAAGTTATAGGTTTACTCAACAGCCTAATAGTTCATAGAAATTCAGGTAGAAATAGGTTAACTCAGAGTTCCACAGCTTATCAAAAACAATCCTCCCCCACAGGGGGTCCCTTGATTTGCATTCACACTGCTCCAGCCCAAACGGGCTTTAGCCCGTACACACGTCATCACGTCCTAATACTACACACACAATATGGCTTGATGTTGTTTTGAAGGAGTGCATATATTTATCGACAACACTCGACCTGCATCAGCGCATGTGCGCACGAGCGGATCTGTGGGAGCAGGCAGCGCGGAAGCCGGTCCGGTTCCGGTACCGGTCCGGTTCCGCTCACACCACGAGTCTGAAGAGTGCAACAGCTTATCAAAATACAGTGTCAACTCTGTGTTTTCAAAGTAGAAAGCGACATCGTGGTGGTTTAACGAGGCGGAACGGCATCAGAACAACATCAAGTGCGTAAAGTACGCGCAGAAGAACGTAGCGGGAGCGCGCGGCGAGGATTGTTGTGGCTGCGCGTCTTGCAGAGCAAGTCTACTGTGCTGCGCGGAGGCGCTCCTCATGTAAATGTTATGTTATGAATGAATTGATAGGTGGCTTATTTTTGGCATTTTGATTTTATGGCCTGTACAATGGTAGGGGAAACACTGGACATGCACACAAGTCCGTCTTGTTGTTGTTTAGTGGATGCTGGACAGGTCGCGAGGTGTGCGCTAGGTGTACTGGAAAACGCGGACCGGACTTTGGGGAAAAACGGAAAAATAACTGGAAACACATGGCTACTTATTCAGCACTCGTGTCCCTCGCAGCGGATCAGCTGGAGCGGAAGATATCAGACACTATATCTACGGTTACATTTCAACGGGATAAAGACAGCTAAATGGGGGAAATCCGTAACTTTGACTGGAAATGCTACGGAAGAAGAAAGGAGAACTCTCTCCTTGGAAGACATTCATGTAGCGACAAACTTTCTCAAGAGTTTATGTACAGCATATGGATGGATTCTTTAGCTGCCGAAAGAGAGCAAACAGACATACAGCAGTTACGTCGGAGATGATGCATCCACCAACAAGCCGCAGACGAAAAGAAAGTCCGCCCGGACTTCTTATTTCATCGGAGCCAACGAAGTCTGCAGGAATACTTTTCAGCTTCTTATGGGGTGAGTTTCCGTTAACATCCAAGTTATCTACTTTGCTTAGCTAGCTAAGCTAGCTCAGTACTGTCGTTTTAAAAGTATATGCACATCGAAACTATGCTACAATGGGAGTTAGCATGACATATTATCTTAAACTTCTTTGTTTTCTTTTTCAGAATTGGAAAAGACACCCTGACTGATATAATCAAACACTTTGAAGGAGAATGGGCCTGGACTAAATTCTCTTAATTCTAGAACTGACTGCACTGTAGAGCTGTGCGATATTACGATATATATCGTAGTACGATATAAAAATGTCTACCGTAGGATATAACCCTCTGTCGTTTATATCGTAATTTTAACGTGTAGGCTACTTGTTTAGCACTGTTGCTACACGCATTTCCACTGCATGCGTCTCCGCTGCGTTGCGTCTCCGCCACACCAGCGGAGCAGATACGTTTCACTTTAGTCTATGGGTCAATCCCCGCCAGGTCCTCTGCGCTGCGTGTCCGCTGCGTCTCAGCTCCGGCAGTCCGCAGCTCTCCGCAACAAATACGGACTTCTATTTCTGGCGGATGCCGGACCACGGCGCAGCAATTCAGCACAGGGCAAATATAGCGAAACAGGAAGTTCGGTACATACTCAACAATAAAACTTTTCAAAATAAAACACTTGTGTTAATAAAACCACTTGACTACGTCAAAAAAAGTCTTGTACTCCTTCCTTGGGAACACTGACCTTTGTATCGCTTGGTTGCTGTGTTTACACATATCTTTAACTGCAGCGCGCGATTACGTATTTATCGCGAACGACGGACTGTGCCGTGGCGGACTCAAACGCATCCTGTGGGGATTGGCGGACCGAAGCCGGATCGGAGACGCACCGCAGCGGAGACGCATGCAGTGGAAATTGGGCGTTGTTAACGTACACTAAGGTTGTGATTTAATATGCCGTGTAAAGCACAACTCAATGTCGGAATGACCGTTGGATATCCAAATTTTGAGTTCAAAACAAGTTCTGAAGGCGAATGTAACTGCAGCAACGCTACTGCGTTGTGGTAGCATTTTTACGTCACCCGCAAACGTCACCTGTTTACGGCACTGGAGATATTTATTTTACATAAAAGCTTGTAATAGTTTTCGTTGCAAAAAGTCACGAATAAAAGGAAAGAAGAAAGTGCCATTAATTTGCCTTTCATTCACATGGTTATCAAAAATAGTGCTGAGATGTGATTGATTTATATATATATATATATATATATATATATATATATATATAATTCTAAGAAAAAATACTATATCGGGATATATATCGTTATCGGGATATAAAATTAGCTATATCGGGATATAAAATTTTGTCCATATCGCACTGTAGGATTTTTTTCCCTCCAATGTTTACATTGTACAGCATTTCCATTTCAATAAAAGTACCTTCCAGTAAAGTGCTTAACGAAAATAACACTACATTACCTACATGATAACTGCTTTTGATAACCATTGTTCAAACCACTACAATACTTTCTGCCCTGCAGGGTAACAGATACCAGATATCACTGAGTGACATCTGTAGGGGGGGGGGGGGCTTATCTGAATGAGATGCAAATGAGCACCATTGTGTTTCCTTTCTGGCCAAGTGAGGTGAGATTTGCATGTGTTAGACATCATTGGAAAGCTTAGAAACTACACTTTCAGAATCTGTGAATAACTCAAAATGCCCCGAGGTGGACTTGTTCCTGGTTCTGACGTGGCTGGTCACATATTAATGCTCTGAATGTGATATTGCTCCTTTAATTGAATGGTATGACATGGAGATGGTCACTGTACTCATTTCTGTGTGTTCAAAAAAACTCTGTAGCCTAAATATGATATAATAATATTATAAGCGCAGTGGGATTGTCTCAGCACTGTGGTCATCTCCTCCTATGTCCGTCACATCTTTCCTTGTCCTCATGACTTTGTCCATTAACGTTAAGGAAAAGTTAGGAAAAGACGAGGAAAGATATTAATGTCCAAGGCGTCAATCAAGTCCTGCCTGTACAAGCCCCCACCAGAGTGGGAGCAGCTGTGTGGGGGCCGTAGCTCCGCCTACCTGCAGCAGCACACTGTTCCTGAGGCAAGCAGCCTCAGATGCCTCATCCAGCTGCCTCCTCTGGACCTTCAGCTGCTCTCGGTGGTTTTCCATCTGCTCCAGCAGCTCGGCTCTCCTTCCTAAACTGGATCACAGTGGACAAACCCACATGAACACACGGACTAGTATCAGGAGTTACAGCACACGTTTCTCCTCCATTGTTTCCATGAACAAATGGCATTTCAAAAACTGATTTCATGAAAAATGTAATAGCACATTGAATGACAAAGTCATATTCAACATTCATGTCAGAAAACAGAAATGAAAACTGAGTAATTGGTAATTGTATCAGTCTATGCTTACTCTTTAAATCAACCTGGACACCTGGACACAGACAGGTTTCTACCGACGGCCTAGGGTTGGGCGGTGTGAGCAAAATCTTATATCACGGTATGAATAATTTCATATCACTGGTAACGGTATATATCACGGTATGGTTTTCCCCCCTGTAAATTCAATTAATGGCTTAAAAATAACCATAATGTCGCATTTGATCATTTTCCTCTTTGATTTTAATTTTCTCACAGCAGCATAACATTATTTTAAAGAAAATATAATAATATAATAAACAATAAGCCACAAAGACTGTGGAAATGTCTGGTTAACATTTGAACTCCAGCTTTAACTTAAGCTATAGTGTGTGTGCAAATGCAAACACAGAGTTCCATCTTAATAAGAAATAAAAAATAACAAATGAGAAAAAGTATGCGTCGTGATGGCCTCCGTTATCTCCTTCCATCGACGTGATTTATTGTCATACGGGGTGCTTTTGATGAAAGACTCATAATACTGCTTCGCGTGGTTTATCCTTAAGTGGTGGAAGAGGTTACCGGTGTTTCCACCTGCAGCAGGAACAGTCGCGCGACACTCTTTGCAGAGTATCGCTTTTTGTTCGTTGTCGGATTTTCTAAATCCGAAAAAGTTCCAACAGACGTAGCGCCCTTTTTTGGAAAGAGTTGGGTGGGTCGCGCTGCCTCCGTTTCCTCGTGACGTTCACTCTCCGCCTCCGCCATGATTGTTATTACTCAGGTAAAGCTGTTTCTTCTTCGTCGTGCTCATGCAACCACGCAAGCAGTCTGCTGCAATGCCCGCAGTGCCCCGTGTGTCGAGGCGGTGTAATTACAGTGACCCAGAGCGATGCCGCAGACATATGCGCTTTCTCCGGTATAAACGTATTGCAAAATCTCTACCGGTGGACACTTTTATACCGTCACATGGTATAATACCGTCATACCGCCCAACCCTACGACGGCCCATGAATAGAACTGACTGTTATGTTGATCCATCAGCTAAATGTTGACTACATGTTCAGGTCATTACAACGTCCCATCCATTTCTAGTAGGGATGCACGATATTATCGGCAAGGTATCGGTATCGGCCGATATCGATGTTAAAACGTATTATCGGATATCGGCTAACACGGCGATATATTAAACCGATAAATAAAGACGGCTGCCTGCTTGATTAAATCAGATTAAATGCCAGAGGGCGCGAGGATTGCGTGCACATCGCGACGCCACACGTCACCTACTTCAACTTTCAGCAGAGCAAGGGAGAATGTCGGCGGTGTGTACATTTTTTAAGGTGTCGGAAACGGCCATCTCAGAATGTACTGAAAAAATTCAAGTACAAAGACACACTTGTTAATAGGACAAATCCAAAATATTAGGTCTCTACTCTCAACAGTTTTCTCATGAAACATCATTGAATGAAGTTTAGACGGTTTTTGGCATCATGCTCTGAAAAGCCATTTTTAAACAGCAATATCTGGAAAACTATTTCAAATTTTCTACAGTGTATCTGTTACAAATAGCCTCCAGACATGGAATATCAGGGGTGTAGCTCAATGATAACCTAGTATGGTAGGTACTTAAAATGAGGCTTGTCGAAATGAAGTAGCAAATTTGAAGAGTTGCTGAGCTCCCATTTTTGCAGATAAAAGACTTCTATCACTTCTGCCTCTATCTGTGGTGTTAGCTTAAACATTCTACAAAATATGGTTTCTCTCAGATGATTAGTTTCACAGATATTAAGGCTCAAAAATGGAAGTAAACACATCTTTGCCCAAATTCAGAGTCATATTCCAAAAAAAGTATCAGGTCCAAACTTACTTTTTTTGAAAGATCATATTCTTGTGAAAATCATATTAAAAATCAGGAGGGTGTTTTGCCTCATTTTGTCGGTGATTTTTTTAAATTCTGATATTGGTGGGGTTTTTGTGGCCGTTTTTGGTACTGCATGTCCTAATATCCTACTAGTAAACATCACAGCAGGGCAATTCAATTGTGTTTTTTTTACCATTTACCAAAGATTTACATGTGACTAAATGCTACTGATAAATTAAGCCTTACGAAAACATTAAAATGTAGCACAGTTGTAGTTACAGAGGCAATAAGTCCTGAACATGGTGAAAGCAGCTTTTAATGTCTTAAACCATGAACAAACAGCATAATATTGAAGACTGTACTTTTTGTCCTACTTTAAGTATATATTACACAGCCAAATCAAATAATAATCTTAATTTGAGCATAAAGATTTTACATTACAGTACAAAAGTCTCCAAAGTTTGATCTCGAATAACATTTTGTCTCTATGCTCACTATGAGACAATATGTGAGTTATGATCAGAAATGGTGGATAGGAAGTATCAGAGAAATTTCAGATGAAGATGTACTGGTTCAGCTCATGCACCCACATGGCCCTGCCAAGAGTTTCTACTGGCCAAGAAGAGAAGACATGTGCAATGTCCCACTGCAGCATTGAATTGCAAGATTTGACGTTCCCTCTACAGAAACTGGGCGCATGTATGCCATCAAAAAAGATGAGCACAACAGAACAGAGATGTACGTTAGACAATTTGTAAAGTGACTGCCAAATTAATGAATGTGACGAAGGAATTGGATCTAAAAGATGAAAAATGTGTGATCCCTCACAGTGAGCATAGAGACAAACTGTTATTCAATATCAAACTTTGGAGACTTTTCTACTGTAATGTAAAATCCTTATGTTCAAATTAAGATTATTATTTGATTTGGTTGTGTAATTTATATACTTAAAGTATGACAAAAAGTACAGTCTTCAATATTATGCTATGTTTGTTCATGGTTTAAGACATTAAAAGCTGCTTTCACCATGTTTAACTCACATTCAAGAACTTATTGCCTCTGTAACTAAGGCTAAATTTATCAGTAGCATTTACTCACATGTAAGTCTTTGGTAAATGGTAGGGATGCTCTGATCAGCATTTTTGGGGGCCGATCCGATCACCGATCACAGGAATCATAAATCCGCCAATACCGATCACCCATCACAGAATGGATGGGAGAATAATAATAATAAACAAATAATAATAATAATCCAGCCGTTTCATGACTGAACTGTTGATGACTGTAGGACACAGTGGGATTCTGGGTCGGGCTTGGGCTTCAGACTCGTGGTGTGAGCGGGACCAGAGCGGGACCGGATCCAATGCTAATAACAATGCTGCTCTCTGCAAAATCCACTGCCTACCCGTGGCCACTTGCTCGTTCAGCTCTGCTCGTGTTGACTACAAACATGTGCTGGAGCGGAACCGGACGGACCGCTACTTTTTATAATAAAAACGCCGCTGTGTGCTGTCACTGCCCCCTCGCTCAGCTCCACTCGGGTGGCTGTAATTAAGCTGATGAACGGTTGACGTTCTTCTTGCATGTGATGTTGATACTTCACCTGCGCGGCTCGCGAAGTTGCGCAGGTTGTATTTTGGAAGGATCCCAGCAGAGCAACGGCTCTGTTCCACAGACACGAGAGCCGACTGTACGCACGAGGGTGGCTGTAAGTCCATAAAAGCTCACCGCGCGTCATTAGCGTTGTTTAAACTGTAACTTCTCGTGGCCATCGTGGCCATCGTGAAATTCCCACCCTGCGTCAGGCGCAGAAAAACAGTCTCGGGTAAAGAAATATATCAATATGCGATCGGCTTTTCTGATCGGCACTATGACCGATCACCGATCAATCTGTTTAGGGTCCATATCGGCATATCGGCAGCCGATCGATCGGAGCATCCCTAGTAAATGGTAAAAAACACAATTGAATTGCCCTGCTGTGATGTTTACTAGTAGGCTGTTAGGACATGCAGTACCAAAAACAGCCACAAAAACTCCACCAATATCAGGATTTTAAGAAATCACTGCAAAAATTGAGGCAAAACACCCTCCTGATTTTTTAATATGATTTTAACAAGAATATGATCTTTCAAAAAAAAAGTAAGTTTGGACTTGATACAGTTTTTTGGAATATGACTCTGAATTTGGGCAAAGATGTGTTTACTTCCATTTTTGAGCCTTAATATCTGTGAAACTAATCATCTGAGAGAAACCATATTTTGTAAAATGTTTAAGCTAACACCAGAGATAGAGGCAGAAGTGATAGAAGTCTTATCTGCAAAAATGGGAGCTCAGCCACTGTTCAAATGTACTACTTTATTTAAAAAAGCCTAATTTTAAGTACCTACCATACTAGGTTATCATTGAGCTACACCCCCGATATTCCATGTCTGGAGGATTTTACAGATAACAGATAAACACTGTAAAAATTTTGAAGGCCACAGTTGAGATAGTTTTCCAGTAGGGGTGTAACGGTACATGTATTTGTATTGAACTGTTTCGGTACGGGGTGCTCGGTTCGGAACGGAGGCGTACCGAACGAGTTTCCCTATGCACATATTAAGTAGAGGACCGCATGTGTGGAGGATGCTGCAGCCGCACATGCAGCTACTTTATGCTAATCAGAGGCGCCGGGCTCGACTCGCCGCCTCGCGAACACTCGTAAAAATGTGTTGTTTGAAATAGAGCGCCTGTCAACCATCCTCTAGTGGCAGCCCACCAAGCGTGCAATACTGGGAAGCGGCGCGTCCACTCGCGTTTAAAATCGCCCCTGTGGACACGTACCTTAATGCCGCTAGCGTTGGCAACAAGCCAGAGTTGGAGGACCCTCCCGCGACATTAAGGTCTCCCGTTTGGGAACACTTCGGCTTCCCGGTGAGATACAAACAGGGACAAAGAGAGGTTGATAAAACCAAAGCGGTTTGCCGACATTGTTCATGTGAGGTCGGGTATATTTCTGGCAACACGTCAAACCTGTTGACGCATTTGAAACGGCACCACCCCCACGTGAACATCGCTACAACGAGGAGAAAGACGAGCGTAACGTTAGTGCAAACATAGCTCCCCACCGCGTTTAAACCGCCTCTCCCTGCCCTGTTCAAATTTGCACCATCAGATGGAGAAAATATTTGTCTGTTATTTTTATTTATTTTTAGTCTGAGCCTTATTCATGTTATTTAATCTAAGCAACAACTTGAAACTGTTTAGTGTTGCAACTGTTCAATTTTGCACATCAGATGAAGAAAATATATTTTTTAAAGAAACAGTCTGTTATTATTATTTTTTAAATAAATATTTTAAATACTTGTATTTATATTTTTGAGCAGCATTCTAGCTCCAGTGCATGTTCCTACTGTTAAAAGCACAAAAGTAATAAACAACTAGCACATTTATATTTTGCATTTTGTTTTCTTACTGTACCGAAAATGAACCGAACCGTGACCTCAAAACCGAGGTACGTACCGAACCGAGATTTTTGTGTACCGTTACACCCCTATTTTCCAGATATTGCTGTTTAAAAATGGCTTTTCAGAGTATGATGCCAAAAACCGTCTAAACTACCCTTCATTCAACAGTGATGTTGCTAGGTACGCGTCCTGCGTCCCTGACGCATTAAAATCTGAAAGGACGCACTAAACTCACTATCCATGGGTCCCGGGGACGCACCTCATTTTTCCCATGAAAAACGATACATTGTGAACATTAAACGACTCGTTTTTAATCACAGTAACTGGCAAAAGAAACCTTGATGTTAGCAGACTGGACAGCGCTGTTTCAACCCTCTGCGCATCTACTCGGTGCAGACGTGATCCCCTGTTACAAAGTATCGCAACATGCTAATTTAGCCGCTACCAAAACAACTAGCCTGTCACCGCTGATTTCATTTCAACAATTAAAAATACGAACTTCATAGTAAATAAACCCACGTTTCCACTGCTCGATGCTGTGCTCATTCGTGTACACCAAAAATATATCTGCATCATTTCATTTTTCTCAAAAGACTTTCCACTGTGTTAGTTATGTTTAATTTTTGAGCTAATCAGGGATGTGATTCTTCCGGATAAATTCATAAATCCGGCTTTTCGGCAAGGCACGGGTCATAATGACCGCTCACGCTGTCAACGGTTTTTGTGCCTCTGATTCATGTCTTCGTGTCACTCCGCAAGTAGTGCGCGTTGTCGCGGTGGAACTTCATTCAAAGCAGAGCAAACCAAAGTCTCCGCTGTGCTTCCCGACCACGGGCTAGAAGCTGAAGCAGGAGCGGTTAACTATGGAAATGAGGAGAACATGACTCGCCCTGCCTCGTCGGCATGCAAACAGTAATCAGGAGTAAATGCTAAACGTCAGTGATAGACTCGGGTGCTGAGCTCTCACCCAGCGCGTGTGGCCAAGCTTTCTCCCCCTTCTCCACCTCACATGAGATGGGGAGAGAAGTCCCCCCCCTCCCAGGTGAGCTGCTTCTCCAAAATAAACCAATAGCGAAGCCCGTTAGAGGGCGTAGCACGTACGAAATAGAAGTAGAGTTAAACATCTATTTAGAGTACAAATTAATAAGAGTAATTATTGTAATGTAAACATTACCAAATTTGATCTTTTTTTTCTGCTTGCTGAGCCTGAACATTGATTACCATCTCCCAAAATGCAGTGGAAGACTGTAATAATAATAGATAATAAATAAACTACTATTAGGTGATTTCTGTCATCTTGTTTTGTCTTGTACAGGCTTTAGGGATGAGCTGGTCTTTTGTGCAATTTCTATATGCCTATTGTCTTTAACCTGCTGATACAATGCATTGGTAAATAATAAATATTTAAGTTAAACAAATCTTACAATTTTCTAGTAGTCCAGATTGATGCATTTAATTGTTAAAATTGACAACATTTTCTTCCAGGGGACCCCCCCTAGTTGTACCCAGTTTTTTCAGATTTGGAATTTTATTTGTTTAATTTCAGATACATTTTGAACATACATGTTCAATGAATATATCCGTTTATTATAACCATATCATACCACCATCAAAGGAGTTTAACACTCAATACAATTTAAGAAATAGAATAATATAAGAAAGAATTCCTTTTTTTTAACTGGGGAGTCGGGACCCATTGAGTTTTCCAGGGACCCACTCAACTCACCACCTGTGGGTCCCGGGGACTCATTACATTGAAAACCTATCAACATCACTGATTCAATGATGTTTCTTGAGAAAACTATTGACAGGAGAGACCGAAAATTTTGGATTTGTCCTATTAACAAGTGTGTCTTTGTACTTGAATTTTTTCAGGACATTCTGAGATGGTCAGGTGGGAGGCATTTGATGAAATGACACGGAATGACCCTTTGGCAAGAGCAAAGTTCCCAAATATAACAAATAATCCTGTTTAGAATAAATATGATCATTAATCGTGGTGCTAGGGGCACCCAAAAAGTGAAAAATCACACATGCCATCAATTTTTTTTGTATTTTGGTGACCCACCTCTCACCCAAACAGTAAGAAATGTTGAGTCAAAATTGTGTAGTACAATCTACAATGAACTAACAGACCAATTTTCAGCCTTCTATCACTATTAGAACAGAAGATATGGGCCTCCAAAAGTGCCAAAAAATGAAATGTGAAATTCCAATTTGTCAAAAAGGGGTGTGGCACTTGAAATTCAAATAGAAACTGGCAAACCGTTTGAGATATTGACCTGAAACTTCAGATTCCTTTGTTTGGTAAAATAAGGCAAGTTTTCACCGCTTTTCAGCAAAATCTGAGAGGTGTCATGTACATGGTAGCTCGATATTGTCTGTTTTCATATGGAATGACTCTGTCGTAATGTGTAAAATGTCCAGTGCTGCAGTTCGAGGCTTCATGGCGGTGCAGTACTCATGCAGGAACTGGTAATCTTTGTCTTTGAAGCACTTAACTCCCACATCATCATCATCATTTTCATCTGTGGGGGTGGACTCCCCCTCCTCTGTCTCATCATAGGACTCTGTGACAGGCTGATAAACTTTAAATGCCTTGACAAAGTTGGATCCATTATCAGTCACTGTGGCAACTACTTTGTTGAGTAGTCCATATGAAGAGGGAGGAATGTTTCGATTTCTGCACCAATAACATCATGCATGTGTTTACCGCAGATTCTCCTACATGCCATGCAGCCATGTTGTGCTCTAATGTGGATCTACTGATCTAGTGGAGTATTACTCCCATATAACTTCTGTTGTTAGCAGTCCAAATATCTGCGGTAGTTGACACAGTCTCATTCAGCACGACCTTCACATTTCTCTCCATCACTGCATACTCCGTCTCCAAGCAAGAAGAACATGCTGTTCTGTGCGGCAGCTCTGCATTGACAGTAGTAGGGTTCTTTTTTATTATGGCACAAAAGAGGGCGAGTCAACTGTGTTTAAGGGCAGCATTTCCTCTACAACATACTGCCTGACCAACTTCTTCAACTCTCCCCCACTTACTGGTTTGGCAGCGAAGTCCAGCTTTTGTTGTTTGGGTGGTGGGGGAGCTCCTGCTCTCTGTTTCCCACCAGGTGGGACTTGCTCTGTAAGTTGTTTCTTCAAATTTGACATAGTGTTTTTGTAGCTAGATGGCACTTTGTTGCCACCAGCACAGAGTATACAACGAACCATAATATTGCCATTTTCAGCAGACACAAACTCAAAATAGCAGGGCTCCAGAGTGCGACCATTTTGGTCGCATATGCGACCAAAATTTTTATGAGTGCGACTGAAAAAAATAGTAGGTCGCACTGGTGCACCTAACGCTGCTCGAGTGAAAAAAAAAATCATAAGCGCAGTATCTCTTTATGTTCTCCTGATGGCATCGTGGTCTAAACCAATAAGAGACGGAGCTCGGGCGGGTCCTTGCCTCTGATTGGCTGTGGTCCTTCACTGCTGTAAATTGTGTCAGTTCGAACAATGCGAGCGAGCAGAGCATGTACTCTGAGCGCTTCGATTCTCTTTGAAAGTGAAGAGAGGCAGAAAGCCTCGCCCCGAGACTAATTAAAAAGCCCAAAAATATGCCTTCAGACAGGACTGGTTGAAGCAATTTCCCTGGCTGATGTACGATAAAGAAAGGGACTCAATGCACTGCATTTATTGTCGGGAGTGCGGTCAGAATTTGTCCGGTAATAGTGCGTTTGTGGAGGAGTCAACAACATTTCGCATCGAGATGTTGAAAAGGCGCAATATGTCCAAAAAGCATACTACATGCCGTGATAAGTGTGTTAATAAAGTGGCCCCTCATCCAGCTGCATTTCAGCGTCAGGCTGTATCAATCAGGTCCGCTGAGGAATCTGAAATTATTATAAAATTAAACGTTGCATACAATATTGCAAAGGAGGAGTTGCCGTTCACTAAATTTAAGTCCGAAATGATTCTGATGAAAAAAAATGCCGACACGCTAAAGAACAAGAACAAGACAGCTGCGGAGGTTGGAAACGCCACGTACACGTCATTCATGATTGACGGCGACACAGACGTCTCTACGAAGGAGTGCGTTATTGTCTACTGCTGCATTTTGCATAAAGGGAGGCCGGTCAACATGTTAATTGGACATGTCGAGGTGGAGCATGGACACGCACAGTGTTTGAAGGCCCACATTACAGCATGAGAGATCATGAATAGGAAATTGTATAGTAGCCTATTCCTAATATTATTATTAAAAATGAATAGCCTAAGTAAAAATATAAGTAGGCTAGGCTAAGATCACATAAACAGTTTTCCATTTGCAATCTATAGGCTAGTGACCTGTATGATCTTTTTATTCTTGAGGAATTTATGTTGCCACAAAGCAAGCATTTACTGCGCTTGGGCATCAGTGTGCAGATTGGCTGGAGAAAACGGTTCCTCTGGGTGCTGATGGTGCTGCAGTTAAGCTAGGCCATAAGGGGGGTGTCATTATGTAAAAGGAGAGCAATAAAAAGGTGACCTTTTGGCATTAAAGGCGACGCGATGAAAAACGTGGGTACACCTAAATTTTGTGCTGGTGCACCTAAAAAAAAAAGTTAGGCGCACCAGTGCAACCAATGCAAAAAGTTAGTCTGGAGCCCTGAATAGTGACTGTATTTCCAGCTAGCAAATGTGCATCTCTCTCCGCCTCCATTGTTGTTCATGTTTGTGTGTGTAGCCGAGTCATGAACTGTCCTCATGCTGAAAACGCGATTTGTCTCATAGACTACGTGTATCGCTGTGTATATTTGTGGGGGTGGGAGGTTTGGGTTTCATGGTGTTTCTTTGTTGTTCATATTTTGTTTTGTTTTTGTTTTGTTCGCTCTTATTTTCTGTAGGGCACTTTGTGTTACTGCAAAGTATGAAAGGTGCCATATAAATAAAGTTTGATTTGATTTGACGTCACTCCCAGAGACGCAAGAAGAAAGCTGATATATTTTTATTAAGGAATATGACAAACATAGTAACTTTAATCTGATTACCGGTTTGGAAATAGTAACGCGTTAGATCACTTGTTACTGAAAACAGTGGTCAGTATCATTGGAGCATCACTGCTATCTGCTGACTTGCTCTTCTGTCATTATACTATTTATATACTGTAGAATGGTTGTGACATATTGTCTTTGCAAAGGTAAGAACTTTAAATATTTCTATCTATTTACTAAAAGAAATGCTGCAAAACATGAAAAGCATTACTTCAGGACATGGTGAACATAAATAATGTGGAGTTTGCTTAAATCGATCAGATTTTTTTTTAAATAAATCTATATACACAGGAATTAATTGAACATATAAAATGTTGTATTAAAAAATAAACCGCAATGAGTGATATATGTATTTCACAAAATGAAAAAATAAGGAGACAAAATGTTTTGTTTGAAACAAACTGCGCTTTTCAAATTGATATTAAAGAATTTACGAGGTGCATCTGAACGCACCATGAAGTTCCTGTCAGCTCCGACACAACTACAAGGGGACAAAGACTGCAGCTTCTTTGGTGGAGATAGCGGAGAGTTAGCCCCATGCTACCAGTTCCTAAAGTCTGCAAGCTAACGGTAGCTAACGTTAGCTACCTGTATAGACAGGAACGGCAACGTTACTCGCCACGGAGGCGTCTCAGACCCCACGGACACTGATATCGACCGAACCGCATCAATATTATAAGTAGTGACAAATGATAGACTCACATCTCCTCGTGTTTCTTCATTAATTCCATTTCTCCAGGTAAAGAGGAAGACATTTCTGACTGCTTCTGTGCCTCCGAAGAGTAGTAGCAAATCAAGCTAGCGGCGCGTTGACGTAATATCACCGGAATTCAAGCACACTTACTTCAAATTAAAGCACCAGATGTTTTTTGATAACGTCTCATCGCCTTTTGGGGGTGTTTAATCAAAAGTGCTGATACGTGAAAAAAGGTTGTTTACATTATAGCATAATAACGTGTCGGATATAATATCAGAACACGCTCTTAATCTGAAACCTATGTTCGGAAGTTCTAGTTCTTACTTGGGAAACGTGAACTGCTCTTGCTTAGGCGCCCCCGCCCTCTGCTGGTTCAAGTTTAGAAAGCAGTTCATGCGTCAGTGATACAGTCTAAACGTGAATTCTGACAATATATCTGTATTACACGTGTCAGTAGTATGATCATCATAAAGGTCACATGTTGTAAAAAGTGAAACTTTGATGTCTTATTTATTATAAAGCAGATCTCAGTGCTGTATAAATACTGTGAAAGTATCAAAATGCTCAATCTATGGAGACAGCCCCTATTCAGAAACGGTGCCTTTCATGAGCTTTCAGGTTTCTGTACAGTTGTGATAAAACATTTATCATTTATCATTAGTGTTGCAAGACTGGCGACCTGTCCAGGGTGTACCCTGCCTTCGCCCAATGACAGCTGGGATCGGCTCCAGCCCCCCGTGACCCTGAATACAGGATAAGCGGTAGAAAATGGATGGATGGGTGGATGAGTGTTGCATGATGCAGTTTGGTCAAAGCTCCAATTCTTCAAACTGTGACGCTCTACGTTCCCTTCTAGATGGAACTTTTGCACATCAGCATGTCAATGTACTTGTATTGCATGCATAGGGTATTTTCTAAATAAACTTCTGTCTTCACAAGAAGTTTGGTTTAAGCGACAAATATTAGTTATGTAATGTCTGTTTCAGACTACAGAATATTCTTGACGATGGTCACCTTGTCAGATCAGCTGATCATAGAGTCCTAAAGTCTTGTGGTGATTTGGACCAGAGATATGAAAGACTACACCTCAGTCCCCGACCAATCACTGCTGCTCGTCTTTCATCAGGAGACGCTATTTCTCTCCAGCTGTTTTCCTTTGTCACTATGTCCTGATCGTCCTCCTGAAAACATGAAGGGCCTGAGGGTTTGATGTTTCAGTTCTGCGCTTGATCTTTCAGCCACAGAGTTTCTTGACCTCTGTGTGCTTGGCAGGGTTTTTGAGCCCTGCCAAGCACACAGAGGTGTTGGCCATTTATGTTGTCCTCTTTGACTCTTTCTGTTTGAGTTATTATAAATACAGGATTTTGGCTGTTTGCAGCGAAAGCACCCCTGTACTGTAAAAGGCCATACTCTGTTTTTCAAGGTCATTTATCTTCATGAGTAATTAGCATGTTAAAGAAACAACAGTCTTATAGGATATAGGCTGAAATGCAAAAACAGGAAATAAACAGAAAATAGATAGGAGCAGATTTATAATGTCAATCGTCCTACTAAATAATGAATGCATTTGTTAAAACAGTAGTGGAGGCATCTTTTTCTCTGGCCATATAATAGGAGAAAATGTCAATTTGTATTGATATGATTAAGTAATGTAACTGTGAAATGAAATGGCTATAATTAGAAATACTTTGTCTGCTAAAGACAGTAAAATCCTTTTTCAGGAGTTGGTCGACCAACCAACAGCTAAACAATAAAACAATAAAACATCAGTAACCGTGCCTGTAAGGAAAGACTAAAATGCACCAACAAGCACAAATATTAGCACACAAATGATTTGAGAAAATTACATCAAAACCCATATTTTATTTTATGTATAGCAATACCATTTACATATTAAATAACACTATAATAGAATGCTTTGATATAGCTTTCAGCGAAACAAAAGAAAAAATCCATCTTTTTGTCTTATTTCATGTTACAAAAGAGGAAGGAACAGCCATGTTTCCAAAACGGGTCAATGGTGAGGAAATCATCTGGTGAGAGAGAGAGAGAGAGAGAGAGAGAGAGAGAGAGAGAGGGAGCTTTTCTATTGTTCACACCCGGCAACAGAATCATCCAGAATCATCCGCCTCCAGAGGGCGAAAAGCAAAGTTAAGAAGAAGGGGTAACATGGTGATATCACAATCACTGCCTGGACATGAACGGAGGGCGTGAAGCTGGAAACTGGAATGTGACGATGACCACAAGCTGCCACCAACAGCCACACCATGGGTGAACTCCAAGGGAGGACACATATTTTTGCTAATATGTTTCGGCCAGACATGTTTGTGTCAGATTGGAAACCTTGTGAGAGCTTTGAGAGACATGTTACACGAAGAAATAATACAGTTAGTGGAGCACGAGCATGGACAAAAGGGAACATTTGAATAATGGAATTCAAAATTGATACATAAACAGTTTCCAGAGAAGGGCTGGGTGACAGAGGCAATAAAATATATGTACATTTCTTATTAACAGAACAGCTGCATGTGCACTTGTGGCAATACAAAACACACAGAAGATCAGACTAGCCTGAATACAATGATCGGAAGAAAGGGACTGGTGGAATGGCCATCTTAAGGTCCCGGTCACAGCAGCATTCACAACAGCATGAATGAACATTTCAGTTTGACTCGATCACACATTCAACCTGATAATCAATGATTATCAGCACATCACAGTGCTGAGCTTTGAGGGTCGGGGTACAACATGGAGGCAGCTGTGACAAACCCTCCAATTTCATATGACGCTGCTCTGCCTGAGCCGGGACACTCCTTTTCAACCAACGGAGCAGGACGGTCAGAGTGGCAGACATTTTTGTATGTGTACCATTGCCGTAAACCGACTTTCAGCAAGTGTTGGACTCACTGAGGTTTCACAGAGGAGTCGTAACGTCAGGCAGCAGACAGACTAAATGGGTAACGTTAAACAACACCGCTATCGTCAGATGAGTGACAACTTTGTTCTGCTCATTTCCTGTAACCAGTTCAACATTAAAGCAGTGGGATTAGCAAACTAGCTATGGCACGGCTGGCTCGTTAGCTAATTCTAGCATCTTTAAAACTACGCCGGTTACAGAAGCGTTAAAGAAGGCGGGTGAACAGCAGCGGTGTTGGTTAGAATTCCTCGCCGGAGGACGAGCTAGCTAGCTAACTAGCCAGACATCCGTCTCTGCAGCAACTGTGATCTCCTGGAACTCAAATGAATGTCTCTGTGCCACTGTGACCGGGCTCTTAGCTAATGTATTACACAAAAATGAAAGAAAATCCCCAGAAACAAAAGCTGTTTTGTAAATGTCTCCCTACAAGTTGGGGAGTTAAGCTTAAATGCCCGACTTTGAGATGGAGCATCTTTAATGCTCTCTGCACACTTTATCCTTCAATGCTTCTCTTTATGAAGGGAACAAAGGTGTGGAACAATGGCTGCATGAATTTGATGCTGATATGGTGAGACTTTGAAGGACACAGATACAAATACAGATATAGTGTGAGAGCAGAATTCAAGTCTTTGGTCAAAGTTTTTTAAAAGATCAAAATACATTTGCCCCCTTTGCATTAAACACATTTTTGTTTTGTGCTGTGTGAAAAAAACAACATTTTCTTTCAAAATGTAAAACCACAAGTGTTCATATCACGCCATCGATGGTACAGAATAGCATTAGAATCCGCAGCTAAATGAGAACCTCCTCACGTCAAAGAAACGTGGAACATGTGGAAATGTGTGTGTGTGTGTGTGTGTGTGTGTGTTTGTGTGTGTGTGTGTACGGGTCGCTGCAGCTAAAGTATGAACATTTCACACTCTTTGCTTGTAGGCCACAAAACACTAAAAAAGTCTGGGAGGAACGGAAACGTTGGGGGGTGAGAGTGGGTGATCACAACTGTCAGCCAGCATGGATCTGGAACCTGTTCTGGCTTCTCCATAATGCTCCTCAATCTCTCTAATAACACACATCGGACACAATTTGTAAAAGAGAGTGCTTGCTTTCCAGGTTGTGACAGATTAGAAATGAGTCTCTTAGAACCAATTGCAAACAATAGCACAACTATTTTTAAAAAGTTAAATGAGCGACCTGCTTATTGATAATGTTTCTTTTGAAATCCCTTTTGTTTTATTATCAAAGTAAGAAAAGAAAGCATGAACCAAGTTAACTTTCATCACATTAAAGCTGCCGTTTACCATCATGTCACATGAATGATAAGGCATTCAAATAAACTTGTAAATATTCTTGTAAAGCACATCTTGACTGTTTGAATATTGATATCCACGTTCACTTGATTTGAGACACATTAAATAGCATAAGTGGATTCTGGGGCATTACAACATTGACCGTGGAACATAAAGAATGCTACTCCATGTTACAGGAAATGCTTTGTCATGTTGGACATGTTGCTGTCTCACTATACTCTTTAGTGAAGTTTAGCCACACCTGAGCATCACTACACACGGCAGTTGTTACAGGTGGAAGTTTCTCATAATGAAGTATAGGAATCAGAGAGCATGGCTGTATTTGAAACCGCATACTACCGTACTGCCTATTACATACTGCGTTAGTATATACTGTATACTGCGTACTGAATGTGGGATTCAGTATGCTACTTCAGCAGACCGACGCCGTTCACACCGCAGTATGCAGTATGCAGTATGCAAGTTTCCCAGAATGCATTTCGTGGCGACCGGCAGCGGTAGTTGTAAAACAGGCGCAAAGCTGTTTTATTTCCCGCTGTAGCGCTGTTATTATGACACTTTATTAAATTGTAATATTTTTTCATGCGAGAAAGTAACCGTTTAGATCCCCAATGTGCGATTAGTTTACCCAAATGACGGCTGTTTAGTAATTTGCCTCGATGTTTTCGGAGAAGTGAAGCTCCGGAAGGAGCGGGTCGTCTCAGAGGCAGCAGCCCGTCTCCAGAGGTGTTCCGCCGGCCAACATGCGTCGTCGTCCCGGGGGAGACAGCAAGCCAGTTATCTTAACCGCTGTTTGTAGTGGACAGTATACAGTATAGTCTCGGTAGCTCTGCATGTACAGAAATCACCAAATATTAATAAAAAAAAGTTTAAATTAACAGAGTACTTTTTTTCATTTCATATGTACAACAGCCTGGATTTCTATTGTACCTATATAGCTTTCGTCACAATAATCAAGTAGCCTATGCACTGTACTTATGTAAACAAATATAACAAATCTAAACGCCGTACTGCTCCGGCATTTGTATTCCCCTGGAAACGCTCTCTTGATCCAGGCTCCAGTGCATTGCATTGTGGGAAACAGTAGGCAGAGTAGACTGGTCGAATGCATACTGGAAATATTCTCCGAATCAGTACGACATCCGGGAACTTTTCGCATACTGCAGATTTTGCTTTTGTTTGCATACTGCATACTGCATACTACATTTTGGCCAAATCAGTACATACTAGCAGTATAGTATGCGGTTTCGAATACAGCCCATGTGTCTTTAAAAGACTGCAGCTCGTCATAAGCAACCCTATTCAATGTAACAGTTTGTTGGAATTCATCCGAAAATAAACAACATTAAGCTTTTGATTTCCAGTTAGTGAATAAAGAGAAATCATATGGAAAATGTTTGTTTGGCCGATTCTCCATTCTAACACAACATGCAATTATGAAAGATGTACTATATCACGAGTATAAAGACCCTTTAAAGTCGAAGATTATGTAGCACTGATAAAATGAAAATATTTTAAAAACGTTTAAAATTCTTAACCCACTGTGGTGAGACTAGTCAATGTAGAACCCAAAGACTGCTTAAAACCCTGTTTCAGATTTCTAAAACCTAACCAACCTTTTGCATAGAGCTTGTTTTTGAGTCCGCTGTTCCCCTGCGGATCACAATGACTATGTTTATATGCTCATATTCCACTATTATTCTGAACATGATAATATTCCTAATTTGATATGCCATGTAAACATTATATTCTGTTTGGATATTCTGAATGAGTTCTTCTTCTGAACAGATCATTTCCAGATGAAGACGTGTGTGATATGTTGATATTATACAGGTTTTAGCAGCATTCCTTGGATATGTATGCAGAACATTCACTTTGTCTGTTACACGTCACTGTGTGACACACTTCCTGTTTGCGTCCAGCTGTGTGTGTTGGACAAAAACAAGCAGCCAACAGTTAGTGAAGCTGGAGTGGGGATGCATGGAGACGAGAACAGAAGGAGAACCACAGCTACTTTGAACCCTCACGAAGGACTTGAATATCAACACTTTATGGATATGAAGGAACATCACAGCTCCAATCTCTACAAGAAGGAGGCTGAAGGAATGAAAGAGTCCAACAAGTCCACCAGCGCTGGACTACTTTGAACAAGCAACGTATGGAAATGTGACCAGCAGCTCCTGCTGCTCCACTTTCCCTCTTTGAACGTGATAAAAGACATGTTAGGGCATGGAGCCGTCAAACAGCAGAGAACGTGTTGACGTGGGGTTCTCCCACCTGGTGATGAGGATGTGACGGACCAGATGATGCTGCTGAGAGCAGGGACGAAGACAACTAACGGGAATATAAGTGGCTGCATGGAAACGGGAATATTAGTGGAATATTCATTTTCATCATATAAACACATTAGGAGGAATATGGTCTTTTAGAAATCAGAAGATTTGGTGCATGTAAACATAGTCACTGTTTCAACCCTGTAATCATGCACACAGGTGCACGTGAGTAACTGACGGTTCCACATTTAGGCCTCTGTGTTCTTAATCAGAATGAATTCATGACAGGAAAACAAAAACTCGATCATCTGGCGTTTCAAATGTAAAATCACTACTGGTGGCGTTTTTATGTGTGTGTGTGTGTGTGTGAGAGAGAGAGAGAGAAAGAGAGAGAGACATAGCAGCATACAAGGAGGACCAAGGGAGTCCGCTTTCCAGATGGCTGTGGATCAGTACTGGAGTGGTAAACTATTGGATCAAAAGGCCTGAGGTGGGAGGCCACAAAGGACATGTACAAAAATCACAAAGTTATTATGATAAGGATATATTTATATATGTATACATACAGTATTTCCATATATTAAAAGCATAATATGAATTATACAAAGAAATAATAATAAAATTTCACAGTAGCAGTTATTACACCACCTTAGGTATCCTAACATGGATGTGACTCGCTAATAAGAGGGAGAGTGACAAAAAAAAAAAAAACTAAAAATGGTGAAACTACTTTAAAAAAAAACAAGCACTACTTGTCTGTGGTTCCAAGATCTCTGTTCTTGTGATTGATGAGTGGTAATAGTTGTAGTATAGATGAGCAGGGCAGAGCAGGTCACACAGAGCTGAAGCTGCACTGCATTTAGATACTGAAGCGGAAAGTTTGCATCTTCCTCCATCTGCTAAATCAACTGGTGGATGGCAAACAGAACCATGTCATCAACAGAAGCAGTTGATTTAATGAGGGCCAAAGCCAAGGAACGTCACCAAAAGAACAAAAGAATTAGAGCTCGAGTGGAGAAAAGCCAAGTGAGTCAGCTTTAGTATAGGCAGTAACACTGACATAATATAGTGCAAACAAGAAAAGACAAAAAAGTGTTTCTCGTTGCCTACCGACGCTGTTGTGAAACTCAAAAACGCAGGTGCAAACCCTTCAGTAGGAGAACATTAAGACATAAAATGGCGAAAAAATAAATATCAAAAACTTTTTATCAGTGTAAAAAAGTAATCAGGTTATTAATTTTAACCAAAGTCTGGCAAAAAGGCCTCAAAATGTCTTGTTCACAATAGTTCCTTGACGGTTTACAAAGTTAAGTGCCTCCTTTCTGGGCTCAGAGGGCATTTGGACCCACCCTCAGCGTAGGTCGGCCCCTGAAGGTGCCGTTCTCAGACCAGTGACTCCATGCTCTCTGCCTGGTCAGACTGGTCGGACTGGTCAGACATGGACGCCATGGTCCCATTACTGTCCCTGGTCAGAATACACAAGCCGTTGTCCTTGGTGCTGACGAGGCTGAGCACAGCTTGGTAAAGGTACTGGTACTGGTCCTGTGGACCAATCAAAGGCAGACAGAGACAAGAGAGACAGAGAGGACAACAGGTGAAAACAATATTGCCTACTGTATGACAGCACAATACCGTTGCCATCCTGACCGTTTTGGAGGGCCACTTCTTCTATAAAATAAGCTCACTTGCTGCAAATGTTGGACTCACTGAGGTTTTACAGTATCAGTTACTATCAGTGGGTCATTGTTAGGAGAGAGATCGAGAAAAACAGACAGGTAGAGACAGACAGACAGGTAGAGACAGACTACAACATTGATCACACCGGTGGAAACTACACTGATGCTGGAGCATGACTGACTACTTTGTTCACATCATTTTATGTAACAAATGCAAAATCAAAGCAGTGGAATTAGAAAGCTTGCTAACTAACTAGCAGACAGCTAATTCTGTCATTCTTTAAAGCTACAATGATTCTCGAAGATGAGCTGAGCAGAACTGAGTCTAACAGTCCCTCCTCCTCCAGAAAGACAAGCTGCCTAGCTAGCTAACTAGCTTACTGGCTAACTAGCTACCTAGCGAACTTTCTAGATATCTGTCTTTGGAGCTTCTCTCTTCCTGTGAGATGTGACATCACTTTACGACATCTAACACCAATCACCATATACTTGTATACCAGTCAGATGACCACTGAATACAGTTCAATGTCCATTCTTCAATGATTGTATTTCTACGAATGACAATACATTACAAGATACTTAAAAGTAATTTAGTACATATTTAGTAGCTTGCCTTAGTAGCTTTAGATGCTGTTGTCACACTCACAATGTCTGTGAAGACGCTTGGCCTCATGAGGTTGATCATCTTGGCCACTTGATAGACATCAGCAACGCCCTCGTTCTCCAGCTGCTGAGACAGTGTGGTGAGGGCACACAGCATACCGGCAGACACTGCTCCAAACCTAACGGACAAACAATCAGGGTCTAGGGTTAATCTCTACAATCATATCAGACTGACTCTCCAGCTTGTCAACATAGCTGGTTTTGGGAGGCGAAGCAGTAATGGCGCTGAAAACTTGAAATAGTTTTTTCAGTTTTATGAGTACAAACAATAAAGAAACAAAACAGACAACGAAACATACAGAACGAAAAGAACAAAAAAAAGTCCAACCCCAGTGAGCGCTGCAATATATACAAATACATATACACACAAGTATGCATATATACATACACATATAAAATAATTGAGCAATCAACAATATGACAGGAGACAGGTAAATGAGTAGCATATAATATAATAAAAATAATAAATAATATAATAAAATAAAATAAAAGGGCAGTCAGCCCTCTTCCAGGGACAGATGAGTCCTGTATAGTTATAGTTTCTGTAAGAAGGAATGCAATGGTTCCCAAATTCGCCAAAACTTGTCCAATTTGTGATTAAGGTCATGAGTCAACTTCTCAAGAGGAATAAGAGCCGAAATCTGTGTTATCCACATGTTGACTGTAGGGACCTGAGGAGTTGACCACCTCAGCAGAATACATCGTTTAGCCAGAAACAAAAGAATTATCAACAGAGATTTGGTGTCCGTATCAAAGACATTGTTTGGAGTATGATTAAGGAGACAGAAAGAAGAAGTCAGCAAAAATTGTTTACCAGTGACCTCCTGGATTACAGAGTGACCTCCTTCCAGAAAGTCTGGATACGGTCACACAACCAAAACAAATGAATAAAAGTATGTGTGTATTTGTGTATTTTAAATTTCTAACAAAGGTTTGAGGTGCCAGGGAACATTCTCTGGAGGCGAACGGGTGTGTAGTAAGTTCGATAAAAAAATGTAATGTTCTGTTCATGTATAGAGATCGAAGTACGAAGTAAAATCCCATTATAGATCTTGCCCCAGTCTACAGGATTAAACGTCACCTCCAAATCACGCTCCCACAACAGCTTCAAAAAGTCATAACCTGAAGAATCAGAGTAAAGTAGTGAAGCAGAAATCAGTCCTTTGGGGGTTGGCCAAAACAATTGTGTTTTCAGGCTTTGACAGTTCACACCGGCCGATGCCCCCCTTTTCAAACCAGATTTCTTCGCGACGGTCGACAAGCGCTTCTGCTCAGCTGTTGTTCATTCAGAGCTATTTTTTTCATTATGGAGTAAATAACCCCATAAAATGAATATGCCATGTTTCTGAGAGAGAGACACACACACAGACAGAGAGAGTGTGTATGGTAGTAGACAGTAGTAGTGCAGATATACCTTTGAAATACACATTTTTGTTTATCTACTCTTCACATTTATTAAATGTATTTTCTCTTCCTGTTTCCCAGTGCAAGTTTAGATACACAAATATGATCGCATTTGTCAATCGTGGTATTTTATTTTGAAAATTGCTTTTATTTTGAAAATTGACCGGATTGTCTCGTGTTTCTCTGTGATTTCCTGCCAGAATTGACGCGTTCGCTCATGGCATCGCAAAAAATAGAGCAGACGCCGAAACGCCAAACGCCTATTCGCAGCGCTTCCGTGGCTGGTGTGAACCAGGCGTCATGCGAATCCTGCCTGTCCTCAAAAGAGACCCTATAAAGTGACGAATTTGGAGATAGAAATCTTTATGGGGAATATTAAAGGGGCCATATTATGAAAAACAGGTTTTTTCTGGTCTCTACACCGATAAACTGGTCCTCCCTGAGTCTGCCAACTCCTAGGATGAGGAAAACAAGCAATTCCTGCATAGTCTCTGCAGCCCACCCTCTGGTAAAACGGTGCTCCTACAGGCTGTTCAGATTCAGCTCCTTTCGTTCCGTAATGAAAGGAGTCATTTGCATGAGCCCGAACTCCTCTGCACGATGATAGGAGATCTGAAAGGGGGGAGTTTCGCAACACAGCGCTGAGAGCCGACAGCGCGGACGGAGAAAGCAGACAGACAGCGCCAACCGGACAGACCCATGGAGAGCGCTGACAGAGAGCACGGACAGACCGACAGCAGGACTGACAGCCCGGGCCGAGTGCAGCCCAACTTACCGGTCATGGCACTGGGTGATCCGGCTGGTGCTCCGTGAATAAATCCCTGTGCAGGTGAAGCTGGAGACAATCCTCCCTCTGTCTCACGCGCTCTGGTGCGTCTTCACTGCTGCCTCCAGTCGGACGGAACCTGGGGGCGCGTGTCCAACAGAGCACAGTCCACGGCGGTCTGGGTCTGGTCTCTTGCATTTCATTTTTACGGCTACGGTCCGTGTTAGCTTGTATGTGTGTGCTTACGACTTCACATCGGGCTGCTTCAGTAACGAGGGTCAGTACAAAGCTGGCTTTGCCTCGACACTGACCCTCATAAAAAGATCTGTCCCCACAATACGGGCCCAGCAACTTCACCTGAGCAACATAGGCAAGCCATAGTGATACATCCACGTAAACATTGCCGCATGCTGCCGCGTAGCGCAAGCCGTCCTCTCTGTCTCTCTCCGAGTAGGCGATGACAGACAGAGCTCATTAGCATTTGAAGGTGCAGACACAGAAGCAGCATGTTCTCAGTAGAGCTCATTTGAGCAACTTTTAGACAGCTGAAATTCAGGACCGAAGATGGGTTTAGGGCAATGCATATCGAATACAGTGTTGTTGGACCTCTGACAGCTGTGTGGAATTGATGAAAACAGTATAATATGGGAACTTTAAAATCAGCCCTGATTTGCTCAAATGATTTAACAGAGTCTAACAGGTCTATGAGGTTTGGCAAGCCTTTAGATGTCCACTCCATCAAGCCAATACTCCTAATCTGTGCTGGTAAATCTAGATTCAGAGCCAGGGGAGAACGGATAGAGATGGCTGTTATCCTAATTTAATCTCTCTTTTGTGGGTTTGGGTTGGGGTGACGGTACAGCTGACATTTTGGCTGACTTAATCTACTATTTTGGCCCATTTGAAGGCACAAATGAGAGTGATCTCAATGTAGATACATTTCCTGTCACTGAACTGCTCTTTTACATCTATAAGCGTATGTTTGTATAATCGAAGGAGCCTTCACATATTGTTACACTTCTGATGATAAAATGACAGAGAAACAAGGACAACAAAGCTGGACGAATCAAAGTTATGTAGTTATATACACTAGTAGTGGAAAATATGTGTAAACATGTATATACAATATTTATACACTGCTGCTCATAAAGTTGGAATATGTTTTTTCAGACATAATCCTCTATTTATTCCTCTTTAAATGTATCAGTAATTAAATTTAACCAGGTGCGATGATTACATGATGTGTCCCAATTACCCAGGTCAAATGAATTCATGCATAACATTTGTTTGCCGCTATAAAACACAAGATATTTGTAAATGATTCCATCTTTATTAGCAACCCTGTATATACGGTGTATATATATACACTCACCGGCCACTTTATTAGGTACACCTGTCCAACTGCTCGTTAATGCAAATTTCTAATCAGCCAATCACATGGCAGCAACTCAATGCATTTAGGCATGTAGACATGGTCAAGACGATCTGCTGCAGTTCAAACCGAGCATCAGAATGGGGAAGAAAGGTGATTTAAGTGACTTTGAACGTGGCATGGTTGTTGGTGCCAGACGGGCTGGTCTGAGTATTTCAGAAACTGCTGATCTACTGGGATTTTCACGCGCAACCATCTCTAGGGTTTACAGAGAATGGTCTGAAAAAGAGAAAATATCCAGTGAGCGGCAGTTCTGTGGGCGCAAATGCCTTGTTGATGCCAGAGTTCAGAGGAGAATGGCCAGACTAGTTCGAGCAGATAGTAAAGGCAACAGTAACTTGAATAACCACTTGTTACAAGCGAGGTATGCAGAAGAGCATCTTTGAACGCACAACACGTTGAACCTTGAGGCGGATGGGCTACAGCAGCAGAAGACCACACCGGGTGTCACTCCTGTCAGCTAAGAACAGGAAACTGAGGCTACAATTCGCACAGGCTCTCCAAAAGTGGACAATAGAAGATTGGAAAAACGTTGCCTGGTCTGATGAGTCTTGAATTCTGCTGTGACATTCGGATGGTAGGGTCAGAATTTGGCGTCAACAATATACATACATATATATATATATATATATATATATATATATATATATGTAACAAGGTTAACTATACAGCAACAAGGTTAACTATACAGCAATGCAGCAGTAATACACCAATCGGCCATAACATTATGACCACTGATATGTGAAGTGAATCACCCTGTATGTCTCGTTACCATGGCACCTGTCTGGGGGGGGGGGGGGGGGGTATATTAGGCAACAAGTGAACATTTGGTCCTCAAAGTGTTAGAAGCAGGAAAAACGGGCAAGCGTAAGGATTTGAGTGACTTTAAGGGCCATACTGTGATTCTAGATGACTGGATCTGAGCATTTCCAGAACTGCAGCTCTTGTGGGATGTTCTCGGTCTACAGGGGTCACTACTTATCAAAAGTGGTCCAAGGAAGGAACACTGGTGAACCAGCGACATAGGTGGCCAAGGCTCATTGATGCTGGTGGGGAGTGACGGCTGGCCAATGTGGTCCAATCCAACAGATGAGCTATTGGAGCTCAAATTACTGAAGAGGTTCATGCTGGTTCTGATAGAAAGGTGTCAGAACACACAGGGCATCACAGTTTGTTGTGTATGGGGCTGTGTAGCCGCAGACCAGTCCAGGTCCCCATGCTGACCCCAGGCACAGACCAGTCAGGGTGCCTATGCTGACCCCTGTCCACAGATCAGTCAGGGTGCCCATGCTGACCCCTGTCCACAGACATGACCCAAGTCCTGCACTCAGAGATTGTGCATTAAGCAGAAGGAGGGAGGCCGAGGACTAGTGAGTGTTAGAGCCACTGTTCAGGATGAAACAACCAAGATGAAGGAGTACATCAGGAAGATGCCCCAAAGTGATGAGCTACTAAGTGAATAGCTCAGACAGCAGAACCCTGATGATGAGGAAGATGGGGAAACATCATGGAAGGACACGCCCCTGCATGACATGTACCACCGACAGAAAGAAGAAGGGGCTTAAAAGGTTGGTCTTCAGGACAGCACAGAGGCATACCACTCCAGACAGGACCCCAGGTACAGGCGGTGGTCTACCACATCAGAGTCCAACAGACAAGTGCAATTAGAGCAATTAAAGATTACTTTGACACTTAGGATCAAAACATATTTATCTCTTGCCATTGACCACTGTACATATTTTTTCTGAAATAATGTATGGGGGGAGTGTACCGGAAGGTGGCTTTATTTCAACGTGTTGCACTTCAGCGCTCCATCACCTACCCTGCGCTATCCAGCTCTTTGCACTTTGTATGACTTTGCAGCTTGTTAGCTTGACAGTGTAGCTGCCATTTCTCTGATTTCTCTTCTCCCTGGACACTCCCTGGAGAACGCCTTCGCAATGTAAAGGATCACCTCATCCATTAGCAGCCCTGTCAGCAGCACAGCAGAAACTCCACATGAAGTGTGCTCAATTAGTCACTTTTCGTGCTTAAGATGCGAAAAGCAATATTCATTATTCTGATGAATAAACATGAGCAGAGCTGCTGGATTAGAGTTGCATTCAAGACCACTAATGTGTGTCAATCCTGAGTCTTTAATCATGTTTAATTTCCTGGGCTACCTGTGAGCTAGTCAGACTGTCAGTGTCTCTTTATGCCTGTTAGGGTGATTACATCTTTTGTTCACCTCATTTTGTGTTTACAGACATAATACAATACAGTCTCAACGACGGCGTATTAGAGCCACTGTAGGAAAAAAAAAAAAAAAAACTGAGCCGAGAGAGGTGGGCAATATTCTGAGGAAAAAGTGGCAAACTAATTAACCAACAATAACCATCAACAGCCATCACCCAAATTAGAAAGATAAAAGTGACATTTGTGGGAAGTTAGCTTGCATAAATGCAGGCTGTTAGCATCGTGATAAACTAGCAAATTTGCCACTTTAAACTAGCAAATTTGCCACTTTTTTCTCAGAATATTGCCCACCTCTCTCGGCTCCTTTTTTTTTCCTACAGTGGCCCTAATTCGCCGTCGTACAGCCTCACAGCAGTTTGCGAAACATAATTACAGCCAACTTTCAGACCACTAACTAGAGAGCGAGGTCATTCCGGGGAACGATTGGTTTTACTAGATAGATTGACAAAAAGGGGCCTTGTGCACAGTTTTAACAGTTTTTAAGTGGTCACCATCCAATCACAGAAAGGTAACTAATTGATTAATCAGTTGATTCATTCTGATTTATGATAAGAACAATATGACGCACACTGCTTAACTGCATCTCAAATTTCTCTCCAGGTTCCCAGCTTTCAGGTGATGTATAAAATTGATGTGCCCCCCCCCCCCCCCAAAAAAAAAAAAAAAAAAAAAAAACAGGTCTGTGCAGGTCTAGTGCATTAACAACTTGTGCTCTGATGATTCAAACTCCTACAATGAAAATGTGGAAGGAAAAAATGACAATGTGAAAAGATGCTGTGAAGTCTGAACATGGTTGAGTAACAATGGGACAGTTTTATCTGGGATCTAAACTTGGAGTTTAGTTTTCTGTAATATCTGTCATTCACTATCATCATCATCATCATCATCATCATCATCATCATCGTCATCATCATCAACATCACCATCATCATTGTTACGTGTGGCCAGGTGTGTGTATGTATGTATGTGTGTGTGTGTCCTCTGTCTCCGCCCTCCTCTGTCTTCCGGAGCTCAGGTGTGGGTAATCACCTGAGCAGGTAAAAGGAGGCAGCAGGGCAGCTCTCTCTCTCTCGTTACAGGTGTGGTGCCGAAGGAGGGAGACCGGCGCTGGCCATGCAGTCTGTTGTTTTTTTTCCCTTTTGTTCCCCAGTTGAGTTTTGGGGCAAGGTCCCCGGCCCGTAAGGGCGTTGGGGCTTTGTTGTTTTAATTTGGGTTTGAGTTCCTGGTAGTCCTGTTTTCGCTTCTTTTGTTTTCATCCTATTAGGTGAAGTTGTTTGTATAGGCAGTTTTAGTCGGGAGGATTCCCCGGATGCAACGGCCATGGCTGGCTGGTCTGGAGTCTCTTCTCTCCTTTTTTCAGTTTGGTCAGGAACTCCTGCCCTTTTCTTTATTAAATAAAAAGAACTTTATAATTGACTGTGCTGAGTCGGCGTCCCTTTTTATGTTACTGGCCTCATGTTGTTTGAGTCTGTGCTTTTGTATACTTTGGGGCTGTAACAATCATATAAAAAAATAAAATTATGATCCTTCCTATGTCAGGTCTTAGTTTTTAACCTGAGCGTTTGAAAGTGGCCACCAGAAGAGGTTTTTATTAAAATGACTCCCTATAACGCAACCATAGACCTGTTCGAAAGTGACAGGTCTTTTAACTTGCAGATATGTGTCCTCCTTTTTAAGTCCCTTGCTTGTCCAAAATTGCTAAGTATGTGGAGTTTAGGGCTGAATTTAGATGAAGAGATTTCTGGGTAAATTGAAAGCCAGTTACCTGTAAATCCTCTAATATAGGCCTGGGCCTTTATTTACTCAAGCGCATTGCGGCCTAGGCCTTTATTGGAAGGAGGCCAGAATTAGAGACAGGCCCCTGTTTCTATTTGAGCAAAACGCACTACCAGTAGGATGAATAAAAATTACATTTTGTGTCTATTTGAACCTATGAAATACTAGGGGGCGTGTCTATGATGGGTACCTGAAGGCTGCGTCTTCGCGAGGCTCCCGCTCCCGTCCTATTATTTTCAGTTTTAAAGTGTACTTATCCCGCCTAAAGTCATACCTGCGTTACGATAACATGGCAACTAAACCCACCGGACAACCTCAGAGGGAAAGGCCTGCGAAATTGAGACAAACGACCAAGCTGAAGATCACGGATCAAACGCCGCCACCTAAAATGGTGCCGCCATCTCCGCCCGAAACTAGCAAGTTAGAAGCTAGCGCGATGGACATGGCCGCGCTGGCGCGGGAAGTAACCCAGAACATCAGCGAAATTATGGAACAGAAACTTTCTAAACTCACCGAAACCCTGGACAAAATCGCCAGTAGCCTGGAAAGCCAGTCTGGGCGCATTACCGAAGCAGAACAGCGGGTCTCCGACGTCGAGGATCAGGTCGCCACACTAGAGCTCCGCCTGGCTCAGGTGGAGAGCAGGCAGGCGACCACGACTGACCAGCTCGACGACGTGGAGAACCGTAGCAGACGGGACAATATACGTATCCTGAATTTTAAAGAGGGGACGGAGGGTGACCACCGTTTCTTTGAAACCTGGCTACCGACGACGCTCGGTTTGTCCGCTGCTAAAGGGCGCATAAAGCTGGACCGAGCTCACCGGACCGGCGGGCCGAGGAGAGACCGCCCCAGACCGGTCATCGTAAAGCTTCACAACTGCCGGGATAAACCACGGATCCTAGCGGCCGCGAGAAAGGCGACAAACCTGGAGCACGGAGGGACGCGCGTCTTCATCCATCAGGACCTGTCCAGCGTGGTCCGACTGAAACGCCGCTCCTACAATGAGGTGGTTCGTAAAATTATAGACAAGGGAGTTAAGTTCATGATGCGGTTCCCAGCGAGGCTTGTTGTCCAGCACAACGGAACAGAGCGCAGTTTTGACACTGCAGAAGAGGCACGAGTCTTTGTGAACGCGCTGAACTGACCATGTGTACCGGTGAGCCATACAAATAAATACCACGAAGAATGTTTCTACAGAACTTTTATATTGAGAGGTTCATTATCTAAACTCTATTCAAGGGGCTAGTTTCATTTTCCGTGCACCCCGTGGGCGTTGCTCTGAGGGAGTTCGGAGCCCTCCGGTTATAACTTTAATGAACAACGGGTGACCCGATTTAAGCTTGTTTATTCTGGTTTACGGTCGCTTTATTCTCTCTTCATCTTGGTTATTTGATGTTTCTACAGGTTACTGTGAGGCTTTAGCCCTATAAATACCTCCTTTCATTGTAAGTCAGATACTAGTTCCCGTGTGCTTCTTTATTTCCCCCTATAATTTTAAGGGTTATTTCACTAAATCTTAGACTTAAGGGTCAACATAATTTTACACACGTTATACAGGTTGTTAGGTGTACAGAGGCACAGAGATCAGGGCTGATAACATCCTTGGGGACTGTTTTGTTTAAGTTTCTTTTACTTATTCTATGTATAAGCTGCCCTGTAAGAAATAGCTGATATTTGGTTTTACCACTGTCTGTGTGGGACGGGGGCGGGGGTTCTTGGGAGAGGTTTGTGGGTTTTTTTTGTCTCTTCTCTTCCTGTACCCTCTCCATAGTGATGGCCTCCTTTGGTGTCTCGTCCCCCTGCTTTACCCTTTGGGTGTTCTCTAGTTGTTTTTACAAGTATGGGATTTGTTTACCGTGCTTGATTTTGTTTTCTTTTTTTGGGGGGGGGGGCTTGGTTTTTGTCTCTTTTTGTGTTCGTCCGGTGTTCGAAGACAGCTTCTTTTCACATGACAGCTCTATTTTATCTTTACATTTCTTCATGGGTCAAATGCACAGATTCTTGTGGACATGTATCTTACTGCATATGGGATCTACACTACAATTAAGTCACTAAATGAGTGTTGCTAAACTGATAACATGGAATGTTCAGGGTATCAATAATGTAGTCAAGATGATTTCTGCTCTTAAAAAAGAAGGAGCCCACGTAGCTTACTTACAAGAGACCCACTTAAATGACCTCGAACATTTAAAGCTAAGAAGAGACTGGGTGGGCCAGGTTTTCTACTCCTCCTTCAATTCTAAAAGTAGGGGAGTGGCGATTCTGTTACATAAAAGGCTGCCCTTTACATTAGAAAAATGTATAAAGGACTTGGAAGGGAGATATGTCATAATCTCAGGCTTTCTATATGGAGAAAGACTAACTCTGGGATGTATCTATTCCCCCAATACATTCGAGGCCTCTTTCTATTCAAAATTGTTAGCTGACATATCTGCCAATATCTCGTCCCTTGTAATTTTGGGTGGGGACCTGAATACCTGTCTGGAGCCAGAACTCGATCAGAGACCTGTTAAATCTACACGCCCATCCAAAATGGCAGTAGCTACCAGCGGGCTTTGCAGCGATCTAAGTTTATTTGACACCTGGAGGTTATTGAATCCAAAAGTGAGGGACTTTACATTTTTTTCCCGTCCACATAATTCCTTTTCAAGGATTGATTATTTTCTCACCTCAAGGCAGGCCTTGGACAGGGTTAGAACATGTAGTATAAAGGCTATGACACTGTCGGATCATTCGCTTATCACACTGGAACTTACACCTCCCTATTTCGACCCTTCTACACGCCACTGACGGCTCAACCCGTCCCTGCTTAGCAGTCCCTCTTTCCTAACTCTCTTGGAGGAACAATTGACACTCTTTTTCTCTATTAACGATACCCCTGATGTATCAGCATCAACACTCTGGGAGACTGCAAAGGCTTATATAAGAGGAGTAACTATTTCTTACACCTCTGCGAAAAGAAAAGAAGCGCTCAAACAACAATTAGAGCTTGAATCTCAGATCTCTGACCTGGAGAAGGAGTTTAAAGACACCCTTTCAAAATCGGTCCTGCAGAAGCTGGACGCTGCTCGCTCTGCCCTTGATAATGTTATCACACAAAAAGTAGAAACTACAATATTTTATGCCAGACACCGATTATTTGAATCCGCCAACAAACCAGGAAAACTTCTGGCCCGGCTGGCAAAGGGCAGAGCTGATTCTAATGTGATTCCGTCACTAAAAGATGACAGGGGAGCTAAACATTTTGAAACCATACATATGGTCAAAATTGTAAAATCTTTTTACCAAAATCTGTACTCCTCAGAGTGCCCTGATGATGCTGGCGATTGAGCCAGATTTCTAGACCTTATAAACTTGCCAACCCTGTCGACTGAGAGCAGAGACCTTCTTTGTCGTCCGGTTACTAAAGAGGAGGTTGCTGATACAATTAAATCTCTACCAGGTGGCAAAGCTCCAGGCCCAGACGGATTCGGTCCTGAATTTTACAAGAAAATGGCTAAATTGGTGGTGGGACCACTCACCAGAATGTATACAGAGTCTTTTGAACAGGGTACTCTATCTCCAACACTTAATTTAGCTAATATTTCACTTATTCTAAAGAAGGGTAAGCCCTCAGATTGCTGCTCGTCTTACAGGCCGATAAGTCTGATCGGAGTAGACTGTAAATTGTTATCAAAACTCCTTGCCAAGAGGCTGGAGATTTATCTTCCTGCTCTGATTGGGCCGGATCAAACAGGGTTTGTCAGAAACAGGCTTTCACATTCAAATGTCCGGCGTCTTCTTAATGTGATACAATATGCAGACTCCAGTCAAGAGAGAATCCTATGTGTAGCTTTAGATGCCGCTAAAGCCTTTGATAGAGTGGAATTTGAATACCTCTTTGAGGTTCTTCAGAGGTTTGGACTTGGGGCCGATTTTATTAAGTGGATAAGGCTGCTCTACAGCGCCCCCATGGCGAGAGTGTTGGTTAACGGTTGTGCCTCGGAGGCCTCGGAGGGCTGCCCCTTGTCCCCTCTCCTATTTGCATTAGCTATCGAGCCACTGGCAGAAGCCATAAGGTGTGAGAATGATATCTCTGGTGTCAGACTTTGCGGGACTGTTCATAAGCTGGCACTTTACGCAGATGATGTTGTTCTTTTCTTGACTCAGCCTGAAACTTCTATCCCTACACTTGTTTGGACTATAGAAGCCTTTGGCAGTTTTTCGGGTTACAGAATCAATTATGAAAAATCCGAAGCTTTGCCTCTGGGTGACTTTGGAGATAAAAGTACCTTACCCAACTTCCCCTTCAAATGGTCAGATTCAGGTTTTATGTATCTAGGTGTTAGGGTCTCTGCCAATTTAAATAATCTATATAAGCTTAATTTTGCCCCCATTCTATCTTCAATTAAAAGTGATCTGCTTAGGTGGTTTGACCTCCCCCTCTCTTTGTTGGGCAGGGTCAGTCTAATCAAAATGAATATTCTTCCAAGGATCCTTTACCTGATGCAAATGCTCCCATTTAGGATTAATAAGTCTGTATTTTCTGATATCGATAAAGCCATTTCAAAATTCATTTGGCATGGGAAAAAACCACGTCTCAGTCTCAAAACACTGCGGCTGCCCAGGGAGAAGGGCGGTCTATCAATGCCTGACTTCATGCTTTACAACTGGGCATGCCATGTACGTATAGTGCTAGGGTGGCTGAGACATTTTCTTGGCTCCAGACAGGAGACCCATATTGACGCTTGGCACTGCCCCTCTCTGTCTTTAATCAGTCTTGTCACGAATGAAACATCTCTGCTACCAACCGAGGTCAAAAACAGCCCAATTATGATTAGCACGATCAGAACTTGGGAGAGGATCGGGAAATTCACTCGTAGAGGGGGCTTGTTCTCAGCTTTACACCCCATTATAAATAATAAAGCTTTTCTTCCTGGTTTAGGTATCAACCTATTCCAATGCTGGTACGATCTGGGTATCAAGATTGTCGGTGATCTGCTCGAGGATGGAAAATTGTTGTCTTTTGAACAAGTCAGAGCCAAATATGGCATCCCCTCTCAACATTTCTATGGTTATCTGCAGGTTAGACATTTCATTAATGGTCTCAACTTCTCTGTAACCCAGGCAATAGACTCAACTTTTGACTCTTCTTTGTTACAGTTTCACGGCAATAAAAAAATGATATTGTATCTCTATGGAAAACTACAGTCCTTCAATACATTTAACATTGACAGAATTAAAAGCTTATGGAACAGAGACTTGGGGAGTGTATTTGGAGAGGAAGAATGGTCCGTAGCGGTAGAGTCAATAGGCAAAATCTTTCTGTGTAACAGGCTAACAGAGAGTCAGTATAGGATACTCCATAGATTTCCTGTTTCCTGTTTCCTGTATCCCACCTGTTGGTGCTCCTGCTCCTTTCTGTTATTTTTAAAGAATTGTTTTAATCTAACTCAAGAACCCGAAGATTTTTTAACAACCTGAGATAAGACTCTATATTTTATGATACATTGAGTGAAAAGTGGTGGATGATCTTTTCACGCAGTGATTTTTGGTGGATTCCTTCTCGGCCTACTACACCTGCTGAATCTCAAGCCTGTGTTGAGGACCTACTAATAAGGAATCTCTTCACATCATGCCACCTAAGGCCCAAAACAATGGAGAGGAGGCTGTGTCACTTTCCCAGGTACGAGACTTATTGAATCAGCAAAAGGACTGGTTTATGCAACTTTTACAGCAGCAGGAAAGTAATTTCAAGACAGTTGTGGATATACTGGTGAATAATGTGAACAAACGGATTGACCAACTGACCAAAGAGGCACAAGAACTGAAATGCAGCCTGCAATTTTCTCAGAGAGAGATTGAAGATCTAATTAAGAACAATGAGAGTATTGAGTCGGAGAGTAAATCTGCTCGTACTGACATCAAGATAATGTGTGAGACTATGATAAAAATAACTGATAAAGCTGACTATTTGGAGGGTCAATCAAAAAGGAACAACATTGTTGTGGATGGTATTCCAGAGTCACAAAATGAGAGCTGGAAGGAGACAGAGGATAAAGTCAGGAGTGTGATCACTGAGAAACTTCATCTGGACTGCAGTCGGATGGAGATTGAACGTGCACATAGGTCTGGTAATCCATCTGGCTACTCTGGTAAGAGGCCTAGACCTGTCGTGATCAAATTCCTCAGGCACAAAGACAAAATGGCTGTGCTGGGATAAGCTAAGGAACTGAAAGGAACCAGTATCTATATGAATGAAGATTATTCTGAAGGTGTCAAGCAAAAGCGCAGGGAACTTATCCCTGCCATGAAAGCGGCCAGAGAACGAGGTGATATAGCCTACATTCGATATGACAGGCTCATTGTCCACCCCCCCACCCAGAAGCAAGGGATGGGAGTTAGAGCCTAGTTCTCTGTTCTGCCTGTTTTAGTCTGCTTTAGTTTAGTCTTTTTTCTTGTTTGTTTGTTTTGTTTGTTTTTTTTTATTTCATTTCTTCTTCTGCTTACTATGGACTGTACCAAACAATCGACTAGTGATCGTCCTACTATGATCTTACCTAAGGGTTTAATTCTAGCACATTTAAACATCTGTAGTTTGAGGAACAAAACACATGAACTTGAAACACTTTTAAAAATCAACTCTATTCATATCATGGCTGTAACTGAAACACACCTTGATGGTTCATTTGATGATTCTTTAATATCTATCAATGGTTTTTCTGTATTTCGTAGGGACAGAAATTGTTTTGGTGGAGGCATAGCAATTTACATACAAGATCACCTACCAGTCAAGCTTCGATCTGATTTAATGAATGAAAATATTGAAGCTTTGTGGATTCAAGTGCATTTGCCACATATCAAACCAATAGTGGTTGGCTGCTGCTATAAGCCTCCGAATACTAACATGGAGTACCTGAATGATATTTGCACAATGATTGACAGATTGACTGATGAGAACAGAGAAATGTACTTGCTTGGTGATTTTAATGTAAATTGGCTTGCAGACAACTGTCCCATGAAGAAGAGACTACTGCTAATGTCCAGTACTTGCAATGTAAATCAAATAGTGTCTGTGCCTACAAGGATGGTTGTAAGTAAGGAAGGCATTTTATCATCTTCCTGTATTGATCACATATATACCAATGTGCCTAATATATGTTCAATAGCTGTGTCCCTCCCAGTTGGTTGCAGTGACCATAATCTGATAGGAGTATCTAGAAGATCCAAAGTACCTAAAGCCAGAATGAAAATAATCAGTGCTAGGTGTTACAAGCATTTTAGTGAGGATGCCTTCTTGGAAGACATTAAAATGGTTCAGTGGTCTAATGTTAATGATGAATCTGACCCTGACATTGCTTTGAAAATTTTCATGGAATATTTTGAGAATATAGCTAATAGACACGCACCAGTAAGGAAATTCACAGTAAGGTCTAATGGTGCACCCTGGATTGATAAGGACTTAATTATTTTAATGAAACAAAGGGACCAAGCTAAAAAGGTTTATATAGCCTCTAGCTCAGTGAGTGACAAAAAAGTCTATTGTAATCTACGTAATCAAGTCACTAAGCTGAACAGAGAGAAAAAGAGGGTGTACTATCAACAACAAATAATGGGGGTCCAACACAATGGTAAAAAGTTGTGGAATGTGTTAAACAATATAATGGGTAGACGGTCTAAGATGAATTCAGCCTACATTGAATCTGATGGAGTGTTTATAACCAAACCATTGGATATGGCCAATTATTTTAATAACTACTTTGTAGAAAAAGTTAATAAATTAAGATGTAAAATGGATATGGAGTATAATTGTAATTCATGTGCACTAATCGATAACCACATTATGAGAGATAAAAATTGTAAGTTTGAGTTCAAACTGGTGGAAATCGATGAGGTTGAGAAATTGTTAGCTCCATTTCTGCGGATAACTGTGCTGGTACAGACGGCCTTGATGGAAAATTATTAAGAACAGCGGCTATGTACATATCAACAACTGTATGTCATTTATTCAATGCCTGTCTGTCTAGTGGGATCTGTCCAAAGCTTTGGAAAGAAGGTAAAATTATGCCAATAATAAAAGACCCCAAACTCCCTCTGATTGGTCAGAACAGCAGACCAATTACAATCTTATCAATTCTTAGTAAACTGTTTGAGAAGATTGTATCTAAGCAGATTCAAGATTACTTTACAACAAATAATTTAATAAAGAATGCTCAACATGGCTATAGAGGCCATTCCACATGTACAGCACTAGTTAAGATGACTGATGATTGGCTAATGGGAATTGATAAACATTTGCTATCATGTGCAGTTTTATTAGATTTTACTTCTGCTTTTGATCTTATAGACCATAAATTGTTGATTGATAAATTGAAATGTTACGGTTTTGGTTCCATGGCTGTCTCTTGGTTTGAGAGTTATGTATCTAACAGAACTCAATGTGTATACTTAAATGGTACGCTATCGAACAGCAAAGGTTTAAGCTGTGGTGTGCCACAAGGCAGTTGTTTGGGACCACTTCTATTTTCTATTTTTACAAATGATCTCCCTCTTGTGACTCAAAAATCCAGTTTGGTACTGTATGCTGATGACACCACATTATATCATTCTGCATCTACAATAGGAGAACTCCAGTCTGTTCTCTCAAAGGACATAGATGCTGTTTCCGAGTGGGTTATAAGTAATAGACTGGTTTTAAATATCTTAAAAACAAAAAGTATTGTCTTTGGTTCACGTCATAGTTTAGTTTATAGTCATAACACTTAATTTACAGATTTCAGGACAATCAATCAAACAAGATAATAAAGTAAGACTTTTGGGCGTTACCCTTAGTAATACACTTTCGTGGTCTGAACATATCAATCAAATTGTCACTAAGATGGGTAGAAGCATCGCTGCTGTTAGGAAATGTGCTAAGTATTTAACACCTGCAATTCGCAGACAGGTAGTACAAACATTGGTGTTGTGTCATCTGGATTATTGTTCAGTTATTTGGGCTTCTGCACCCAAGTCTGAGCTTACAAAATTACAAACAGCTCAAAATAGGGCAGCTAGACTTACTCTTGATTGTTCTTATAGATCGAGTGTGGACCGTATGCATTCTTGTCTTGGATGGCTGAAAGTTATTCATAGGTTATCCAGCAGTTTATTGTTATTTATTTGAAACATTATTCATAATAAGTATCCTACAGATCTTTTTAATCAGATTGGTTATAATGCTGATGTTCACCACTACAGTACCAGAGCTTCAACTCAAGGTCTACTTGCATTACCACGACCAAGAACTAATTCAATGAAAAGCACTGTTGTATATAGAGGCATTTCGTTATGGAATACTCTTCATTTAAATATTAGGACCATTCCCAGTAAAAAAGCATTTAAGAAACATGTAAAGTCACTTTTTAGACTTAAGAGTTAATCTTTCATGTTATCATTTTGAGAACTTTCTCTTTCTTTCCCTTTTTCTTTCTTTTTATTGTAACTTGATCTGTGTATGTTTTGTAACTTGATCTGTGTATTGTTATTTTATTTTATTATTTGAGAACTATCTTTTTCTTTTCCTTTATCCTTTCTTTTTATTGTAACTGGATCTGTGTATGTTTTGTAACTGGATCTGTGTATTATTATTTTATTTTGTACTTTTGAAAAGGACCCCAGGAAGACTAGCCTGGCGTTTGTTCGTCGGCTAATGGGGATCCTCAATAAACAATAAACAATAAACAACGCACCCCCCAACCCCTTAATACTTTCTATCCTGGGTCCTCTCCCCTTTGTATCAAGTGCAAGACAGAGGTGGGGTCATATATACATTGCATCTGGAGTTGCCCTCTGATATACAAATTCTGGGAAAGAGTCTCACGGGAAATTGTTCAATTTTTGTTAAGAACATTCAGATAAATCCTGGTTTGTTCCTGTTGGGTCTTTCAGGGGAGGGGCTCTCTCTGTCCAGAGTTCAACAAAAACTTCTGAACAAGCTTCTTCTTCTAGCAAAAAGATGTATTCTTTTTCAATGGATTAAGTCTAGACCTCCAACTGTGAACCAATGGTATGGAGACATTTTTAAAGTTTTGCCGATGGAGCGCTTAAGTTCAGTTCTAAAGGGGAATGAGGGGACTTTCGACACGATGTGGGCCCCTTTCCTGGATTATCTACCAGACAGCATCGTGGACCTTTTACGTAGAGGGCGCTGCAGCATTGACTGGTGCCCCTCCAACACCACAGCAAACACCTAAATGATCTCTCCTGGATACTGATTTGTCATTGACCTGTTTCTGTGCGGTGAGAAATGTCCATGTAAAATCCCAGTACTGTGTATGTATACAACTCTGTCTTTCATTTAACATGTATATATGTTATTATTGCTGTCATATGTGTTTGTTATTTTTGTTTGTTCTAAAAAATTGAAAAATCAATAAAATATAAAAAAAAAAAAAAAATCTCCTCTTTGGCCCCGCAGCTGCCATATTACGGTAAACAACGTTTACCGCTTGCCAGTATTGCACACTTGGTGGGGTGCCACTAGGAGGATGATTGACAGGTGCTCTCCTACATACTATCACGCGCACACTTCATGGCTGCACCTGATTGGACGAATCGCTCTGTCATGTCTGCTCCCGGATTTCAAACCAACCAACATGGCGGCTCGTTTGGAAACTTTCTTCACTTTATTTTTTTATAGAGCACCTTTCATACATGAACATGTAACACAAAGTGCTTTACACATCAAAAAAGAAAAGAAAAAACAATTACAAATAAAGCCCCTCCCTCCCACCCTCCATACTACACACGCACACACACACAAACACACACACCTACACACTCTCACTACTGACAATAGGGAGACATGGCATGACACTGATGATTGAGGAAACGCTATCTTTGGGGCCATCTACACTGGGAGGAGTCGCAGGCTGTGCCACAGGGGGCACCAGTGCCCAGGCCCCCCGACACCGACAGACAACAGTCAGCCGGGCCGAAGGGACCCAGGGACAGCACCCCCAGCAGCAGCCCAGACACAGCTCCCAGTGTGGAAGGCCCCCCTGAGGAAACACTGGAGTTAAAGCTAAAAACTAAAACACATGAAAAAATAAGTGACCAGCTTAATAAAAGATAATAAAGATAATAACATAAAACAATACCAATGATAAGTAAAACAACTAAAATTATTTAAGATCAATATCATCTAAAAACAAGATAAAAGCAAAAATATGAAATAAGATAAAATCACATAAGAACGTTAAAGAATTTAAAATACTAGTTAAAAGCCTGATTAAAAAGGTGTGTCTTTAACCTTCCTTTAAAAATATCAACTGTCTCTGCGGTCCTGAGGCTCTCTGGCAGGCTGTTCCACAGGTGGGGGCCATAGTAGCTAAATGCCGCCTCACCATGGGTTTTAGTTCTGGGTTTTGGTATGGATAAAAGGCCAGTGCCGGAGGACCTCAGGGTCCGCGAGGGTTGATATGGTAAAAGCAGGTCAGCTAAATAAGAGGGCGCAAGGCCGTTAAGACATTTAAAAACGAGTAAAAGAACCTTAAAATCGATCCTGAAGCGTACGGGGAGCCAATGCAGCGACGCTAAAACTGGTGTAATGTGCTCCCGCCCTCTGGTCCTCGTCAGCATGCGTGCGGCTGAGTTCTGTAATAGTTGGAGATTTAAAATACTCTTTTTGGGAAGACCAGAGAGCAGGGCATTACAATAATCTAAACGACAGGAGATAAAAGCATGCATCAGCACCTCCGTACCGGCCTGAGAGAGAAACGGGCAGACTCTGGCTATGTTCTTAAGATGATAAAAACCTATTTTCGTCATATTTTTGATATGTGGAATAAAATTCAGCTCAGAGTCAAAAATCACGCCCAGATTTTTTACTGCCTGTGCTGGTTTAAGATCTTGTAGTTTTGGTAAAAGTTTCTCTCTCTGGCCTTCAGGACCTATAACTAAAACCTCAGTCTTGCCCTGGTTGAGCTGTAGGAAATTCTCTGCCATCCATGACTTAATGTCTAAAATACAGTTAAAAAGGGCGTCAATTGGCCCTGTGTCATCAGGAGACACGGCAATGTACAGTTGCGTATCGTCAGCATAACTATGGAAGCTGATGCCGTGCCTCCTGATGACGTCCCCAAGGGGCAGCATGTAAAGATTAAAAAGAAGTGGACCTAAAATTGACCCTTGGGGAACCCCACATCCAATTTCATGGGTTCTTGAGGAACATGTATCCATACTTACATAAAAGCATCGGTCTGTGAGATAAGAACAAAACCAGTTAAGAACAGTACCAGAGATGCCCACCAGGTGTCTGAGCCTATTTAATAAAATGTGATGGTCTACTGTATCAAAAGCTGCGCTTAGATCCAGTAGAACCAACACTGTGAGCTTTTTATTATCAAAATTCCACCTGATGTCGTTTAGAATCTTTAAAAGTGCTGACTCGGTACTGTGGTTTTTCCTAAAACCAGACTGATGTTTCTCTAAAATGTTAATTCTGTTTAAAAAGTCGTTAACTTGGTTAAAAACCAGTTTTTCTAAAATTTTACTTAAAAATGGTAAGTTGGATACAGGTCGGTAGTTATTAAAAACACTTGGATCTAAATTGCTCTTCTTCAGAAGGGGCTTCACCACCGCCGTTTTAAAGGCGCTGGGAAAGACACCCGTCTGAAGAGAGCAATTCATGATGTTTAAAAACTGTTCCTCGAAGAATCCATAAAACGATTTTAAAAGTGATGTGGGAATGGGATCTAAAAGGCAGGTTGTTGGGTTTACTTGGGAGAATACTCGACCAAGTGTCCTTGCATCAACCAGGGCAAAACTCTCCAGTGTTACCTCAGGTAAGGACATCAGTTCTGTGTTAACAGTTAAAACTTGATGGGATAAAATGCATGATCTGATGTCCTTGATTTTGTTTCTGAAGTGGTCTGCAAAGTTCTCGCAAAGATCATCTGTGGGTGTCTTAAAAACTTTATTAGAATTAGTGCCTGTTAAAATATTAAAAGTGGAGAAGAGGAACCGGGGGTTGTTTTTATTGATGGTGATGAGTTGTGAGAAATGTGAAATTCGTGCCTTTTTGACTGTATTATTGTAGGTTTTGAGTTGTTGACGTAAAATCTCGTAATGAATTGTCAGTTTACTTTTCCTCCATCTTCTCTCTGCACTCCTGCAATTTCTTTTCAGTTCATTGATTTCAATGTTTTTTCTCCACGGGGGTATAGGTTTTCTTTTTATCGTTTTAGTTAAAAGTGGAGCTACCGAGTCCAAGGTTGACTTCAGTCTGCTGTTAAAATGATCAACGATAAAATCACAAGGTGCAGGTAGAATTTCAGCAGGAGTGCTCTGTAAAATCTCCATAAAATTTGCAGCCACTTCAGAAGTAAGGTAGCGCCTCCTCACCGTTCTCACTGGGGCCTCCTCTTGGTTAAAACTGGTGATGTTAAAAAATACACAGTAGTGGTCAGACACAGCCAGGTCGACAACAGAGGACACACCGATGGACAGGCCATGGGTTATGACCAGGTCCAGGGTGTGTCCTCTGTTGTGAGTTGGCTGTGCGACGTGCTGCTTAAAATCAAGACAACTTAAAAGATTTAAAAACTCTCTGGATATCGGATCCGAGATATCGTCAACGTGTAGATTAAAATCACCAGTTATTAAAATCCTGCTAAAAGAAGTGTGGATAATTGATAAAAGTTCAGAAAATTCACTGATAAAAGAGCTAGAGTGATGGGGTGGTCTATAAACAGTAAGGCAAAGAATTGGAGGACTGCTAAAAGTAAAGGCATGGTGCTCAAATGATGAGTAACTGTTAAAAAATACTCCATTTGAGGTCAATGAATTATCTAAAATCGATGCCGTCCCTCCTCCTCTTCTACCCTCTCTAGTAGAAAATAAAAAATTAAAATTTGGTGGGGAAGCCTCTGTGAGAACAGCAGGTGCGTCAGTGCCAAGCCATGTCTCAGTTAAAAGAAGACAGTCTAACTTGTTATCTAAAATCACATCATTCATTAAAAAAGTTCTATTTAACAGAGAGCGAACATTAAAAAGTGCCAAGTTTATGGTGACAGGTGGTTTGTTGACTGGAGTGGTGGATTGTTCTGTGAGTGGTCTGAGATTATGAAAGTTCGCAGAGTGGGTGTGGTGGTGTCTGATTTGGTGGTGGTGTGTAATAATTACGGGAATGGGTGAAGTGTTGGTGTGAATATAAGGTCCAAGTCCGGTGTTGTATGTATAGTGGTCAGAGGTGGAACTGAAATCGTAGGAGCATGGACCTGGGGGACATCAATTTGTGGCGGACAAAGCAGCTGGTGCGGGTTTCGGGTGATTGGCATGCTGAACCCCGTATGCCAGGTTGGCAGCTAGCATGCGGGCACCTGCTCTGTTCAGGTGGAGCCCGTCTGACCCAAAAAGGTGTCGTCTCGCCCAGAACACGTCAAAGTTGTTGACGAAGCCTACCTGATGTGCGCTGCAGGCAGAGGAGAGCCAGGTGTTGAGACTGAGCAGCCTGCTGAAGCTGCCGATCCCTCTGCCGCAGGTGGGGGTGGGGCCGGAGATAAAAACAGTCACCTGGGACTGTGAGACGGAATTCAAAAGATGGATAAAATCTTGTTTTAAAAGTTCGGACTGTTGCCTGGCGATGTCATTCGTACCTGTGTGGATGATAATCCTTCTTGCCTGCGGATGTGCGCTCAGGATGTCAGGTATTTTCCTGGTTATGTCCGCAACGGTGGCTCCGGGAAACGCCATGGTGAACGCCCCCCTCATGCGGACGTGCCTCAAAATCGAGTCCCCAATGACCAGGGTTGTGGGAGCGACCGCTCGGTCTTCAGGGGGACAAGCCAGCTCAGCCACCCCGCCACCCGCGCCAGGACGCCGGGTGTGATCCCTCGCCAGGTGGGGAGAACGGGAACTGGATGAGTGCCAGCGCACCGCGTCCTTGACGAGCCGCCTGCGCTGGGATGAGGAGCAGGACGGGGGAGGCGGACAGCCCCGAGTTGGACACCCACCTGCTGGAAGGCAGCTAGCCGTGAGTGGAGGGAAGGTTGTGGTGTCTGTCAGCAGGGGAACAACACAGGCCCCAGCAGAGCGGCTTTTGGGACCTCCAGAAGACAGCGGGGGGGATGTTAGACCGACCTGGTGGTGCAGGGCAGCTGCCCTGCTTCCCCCCGATGGCGAGGGACCCGCGGGCCTGGGTGGCGGTGCGCCACCGGGGAGTGGAGCTGTGGATACCGCGCCGTTCGGAGGAGCCGAGCCCGGACCCCGATCATTGCCCGGGGGGCCTGCCAGCTGCGACAGGGCCTCATAGCGATTGGAGAGTGGGATTGGAGGCGAAACAGCTCCAGGTGGGGTCCTCTTTCGGCCATGAGATACCTGAGCCCATGATCGCTGGAGGTGGGGAGTGGAGCAGAAGGACGGCCGGGGACAGGTGGGATCCCAGGGTACCGTGTCCTGGAGGGCCGCTGACAGCGATGAAATCCGGACACTCTGCTCGTGAGCTACTGTCAGAGACTGCTGTAGCAGGGCGTCCTTGCTCCTCAGCTCCTCGGAAAGTTGGCGAACATCATCCGTCAGGTCAGCAATCTTTTTGTGAGCTTTCTTTAGTTTTTGATGATCAGCCGGGGACGTGGAGGTAGCCATTTAGCTTAGCTTAGCTTAGCCTTGCTTGGCTAGGTAGCTTGTACGTCGCCGGCTGTCGCCGGCTTAGTGTCCAGTAAAAGCAAATAAAATAGCCACTGATCGCCTTAAAAACACACAGTATAGTAGCTGTGAGTATAAAAAGACTAAAAAGCAACTAAAATCTGCTAAGATCCTGGAATAAAAACCCCTTAAAACAATTAAAAGGGAACTAGACGCAGGAGACACCAGCGGGTCCACTCTCGAACACTTCCGTCACACTTCCGTGTATCACTCGTGTATCACTCTTGACCAATCCAAGACTCCATTGTCTAAAATAAGACTTTCTCTTATTTTAGACAATGGTTCACTGAAATGTGTTTCTGAAAACATTTTATGCGAGAAATAAGCTATAAAGTTGCGGAATCTGTCTTTATTTTAGATCGACAACGGTCAGTTTAAAAGATTTTCCAGAGCTTGCGGGAGATGGCGGCGCACCGTCTTTCGACACTCGCCGTGAGGCGGATGCATTACAGGGCTTCTTACATACCGTAAATCCTTTAATAGAGCGCTTGCTACGTACGTACGAACGTACATACGTAGCAGACCCTGGTTCGAATCCCGTCCGGAGGTCCTTTCCTGCATGTCACACCCCCCTCTCTCTCCTATGTTTCCTATCTGTCCACTGCTAATAATGGTGTCTATGCCTAAAAAGAAATCTTACATTTAAAAAAAAAAAAAATGGAGGTGATGGCGATGGCAGTTTGATTGTAGGAGGTCAGGAGAAACTTTGTTCTTCTTTTAATGAGTGGTTATATTAAGTGGCCGCTCACATGTACCAAAACAATCTTTTTGTCTCAATTTTTCCTTGGCGTCATTTCAAGAAAATCTGCATCCATTGTAAACGACTCAGCACGCTGTAGTACACATTCCAGGCCTATATGTGGCGCTGTTTCTACTATATAAATACACAATACAAAAATGAAGAAGAAGAGATGGAGCATAGGGAAGTTAACACGTAGCTTGACTGGATGTTTGCCATTCCTATGGCAACAAGTGAGCTACGGCTGCTATCCACCCGACCACTCGATCAATAAACACCCATAAGATGATAATTTGGCCCCTATAAATAAAACCAACAATAACCATCAACCAGCGTCACCCTAAGGACCTTTAAGAGGCGTTGTCACATGTTAGGATGGATTAATTAGAAAAATAAATGCTACATTCATGGGAAGTTAGCTAGCATAAATATCGGGTGTTTGTTTGCATCGTAAAAAATAACAAATCTGCAACTTTTTTTCTCGACATATTGCCCCTCTCTTGGCTCCATTTTTTTCATACAGCGGCCCTGATACGCCGTCATACAGACGAGCAGAATATCTGCTGCAGCACGTTCACGAGCACGTAGGCCGCCATTGTTGTTGTTATGAGACGTTGCGGGGGAAGAAGTAAGGCTAGAGGGTCGAGGGGCGATGACGTCAGCGTATGCTTTTTGCCGTCCACAAGAACAAGAAACGGAGAGGCAGCGTTTTTTTTTCTTTTTCACCCTGGGACCTGGTTTCATAAAATTGCGCTTTCAGGCACCAAAAATGCCGGATCTGTGTGGACGGTTGGCCCAAACGCACAAGACTTCTGCGTTTACACACAAAAAATGTTTCCATGTGGATGGCCCCTAAATTGTATTGCATGACTCTGGCAAAGACTTATATACGTATATCATAAGACGATGCATAAAAGAGCCACAGCAAATCCTTTATCTCCTCCTCCTACCATACACCTATAACGTAACATGCAACTGGACTCACCGACATACAGTGATCTAGTTTTGTTTGCCATGCAGTGAATAAGTAGCAAGAGTAAATAATGACTGACTCATCGTGGATGATGGCTGGTCCGTCGCGGTTGGCGGCCTCCTCTTTAATGACGTTGACGACTTCGAAGGTGCTGCTGAAGGGGGCGTCTGGCTTTGGCCACTTTGGGCACTGAAAGTGACGAACCTCTAAAACATAGTCATCCTGGGGGACAGACATGGACGACAGACAGAGAGACAGAGGTTAGACGAAGGACAAGGAGCTTGAGTTTTGATCACAACAATGAGACTGTGAATTGTTCTATGGCTGCAATAATTATTGGTAAAATCCAAAACCTATGTTTCACAAATAGTCTTCGCTTTGTCCATTTAACCTTTAACTTCTTAATTTGACGTAAAAAAAAAAAAAGGAAATAATTTGGTCGTGTTTGTTGGTTGTGTAAGATTACATTTATTTTTCCTAATGTAAAACTAGACTACATTTGTTTTATAAAGGTACCTTTGTTCCCAAAGGTAAGAAGTGTTACAGTAGTTATCTGACGCAGGTTCCATTAATAACTCATAATTGTCTTTACAAGCAAAACTCAACCACAAAAGCTGAGTGTCAACCAGTAGAGGGCAGGAGTGGAACCTGAATCAATCAATAACTTGGTTTTCAGCTGAAAAAAAGTAGACTTTCCCTGCATGTATGAATCTGTCCGTTCATGCTCGCTCTCACATTAGAAGTGTCAGAGTGTTGTCCACCCACTAACCCAACCATGACCATCACAGGGTTAGAGGGCAGTGGACAGCAGGAAGGGAAGGATGGTATTCTTCCTCTTCTGCACCCTGACCACAGCTTTAAACATTGGATTTCTTATTATTGCATTTCATGTCAATACAACATGGTGACTAATACTGTAGGCACGATACTCTTCTACATGAATGTGTAAGTGTGCTGATCTATTTAATAAGTACACTTAAAGCTCGCTCTCACACACGCATACACTGAGCTTTACCTGTGTAGCTTCCAGGATGAAGTCGTGGATGAAGATCTGCTCCTCATTGGACAGACAGAGTCGGTCTTTACTGATGAGGGTGACAGTGAACGCCTCGCAGTTCATGGCCTCCTCCTGACTGGGCCAGTACACAAACTCATCCTCTGCCTGCAGAAGAGAACAGAGACCATGACTGTGTTTATTAATTCATCTCATGTAACATGTACTTTTACTGTAGTATATATAAGTATATATGCCAGTGAAATGATCACTTTCAGGGTGTAAATAACAATAAAATAAGAGGAAATTGACTTGAAATTACCTCCTGGTAAAACCTATGAGTCACTGAATGTGCAGTAGTTGGATGTTCTGGCATTCCGGCAGAATCTTTGTTCCAGGATGATGCTGCATTTGAGGGGAATCCCATATTTAAGATTTACTAAATCCCCTGGAAAATGTTGAGATTAACTGGCTACACTCAATTAGGCAATGCTCTGGGGCCTCATTTATAAAGCTTGCGTACGCACAAAACGGGGCTGGAAACGTGCGTAGGCCACTTTCCACGCAAATGTTGTGATTTATAAAAAACAAACTTGACGGGAAAGTGTGCGTACCCGTAAGCAAACTCTGAGGCATGCGTACCGGTACGCACATTCTGGAGACTGGAAGGGAATCAGCAGTAAACGTGGGAAGAACTATATATTTTTGATGACTCGCACACATTTAATTACACTCCATATCATACATTAGATCTGCGTTATCATGATGAACTCCAGCAATGTTTTTGACGCTTTTAATGAGTGATAGTTTTTTTTCATATTACACCTTCTTTTAAAATCTGACTTTTATCTTAAATCAAATTAATTTTGAAATATTGAATCAGCGCCGTCACCGCAGGAGGAGGAGACGGCCCAAATGCATGTAATACAGGATACAATAAATACCTTCCATTAGATCAATGTAGAACACAGCGGGAATAACTATATATTCTCCTTATTTACGTGCATATATCATCAACGCACATACATACAGCCATTAAGCCATCGTATAATTGTTACACTTATCCTCGTTTTTAAACCACCAGAGCGCAGAGGAAGTGCACTACAATGAGTGGCACGCTCGTGCGCGCTCAGTCGTGGAGCGTGGAGGGCGCAAATTTATCGATGACCCCGAGCCACGGCCCCCTGCCCGACTGGAGGGGTATCAACAGGGCGCAATAATCCGTGAGGATGTCATGCGTTTGTAATATAAGGAAGACAACAATCAGTGTTCATTGTAAACGTAATATTTTATTAATCACAGTGCGCGTTTGCCGTAGCTCATCTGCAACGTTGTTGATGGCGGTGATTGTGTCTCGCTGAAGTTGCAGGACAGCATCAGTGAGCACCCGACCGCTTGATGTGCCATGCGCCCGGGGTGCGCTGCTGCTTTGTGCCGGACCCGGACGCTGTGCCGAGGGCCCATCACCGTCACCCTCCTCACATCACCCTCATCACCGTCACCCTCCTCTATGCCACACGCTGCAGACTCTGGAAGGACAAAAACTATTTAACGTTTTGTTTTATATACAATACAAGTTTAAAATCTGTTCACCCTTATCCCTCTGGTCTCAGTCGCGTCTGTGTCTCCCTCCTTTTCAGACACAATCCCCGTCAAAGTCACATCAAAATCAAACCTCCTCAAATACTCTAGCAATACATTAAAATCCATGTTAGGAGTGGAAAGATGTCATTTACCTTCAGATCACCGTCCGCTCCGTCCCACTGACGCCGTGGACAGCAGCAGCAATGTGTTGCCACTCGCACTGCTTCTTTTTATTCGTGATCCCGCTGCTGTGACCACTAAATAAAATGATTGTCCGGGCCTCCACCTCCCAAACAAGTGTCTCTTTCTCCGTTTCTGAAAAGTTACGTTTCTTCGCTATTTTTGTCACCATGATTCACCACACGGAAACGATTGCATGCCGGCTAATTAATATAGTAAAATGTGGGCGTGTACAGGGCGGGATTCAGGTACGCACACTTGTAGGTGATCCTGTGATTTATAAAGGGAACATTGCGTACAGCTTGCATGCGCACAGTTTTATAAATCCGATTTTTTTTTGGCGCACGCAAACTTTGGCTTTTGGGCGTACGTACACTTTTAGTTAGGATCCTACGCACAGTTTTATAAATGAGGCCCCTGGTCAGTTCTAGTGACCTACCATATGATTGGCAATTGTCTGAGCCACATTGCATGGACTTTATTGCTGGTCTAAGGTTGTATTCACACTTGGTTTCCTTTAATCCCTCCAAACACACTCAGAGCATGCAGTCAGCATTTTGTCGACATGTGAACTCTCCAAAAGACCTCAGACCTTCTGAAACGACCCATCCTCAGACCTCTAGCTATCAGCTAACAACGTTCACCGGAGTTGCATTGAGTAACATTATGATGCGTTTTAGCTCTAATCAACATTAGTATTGGGTGAAAATGATAACGCTATTGTGATGTGTTCAAATGCAATCTTGTAAAGAAACTTGAATAAATGCAGCTGTATGGATGAGTTCCATGTGGAAGCAACACCAAACATGTCATTGACCAGCAGATTGATGATTGGAACAGAAAAAGACTGAAGTGGACCAGAAATGGACCTTAAAACTGGACTGACAAATTCTGTTGGTCCACTTTAAGAGGACCAACAGAGGAGTTTGGTTTGTATAAATAATCATAAATTAGCTTCTTGGAAAAGTGAACCTCATTTTCTTGTAACAGCTAGCCAGGTTACAATATGAGATGATATTAACTGATCTGAGAGAATGTGGTGTGTATAGCCTCCAGCTCCAGATACAGCAGGAACCCCTAACAGCTGTGTGGGTCAGTTATGATGGTGATGAGTTATGAGGCAAATATGATCTGCTGACCAAAAACAGAAAACACACAGGAAATTATGATTTGCACAACATTGCACTTATAAGTCTGGAAACTCAGGAGAGTTGTGCTATGTAATATTTCACGGACTTTTCTCTGTAGGATTACACTCTAGAGTGGTGGCAGTGTGTGGCGTACCACAAAAGAACGGAAGAAGAAGATACCTTGTGTAGTATGTAAATGTGTGTGTGCACACCTTCTGGAAGCAAGACATAGAGAGGAATGCAGACTGATGAGATGCTGTAAGGTGAGTATGAGCAAGACACAAATAACAAACTTTCTCTCTGTCAGTGTGTTCTCACAGTGCTGTCAGTAGTTAACATATTTATGTACAGTATTTATTGTGAGGTTAAAGGTTGTTTAGTGAACATGTGAGTTCAGATTCAAAGTCAAAAACAGAAATATGGGCCTATAATTCCCGATACTAGCTGTGACACCGAAATTACATCATACATTAAAGATAGAAGCATGATTTCAAAGTGCTAGTTGAACCTAAAAAAACAAGTTTAGAGTGAGGAAGAGAAAGGCTTTACTGGCAGAAGAATCCAGTGAGTGTCAGGTTGTTTCCATCCTTAACATTTCCAAGATGGCACATCATATGAACCAGGTCAAGCAGCAGACATTGGGCACAACAAAGCTACGGACTCGCAGAGGGCAAAAATGACTCTCAACTCACTCAAATGTCACTCAACAACTGTAGGAGACATCAAGTGACCTACAAATTGGATGGAAGATGGCAGCGGGAGTGAAGTGCAGAAGGAGGACGGTTGGAAACAGGCACCTAGAGGAAGTCCTGCAAAGCCAGAAAAAAGCCTTAAATAAATGAGAAGCAAAGGAGCCAGGCTGAGGTTTACAAAGACCATAGAGGACTGGACCATAGAAGACTGGACCGTAGAGGACTGGAGTAAGGTCATCTTCTCTGATGAGTCCAACACCTGGTTAGACGGAGACCTGGAGAGGCCTACAAGCCACAGTGTTTAACACCCACCAAGTTATTAGGTGGAGGATGTGATGGTCTGGGGTCCTCAGGAAGACTGGAACCAGGCAGGTTTGTCTTTGTGAAGGACGTTTGAATCAAGACCCGTCCAAGGTCCTCCTGGAAGAAAAGCTGCTTCCCTCTGCTCTGAAAATGTTCCCAACACTCAGGATGGGTTCTTCCAGCAGGACAATGTTTGCACCAAGAGTGACATGAAGGGCCCTAGTTTCTTGGCGCAGCGCAGGGTGGCGCAGGGTCAGTTTGGCAGTTTGGATCGCCTGCGCGGAGATGGGTGTGGCAGCGCAGCAGGGGGAGGCGTCACAGATTCAGCTTGCCGCAGCTTAAGTTTCTTGGCAAAAAGCCTCGCCGAGATGCCCGGCAGCTCCAACCTGGTCTACTCTCGGTGCAAGGCGAATTACAGCTGGCGGAGTGGCAGATTGGCTCACCGGCGTGCGCACACGTCACCAAACCTCACAGGCAGGTTTCCACAGTTCCAGGCACATTTAAATGCAATAAATGATCACAACAAACACGATGTCCCGCCACTCTGGTGTTGGACGGGGAATCCGGTGCAGCTGTGGAGCGCAGATGATGAAGACGGTGATGATGATGATGAATGGCCCGGCGGCTCGTGCAGGCACCGGGTTCTCGCCACCATTATGTCTACTGCTGTGTGCCCTGACCCTGTTTTGTGATAGACATGCCTAAAATGTGCCTACAATAGTGATATAATATCGGCATTATAATTATGACTATGATGATTTTTCATAATATTTTTGGTGCCCCCTCAGCACTTGGTGCCCTACGCACAGTGCGTGATGCCCATGGTGGGAGCAGCGGCGTTGCTTCTGTCATTGGGTTGTCAAGTGACGAAACTTGCACTGCACCTCGCCTTGGCGCATTAAAGGTGAGGAGAGGAGCTCATTTGATTGGTGAAGATCTGAATCGGCTGTATTAATCCCACTCCATGCCTTGTCTCCTCCTTGTCTCCCACTCACGCCTTCTCTCCTCCCTCTTTCCCACTTGCGGGGGTGGGAGTGATGGGAGGAGTGCCTGCGCCCGTCTGCACCGTGCACGAAACTTGCCAAGTCCAGACAGGACACACCCCGTCGGCGGCGCCTGGGATTAAACATCAGGGTTATTTCACCAAATATGGTTTTATGAACTCTTCACATTAGTATTGTGTTGGTTCAAAATAATTAGGAACTGGTTTTCTTTGTATTATTGAAGGTCTGAAAACACTGATTTACCAGTTGTCATTTTCTGAAAATAAATGCTGTAAATGTCAATATATTGATTTTTGAAACATTGTTGTCAGTATTCTATAGAATAAAACAACAATGTTCATTTAACTTGAAACTATAAATAGTAAATCTAGATGAACTGATATTTTTTCAGTGGTCTCTTATTTTTTACCAGAGGTACATATTAGAACCGACCCCTCCAACCTTCCAACACCACTGGTTGGTCCCCCCAAAGCCTGAGTGAGGATTTACCCACGGCTGGTACGTAGTGTCATTCTTCTTCCATGTAGTGAGGCACAGCTTTCTCTTATCGAATTAGGACCATGCACGTATTTTCTTATCATTCAGACGTCTCTCGAATCCTCAAAGTCTCATTGTTAATAATTCCATGTTTCAATTATGCCCAAGCAAAAGTAAGGCCTCGGCCCATACATTAATTATTATATGTGTCTGTTTCAAAGATGTCTGGGAAGAGGGAAAGAGATGTATTGATCAGAGGCAGGGGAGGAAACACACACACACACACACACACACACACACACACAGATCGTCTGAGGAATGTTCATAGTTCAGCTCATGATACAATCACCATGTTTTCAAGAATCACACACTTTTCTATCGAGTCCATCAGAGTGAGTCTGTGGTGACATTTTATAAATACAAATATTTATTTATTATATTTTTCTGAAATTTTTTTTTTTTTTCAGATTTTCCTACATTTTTCTACTTATGCAGTTTGACTGTATAAATTGGGTGTGAGAGAGGGGCAAAACGCTGTGTTCCACACAGGTTAGGAGATGGCACTAAGCACAGTGTGAGTGTTTCCTACCAGTCCATGGTTGGCCGGCAGCATAACAATAATTTGTGCATTGTGGTCCCAGATCATTCTCCAGAAGTCTTTTGTGGTGTGGGGCAGAGGATGCTGGGTAATGATGAACTCATTACTCCGGTAGTAACCCTGTGAAAAAAACACAGCAACAGTTAGTGGAAGAGTTCCACCACATTCACTTGGATTTAGGTCCAATGTGAACACATAGCATTCATTTTAGTAAGGAAATCAGAGATTCATCTGCACAGTCCAGAGTTGGATTCTTTTGAATTGACTAAACTGAACCTTGAGGGTTAAATCTAATTTGTGTGACAGAAGACATCTGCTGGTGAAAGAAAACACTTTGCTGCTGTTAGCTATGATGTCACACTCCACAGGACCAACAAGGCAGTGACCTCACCTGACAGCACATGACAACCTGTCTACCTGCTGTTTACAAGTGGTGGCTTATTGGTTGCTCTTAAATTCTTCGTTGTGCCTTAAAGGGGCACTCCACAACTTTAAACATTGAGTTCAGTTACTCCTCAGCTTGTTGATAACTTTGTGGTTCAGGAGGAGCTCTTCTTCAGCTCTGAGAAAATGTCATGAAATCAATCAGCTGAGCTTCAACGTTTTACAGACCCAGTGCAACGGAAGGCAGAGTGTCTTTAGCTTCTGTTCTGTGAGTATTTCCAGTGAAAAGGGATTCAGACCAAATCCTTCGCATGGAATTGTTAGAAACTAAACAGAAATGTAAAGGAGCTGCAGAGGACTGTGGTTCCACAAACACCTATTGCTAAAAGCTGTAGATGGAGGTCATGATATTATTGGTTGAAAGTTGTTGTTACAAGCTTACGTAAACACGCTTTTGTTTTACAGAATGAAAAAATCACTGATTTTAATATAAACATATGAAGAAATAAACATTTTGGTCACTTTTTTGTATATGATGTTAAATAGATGGACAATATGACCGGGATGGCATCTCAAAGGGTTTAAAAGGAATTTCATGTCAACTTAAACAGAACGCTTGCCTTTCAATCTAAGTCATGCAGAAGAGGTCTCCATGGTTACGAGAGAACAAGCCTCCACCCTGAACCCAAGTAATCGCTGTCGGTCTTATTGCATATCAATACGTTTGATACTAAGATGGTTCTCAGTGGACTCAGCACTAAAGTATCTAGGCTCTGCTGCTTTTAAATGCAATACCCCGACTTCATGGAAGTGCAACACTACATTTATGGACCCTTTAACTCTGTTAAAGATATGGCCCTTTTCCAACGAGGCATTTTGAGGGCCGGTTCGGAGCCGGTGCCCAATCGCGAAGCAGTTCTTCCTGTTTCCACAGACAAAGAGCCGGCTCTCGGCCAGGAAAACTGGTTCCCGAGCGGCCCCAACTCTGGGCTGGAACCGGCCCCGGAAGAAGGTCTTGCTTATGTTAGGGGCTGGGGGCGGGGTTAACGCTCAAGGCAACAGGGGAAAATACGCCGCTGTGGAGTTTTACTAACGTTACTGTTCCCGGTAAGTTTCATTTTTAAATTGTTTCACCTCGTTGCAAACCAATGACACATTTCTGTTTAGTTTACCAAGCTAGTGATTACGTTCGTAACAGCAGCAACTAGTGGCTTTGCTTACTCGGGTAATGTAAGCTGACCGGCTAGCTAGCCAGCTAGCGTGATATTGCTAACAACAACGTTAGCATGCCACTTTCTGACTGCCGTTAACTAAACGTTACCAACTACCAACGTAACATAACATCTGTGTTCGCAGCGTCGTGGACACGTTTGTGATTAAACCGCTGTTCTCTGGTTTGTGTTTGTAGAGCTGTCGGACATCGGCGATATTGAACGGAGGTCCAACCTGCAGATGACTAAACATCAAACACTCTGATCTATTGATCACACACTGTTCTACACTTTAATTTTTTTTTACGATTTTAGTATTTTGTGTATTTTATTGTTATTGTATTATTAGCCAAAATAAACACTTTTTCTGAAGAGACATGTCTGCTATGCTTACAATTAGCGCTGCGGGGAAACCTCAGACGTATACAGTGACGTAATGACGTGGCTCTCTGGGCTCTCTAGCCGGTTGAAACGCAAACAGGTTCTGAGAAGGTTCGCAAGTTGAACCAACTGCGAACCAGCACGGGCCCGGTTCTTGAACTAGGTTCGCGTTGGTGGAAAAGGGGTAATAGAGTTCCTGGTTTTCTTACACGCCAGCACTAAATCACCACAATCCTCACGCTTGATGTTCTTGAACTAATCTGTGAGCTGTGTTTAGCTGATATCAACAGACACATTTTGGGATTCAGACACCACAATTTCAAACCATGGGAATGTAAATGAAAACACACACGGCTGGTGATTCTGATAACCTGCTGAGTGAAACATGAAGAGGAGATGGAGGATCAATGATTGACAGAAGAGGTGGAGGTGCTGACCATGATGTAGGAGGCGTTAATGTAATCGGTGCCTTTGATGCCGGGCAAAGGTGCTAAGGCAACCCTCGCTCGCTCCGCTGCACACAAAGAGAGAGAGAGAGTTCATTAGAAGAGAGCAATCGCACTGAAAAACCACTATGCATGTATTCATTCACCCTTCTGCTGTTACTGGCGGGTGTAACAGTTCTTGGTAATTGCTGGTTAGTGATTCAGAGAAGTGTGGGACAGCCGGTGACTGTGTCCAGATTGTGTAACAGCTGCAGATAACAGACAGGAGCTGAATAACCATGAGAGCAGGCGCCCTGTAAACAATCCGTGTTGAGGCTGAGCTGCATACCAGAGGGCTGCTATGAAAATGAATTATTCTCACAGTCACATTTTTAAAACTGATAGCGACAGAAATTGTAATAGTGCAACAATGAGAGGATCTCGCTGGAATGGCAGCTGAGATGGCTGCCACGACCCTTCCTCCTCAAACCATGTTACACACTTACACACTAGTCTTAGTTGTTATCTGGTAACAACTAACAAGTACAACTATTTATTTGGGGCAAGTTGTGCCTGACTGGAGGCGTGAAACAAACATTAATGTTGAGCCCTAGCAGGAAAAGGAAATCACACATACTATGAGAACATGAACATCTCGTTGATGGAACAGCATAGAAATATTATTCTCTATGTATCAGTCTTCTAGAATGTTGATTCTGGGGTCAATGTCTCTAACTGTAGCTGAGTTATCATTTCCTGCTGTTGTATATATATATATATATATATATATATATATATATATTAAGATTATTTTTTCAGCTAGAGCACTGTTCTTGTGCTAGAGCAGCCTTTTTGTGCTAGAGCGGCCTTTTTTGAATTGTGTGACACTTACATGGCACCACGGAGGAATTTCTATTTTTCTCTTTGTTGCACTCCTTCTGAGCGTTGAAGCAGTCCATGAATCTGGCATTACACTGTGTGACCAACTACAACACAAGAGGAGAAGAAGAAAAGCTTACACTTCGTCAAACTTTCAAACAGCAGACCAACTCATCACAGCTGGAAGTTATTTCATTTCATACCCAGACCCTGAGTTTTAGTATAGACATCAAAATGTACTTACATTGTACTGTTACTGTGATAAAAAAGGGTCTCTTTTCATGAAGGAAATACATGTACTAATACACTTGTGCCTCACTGTGCAATATGTGTGTGTGCCATTAATCTTTTCATTGAACAGTATCACTTCACACATGCGATTCTTCAGAAGACTATAAAGAGTTCTATGAAGAGTTCTATAAAGAGTTCTGTAAAGAGTTCTGTAAAGAGTTCTATAAGAGGCCTAGAACCTGAAAGTAACACAGAAAGTAGCTCAAGGAGTTGGTAAACCAGCACAAAGCCCAGAGGAAAAACAAAGGAGCGACAAACAATGACTGAATTTTAATCCCTTTATGACGCCATCGATTTATTACCATAACAAAGAGAGCTGTTGTTTTGCACATGCACTCCATCTGCTCTAGACCTTGGACTCCATTGTGGCATATTGTGATGAAATAAAAGGAATTATCATCTAACCCTCATCAAACCAGGGCTGGAAGATTTGGTAACACTTAAAAATAAGCAGTTGTTTATTGCTAACAATCAAAGAAATGATCATTCAAAATCATTACTAATGGTATAATTATAATAATTATGTTTCATCAATAGTTTGTATAATATGAAATAGTTGAATTACTCATATTCAAATGACCTATTATAGCATAGCTGGTAAGAGACAATAACAATTGCATTGCATATGAACATTATAAATAAATTAACTCGAAACCAATTATTAAGAATTCACTTTCTATCTAAATTATGTTCGATGCAAGGGATTATTATTATATTATTATTAGTATTATAAAACGTATTATCAGCAGCCTTAACTTTATAATAGGATCCAAATAATATATAATAAGGTTGGTTTATAATCCAATTATTAACCATTAACAAAGTGATTAACACATATCTGGTCAATAATATGCATAGATGTTTTATAAACTATTTAATAAAGTAATCTCAGTCAGCATCTCTACCTCTCCTCTTACGTGCAAACTAGTGAGTTAGTATGGTTACGTGCACAATGCCAGTATGAATAACAATTATGGTCAATGAGTAACTGTAAAATGTTTATAGTTTTTTAAATAAATTAACAAAAAAAGGTATTTTCTGCATTTTCTTTGTTTCTTTTCGAATGAAAACATAACAAACCATAACCCAAAAACCGTGGTATATACCGAAGCTGACTTTTGTATACAATTACACCGCTGATAAATAATACATAAATAATACATAAATAATATTTGACTAACTTTCTAATCGATAGTCTAACTTGTATTTGCTATAGAGAGAAGCAACATGTCTAGTTTTATTATTTGTAGTAGAAAAATGACTGAATGCATGTAAATTTGTGTTAATGTTAATTTGTACAACTGCAAGGACAAGATATCTACACATGTGTTTTTGTTGGAGAGTTAGTCATCTGAGGCCTTTCATGTAGAAGAATGCTTGTTAGCTAGTAAGCTAACACAGTATGCTCACAGTAATAAGAGATTGTAAACCAAAGCAACCAGCCTCATGACCAGACTTGTTTTAATGTGAAAATGTCAAATGTGTTCAACGTGTATTGAATAATAAAAGCCGTCAGTCCCTTCACCTTGAACTGTTTCTCCAGATACGTGTGGCCGTTGCGTCCTGGTGTCGTGATGCTGTTGATGTAGCTATGAAGCTGGCTGGCTGCCACATCTGTTTCCTTCCCCAAGATGGCTTCCATCAAGGCATTGTGGATAAAGATGTACTGTTCCTGATTCAGAAGACAAAAAAGAAGTTTAGCAGCTGGTATGGAAAGATAGCCCAGACCATAGATTTGCATAACAATTTTGCAATAAAATGAATTGTATGTGCAAAGGGTTTAAAAGAGTAACACTTTGTATCACAAACACAAACATACATTGTACACTTTCCTAAAAAGTATAAACATGCATCATGGCTTGAAGCAAACAGTTATTTACAATATTTAAAAGGACTGAACAAAATACAGCTTAATAGACGCAGCTGCAAGAGGAGAGATGAGTTCTGTTAAAAATCATTTTTCTTTTTACTTTCAGTCCAGACTGCAGCTGCCCTTTACAAAGCACCTACTGTTGCATGCAGTATGCTATAGGGAGTATGACTGTCTTCCTCAATATATATTAGGGCTGTCAAATGATTGATTTTTTTAATCGCGATTAATCGCATTTTGTCCATAGTTAACTCGCGATTAATCGCAAATTAATCGCATTTTTTGGCACTTTTTTTTTCTTCTAAATGTACCTTAATTAGGGATGGGAATCGAGAACCGGTTCCTATAGAGAACCGGTTCCGTGTGTTTCAATTCCATGGAATCGTTTGGCAGTTTATCTAATGATTCTCTTATAGATTCCAACCAGCACGAATGACGTCACGTAACTTACGCATGTTACGCACGCTCGATTCAGCAAGTATGACTGCGCGGTTCAGTTACGCTGGTTTCGCACATGCGTTGCAGTCGTAAACAACTATGGCACCAACTAGGTTCAAACGCCCTAAAGCGTGGCTTCATTTCACAAGAAAAAATTACAACAAAGCGACTTGCAGTCATTGCAAGGTGGAGATAACGGCGTCGGGAGGGAATACGACCAATATGCACACAACATTTGCGCACAAAGCATGCAATATTTTTGAACGAGTGTCATGTTTTGACACGGTTCGGACTGACGCATCTCAACCCGGCAGCAGCGGCTGCAGTAGCCAAGCTGTGATCGCCACTGCGATTAATACGGAAGGAAACTCCGGAAAGTAGTAGTGCTTATTTTTCTGCAAGTATTTGCACTACAAACTGTACTGTTGTAATTTGACAGTATTTTTTTTTGTTATTATTTTTGAGTGCTACTATCAGCTCATTTGTCCTTTTTTAAAAATGTTACACATTCTTGTGTATTTGCCATCTTGGCATTGGGCCTCTTTTGACCTCATTGTGAGTTAAGGTTGTGAGTTCTTATTAAACAAACTTGATGCCAATCAAAATGTTTGTTCTTTTTCCCCAAATTAGAATCGGTAAGAGAATCGATAAAGAATCGAATCGATAAGCAATATCGATAATGGAATCGGAATCGTAAAAATCTTATCAATTCCCATCCCTAACCTTAATGTATTTTTTTCATATTCTTAATACTTTTAACAACATAAGGGCAAATATACTTGATTTATGAAAATGTTTATTTAATACTTCAAATATCCCCTTACCAAAACATGGGATCAAAACAGGGTTATAAGAATATATCACAAGTTAAAGTGAACATGTCACAGGAGATAGTGTAACAGGAGATAAGTACAGTTAGGACATAAGTGCATTGGCTTGCAAGTGATATCTCAGACTGGACGTACTTCTATGGTAGCTCATTTCATACCCACAGTACGCGCAGATGACTTTGGTCTTATCGACTGAACCATCTGGCAGTCTTTTGAAGGTGAATTTGCCGTTCACAAATCGCCCCTGTGGACACGCACCTTCAAGGTACGTGTCCACAGGGGCGATTTTAAACGCGTGTGGACGGCTTCCCAGTATTGCACGCTTGGTGGGCTGCCACTAGAGGATGATTAACAGGCGCTCTCCTTCAAACAACACATTTTTGCGAGCGTTCGCGAGCGTTCCCGAGGCGGCGAGTCGAGCCCGGCGCCTCTGATTAGCATAAAGTAGATTCGACTTATACTTTAGGCAAATGAGGAGCGGCCAACTTGCGCGCCGTCTCTCGACATTCGCCGCGATGCTACCAAAATGCATTGCCATGCTTTTCACATAGACAATGAATGGGACGCGGGGAAACACCGCTGCCTGTGGACACGCACCTTCCCTCTGGATCAAGACTACAGGTGCCACCGACGGCCATAAATCACACAATGCGCGTTTTTTTTTTTTTTTAAATACCGTGCGTTAATCGCGCGTTAAAAAAATTAACGGCGTTAAGAGGATGTTGCGTTAACGCGTTAATAACGCGTTAACGCAACAATATATATATATATATATATATATATATATATTAGGGCTGTCAAAAGATTGATTCTTTTAATCGTGATTAATCGCATTTTGTCCATAGTTAACTCGCGATTAATCGCAAATTAATCACATTTTTTGGCACATTTTTTTTTCTTCTAAATGTACCTTAATGTATTTTTTTCATATTCTTAATACTTTTAACAACATAAGGCAAATATACTTGATTTATGAAAATGTTTATTTAACACTTCAAATATCCCCTTACCAAAACATGGGATCAAAACAGGGTTATAAGAATATATCACAAACAATTAAAGTGAACATGTCACAGGAGATAGTGTAACAGGAGATAAGTACAGTTAGGATATAAGTGCATTGGCTTGCAAGTGATATCTCAGACTGGACATACTTCTATGGTAGCTCATTTCATACCCACAGTACGCGCAGATGACTTTGGTCTTATCCACTGAACCATCCGGCAGTCTTTTGAAGGTGAACAGCTTTTCACTAAAGGTGGTGTCCACAGGCAGCGGTGTTTCCCCGCGTCCCATTCATTGTCATGTGAAAAGCCGTGCAATGCATTCTGGTAGCGTCGCGGCGAATGTCGAGAGACGGCGCGCGAGTTGGCCGCTCCTCATTTGCCTTGAAGTCGAATCTACTTTATGTTAATCAGAGGCGCCGGGCTCGATTCGCCGCCTCAGGAACGCTCGCGAACGCTCGCAAAAATGTGTTGTATGAAGGAGAGCTCCTGTCAATCATCCTCTAGTGGCAGCCCACCAAGCGTGCAATACTGGGAAGCGGCGCGGTAGCCTACCTATAGACAATTAATGGGACGCGGGGAAACACCGCTGCATGTGGACACGTACCTTTCCTTCTGGATCAAGACTACAGGTGCCACCGAGGGCCATAAATCATACAATGCGCGTTTTTTTCTTTAAATACCGAGCGTTAATCGCGCGTTAAAAAAATAAACGGCGTTAAGAGGATGTTGCGTTAACGCGTTATTAACGCGTTAACTTTGACAGCCCTAATATATATATATATATATATATATATATATATATATATATATATATATATATATATATAGGTTGTACAAAGGATTGTGGGTCAAAATATCCAGAAAAGCATGCTGGTCTGCATATTGCAAAATCCTGTTATTATTGGCATACTAGACACTGGGACATACTAAATCTTTCAGCTGCTTATGCTAATAGCTAATGTTAATCACCAACATGCTCACTATTGTTACGATTATGGTGAAAAGTGGATGTAACGGGTTGTAGTGACAAAATACTATATACCATTTTATAAAAGCTTTATGAACTTAAGTTTACATTAGCGCAAGTGATGTGTATGCTAGCTTTTAGAATTTGTGCTAGTGATTGCTGGCAGCCAAGCAGTGGGATTCATAACTCCTTAAACGAGTGAGCATTTTTCATTGCTTCCCTAATCTCGAAGTCAATGGGTTTTTGGAAATAGGTTTTTGGTTAGATGCGTGAAATAAGATCTGTAGTTAACACAACCAAGACATGTAAGATGTGTCTTTACATAAAATATGTCAGTAAATATCCCACTTGTGAATTTTGAAATGTTATGTGTCTTAAAGGGATAGTTCGGAATTTTGGACATAAGACCTATTTTTCAAATCAGCCGGTGTGTTCGAGACGTCTGGAGAAGTTTTCAAGACATTTCATTCAGTTCTTCTCGTTGCCGAGTTCGCTTGTGCTATGGCTAGCGCAAGTCAATCATTCTAGTTAGCATGGCATTAAAAACAGTCTTGCCCACTCCACAGTGCACCCGAGGCAAATCAATTAAGCTCCAGCGGGGGCTATCTCGGTCTCCACAGACGCTCGTTCACGTTCTGCCCTTTGAGCATCCCTCTCGCACAATTCTTCATCTGTATATTCAGGCTCGTACAGGTACGGTTGGGTTTGGGTAGAAAAAAACTCAACATCAGAGTCTTCAAAAGTTTCAGTATATTATCCAAAAGTGGCCATTTCTGTGAGATTGAAGAAACTAGCACTGCAGGCTACTCAGCGTCTGTAGCAATGACAGCAGGTAAACAAACTATTATAGAACCGGTAACTTAACATGCTAGGTGAAATCAGTCCGCCGCTGCCATAGCCTACTAGGAAGTATGACACGCTGCTGCTGCTGCTGCTGAGACATAAATCCTTAAAAATGCAAGGTTGTTTTAATTTCAAACATTCTATCAACACGGATATGTACACTCAACAAAAATATAAACGCAACACTTTTGTTTTTGCTCCCATTTTTCATGAGATGGACTTAAAGATCTAAAATTCATTCCAGATACACAATATTACCATTTCTCTCAAACATTGTTCACAAATCAGTCTAAATGTGTGATAGTGAGCACTTCTGCTTTGCTGAGATAATCCATCCCACCTCACAGGTGTGCCACATCAAGATGCTGATCTGACATCATGATTAGTGCACAGGTGTACCTTAGACTGTCCACAATAAAAGGCCACCCTGAAATGTGCATTTTTTTGCTTTATTGGGGGTCTGGGGACTCAGAACCAGTCAGTATCTGGTGTGACCACCATTTGCCTCATGCAGTGCAACACATCTTCTTTGCATAGAGTTTATCAGATTGTCAATTGTGGCCTGTGGAATGTTGGTCCACTCCTCTTCAATGGCTGTGCGAAGTTGCTGGATATTAGTGGGAACTGGTACAAGCTGTCGTATACGCCGGTCAAGCACATCCCAAACATGCTCAATGGGTGACATGTCCGGTGAGTATGCTGGCCATGCAAGAACTGGGACATTTTCAGCTTCCAAGAATTGTGTACAGATCCTTGCAACATGGGGCCGTGCATTATCTTGCTGAAACATGAGGTGATGTTCATGGATGTATGGCACAACAATGGGCCTCAGGATCTCATCATGGTATCTTTGTGCATTCAAAATGCCATCAATAAAATGCACCTGTGTTCTTCGTCCATAACAGATGCCTGCCCATACCATAACCCCACCACCACCATGGGCCACTCGATCCACAACATTGACATCAGCAAAGCGCTCAGCCACACGACGCCACACACGCTGTCTGCCATCTGCCCTGAACAATGTAAACAAAGATTCATCCGTGAAGAGAACACCTCTCCAACGTGCCAGACGCCATCGAATGTGAGCATTTGCCCACTCAAGTCTGTTACGGCGACGAGCTGGAGTCAGGTCAAGACCCCGATGAGGACGACGAGCATGCAGTTGAGCTTCCCTGAGACGGTTTCTGACAGTTTGTGCAGAAATTGTTTGGTTATGCAAACCAATTGTTTCAGCAGCTGTCTGAGTGGCTGGTCTCAGACGATCTTGGAGGTGAACCTGCTGGATGTGGAGGTCCTGGGCTGGTGTGGTTACACGTGGTCTGCGGTTGTGAGGCCGGTTGGATGTACTGCCATATTCTCTGAAACGCCTTTGGAGGCGGCTTATGGTGGAGAAATGAACATTCAATGCACGAGCAACAGATCTGGTTGACATTCCTGCTGTCAGCATGCCAATTGCACGCTCCCTCAATGCTTGTGGCATCTGTGGCATTTTGCTGTGAGACAAAACTGCACATTTCAGAGTGGCCTTTTATTGTGGGCAGTATAAGGTACACCTGTGCACTAATCATGATGTCAGATCAGCATCTTGATGTGGCACACCTGTGAGGTGGGATGGATTATCTCAGCAAAGCAGAAGTGCTCACTATCACACATTTAGACAGATTTGTGAACAATGTTTGAGAGAAATGGTAATATTGTGTATCTGGAATGAATTTTAGATCTTTAAGTCCATCTCATGAAAAATGGGAGCAAAAACAAAAGTGTTGCGTTTATATTTTTGTTGAGTGTACATAGATAGTCTGCCGTTACAATAGATTTGCCTTGGGTGCACTGTGGAGTCGGTATGAGTGTTTTTAATGCCATGCTAACTAGAACGATTGACTTGCGCTAGCCATAGCATAAGCGAACTCGGCAACTAGAAGAACTGAATGAAATGTCTTGAAAACGTCTCCAGACGTCTCAAACACACCGGCTCACTTGGAAAATAGGTCTTATGTCCAAAATTCCGAACTATCCCTTTAAAGAAGGTGGTTGCTAACAAGTGGCTAAATGAGAGCAATAAAGGAGTCCACCAGCCCTATTATGTAGACTCACACTCAAGGGGCCGTGGTGTAGTTGATAGCTTAGCGTTAGCTTTGTACTTCTTTTAATACTGTGGCGTCCCTCAAATAACGGCTACAAACCTCAGTCTGGACTAGGTAGTTGCGCTGGGTGCGGATGTGTTTGAGGAAGCCGAGGACGTTAACTGTGCTCTTGTTTTTGATCTGCTGCAGCATGCTGTCCACGACAATGTACGTCCCGGTCCGACCCACTCCAGCACTGCAACACAACAAGCCAAAGACATGAAAGATGGGAGAGATGTTTAATATGAGTAAACAAGTGTAATTAGCATTTGAATGGATATGAAATTACTTTTAAATGCCTAAGTAACAGCGGGCAGAGAGCTGTCAAAAAATTAGGGAATATTGCTGTTACATAGTCAATGGGCCCTAGTTTCGTAGACCAGGCGCAGTCAGCTTTCAGCACACCTGCGCCGCGCCGACGGGGTGTGTCCGCCTGGACTTTGCAAGTTTTGTGCACCGCGCAGGCTCGCGCAGGCACACCTCCCGTCTCGCCCACCGCCGCAAGTGGGAAAGAGGGAGGAGAAGAAGGCGTGAGTGGGAGACGAGGAGGAGACGAGGCGTGGACTGGGATTAATACAGCCGATTCAGATCTTCACCAATCAAATGAGCTCCTCTCCTCTCCTTTAATGCGTTAGGGGAGGTTCAGTGCAAGTTCCGTCACTTGACAACCCGATGACAGAAGCAGCGCCGCCGCTCCCACCACGCTCATCATGTACTTTGCGCGCGTATTATAATAATAACAATGCCGATATTATAAAAAACAGGAGAGAGAGAGGGAGATGTTTTGGTCCGAGAGGCTGAGTTTCCGTTACGTGTGCCATCCGCCTTTGATCTGACATCAGATGTGACGGGACAATCTATATAGATATAAATTCATGTGTTGATTCAATTAGTTGCATTAAATAGTGTTTGTTGTGATTATGTATTGCATTTAAATGTGCCTGGAACTGTGGAAACCTGCCTGTGAGGTCTCGGTGACGTGTGCGCACTGCGCGCCGTCAGCCAAACTTCCACTGCGCCAGCTGTGATTCGCATTGAATGAATGGACTTTATTTACGCCTTGCGCCTTGCGCTTAAAGTAGACCAGGTCGGAGCTGGCGAGCTTTCAGCGCAGTCTCGGCGAGGCTTTTTGCCACGAAACTTCTGCTATGCCAAGCTGAATCTGTGACGCCTCCCCCTGCTGCGCCGACACACCCATCTTGGCGCAGGCGATCCACCAAACTGCCAAACTGACGGTGCGCAAGGCTGCGCGGGTCGAAACTTGCATTGCGCCGGCTCCGCCACCCTGCGCCGCCCTGCGCTGCGCCACAAAACTAGGGCCCAATGTCTTTAACATGTTTTCTCATCGCTATCCACAACATGTTTGAAGCACCACTTTTCTACCCAGGTAGTGTTGTTGCTTGTGAGTGTAAATATCCATATTTGAAACCACAATATTTGGGGTATATGCATAAATGTATCTACATAGAGGTAAAGCTGGTTAATTAAAAACAATCCTATGAAGAAGACATTCAGAAATTGCACAATCATTATAAAAAATGAAATGAAAAAACAAGTGCACTTGGCAGGTTCCGAATAACATTTGATGCCAGTTTGGGGCAGAATTGACATTAAAGATATATGCCTGGTCATCGAGATAGAAGAGGAGAAGAAGTTAAAATGTTGCTGCAGCTCACAGTGACTGGCTAGGTAGCTAGTTAGATAGGGAGGTAGTTAGCTAGGGAGCTACAAAGCTATAGCTTGTCCTTCTCCAGAGTGGTGTGCAGTGAGGAGGAGGGACCGTTCTGCTGAAACAGTGTAGCATTCATGAATCTTTTCCTATAGTGGAACCAGTGTAGCATTCATGAATCTTTCCTATAGTGGAACCAGTGTAGCATTCATGAATCTTTCCTATAGTGGAACTAGTGTAGCATTCATGAATCTTTCCTATAGTGGAACCAGTGTAGCATTCATGGATATTTCCTATAGTGGAACCAGTGTAGCATTCATGGATATATCCTATAGTGGAACCAGTGTAGCATTCATGAATCTTTCCTATAGTGGAACCGGTGTAGCATTCATGAATATTTCCCATAGTTCAAGAGATTCAAGATTCAAAGGGTTTATTATCATATGAACAGTAACGAAACGGTTTCACTGTACAATGAAATTCTTCGTTTGCTGTCCACAGAATACCAAACAATGTTATATCTAATGTGAACCCAGTGTAGTATTAATGAATATTTCCTATAATGTGATAAGACCTGGTTTACATTACAAATGTGCCCGCTTCAATGGTTGCAATGGCAACAGTACACTTAAAAATGGCTGCTGCTCTGAACGTCCTGCTACCTTGATTTGAATACTCCTATTTTATTTCTCCGGTTCTGGCAGATTTGTGTTTATGTAATTATCCTCTCTCGTCAGACTGCGACTATTTTTCAAAGTGTCATCATTTGTCTGTGAATTTCACCTTTAAAATAAGTAAAATGTTGGTATGCCCTGTACAGACATGAATCAGAACTGAGCAAGCAAACTATGAAAAGGAGAGGATATAATTGAAAGAAAAGCAGAGAAGTATCACTGGAGAGTTGTCTGCATGTGGCCAGCATGGCCACAGATTCAATTAACACCTGTACTGTACCACTCAGAGTTTCCTGTGACATTAAAGCAGTAGAGTGAATGTGAACGTGTCTCTGTGTCTTGCATAAATAAGTGGGAGGATGCCTTTGTGTAGATGTGCCGGTACAAAATGGTCATAATGAGCGTTGTGTCTGCAGCCACAGCAGTGAGGTGGTGAGTTATTATCGATGATCACAGTGCAGATGATAGCAGAGAAAGTCATACTCATACTCACCCAGGGCACAGTCAGGGGACAATTGCCAGCCATTTCTGTGCCCGTCTTGCTGTAAAAAAGGCCCTTAAATACAAGCTGACACCTGTGACAGCAGGTTCACTGACACTGCTTAGATATGTGTAGAGAACCCCAGAGGTATACATACAAAGAGGTGAATATGACTGGAGCATTGGTTGGGGTATTTGTTGGGTAGAGGATGATGTAGAAGACTATGTAGAGGACTATATAGAGGACTATGTAGAAGACTATGTAAAGGACTATATAGGGGACTATGTAGAGGACTATATAGAGGACTATGTACAGGACTATGTAAAGGACTGTATAGAGGACTATGTAGAAGACTATGTAGAAGACTATGTAGAGGACTATATAGAGGACTATGTAGAGGACTGTATAGAGGACTATGTAGAAGACTATGTAGAGGACTATGTAGAAGACTATGTATAGGACTATATAGAGGACTTTGTAGAGGACTATATAGAGGACTATGTAGAGGACTATGTAGAGGACTGTATAGAGGACTATGTAGAAGACTATGTAGAGGACTATGTACAGGACTATGTACAGGACTATGTAGAGGAATTGTGAATTGTGTAGAGACGTTACCTGCAGTGGACAAGCATGGGTCCCATGTCAGGCATCTGGGCGGCTGAGGACCGGCGGACAAAGGTGAGGACAGGCAGGGTGTACTCAGGGACACCCATGTCGGGCCACTGGGTGTAGTGATACTGGATCACTGTCCGTTCACCCTGGGCCCGTGCCTTCGGGTTCCCCTTCCCACCCTGATGGTAGAGAAGCAGGAGAGGAGAGGAGGCAGAGATGGTTGTTATTTTGGAGAAAGTTAAAAAAGACAGACGACAGAAGTGTCAAGCGAGGGGTCAAAATAGCAGAATTTACATGAACCTCTGAAGTTGCGTTTGGGTCTTATATTTACTCACAACGCATAACATTACATGGATAACATTCACATTATCTCTCTCTCTTTACCAGTTCGTTTCTCTACCCATAATGCAGCTAGTGGGTGCATTGCATACAAATTCTCACACCTCAGGAACCAAGAAGAAGCACTGACCAAGCTGCATTATTTGACAGTAAGGAGAGTAAGGACTACCAGGTGAAATACCAAGGCGCATGCTGGCAAATCTTGCAGGAATGAGGAATGCCATCAACAGAAACAGCACCTGCAACACATCACCAAGGTAACCAGCGTTGTTACTTCCTCCCTTCTCATGCTTACCTTTGTGACTTTAGCATTCCGCAGTGTGAAGCGTCGGACAGTGTAGCAGGCATGCACTTTAGTGCTTTTCAGTGCGACTACCATGTTGCCGTACTCTTCAATGTTCTCTGTTGGCCAGTACTGGTCACATTTTCTCTGTACAACAAACATACACATGAATCACATTAACTTGCTGTCAACAAATTGTGGAGGTCGATCAAGTTTTTAACCTGAAAATGTCCATTTTCAATGCATAATTTTCCACATGAATCAAATCCCTGAGTGTTTTTTGTGGTGAGGTATTCGAACAGCAACTGCTTTTCTGTACTGACTATGAACTGCTTCCCACCTTATAACCCCCCCCCCCCCCCCCCCCCCCCGAATCAGAACATACCCGGCCTTTCTCCACCAAGTTGGTGATCATGACGATGATGCAGGTATTTTGCTCCCACACCATCCGCCAAAAGTCCTCAAAGGTAGACTTCAGAGGTCCCTGGGCTGCGATGTACGCTTTGGGCTTATTATAGCCCTAATGGATGGTGAAGAGGCAGACTATTAGTTTGTCATCACGTGGCATACACCAATGCTACACTATTACATTCAATGCATTGCCTTGCATCACTCGCACAAGTTTGACCCTGGAATTATTTTTTTTTTGTGTCACTCACTCTAGAGAGGAGGCAGGGCTTAACTCCATTAAGACACTAAAAGTGTTTCCTCCATCACGGCTGAAATCACCACTATTGCTGCTTTGTACATGTTGAAGTCCCAGATCCACCAGGAAACCAAACCCCATCCTGTCTGAGTTCATGACATCATCCACAGGTCCTCAGTGGATTTCACCAAGCTGGATTCACTGGATCTAGCAAGACCCACGTGGGCTGGTTTACCACAGCTGGAGGAACCCCGAATAAACGATTTAGCTTATCTCTAATATCAATAACCAGATGAAAAGGATGCTGAAATAACTCCATCATGATGGTGATTATTATAAAGTGTGAAGTCATGCTTTGTTTGGTCTGTCTGCAAGACCACAAGATAACTACTTTTAAAATGATTGTTTTCTGAATGGAGTCTGGATTAATGGGTGCTAGCCTATGCTAACTTTGTTGCTGCAACATCATCACTCCAAATAAGGTAGTCTAGGAGATAAATACGGCAGCGTCTCTGGTTTCTCCACATAGTCTGGTCTGGTCTCTGGACTAATGTGAGCTATACTATCTAGACCTCTGGGCGATCACAGACAGTCTCTGGTTTCTCCACTTAGTCTGGTCTCTGGACTAATGTGAGCTACTATCTAGACCTCTGGTGGACCACAGACAGTCTTTGGTTTCTCCACTTAGTCTGGTCTGGTCTCTGGACTAATGTGAGCTACTGTCGTAGACCTCTGGGGGACCACAGACACAGGAGACAACATTTGGTTCCTCTATTTAGGATTAGGACAATCTCAACAATGATAGACTTAAATGTCACAGCCTCAATCAAATTTCTCACTCAAACTGAAATTTCAACTCGCACGAATATGTGAATGAAACAAATTTCACATCATCGCCCCATTGAACACAACATCATATCTGTAGATAATGTCTTGTACTCATCTCTAAAAAGACACAGATACAGTATTTGATATCTCCCTCACTCACATCCACATAGTTGCCGTTGATGTAGTCAGTGTGTTTGGAGTCCTTCCCAGCCAGCAACCTCAGCTTCACCCTGCTGTGGTCATCTGGGGAGGAAAAACAGTGAAACAGGGGGCCTGTTTGAAAGCAACCTTAACTTGAACCCTAACACAGTGCCATGCATGTAACGCTGTAAACTTGGTGTCCTGCCAAGACGCTTGCTCCCAACCTGTAAGCACGTTGACCGTTGTGGTTGATACAATGGTCAAACTGGGTTATGGAGCTTTTACAGACAGCTCAACAGCGTGGTACCTGCCCTTTGCTTCAGGCATGCAGTATTGCAGTCCGATAAACATCAGACTGATCTGCTTTCAGAGAGCTAGTGCCTGTATCAGACATGTGAAATATTTATTACACATTGATGTAGTTAAGCACCGAGCCTGTGCGGGGGTTGGCGGTGGGTTTGGCTCTGCTAGTGGTGGAGATGTGAGTTGGAACATCCGGTTTACCATTACCACTTGGTCCACGGGTAAAAATGACAGATTTTGAGTGCAAATGTTCTCAAACTGTAGCAGAAATTACAATACAACTTTTGGACAAAAAAAAGTCTGCATGTTTTGCACTCTGCTCAGGGAAATGAGGATGTGGGGTCCGTTAATGAATTGAATGGCCTTTGCTCTAGTGTTGCTTTCAGCACCAAGCTTATGCATATCTTAGAATGGAGTACTTAACATTTACTTTGGAAATTCACACTTCCTGGGGAATCTTTATCTAGGTTTTGGGTAATTACACAACCTTTCCTTTCATGCCAGCATTCGGAGAAATGGTTTGCCGCTTTCCACCCGGGATCCACCCGCCTTCTTCTCTACAACCACCCTAAAACAAAAATGTTAGCACTCAGGGTCCAGCATGGCTTAATACCATGACATGAAAGCTCCCCAGAGGAGGAATCATTTTTGGTGATTCTTTTGCTCATGTGTTTTATTTCTCTTGGAAGCAGTCATTACTGTAAAACCTCGGAGGCGGACCGATTATACTGGAGCACCAACTAGCGTTCATGATTTCAGACCACAACAAACCACAGTGAACATGAACGAAGAAGCTGATGAGACCGCTTTGGTTGGCCCCGTGGATGGGACATTTTGTTATAAAAAATGGACGGATGGAAGCGTCGATAAGAGCATGGTTGTGTGCAAGCTATGCAACAAGGAATTTGCGTATCACCGCAGCACATCGAGCCTCAAGTATCACCTTAATGCAAAACATATAGCAGCTAGCGTGGACGCTAGCGTGGTAGCTCGCATGGACATTAGCCCGACTCTGAGTACAAGGACCCACACCCAACCCGCACTCCACCAGATGATTTGGTTGAACAAAAATAAACAATATTTTGTTGCTTAAGCTTATGTATTCAGTCATTATTCAATGTTATACTAAAAATCCATGTGAAAAAAATTACTTCTCACTGTTCTCAGGTCAAATATTTATATGCGATTAAATTGCGATTAATTTAGATTAATTCATTACAAAGCATTACAAAGCCTCTAATTAATTAGATTTTTTTAATCGAGTCCCGGCCCTAGATAGAACACTACCCATAGAAATAAAGTAGAGCCAGTTCCTTGAATAGCCACTTGAGGCTGGTTCCAAAAGCCACTCAATCCCCATAGACCTCCATGTTAAAATAGCCAAGTTCAGAGCAGAAATAAATATGATTACAGTCTGGTTTTGTTTTGGGCTCTTTGAGTGACAGGTGGGAGCCGTCTAGCTGCCTGCCAGGCGTCACATCAGCTAAGTTGGCCAGGGAACTTGACCTCTGTTTGTGTTGTTTCTGCTTCATGCAACATAACGTATGCATGATAACTGTTATAACCTTATACGGTGGTCTGAATGACCTCTGTACCCACATCAGCTTTTAATGGAAAATCTGTCCTTGTTTCAGCAAAACTTGGCTAAATCCTGGAATAAAGTTTATAAGGATTTTGTCTAAAAAACAATGGAATAATTTTCAGTCCTAAAACAAAAATAACAAACCAACCAGCAAATCACCAGTGATCATCATAGAACTAGTGGAGCAAATATTCACACATGAACTGTATTTCTCTTTACATATGTATATATTTCCATATATAACTCATGTCTTGCTCCCCTCTCACTGTAGCACTTTAACGTCAACCGCTCAGGAGACCTAACTGAGCCTGGGAACAGCCATCATACTGCACTTCTATCACAATCATAACAAAACTCAAATGTGTGTATGTTAGGCAACATTTGTGCGTGTGTGTGTGTGTGTGTGTGTGTGTGTGCGTGCTATATAGACGATAAGTCCCGCCTCTTCCTGACCTTTTTTCATAAAGAAATAAGTATGCTAGTCAACCACGAGAGATCTGTCCTATCAAGTGTGTACTCACAGGCCATGATGTTGATGTATCGGTTCTTGTGCTTGTTGTCAGGGTGGTTGGAGTGCTCTGATGTGATCTTCATATCAGCAGTGCACCGCTGAACCTCCTGGGGAAGGACACACACACACACACACATGATTCTATTATCTTGTTGCGTTTCCAGAAATTGTACTGTAGATGTCCCCAGAGGATGAATACTAATATTTCTGGTGACCTCTGACCTTTCATTTTGTAACCATCATATTAAAAGTAGTAGTCCTGAAAAAAACCCAAGAGATATCTCCGTTTGTATCTCCTTTTTTTTTTTTTTTTTTTTAAACATTACATTTCTTTTTGAATTCTCATAAATTACGTTTTATTTGAACTCAAAGGAGTTTTCAATCAAAGTGGTTGGTTTATTATTGGAAATGAAGTCTAATTGGCTCTATCTTTTCTTGTGCATCTCGCCTTGCTTTAGGCCGACATCAAAATGTACATGATTACTTCTCATTATTCCACCAGACAGGTTTTTGTTCTCTCATTCCCGCCACCTCTGCAGTCTCAGCTGTCGACATCTCTTTCACGAAGGCTGCTCTCCTCGCTCGACCTGTTCAGGCTCATTTTCTCTCGCCTTCATTCTTTCTGACTCCGCCAAGCGTCCCTTCTCCACAGCTCGTGCTTCAATAAGCTACATCCCTCGCTTGGCATAGTCATTAATTCCTTTTGACCTGAGGGCATGGTACAACGTGAAGTAACAGCTACAGTGAAACATCTCATGCTTTAGTTGTGGGACAATTTCAAGTGAAAATCAATTATGGGATTCACCCTGGAGATCCTTTCTTGTTTATTTGTTTTCACAATGATTCTCCTATGTTTATACTGCCTTATGGTTGTTGCTTACAGTCCTTACGAAATGACTGAAAGCAATTCTGGGCTAAGCAGCCTGTGAATATATGTCAGTGTTTAATGTGGAGTTCCTGCCAAGCAAACAGTTGTTGGCTGCCAGCTCAGCATCGCCAAGAGGGAGGCCAGGCGCTGGATTTGGCTCTGACCCATCGGCCTGGTTTCCTCTGGAGCTTTACAGGCCGGGCGCCTTGTTGCAGCACTATTAAACATTGATTCATCTCACTAATTGGGAAAGGGATTTATTTTGGGCGCAGCAAGCTTCATGGTGACAGCAGATCAGGTTGCAGGTATGTTGGATGGAGACAGGATTTGACTGGTGATGATGTCAAAGAGACAGCTGATAGGCGAGCAGACGGTACACAAAGATATACGCACACGTGCAGACACATGTGACGTGCATTCACTGATATTTGTGTGCACACATGTGCATGGCCACTTTGCCAGGGACAACAAGAAGGGGGCCATCGAGGCTGTGCTCTCTGCAGACCACCAGCCCCTTACACTCTCCCCCACCGATGTGTGTGCGGCACTGAGCAGGACTAAAGCTGGTCCTGATTGACCAGGACACGTTCTCGGGGCCTGTGCTGTGCAGCTGACTGAGGTTTGGACTGACGTATTTAACCTGTCACTAGCCCAAACAGCTGCCCCCCCGTGCTTTAAAACCACCTGCAACAAGCTTTAATGACTTTTGTCCAGTTGGACTCACCCCCATCATCATGAAGTGCTTTGAGAGGCTGGTCCTGGCTCACCTCAAAATCTGCTTACCACCCACACTAGACCCCTTTCAATTGGCCTACCGTCAGAACAGGAGTATGGAAGATGCCATCTCAATGTCACTTCACTCGGCCCTGTCCCACCACAACAGTAGCAACACATGTGAGAATGCTATTCATGGACTTCTGTTCAGCATTCAACACCATCATCCCCTCCAAACTGATCACAAAACTCAGTGAACTGGGCAGCAACACATCCCTTTTGCAACTGGATTCTCCACACCTTCTCAACCCTCATCCTGAGGTGCACCACAGGGCTGTGTGCTGAGCCCTCATCTTTACTCCCTCTTCACCTTCGACTGCACACCTGTACATGGCTCTTACACCATTGTCACGTTTGTAGATGACGCAACAGTAATCAGTCTCATCAGCAACAACAGTGAGATGGCCTACAGGGAGGAGGTCCAGCACCTTACAACCTAGTGCACTGACAACAACCTGGCTCTCAACACCATGAAGACCAAAGAGCTCATTGTGGACTACAGGACATCAAAAGCTGGAACACACACCCCCATCCCCATCAACAGGACAGGTGGAGGGTGTCACCAGCTTCAAGTTCCTGGGTGTCCACATCTCTGAGGACATCTCTTGGACCCTCAACACCTCAACCCTCATCAAGAAGGCTCACCAGCGTCTCCTTTTCCTGAGGAGACTAAAAACCACCTACATCCTCAGATCCTGGTGAACGTCTACCGCTGCACCATAAAGAGCATCCTCACCAACTGTGTCACAGTTTGGTATGGAAACTGCTCTGACCGGAAAGCACTGCAGAGGGTGGTGAAAACACATCACCGGTTCCTCACTCCCCACCATCAACACTATCCAGGGCAAATGATGCATCTACAAGAACTGCTCTCACCCCAAACACAGACTGTTCACGCCACTCCCCTCCAGGAGGCGTTACATGCTCCTTCTTGGAAGAGCCTTCAGAGAGACTGGAGGGAAAGCAGGAAACAAAGCGACGATTGAGGATGAATAAAAAAGAGAGCTCTGGCTGCTCTGATGAAGCAATCAGGGCTTCAACAAATCTAAACTGACCATCACTGAAATGGCCTTCTTCTTTTCTATGCTATAACCATTGCCATTCAGTCTGCATCCTTGTTGTCTTCATTGTCTCTGCTTTCAATATTTATTTGGTGTGAGGGTGTTTCCATGTCATATTCCCTTTGAAGATTGAATACACAGTATTCACTTATTATACACTTATTATCATGTCTTTTAGAGACCAGCTCCATCTGACTTCTCTGACTACAAATTTACATTTTTTATTGATTCATGTCATTGAGTGTTTTATTGTGCCTTTTCTGACTCTGACCGTTAGAGCTTTAGAAATACAATGGATATAACATGTATTTATTATTTTGTTATGAAACTGTTATGAGTCCTGAGTGAACAGGGCATCATAACAGTTTCACACATAAAAGCACAAATAACAGATTAACAACAAAACAGCAAACACAACCACAAACAGTGAGAGAGTTGCATCAATCAATGATTTAGCTGTGTGGTCCAGTAAGAGCACAAGTACATTCAGCATTCAAATACTCTTTAATCCTGGTTTTAAAATGCTTATAACACGATTGCGTTTGAAGTGACTGTGGACAAGCTGCTCTCATAGTGAGCTTCGTACCAAAGACAAAGACTTGTAGGAATGTTTGAATGTACGATGGGAGGGTGCAGCTGCTGATCGTTTGAGGAGATAACTGCTACTATCTATGGTGTTCACCTGGTCTTGCAAATGAATGTACCAAAACCCAGCCCTCAGTATCTGATAGTGTGGGATTTCATGTGTAGATGGCAAATATACTGATTGCAGGTCTGAGAAGTGAAAAGAACTTGACTGCCTACCTCAAAGTCCTTTGAGAATCCGTGGTGGTTATTTGAGTAGAGTTCAGAGATGTGTTTGATGAACTGCTTGACTGGAATGGCCTCCATGTCATCTGCAGAAAAGAACGACGAGGTTAAACCGGCTCCACAGGAGCACCGACTCGTGTTTGGATGAGCCAACCATCTTAAACCATCGAGACTCAACTTTCACATTTAACTTGTCGTTAATGTCAGTGTAGTTTACTATTAAACCTAAGTAAACCACAAAAAGTCTTTGTTAAATACCATATTGTATTGAAATATATTGATCATATATATTAAAGTGGCAGTCTGTTAAATTTGAGATGTGTTGCTTCTAGCGGCCTCTTTCGAACTGTGTTGACTGTCTCTCATCTGTGTGATGCCTTCAAATTCTTGGGACTGGAAGTTGAATCTTTCTCTGGCTGTTGATCCTCCATTGTGAGTCAGCAGTAATGACAGGTAGGAACTTAAAAGACAATTACATAGAAGGAAATGTTGACTGCCACTTTAACATGAATGAATTTAAATGTCAGGGCTAAGGGGAAACTGCTAACACATATGCACTCATGGTACTTGGTGTTGTTTTGAGTAAACCCATTCCAGACAAGGATCTCTGCCAAGAATAATGCAAGTGTCAGTTCCGCTGCTTCACCGCTGAGGAGCAAGTGCTTAAAAACAGTCAGGGAAGCTTATTGCTGTGTTGCTGTGTTGCTTATGGAGCTTCCGGCGGGACGCCACGGGGCTGGAGTGCACGTCTCATCGGCTGGCAAACACCTGCATACACATAGTTGCAACATGGTCGGCGTTCTCCAGACACTGACAGCTGAAAAAAGCTGAACTCCACCCAAATGATTGGAGCCGGTTCAGTGAAACAGATGAAGAATCATTACACAACAGCTAGTCTCTCACAGCGCCCCTCAGTTTAGTCTTCATCAAATATTAACAAGAGCAGACACTCGCTCGCTCTCATGTCGTGTCTAACGAGACGCTCATTTAGGTATGCAAATGTGTCAGAATGATCTGTGTGTCAGTAAAGAGGGTGCTGGGTATGGAGAAGCCAATTAGCTCCGAGGATCCAACATCGTTTGAGTGCTTCGACGTGGTTTACACCATCGTGTGTTCTGGATCGAACATAATTGTTGTGTATAACTATGTTTGTACAGTTTACTGTACAGCAGTAAAACAACCTCAGGAGTAAAAGTCATCAGTAAACCTAATGATCTCCATAGTCAATGTGGTACATTGTATGTATCACTTTGGGTACAAGCAGTCATACTTCTTTATTATTATTATTATTATTTATTCATAATATTATGCCAAAATCTGTCTTTTGTCTTTTGTGAGGTCACACTGAATCAGTTCATGCTCGAGTGTAAGTGGACGTTGGTGCGCTCCTGATATATGTTCACGGGTGAGGGACAGACGACCTTTGACCTCCAACATCTAGTCGGTTCACAATGGGTCACTATAATTACTATGAAATAGCTGTCTCGTTCACTATGGTGGTAGAGTGAAAGATAGCAACTGATTTTAAAAAGAAGAAGAATTGATCCTTTATTTATGCTGGGAGAGCTTCTGATTAATGCTAATCTTTTTAAAGATTATTCGTTGTTTTTTTTTTAGTTCTGCTGGATGAGAAAACGTGTCTAACCCGTGATGGGAAAATAATATTTGCTTCCTAACAACATGCTAAGAGATTCCAGCATGTTTGAGTGCCATGTTGTGAGTTAGAAGCATATTTTGATATTTATGTGATAATATCGTGAATTATTTGGGCCAGGATATTCGTTCATCAATTGACTTTACACATCTTTTAATACCAAATGAGCATCGTTTGATCATCAGATATAGATCCAGATATAGATCCGATGCAAACAGAACACATCTGTAATGGCCGTCTGCCTGTGTGTGCTGACTGGAAGGTATTGCAGTAAGTAGCTGCTGCCTGCAGAGTTCAAATGTAGCAGAAGGTCTTAAAGCGGATTATGGGATGTGCGAGGCTTGAGGTCTGAGCTTATTGAGACAATTAACACAAGGAACATATGGTTATTAAACACCATGCTGTCTCTGCTGTGGTCTCTGATGTCCACGCAGTGTTTCCTCCCTCAGCCTGCAAACACATCATCAGTGGAGCTCACGGAGCCTGTGATCCTGCTGGGGGACTGGACTTAGGCTCAATGGTCGACCCCCTTTCTGTTTGTGCTGGACTCTGCTGGGCACGTTGGCCCTGGTTTCATTGGGGGCCTTTGGATTAAGCCTATTGTAAAGAGCCCCCCAAGCATTTCATTGATGTGATGGGTTTGGATCCAGATCCTGGACTGTAGCTGGAGAAGCGTTTTTCTCTCGCTCTCTCTCTGTCACCCACCCACACACACACACACTCACAGACACACACACACACACTCAAAGAAACACACACACTCACAGGCACACACACACAGACACACACACACACTCACAGACACACACACGCGCACAGACACACACACTCAAAGAAACACACACACTCACAGGCACACACACACACACACTCACAGACACACACGCGCACAGACACACACACACACACTCAAAGAAACACACACACACACTCACAGGCACACACACACACACACAGACACACACACACACACACACTCACAGGCACACACACACACACACACACACACTCAAAGACACAGACACACTCATAGACACAGACACAGAGGTTGCATTGTGACCACAGATCATATTGTTGGACTGAAGGGACCAATAGTTTAATATTTGAACTTGTTATTATTGCTGACCCTCTTTCCCAGGATCCACCTGCACTAACAGGAAGTTGGTTGTGGCGTTCTACATCCAACCTGATAGTTGCACCGGTTCCACCACCTAGACTTGAGCCTTCTCGCTCAGAACGCCTCATCGGAATGAGGTGAGAGCCGGCAGCGTCACAACCGCGGGGCGCTCTCAGGTATGGCAGCCAATTTACACCCAAATGAATACATATGAACCAAATATGCACAGTCTTAGAAGATATTATTGAAAACTATCAACATGCTGTTCTGCAGTAATTTGATGCTATTTGATGTTATCTATGTTGGAAATAAGTGTTATCACTTTGTTTTCCTTCAAAATGAAAACCAAAGCAATCATGAATGTGAGCCGTGCCGTGGTTGGGTGTTACCTGGAATGGGCGTGGCAGGGACGGTCTCATTGGGCACCACCCGGGGGGAGCTGCTGTCTTCCACATAGAAGTGGGCTGTCTGGAAACAGCGCCTGGCACCAACAGAGAGGTCGCATGTTAGAAACGCTTCATGAGAAGGACGTGCAGTCTGATGGGAATCCATGAAATTACACACAGTATCCTGCCAAAGCGCCAAATAGTATCCAGATAGTATGCAAAATATGTGTTCACATACTGATGCACTTCATATTTGGTTATGAAATTAACGTTATTGCATCACACGTAAAAAAAACAATCACATTCTAAATCTTAGTTGTTTACAAAAAAAAAGCATATTTTGATGATTATCAGGAGAATATTTTGAATCACCAATATTTTGGTCTTGACATGACATTTTCATATCGTCCTATGTTTATGTATATGGACACAAATCTTCCATTTATTAGGGCCACGGGGCAATTGCACCGAGCACTGGCCCCTACAGCTATGAAATAGCTGAAGGGACCAGTGCTACATAGTACCTAGTAGTACATAGTACCTAGTAGTCCATAGTACATAGTACCTAGTAGTTCTCAGTACTTGAGCATCAGTAGTACTCAGTAGTACAGAGTACTTGAGTGACAGCTGAGTTCGGTGACATGTACTGGCAAATAGTACCTAGTAGTACATAGTACCTAGTAGTTCTCAGTACTTGAGTCTCAGTAGTATTTGGTAGTACTCGGTAGTACTTGAGTGACAGCTGAGCTCGGTGACATGTACTGGCAAATAGTACCTAGTAGTACATAGTACCTAGTAGTTCTCAGTACTTGAGCATCAGTAGTACTCGGTAGTACAGAGTACTTGAGTGACAGCTGAGCTCGGTGACATGTACTGGCAAATAGTACCTAGTAGTACATAGTACATAGTACCTAGTAGTTCTCAGTACTTGAGTCTCAGTAGTACTCGGTAGTACTCGGTAGTATTCGGTAGTACTTGAGTAACAGCTGAGCTCGGTGACATGTATCAAACTCATCAAATACACAATCCAACAACTCCAAAACGCTTTTGTGGACAAGTTGTGACCTGTAAATTCACCACGCTATGTGATAATAATGTAATGTTACGACACTGAGCCATTTTAGAGGTAAATTCATGCAAAATTAAATGCAAATGCAAATTTAAATGCATTACAGAAAGACAAGGAGAATAAAGACATATTTGCAATAAAATGCACAATAAAAAACAATGCAGACGTTTAGATTTAGCAGAAAGCTATGGTGAACATAAACGTATTCAGTCTAGTTTTAAAAGTGGCCGGAGTACTGTGTGGGAATGTGATTTTTAGGAGAGCAGGCTGCTGAGAGAAGGAGAAGGCTCCAACTGCCTGCTTGCAATCGCCTCAGCATCCATTGCAGTAACATCTTGACTACACCTTCTCAATGGTTGTTCCATGCTCTCAAAACGGAACCTTCCAGGGTTAATACAAACAAATAAGGACTGTTGATGTTGTCAAGTGTCTGAATGCTGCTGTTAGCTGTTCTCCTACCAACACTCATGGCTGGTTTGTTTTTCACCATGACCATAACCATAACCAAGTGGATTTATTAGCAAACAAACCTCAATCGTAGAGGTGGAGGGACTGAACAGGCTCAGATGAATTGATTTTGTCACTATTCAGAAAACTACATACCTGTATAAACTAAGTTTCTCCGCATTGACTTTCCATTCCTCATTGCATTTGGTGAAATCGAGGTCATACATCTTAGCAACATTCAAATCACCAAGGGATTGCCTTGCTGTATCTTTTCGGCAGTATTGTGACTCAATTGTTGGGAAAGACTCAATGTGATTGCTGATTAGATTTTTTCTTTCTTCTGAGATTTCGTTACCAGGGGTATGCTTTCCATGCTACTTGTTGGAGAAATTCCTAGATTAGTGGAGGACTGACCATTCCCTGGAGACCTGGCAAATTGCTCTGTGATATCGAGAGTTTTCAAAAAGAAATCTTTCCAGGTTCAAATTTGCTTTCCCTGTGTAGTTAGTCTATATTCAATTGCCTTCTGCCACTTTGATTCTGGGTTGTCCATCTCTTTAATCTTTGTAACCATGTGGTTTATGATGAAGTCTTTTTGTCATCTCCCATTGACCAGAACTGGTCAAAGATGTTTTGCCTCTCTGACTGAGGGAAGTTCTCATTACATTTGTATCGACAGGTGGTCTTTTTCCCTGACCTTGCGTGCTGGAACTTTTATGTTTTTGACCTTAACATAGCTTTGGCCGGAGACTCTGAGCCTTTTTCGTATATTGTTTTTCCAGCTATCAGGGTTCCTCTGTCTTTTTCTTCCCCTTTGCTCACTCTGATACTCAACCTCGTCTACACTCACTGGCTCCATATTCAAAACAACATGCTCTTGTTCCTCATGTCCTACCTATGTATTTGCACTGTCCCAGATGTCTTCCATTCCCACTGTCACTGGCTGCAGAGTTAGGATGATATACTGTTATTGATCCTCATAGCTCATCTTTACCTGCCTGATCCATTGTATTGTGTATTTCCTCTGTCTGCTCAATTGCCTGGTTTACCTCCTGTGCCTGTAGGCCTACCACTGCACTGTGTCTCTCCTGTATCAGAGTCTCACTGTGTCTCCGGTGCTCTCTCTCTCTCTCTTGCGCCTGCTTTTCTGCTCTCTGTCTCCTGTGTCTGCTCTCCTGAAATACATAAACACACTATGTAAATTGTTTCTGTAATTATCTGCAGACCCCCCCCCCCCCCTTGTAGTTAACTAGCCTCGTTAGGCAAGTAGCTTCTGCTTGCTAAAGGCTAAGTTAGCCGGCTAAATGTAAACTTTACTGAAACATGTTGAGTTAAAACTTACCATCCTGTGCCTCTCTCTCTCAGCTCCACTTCTCTCTCTCTCTCTCTCTCTTGCAGTGATCAAACCAAATGCTGAAATAGGCTACAAGTTTTACAGTCTAGTTCGGTAAGCTTATGCTCCCTAAAGGCTAAACTAGCCAGTTAAAGGCTAACTTTAAAATGTTATTGTTGAAAATGATCCTGTAAACTGTCTCTGTACTTATATGCAGAATCCCCCTGCATAAAAGTTAACCTCCCCCCCAACCAACATGCTGCAATAAGCTAGCAGCTACTCGTTTAGTAGGCTAGTTAGGCAGCTTCTGCTTGCTAAAGGCTAAACTAGCCAGCTAAAGCCTGAAGGATAACTTCACTGAAACAATGTGGATTTATACCCTTATCACTAATTTCAGGTGTTTGAAATAACTTCAATAATACCTCTTCAGTATTAAACATCACTTTTCTGTGGCAGCCTGTGGCAAGATTAGAAAATCTTACACTTCATAGTATCAGCCATGACTTATGTGCTGTCTTCAGACTCTGCCCATAATACATTTTTCAGTGTAAAACGTAAATGCACTCACGCCCTTCTGGCTCTAACTGCGTCTGTATGTTCAGAGTTAGTACCTTTGGTTTTTGTTTAATAACTCTAAATGTATTAATATTTTACTTCTCGCCACTGTCGCTGTAATGCTAGCCCCTGGGTGATGTTGGGAATTTGAAATTGTGTTGACTCTTGAAATTTTGAGCGTATTCTAGTCCTGCTCAATGTGTTAAGTGTCCTGAGATGACTTCTGTTGTGATTTGACACTATAAATAAAATTGAATTGAATTGAAAATGTTGCCGATAGAAAGAGCTCATCAAGAGCTTTCAGATGATAACTCAAATTTGACCAAAATGTCACCTACGCCCTCTTGGTTCTCAGCACTCGTACTAAACTACTGATTATGGAATACAAAACCAAAATACAGAAAAGGAAGCAGGTAAAATTAAAGAATTTAATATCTAAAGCGGATACCAAAGAAGGGCAAAACTGAGCAGAATAAAATCTGAGAACAGACTGGGAAAACACAATGGGGACCACCTGACCCAGACTAAGGGAAAGACTGGCTGCGGTCGAATAGTCAAACAATTAGGTCCTAACTCCTTGACCTCAGGGGAAACGTCACAAGGTTAAAGAAAGGTGAAAGGAGAATTCAAAAGGATTTAGGATAAGACGACCGCGATGCTCCTCCTTCCTGTTTGACCTTTTGCTGTATTTACAATTAATTAATTGTGGTTTTAGTATTGTTTTTGCCAAACATGTGTAACATGATTTAAATAAATAATAGGCGTGATCTCCTTTCCTTTCGTATAGGAAGGTCTGTTGCATCCGATGCTAAAGGAGATCTGAAAGGAAACATTGGAGCTCCTTTCCATCAAATGTAGAGAATTCAAACGGCTCTTATCATGGCGGACACTTGTTTACTTCCGGGTCACTTCTTCCGTTAGGAACCTTCCTAAGAAAAATAGACTATTCCAGCCACTAAATACACGAGAAAGAAATGAGACAACCAGACACAGGTGGGCAGACATGAGGGCGGGCTGGAAACTGATTGGTGGAAACAAAGGGAGTAGAGCAAGACTGAAGAACACAGGAGATACACAGAAGAAAGGAGGGAAAACCACGAAGACAGGAAGTCTCCAAAAACGGGACACAAGAGGTAGGGAACTTCAAAATAAAACTAAACCAATTAAAACCCAAGAGCATGCCGACCATATAGCTCATGTTCAGAAAACTGTCATACTTCTATTTGTAATACTTTAGTTTGAAAGTCGTGCTGAGTGAGACGGAATCAAAATAGGAGAAAATGTCATGAATTACATATCAAACAGCAATGATTTCACTCTTTGCCAGGAATACAGAAACATGAGTGTCGTCCTGTTCCCTCTTCACACCACTTCATGGACATTCAAAATAGACCGGCTGAGCTACACTCCATTACTAATACTGGTGTTAAAGTGAAGCACTGACAATAACTCACTTCCCATCTATTCTATAACGTGTCTTTACTTCAACATCCAGTGACAACGACAACAACACCCACTACATCTCTATGTGTGTATGTGTGTGTGTGTGTGTGTGTGTGTGTGTGTGTGTGTGTACCTGTATTTGAAACAGAGCAGAGAGCAGAAACTGTTCATCCTGGTGAACAAGCAGAGGATGGAAGCTGCCACATGCTGGAGCTGACATGAACTAAGAGCAAGTGGACGGGGGACAGAGGGAGGGAGGAGGAGGGACAGAGGGACAGAGGGAGGGACAGAGGGAGGAACAACAGGGTTGTGCGCGCACACACACACACACACACACACACCACACATATTGGTCAATCCCAAGCCACTTCCTGGTGTGAGACAGCTGGTGTCATGATGCATTCAAGTCACATGGGAAAAAGTTCACAGAATCATGCTGTGTTTCAAACTGATAGAAGGTCACAGTAAAGGAAAATTCAAAGCCAACTGCCACTCCTTTACTAAGATTCTGATACTCTATTCTCCAGATAACTCACTCTGTCCTCAAAAAGAAGCACCGTTCCTGTTCCCGGTCCAAACTCAATAACACTGCAATGAATGTGGTGAGACATCAGGGGCTGGATTAAATACCCATGGGCTTTATCTGATTCTGAACACATAGCAGGAAACAATAAAGGCAGAGTAGGTCATTTGGAAAAGCATCCGAGACTTCGACTTTAAACGCATTGGCAAACAGAAAAAGTCCCGCCCCCTTTGCTCAGACCGCTGTTCAAAGCCGCTCCCCCAGAACACCAACGAGAGCTCCAGATTGGTGCAGGCAATCAGGAAGTAAATATTGACAGACAGGCCTCCAATTGTTTTCTCCAGCTCCATGAATGACCACCTGAAGGTGCAGATGGAGAGAGGTCCAGTCACGTCAGTCATTGTTTCATTTTCCATCACCAGTGTCACATAGCAACCACAACACATTACATTGTTCTGTTTTAATCATTTAGGGGCTAGCAGCTAGCTAGCTGGAGTGCTAATTCCTTGCTGATTTCATGCTTAAGTTACAGAACAAAAAGAGCACACAAACTGCTGGACCTGTTTGACATTACGTTAACATGTAGCTGGACTTAATTATTTTCAACTGAACGTTCAAGATGGCCCTTTAACAAGCAAATCGCTACCAATGCTGACGAGGTTATCATTACAGTTAGGTTAGTGCTGTAAAGGTCTGCTATTGTGACAAACTATTTTAAACTCTTATAAACATTTGTGAATTTCAGTTTACATGCAAGGCAGGGATATCAATGTTAGTGATTTGTGATAGCTATTAACATAAGCATAAGGGGTTTGTTGGTGACGGTTGATGACTAAAGCTGCCTCCACATAAGTCACCTGACTCCAGATCAGCCTAAATTGCAATAGCCAGGTTTCCACCAGTAGAGTGCAGCCACTGTGAATTTATCACACAATATTCTCTGAAATGATGATCACTGAATCACTCAGCAACACTATACTACAATACTACATACCCAGGTCAGTGGCGACGCCAGGGGGGAGCTAGATGGTGCTGTAGCTCCCCCTATAATAGCCATAGCACCCGCCCAGCAACCCGAAGAAATGTCTGTCATTTTTCTGTATTTATATTTTAATGTCATGCACAGACGTAATTTGGGGGGGGGGGGGGGACACAGGGGACATGTCCCCTGCTACTTTTTCAAAAGGTCGTTTTGGTCCCCTGCACTTTTTACGGTCCAAAAACAATGTTACGCTATAGTAAACAGAGACGCGTCAAGTGCTCAAGTTGAAGCCTGTTTCCCTTAGTTTAGACCGCCCACAAGCTCCTCGATTGGCTCTGCCATTTCTTGTGTGATTGGCCGTCCCCGCTGTCACTCCATCTTGCTTGTACACCGGTCTGCTAGTCTGCGGTCAGGAGTCCTACAGGAGTCCGCTACTGTGCGTTGGGAGTTTTTTCTGCCTGGTTCATGTCAGCTAGAAGGATTGTAATATCAGAGGTTTCATTTACATTTACGTTTGAATCGGTGTCCGTGTGCGTATGTGCGTGTGTGTATGTGTATGTGTGTTTGGTAATTAGACGCAGCCAGGATGTCTAAAAAAAGAAAGTGGACATAAGAGACTTCCTTAGAAGTCAAAGTCTAAGTTACTCAAAGAAATGCGTTACACCCATCCTGCAACACCTTCACTGGCTCCCAATAAAGCAGCATATCCACGCTCTCAATAATCTGATAAATAAAATGTATTATTATTATTGTTATTATAACTACTGGATTAGAATTGGGTGATAATGTTTTGCTACATGATTTACAACCAGTCAAACCAAAAAAGGGAACAGTAGACTTAAAAGTAGCAATAGAAAACTAGAAGAACTTCTAGAAAACACAGTGAACTGAAAGTTAGAGTTGTATTAAAAATACTTGTGTCCCCCCACCTCTGAAATCAAAATTGCGTCCTTGATGTCATGTATGTTGTATCTATAGCCCTTGTGTTGCATACTACATATATGCTTATAGTCGCGGAACGAGTATAGTTAATGCGGGCGTGTACGCGTGTGTAGCTATATATACCAAGGGTGGTCCGATGCACCTTCTTTTAAGTGTTGAGCATCCCCATAGCACCTGCAACAGAAATCTCTGGAACCGCCACTGACCCAGGTATGTTGGTTTACAGCTGAAATACTTTCACATCATTTTACAAATATGTTCAGAAAAGCTCACAAACCGTGTTGTTGTTTTGCAGTGTAACAGTGTGAAAATATGCAGACTATCAAATTGTAGTGACAAAATATTGTCTAACTCTTCTGCATCTGTAGATATGACTTGAACGCTGCATATTCTCCCCAAACATTGTTTATCATTGTGCGTCGCAACAGCATTTACTGTAAATACTGCATGATGAAGTTATTATAATGACCTCTTTCTCCCATACAACCTGAATGCAGCAGAGCAACATGGAGTAATGAGGGGGCACCAACTGCTGCTTGAGGGCCAATAGGAATGCAGCTGGGGCGGAGTCTATGTGGAAGACGGGGTTGTGACCTGAGCTTTGCTCCACAATAGGATTAAATACCGCAACACACACCCAGCACTTGTGCCAGGCCTGTGTGTGTGTACGTGTGTGTGTGTGTGTGTGTGTGTGTGTGTGTGTGTGTGTGTGTGTGTTTCTCCAAACTTATCAGCTCATAACAGTGTTCTCAGTAAGAACTCTGCTGAAAGCAAACTGGATTTCGGTCCAGAGATCATGTAATATGAAAAACAGTCAAGCTCATGTTTTACTCAGCAATGATTAGCCAATTATTAAATAATCACCCTCTGATGCTTTCATTTTCCACAATATTACACGTTACTTTCAACAAGGAGAAGTCAGAAACTAATGTGTAAATCAAACAGGTTAAAGTCAAAATCTATTCAATAAATAGAATGATAAAAGCAGAAGACTTCTTAAATAAAGAGCTCTCACTGAGGTATGAATGCAATGCTAGACCACAAATGATATGACACTATAAATACAATTTAATTGAAGTGAAGAATATTGAGCCAATGAACAATAACTCACTAAGTGGTTGCCAGGCAAGTAGTTATCAGCTTTTTGGTTGCCAAAATATGTTGACCATTGTTAGTCCCCTTATATTTGAGTTAATGAGATTCTATGCAGTTATACATCAGCTTAATATTGTAAATGTGTACATGTATACATGTACAGGCTTTGCTGTATCATTTTCCATTCAACTCCAAAATGCTGGAATTCTTTGCCTTTCAAGACTTCACTGATTTTCGTTTTACATTCAGGTTCATCTCATTCAATTTGCACAAATTGTTTGTGATGTTGACATGAAACTTTCTTTCACCATTGTGTAAAAAATAGATGTCCATGTCCTTATTTTAAATAGTGGTTGGCCCAGAATAGGTTGCCAATTTCTCCACCTGGCAACCGTTCCTGTCGAGCCCTGACTTATAAATATGCCACTACACCAGACAGAACTTTTGCATCATGTTTATTTGTATTTGTTTGTCTTCGCAAAAGAAAGTTGTGGTATGCATTTAGAATGTTTCATCTTCATTAGGTTTAAAGTTGTACTCCTACGCTTCTAGCGGCCTCTGTGGCGGTAGATGGAACAGTGTGACTGTCTCTCAGCTGCGTGATGCCTTCAAATGCTCCACACTGAAAGGAGGTCCGTGGTTTCCCCTCGTTTGCGGTCACTTTGCTTCTTGATGACTTTCTTCTTCACTTCCATTAGTTTGTTGTTTCTTTTTCTTGGACTGGAATTTGAATGGTCTTCTTTCTCTGCTGTTGATCCTCCATTGTGAGTCAGCAGTAATGAAATGTACCTGGTCAAACACTTTAGACTAGAGGGAGCCTGACTCAGCAGTTGGAAGTTACTGATTTCCCATTCCAAATAAACGCAGCATACTTCCATGAGTAGCTCCACCTGCAGACCAACCGCTGCTGACTGACGGAAAAAGATCAAACTCATTTAGAGTTAATATGACCACAGACACAGAGATCCTGATTCTGGGCAAAGCAGCAAGTACAATCACTTTCATTAGTGGATCACATGATCAATCACCATTGTCTTAACTCACTCTTTGATAGGTAGCAACTTAAAAGACAATTACAAAGATGAAAATGTTACGGACTGCCACTTTAAGGTAATTGGTCATGTTTCAGAATGCACTTCAAGCCATTAGATATTTTGATGTCTGTTACAACTTGTGTTCCTCTAGCCTTTCCTGTTATTGGACAACTTGGATGGGTCCCTTTAGGTGCATTTAGTTAGTAAGAGTAAAGCTTCAGTGGAGGATGTAAAGCAACAAATTTGGTCAATGTAGATTGTAGGCTGTATTTCAGTTATTATTATTTTTTGAACTATCATTGTGTGTGGACAGTGAGAATAATTTATTGGTATTTTTATTTATTTCAATCATGTTACAAATGTTTGACAAAAAGAAACTAAAACCACAAGAAAATGTAGAGAAAACGGTCAAACAGGAAGGAGGAGCTGCTGGAACTGAAGCTGGTCAGTGAACGAGCTATTCATAGAACAAACAACATAGGGAGAAGTGGACGATGTGCATTTTGTAGTCCATTATTAGTTTCTTCAGCGCAGATGCACGTCAATCACTGGTGTTGATCATCAGCTGTCGATCATCAGCGGTCATGATAATGGCGTAGCTTAGTGAAAGTCCAGTTGGATTGTCTGAGTAACCCTGAGTCGCCTTTTCCTAAATCCTTTTGAATTCTCCTCCCACCTTTTCTTAACCCTGTGACGTTTTCCCCCCAAGGTCAAGGCATTAGGAATAGGAGTTAGGACCTATTTATTTGCCTTTTCAATTGTAATCTGTGTTTCCCCTGTCTCCTCGTCGGATCATGTGTTTGGTCGTCACCCTGCTGTGCTGCACAACCCTGATCCCTCTTGGATGTTTTCCTATTTCCTGGTCCAGCCTTCCCGTGTCCTTTTGTGGTTTTTGTTATAGTGTTTCATGTGAATGTTGTTTTTGAGGTCCAACTCTGTTGTTACTTTGTTTTATTAGTTTAATAAATACTTTGCCTATGCAGGTATAGACAAAATGCAGGCATTTTGTCTATGCCTGCATTTGAGTCCAACCCTTTTTATCCCGCTTTACATCAAAATGTAACATAGGGAGCAGTATCCCCTATGAAGAAGGAGGCTGGAGGCTAAGATTTACATTTACATTTAGGTCATTTAGCAGACGCTTTTGTCCAAAGCGACTTACAATAAGTACATTTGTCAAAAGAAGGAAACAAAGTTAGTGGGTCATGCTATGTAGAGTCAAGGTGAAGTCTGAACAGGTGAGTCTTGAGCCTTTTTCGGAAGATGGCAAATGACTCTGCTGTCCTGACATTGGTCGGGAGTTCGTTCCACCACTGAGGCGCCAGAACGGAGAAGAGTCTGGACTTTGCTGAGTGACATTTGTTTGATTTCAGCGATGGTGGTACCAGCCGGCCAGCTGAAGTAGAGGAGCGAAGTGCTCGCTTCGGGGCATGAGGTTTGACCAGTGTTTGAAGGTAGAAGGGTGCCGTTCCATTGATGGCCCTGAAGGCCAGTGTCATCGTCTTGAATTGGATGTGTGCTGCAACAGGGAGCCAGTGGAGGTCACGGAGGAGGGGGGTCACGTGGGAGAATTTGGGTAGATTGAAGGTGAGGCGTGCTGCGGCATTCTGGATACGCTGTAATGGTTTGATCGCAGAGGCCGGGAGTCCGGCCAGGAGAGAGTTGCAGTAGTCAAGGCGGGAGATGACCAGTGCTTGGACCAAGAGCTGCGTTGCATCCTTTGTGAGGAAGGTCCGAATCCTGCGGATATTGTAGAGGGCGAATCTGCAGGATCGGGCCACAGCAGTGATGTTGGGGGTGCAGGATAGTTGGTCATCGAGGATTACACCCAGGTTCCTCGCAGTTGAGGAAGGTAATACTGTGATGCCCTCGACAGTGACCGACAGGTCCATGCGAGGGCAGTCTTTCCCTGGGATGAAGAGGAGTTCGGTTTTGTTCAGGTTGAGCTTGAGGTGATGTGCAGTTGTCCAGACAGAGATGTCAGCCAGACAGTTCGAGATGCGAGTTGCAATGTGAGCGTCAGAGGACGGGGGAAAAGAGAGGAACAGCTGGGTGTCATCTGCGTAGCAATGGTAGGAGAATCCATGCGATGTGATAACAGAACCTAGTGATCTGGTGTATAGTGAGAACAGAAGCAGTCCTAATACTGAGCCTTGAGGGACGCCCGTGTCCAGAGAGCAGGGTTTGGACATAGAGCCATTCCATGTGACCTGGAAGGTGCGGTTTGTCAGGTATGATGTAAACCAGGTGAGAGCACAGTCAGTTATGCCAAGTTCAGCCAGAGTGGAGAGGAGGATTTGGTGGTTGACTGTGTCGAATGCAGCAGATAGGTCGAGGAGAACGAGAACGGAGGAGTGGGACGTGCTCTGGCGTCTAGCAGGGACTCGGTCACTGTGAGGAGGGCCGTCTCAGTGGAGTGAGCAGTCCTGAATCCTGATTGATTAGGGTCTAGGAGGTTGTTCCGCGAGAGATAGGATGACAGTTGGTTGTAGGCGGCACGTTCCAAGGTTTTAGAGAGGAATGAAAGAAGAGATACAGGTCTGTAGCTTTGGATGTCAGTAGCGTCTAGGGTGGGTTTTTTAAGGAGAGGCTTCACGATAGCGGTCTTTAAATCCGCTGGAATGACACCTGAGGTGAGGGAGGAGTTGATCAGGGTGGTGAGGAATGGCAAGATGTCGTGTGAGATGTCCTGGAGAAGAGAGGAGGGAATCGGGTCAAGGGAGCAGGTGGTGGTGCGTTTAGATGTAACAAGTGCGTGGACGTCCTCAGAGGTGAGGGAGCTAAAGCTGGTAAGACCATCCGAGTTGAGAGTTGGGGGAGATGTCTTCTGGGAGGGAATAGGCGTGAATGAGGAGCTGATGTCATGTACTTTCTTGGTAAAGTAAGTTGCAAAGTCATCGGCAGTAAGGGAGGAAGGGGGGGTAGGGGCAGGAGGGGTGAGGAGGGAAGAGAACACGGAGAAGAGTTTCCTGGGGTTGGAGGCAGAAGAGTTGATCTTAGCCAGGTAGAAGGCAGATTTGGCTGCCGAAACAGTTGAGGTGAAGTCAGAGAGGAGGAGGTGGTAGTGAGCAAGGTGCTCGTGCTGTCCCGATTTCTTCCATTTTCTCTCTGACGCTCGCAACAATGATCTGTTGGTTCGCAGAGGTTCAGACAGCCAGGGAGGGGCGGGAGATGATCGTGTCGGTCGTGAGATTGGGGGACAGAGAGTGTCCAAAGAAGAGGAGAGTGAGGACATCAGTATGGAGGAGGCTTCCTCAGTAGGCATTAAGGAGAACTGTTCCGAGGATGGGAGCGAGGAGATAACAGTTGAGGAGAGAGCGGAAGGAGTGAGGGATTTCAGGTTGCGGCGGCTGGTGACCATTCGAGGCGTAGAGTGGAGGGATGAGGTGGGCTTCATGGGGATGGAGAAAGTCACAGAGTGGTGGTCGGACACGGTGAGCGGGGTAACAGAGAGTGCCGAGATGCCACAGGATCTTGTGAAGACAAGGTCAAGTTGGTTCCCGGCCCGGTGAGTTGGTGGAGAGGGGGACAGTGTAAGGTCAAATGCGGAAAAGAAGTCTATGAATTCAGATGAATGCAGCTTTCCCGGGTGGATGTTGAAGTCACCAAGGACGACGAGTGGTGTGCCATCATCAGGGGAGCAGCTCAGGAGGGCATCCATCTCATCCAAAAAGTCACCAAGAGGACCGGGTGGGCGATAGATCACTATGATGTTGAGTTTGAAAGGAAGGGTGACAGAGACGGCGTGAAATTCAAGCGTAGATCGGGGTAGGTGGTCGAGAGGAAGGACCTGGTAGGACCATGTGGGTGAGATGAGGAGCCCAGTTCCTCCTCCTCGCCCTGTTCGTCTTGGGGAGTGTGAAAACGAGTAGGCAGTTGAAAGGGCAGCAGGAGTGGCAGTGTTTTCAGGGGTGATCCAGGTCTCTGTGAGGGCCAGGAAGTGGAGAGTCTGCAGGGAGGCATAGGCTGAGATGGTGTCCGCCTTCTTGACTGCAGACTGGCAGTTCCACAGCCCCCCTAGTACTTCAAGTTCCTTACCGGTGGAGAGTGGTGGGTAGCAGAGATTGGATGGGTTACGGCCTCGAGTGAAGGATCTTCGGTAAAATCTTCTCCAGTGTGATGTCCTGACTGGGATAAGACACATGGCTGCGAGGGGGGTTGAGATGTTATACCTACCTCAATGGGCTTCCTCGATGGACTCCCGCAGATAGACTCCCTAGTCTTTGTTCAGCTGTCTTGACTCCCGCAGATAGACTCTCTAGTCTTTGTTCAGCTGTCTTGACTCCCGCAGATAGACTCCCTAGTCTTTGTTCAGCTGTCTTCGTTCTGATGGCCCGACGCTGCAGCTGACGCTGAAGTGACAGCCTTTTAAGTGCTCAATTTACCGCAAGTACTGACTGTGGCTCCTCCTTTCCTCTAATCAAGTCTATTCACTACAGGTGAGCTGGCTCAAAACAAGCTGATTGCTCACTTAGCACAGACAGCTTCACAAGAATTTCAACAACAAGCTATCAATACTAGACTAAATGTTACCACTAGCTTTACTCACACAATGCCTAAACTCAAATCTACAATTAGTTTCTGACTTACCAACAAGAGACAAAGCAGCTTCCTTCCTTTCTCCAGACAAAATGTGGTTTGTCTTGTAAGATCAAGGCACACAGAAGGAAGTTAGGCAGAAAGGAAAGGTACTCTCGAGAAATAGAAGCAAGGAGAATAAACAGGATGTTCTCCACAGAACGATCCGAAGTGTAGTCCTAGTGGCAGGGTAATGGCATGAGAACAGACCCAACCAGAGCTGAGACTGAACAAAGCTGAAAAACATATGGGAGAAGGAGGCAATACATAACACCAATGCTTAGTGGCTAGTGGCTCTGAGAGCAGACCACACCATCCAGCCAGAACGAGACCCCACATCCAATAACGAGTTTCAGGGATGGAGAGCTGGACAGCACCAGGACCTGATATGATCCACACCTACTGGCTAAATAAACTAACTGCACTCAATGAAAGCCTAGCATCACAAATGAACAGGCTGCCAATGGAGGGTACCCACCCAGAGTGGTTAACCCAAGGCCTGACAGTCCTGATCATGAAGGAATTCTTTCCAACTACAAGCCAATAACCTGCCTCTACACATCGTGGATGCTCCTGTCAGGCATCATCGCAGCTACGATGAGTAAGGACATGACACAATACACAAGGGGCCCAGAATATATTTGGTTATAACACCAGAGGAGCCAAGCACCAGCTACTGGTAGACAAAGCCAGTGGAGACTGTAAGATCAGACAGACCAACCTGTGTTTGGTCTTGATTGATAACAAGAAAGCCAATGGGCCCTAGTTTTGTAGACCAGGCGCAGTCAGCTCTCAGCGCACCTGCGCCACGCCGACGGGGTGTGTCCACCTGGACTTTGCAAGTTTCGTGCACCGCGCACGCTCGCGCAGGCTCACGCAGGCTCGCACAAGCACACCTCCCGTCAATCCCACCCGCGCAAGTGGGAAAGAGGGAGGAGAAGAAGGCGTGAGTGGGAGACGAGGAGGAGAAGAGGCGTGGACTGGGATTAATACAGCCGATTCAGATCTTCACCAATCAAATGAGCTCCTCTCCTCACCTTTAATGCGTTAGGGGAGGTTCAGTGCAAGATCCGTCACTTGACAACCCGATGACAGAAGCAGCGCTGCTGCTCCCACAACGCGCATCACCATTATTGGTCTACCACACCAGACAGGACCAAATTCTAGGAATAACATCCTAGATCTCTGACTAGAAGAGTTCGGCCCTAGGAACAGTAATGATAATGTGCAGAACCCTCAGGCTCCCAGGTCTTTGGTAGAGGACTCAAGCTTGAAGAAGGAACCACAAGACCACCCATGGCATGGAATTCTTGGTATTAGTATTAGTATTCATCAAACCTCCTGTATTCAGTGTGAGAATTATTTAGCAATCACACATGCTCCAGGTTACAAGCTGAAAATTTGGTGATGTACCCATGTCATCAGTGAGATGGTTTTAAACTCAGTTTATCCTTCAACTTACAGAAATTGCAAAACATGACCATATACTTTGTGCACTATTTAGCTATGAATATGTGGATGCTTGATTCTAACCCATGTCTTGCTATCATGGATGGAATGTGTTAATTGCATAGATTTAACACCTTGGGCCCTAGTTTTGTGGCGCAGCGCAGGTTGGCGCAGGGTGGCGGAGCCGGCGCAATGCAAGTTTCGACCAGCGCAGCCTTGCGCACGTTTGGCAGTTTGGTGGATCGCCTACGCCAAGATGGGTGTGGCGGCGCAGCAGGGGGAGGCGTCACAGATTCAGCTTGCTGCAGCGGAAGTTTCCTCGCCGAGACTGCGCCGAAAGCCCGCCAGCTCCAACCAGGTCTACTCTCAGCGCAAGGCGAATTACAGCTGGCGGATTGGCAGTTTGGCTCACCGGCGCGCAGTGCGTACACGTCACCAAGACCTCACAGGCAGGTTTCCACAGATCCAGGCACATTTAAATGCAATAAATAATCACAACAAACACTATTTAATGCAACTAATTGAATCAACACGTGAATTTATATCTATAGATTGTCCCGTCACATCTGACGTCAGATCAAAGGCGGATGGCACGCGTAACGTAAACTCAGCCTGACTGAATTAACACAGCTGAAACTTGGACCTCTCGGACCAAAACATCAGTTTCATCTTGGGAAAAGTTTTGCCGTCTGGCACTGCTGCTGCTGCTGTCTTCTGTCCAGCGCCGCCGCTAGCCATTTTGGTGCCCTAAGCAGAATTTATTTATGATGCCCCCGCTACCCGAAAAACAGTGATTTAGAGGCACGCAGATGGCGGGGTGGTTAGAGCGCATGCCATGTATGTTACACATACGCATACACCTCCCTCTCTCTCTTCTGTTTTTCATATCTATCCACTGCTAATAAAATGCGTCCAAGCCTGAAAAAATTGTTAAAAAAAATACAGCACTTTTGGGGATCGTGTTCTGCTTGTGCGCTGGTCTCGCGCCTCGGCAGCCTGCTGTCCGTGTCCGTAGAGAAACGCGCAACTTTGCCGTGAGCTGGAACCGGAGTTGGGGCTGCAGCTGGTCAGAGCGGTGCGCGAGGTCCCGGTGTCCCGCCATTCTGGTGTTGGACGGGGAATCCAGTGCAGCTGTGGAGCGCAAGTGATGAAGACGATGATGATGATGATGATGAATGGCCCGGCCGGCTCGTGCAGGCACTGAGTTCTCGCCACCATTATGTCTACTGCTGTGCGCCCTGACCCTGTTTTGTGATAGACATGCCTAAAATGTGCCTACAATTTCTATAGTGATATAATATTGGCATTATAATTATTATGACTATGTTATATTTTTGGTGCCCCCTCAGCACTTGGTGCCCTACGCACAGTGTGTGATGCACGTGGTGGGAGCGGCGGCGCTACTTCTGTCATTGGGTTGTCATGTGACGAAACTTGCACTGCACCTCGCCTTGGCGCATTAAAGGTGAGGAGAGGAGCTCATTTGATTGGTGAAGATCTGAATCGGCTGTGTTAATCCCACTCCACGCCTTCTCTCCTCCTCGTCTCCCACTCACGCCTTCTCTCCTCCCACTTTCCCACTTGCGGGGGTAGGAGAGACGAGAGGAGTGCCTGCAAACAAACCCCGTCGGCGTGGCGCAGGTGCACTGCGCCCGACTGCGCCTGGTGTACGAAACTAGGATCACTACAATAACACAAACACCAGTTTTGCCGTGGATGTGTGAATGGAAGGGAAATCGCAATAAATACAGGCATTTATATATATATTCAAACAAGAATTTCACACTTCAGAAAACAATCTCTGCCAAAAAATAGCCCAGGTGTTTAAAGATTGTGGAGCAGGAACATTTCAACAAGGCATAAGGACCCGATCACACTGAGATGCCTCGCAACAAATACGTTCCTTAGGAGATTCTTTAGATTTGCCATCTTTTCTTACCACATCTACCAGCATCAAAACAGGAAGGCATTGGTTAGGTAGTGAAGTCCCCCTCCTGCTCAGTTTGATTGGCTGCCTGGACCAAGTGCAGCATTGACGAGTAATGCCCTCCACACCTGGTGCTGAAGAGTTGAGAGTATCTGAACTAATGTGCATTTCAAGGCTGTGAGAAAAATGTGACGCATAGCGAAAGAGAGGACCACACACCAAGCACCATGTGCGATCGGAAAACAATGGTTTTGGAATAATTGTTTCCAGGAATCCAAGGGGCCGATTTCACACACACTCAACTGCAGCAGATGTCTCTGCAAGCCACGACAAGGCTATATGCAAACATCAAGCATTTACTTCTCCAACTGATTAAGGTGAAACATCTGTGGCACTTGTGAGCTGCCAAACACTTACTTCACTGCTGGTGTACATGTTTGATCTCTAATGTATAAAGCATGGCCATGATGTTTTGTATCGCCATCTTCAACCACAAACAAAATGCAGCCATCAATGCCAGTATAGAGTCAATTTGGATCCTTTTTTTTGTGGTGGAAACATGAACCAAATGCATCCACATGACTATGCAACAGGCAGAGCTAGTAATGTAGTGTTAAATATTGAAAAAGAGGTGGATGGGTCAAACAAACACAGGACTTTCACCCAGGACACCCAAGTTTGACACAGCTTGTCCTAAAGTGTCATTGTGGAGTGATGAGTTTGTGACAGTTTTCCTAAACCTGGAGTGTAACGTCATCCTGACTTCTTCTTTATTTCTCTTTCTAAAAAGCAGGCCATAAGTGATGGTGTTGTTGTACCAACCTCCAGAAGACGAGAACAGCCAGCAGGAAAATGAGGCAGAAAGTCAGAGCTGACACCACCACCAAAGGGACCAGCCACTCCACAGGGCCCAGACGCGCCCCAGACCCGGGCCTCGCCTGCTGGGTCAGGTTTGTTACAGCACTTGGGCGGTCTGGAAGAAAAAAACAGAGAAACTAATGAGAGAAAGAAATGTCAACAGACAGAATGAGGAGTAAAAGAATAACATATAGAAGGAAAGTCAATTTTTACAATATGTGGAAATCAGGATTAGTTGAAAGTAACAAAGGAGAAGCGAGACATAGGAACAAAGGAAGAAAGCAAGTAGTAATTATAGAGTTACTTTTAATAAATAATAGTACCTTCTTGTATCCTACATGATGAATGTGTTTCATATTTGCTTTTATAGGACAAGACAAATATATGAAAGCCTTGAGCACTTATGTCTTGTTGTCGAAGCAATAACATTAAAAAGAAAAGAAAAGCAATCAAAAGTCAGAAAGATTGACACAATCCTTTTTTATCATTGTATGGCATTGATCAAATGATGGAAGCAACAAACAAACATAATGTAGTGGGACAGATCTCCCCCTTGTGATTGTTTGTCCATGGGTTCATTACTCCCTGATTGACAGAATTCAGGGCGGTCCCTTGCCAAATGATTATTGAAGTCCCAGTCTGCAACATTTCTTTAATCATATTCACTGAAGCCGACACTATGCTCCGATAGAACAACATAAATCATCCGGTTTTGGGGGGGGGGGGGGGGGGGGGGGGGGGAAGCGCACCTCTACGTGCACGTAGAGCCTTTTGTTTGTTTTGCAAAAAATTGACAGCACCCGGATCATCCTGTCCAATCAGCACGCAGGGCTGTGTTCATGTACACACAGAGCCCCTCCCCCCTCGGGTAGTTCCACTATCACAGGAGGGAGGTGGAGGGAAGTAGCAACAAGCTTCCAATTCCTCGGTTAAAAACTAAAACGAGGAGGTCCAAAACAACCAAGGAAAAGAAAACACCGGTGGAAAAGAAGGACAAAAAGAAAGATTGTGACGGTGCCCGTGATAAAACCAAGTCAAGAGTATCGGATCCGCGTTTCAAAGGTGGTGTGATCTAAAGGATATCAAAGGGCAAAAAGTCGAGGGGAAGGAGCGTGAGAGTTGTAAACATTCAAAATCTGACAGAGTGCCCTCGATCCGCCGGACTTGCCAACTGGGACTTTAAGGAAGCTTTCACTGACCTACCACCATTCTGAGAGAATGGACTTCTGGGTCAGTGCAGTGGGATGCAGGTAAGCGATTGCTGTTTTCAATTCTTCTATTCTCCACCTATCCACCTACAATAAGCCTTATCCTGTGGTTGTTTGCTGTAGCAAGGTCAGGTCCCATCTTGGTGGGGATCTGCATTAAGAGGCTTTGTACGGAGCTCTGCTTCAGGTATGCTACCTGGCATTGTGGTGTTAGCATCCTCTTTGCTTGTTAGCTGCTCTGACTTTTCCTTCTGCCTCAGCTGACCAGCAGTAGACATTGGTGGCTACACTGCCTCAGTTTCAGCACCGTTTATGGATAACTGAACTGTCAGTCGCTGGGTATGTAAGAATAGAAATCATTTCTAGTGTGCTATCCTGCAAGTCAAGCTGCAAATGGTAATCTTAATTGTATTATATTCTACAGATTGCCCGAAGTACCGGCCGTGTTTGCACTGGGTCGAAGACTGTTCAAATGGACAACATGTTTGCAGTTTTGTCTCCACATTTATTTCTGCGGGTTTCAATCCGTTGGCTATCGTCTTGGAGACACATGCCAGTTACCTGGTCGTGGATGTTCCACCATTCTTAGCCCAAACCATTGCCTATGGGGTTTTACCATTGTGTTTTTGGGTTAATAACTGTTCCTGTGATTATCTTTATTTGCCTCTTCATGTGAGTGTGTGTGTGTGCTTTGAAGCAGCTAGAATGGGAGTCTAGTCTTCATCGCATATAGATCGGACATAATATTAATGTAATTTTCTCTCTCGTAATAGACAGGAGCTGTTGGGCCTAAGTGGGCCACTTTCCCTCCTGCTGTAGTGCATTTGGAGTTTTCTTCTTCTATTGCTGTGTTCACGTGTGGTGTGTATCTTCTGGACCCTGTCCTGTGTGTTAGCCTCGCCGCCCCCCAGTAAGCCCCAGCCCTGTTCCTAGCACCTCAAATCTCTGTGACTTGTGGTTGGTGTTATTAAATGTTATTATATTTCAATGTGAAGGCAAACATAAGCTGCCGAGTTTCTAGTGTAAAACTACTTTTAAACCTTTAAAACATGCACAATTGCAGGGGGGAGGTGTACACATTGCTAATGGCAACACGTAAATGTCAGCAGGAAAACATATTTTAATATTAACATGTTTAGAGGAATGTCATGACTGTGGGTTTTGTTTTGATTTCCAGGTTTATTTTATAGTCATTCTGTCTTGTGTGTCATGTGTTTTTCCCTGTATTGTCTACTGTCATGTCTGTGGGTTTTTGTAGTGTTGGTTTCCTGAAGTCCTTAGCTGCGTTTCAATAACGGTTTGAGTCGCCCTCGCTCACTTGCCCTAAGCACTTGCCCTCGGGGGAATCCCCGCCGCCATCTTAAGGGCTGTTCCAATTCCCTGAACAGCTGAAGTGAACTCCGTGAGATCGACCCTTGAGGGCTGAGTGATCGAGTGAACAACGATAGTCACTTCAGAGCTGTATATCACCCACAATGCATTGCAGTGGTGCACGAAAAATATGTCCATGCGGTGGCGATAATGAACCTCAAACACCATTGTCTGCTGTCTATTCACCACCAAGGAAGAAGAAGAAAGAGGAAAGTAGAAAATGAATTAAATTTAATTCATTTTCTTAAATTATGCAATTAGACTGTCTGTTGCAGAGTTATGGCAGAGCCCACCGTTTACAAGTGTAAGTATATAAGCCGCCGTATTGCCATCAAGCGTAGAATACGTCTTTGTCTCAATGAAATGAGTCTCCACATATTTTGTGTAATTTGGAATAGGCAGTATAGCGCTACTCCAACAACGTGTGGTTGATCCATGATTATCTGGGCTGTTAGTGAACGAGGGCAGGTGTGTTCCATTTACCCCTTTCACTCCCCCTCCGCCCTCTTTCCCTCTGCCCTCCAAGGGGCCTCCGTGTGACGTCATAGCAAGGGCTGAGGGCGAGTGAGCGAGGGCAACTCAAACCGTTACTGAAACGCAGCTCTTGTGTCTTGTATTGTCACGTGCTTTTACTTCCTGCCTTGGTTTCCCTCCTTTTTTCTGTCTCCCAGCTGTGTCTCATTGTCTCGTCAGCCTTGCCTCTTGTTCTCTCAAATCCCCATAGCCTGCCCAGGGGCCTGTACTACGAAGCAGGATTTGTGCTTAGCGAGGTAACTTAAGCGTTAACCCTGGGTTTTCCGTCCTACAACGCTGGTTCACTTCTTACCGGGGTAGATCGCCATGGTAACTTAGGCTGTGGAGCTAACCTGCTCCGGAGCAGGTTATGTTCCTGATAAGAGATCAACGTGGAGAAACACACCGCCTACTGACCAATCAGCTGTCTCGGTGCGCGGATATATATATAAAAAAAAAGAAGCTCGGTGGGTCTTGAGAGGGTCTTGTAGAAGAACTATAGAGTGTACAGAGACCGGCAAAACCCTTTTTCTGTCCCTGACGATGTTTTATATGAGAGATACAGATTCTCATCAGAGGGAAAGACTTTTCTGTGTCAGCGTACAGCCTACTTACCACTTTGAATTATGTTTTTATATTTATTTGATTTGCTCCCAAGTCCGTTTTACACCGCTGGGATTGCAGCTGGAAGAATGAGGCTGATATTGTCATAAACCACAATATAAGAATACATCCAAGCAAGACATTCATCATTTTAAAGTTATATGTTTGGCCCTTAATTGCGGAAGGACATCGTAAGAGTTAAAGGGACGAGAGAGAGCGACGACATGATTTAAAAGACGACCGCAGGGCGGATTCGAATCGGGGCCGCTGCAAGAACCTTCGTAACATGGGGCAGTAACTCCACCACTAAGCTATCAGCTAGGTTAAGGTTACCATTTAATCAGTCAGATCTAGTAGTGTCCTTATGATGGGGCAGTCGTATTATACTACTAATACTATTAATACGACTTCCGCATACACACAGTTGGCGACTTTTTGCCAGCTGTCCTTCCTGCATTTGGCAGATGAAACGGTTGCCTTTTGCCTGCATTACACAAATACAAAAGCCGCAACACAAATACAAAAGTCGCAACACAAATGCAAAAGTCACAACACAAATACAAAAGCCACAACACAAATACAAAAGTCGCAACACAAATACAAAAGTCGCAACACAAATACAAAAGTCACAACACAAATACAAAAGCCACAACACAAATACAAAAGTCGCAACACAAATACAAAAGTCGCAACACAAATACACAAACCGCAACACAAATACAAAAGCTACAACACAAATACAAGAGCCACAACACAAATACAAAAGTCACAACACAAATACAAAAGCCACAACACAAATACAAAAGCTACAACACAAATACAAAAGTCACAACACAAATACAAAAGTCACAACACAAATACAAAAGCTACAATACAAATACAAAAGCCACAATGGAAGTGACCTAAAACACGGATAAACTCAACTTCCCAAAATGCACTGCGGCTCGTCTGACTTCTGAAAAGTTTTGGATAATGGCGGACGATTGCGGTGATTCTGGCGACAGTCAGCAACAAACCGCGAACACATGTAAGCATACTGTAACACAATTTTTATGTTTCCAGCTGACTTTTAAATCGTATTGATAATGAACGTTACTTTATTGTTGTTGGAATTGAATTGAATTGAATTAACGTTACGAATCGAAGGTCCTGCTAGCCGGCTAGCCCACTGATGCAGGTGGGGTTAGTGAGCTTAAGCGAAGCAGCAAATGTGCCGTTTTTACCGACGTTAACTAAAAAGATAGTGCTTATGTTAAAACGTGGTTAAATATTAACTAACGGTGGTAAATAACACGGTGCATCGTTGTTCGTTAAAGGGAGGGATGCAGACACCGAGCGCCTCATCCGGTGGAGGGAACGATAAGGAGAAGTTCACCGGCAGGAGGAATGCTGCACTGAGATGCTTCATTTAAGTAAATGTGGTGTTAAATGTTATAATTCTCATATGCAGGGCTTAACTACTACTGGTGCATATTTAGCTACTCAATGATATAAGGTTGAACACCAGCGTATATAGATGGGAGATGTACTGCTCTCCTGAGATGTCTACCTGAACATTTCTGTTGAACAGCAAGAAATCATCAATGTGCTGTAACACTTTTCTATGTACTGTTCTTCATATAGGATGTTTCTTAAAGAACAGGGATGGAGGGAAGGTGGAGCCGGATGAGCTAAGAAGTGGGAGACCCTCAAGCAGAAAGACAAGGTGAGTTGTAATCAGTTTAAAGTATTGAACTCTACATGCTTGATGTGAAGCATAAAATAAACAAGATGATGTGGTCTTTCTTATAAATAACCAGGTAAAGTCAGTGCTGGGTAATATCTACAATGTGTTCAAACATCAGAGTCCATTAAGTTTATCCCATGTGGTACAGTATTACAGTACATATTATAATATATGACTAGTGGTGAATAGCTGAATCATGACTATGAGAAGTGTTTGTATATGTTGTTTATAGGAACTGAAGATGTCAGCACTGAGAAAGGAGAGGTCACTGCTGCACACTGGAAGTGTTTGTTGTCATGGATGAGGTGATGGAGCAAAGACCTGCTATTACCCCACTACACCCCATCTCCTCAGCCATGATGCCAACTACTGCAGCAGGGTCTCTTCTCCAGAGCAGGAGGGAAATAGACCTGCAGGCCTAAAACATGAGTCAACAATTATATATATTCAGATATTTATTATTTAGATTTGTACAGATCATCAGATATGTTCCTAAAACATTTAACAGGAGACATTTGACTGTAAGTTATACCATGTGGTATTACTTATAAACTGCACTACTGATTAACAAAAATAGAACCTCAACAATAATCATGTTCCGGCAACACAGGGATCTGGACATTTGGAGCAGACACTGCAGCTGCGAGCCTCTGAGGATGTCCCAGGACTGCTGGAGACTCTGAGGATGTCCCAGGGCTGCTGGAGACTCTGAGGATGTACCAGGACTGCTGGAGACTCTGAGGATGTACCAGGACTGCTGGAGACTCTGAGGATATCCCAGGACTGCTGAAGTGGCTCGTTGGCTTTGTTGCAGTCACCCCCATCACCACCGTGGAAAAATGGACATGGAACCCATCTGTTTTTTTTTTCTTAGTCTAAGTTTTATTGATCACATGTTTTGTAAAAAACAGCATTTTTTACATACAGTGAAATTAAAAGGGGTAAAGCAATCTGTCTGTAACTGCAAAAAGACTTTTATAAATAGTAATGTATTTAAAAAAAAACAGGCATCTACATAAGGTGATGCTATATAAATAGTTGATAAAAAAGTATAGTATAAAAAATGACTTAAAAATGTTTTTTTAAGTGCATAAAGTGCCAATTAAAGTCCATCATGGTTGAGAAGTCTGATGCCTGCAGGAAAAAGCTCTTCCTCAGTGTCTGTCCTGGCCTTTATGCAGCGTTGGCGTCTGCCCGACTGCAGCAGGGTAAAGAGGCCAGCTCGGTCCCGTGCAGTGCAGCTTCCATAGCAGGCTGAGGTACAACCTGTGAGGATGCTCTCAATGGCTGCGGAGTAGAAGGTCCTCAGGGGGAGACCTTAAACTTCCTCAGCTGCCGGAGAAAGTACGTAAACTATATATAAGGTATGTTCTGTTAGTAAGCAGTGGACGAGGTTCTCCTTGGAAGGCCTTGAAAGACGGAGGTCCTTCCTTAAATCCCCTCCCCCAGCGGGGGAACATGAGTATTGACCTGCAGTACGGCCCTCTGGCACCAACCTGTAACAGAAAACACAAGATATTCCATTTATTCTGAATGTTTTCCTGTTAATTTGTTGATGAACAGTACTTATTTCTTATCATACACGTATTGCAACCTAACATGGATTATTTGTCTAATAAATGATTCACTAATAGCCCACTACTTGTTTTTTTTTTATCCCACCAAACTCATACATGATATTAAAACGGCTTATATTAACCAACATGTCTGTTGATTTTGTTTATGCATGCATATGCCTGTCTATTGATAATCAAATAATAAAATAACTTATTTAAACCAGATAAGTGATATTACTAACTTCAGAGGCAAATCCAAATTCCATGTATGTGAATAATGTAGCTCCTCCAGCCGATTTCCTCCATCGTCTCCGTGGTGAAGGTGCTGGTGTTCCGTGGTCAGAGGAATAATACAATCTATGAACCTTAATGATCGATAAAAGCTGCTTAATAGTTACGATCGATGGCGAGTCAAAGCAGCTACTCGGGTAAGAGGAAGAAAGCAAAAGCGTGAGAGTGCACATATATAAAAAACTGTAGAAAACATTTGACAATGTTAGTTTGACTGAAAAAATATTTTGAAATGTTTAATTAAGTGTAATACTAATCATGCTTTATATTTGGATAAGTAATGTCCATTAAATTGGAGCTAGAACCGAAATCGATTCAGTTATGTGAGAGAAGATGAGGACGACATGTCAATAAAGTAAAAAAAAAAAATGTAGTATGAGATGTGCTTGAGGTCACTTCCGTTGTGGCTTTTGTATTTGTGTTGTGGCTTTTGTATTTGCGTTGTGGCTTTTGTATTTGTGTTGTGACTTTTGTATTTGTGTTGTGACTTTTGTATTTGTGTTGTGGCTTTTGTATTGCCTGACACCTCTGGGCCAACGTACATACCTCCTTCACTTCGAGTACATCCGTGACAAGGAACAGTCTGACATTTTAGGAAATGTCTTCTGATAATTTCAGAGTTGTTGGAAAGTGACTTTTTATTGAGCTTGGCTTAAACTGTGTCCCAATTCCATACTTAACCTGTTAACCCTGAGCCATATTTTCAGAAAAAAAAGTGCCTGACTAAATTGGAATAAATCAAAGGTCCATCCATCCATCCATTGTCTACCGCTTATCCTGTATTTAGGGTCACGGGGGGGCTGGAGCCGATCCCAGCTGACATTGGGCGAAGGCAGGGTACACCCTGGACAGGACGCCAGTCTATAAATCAAAGGTTTAGAATAAATTGTTTTCCTCTATTTGACAGAGGATATCACCATGCTAACAATGATTCCAGGCACAAAGATGCCATTGGTCATCTTCAGCAACTCCTTGACTTCAAATGTACCAAATTTAATAGAATTTGAGAAAAGGGCAACACCTCCACAAAGGTTTTAGTAAGGATACCACTAGGTGGAAACTCAAAGGGCCAGATTTACAAACACATTTGCGCCCACTTGAGGGGCAATCCATTCGCAACAAGTGCGTACAAACATGGACCGGTATTTACAAACAGGGGCACTTGGGTTAAAGCGCAGATTGCGTGCCACATGAGCAGAAAGAGGCAAGTAGCACTTTCAATGTGCTCTCATGAGAGGTTCACGGGGAAAGTGGGAGTTCCATGCAAAAAGATGGGAGGATATGCGTAAAGTGCGCCTAATTATATATTTACTAAAACTGCGGGTGAGAGTGCACCTCTATTTTGTGGCGGAAATAACATTGTTATGTTGAAATTGATTGTAAATAAAAGTGAGAAAATAAATAATCAACGCAGCCTGGAACAATACCGTTTTTGTGTTTTGCCGTTTGCGATCTTATAATAACAAACGCAGCGCAAACTGCACCAGTTTTAATAAATCTAGCCCAAAGTGTCTTCATTTCACTTCCAAATGCAAAACACAGCTTATGTCCATTACAATAGTCTATTGTCATCTACTGGAGCTTTTGGATATGAAATGTACCTTGTTTCATTCAAATACAAATACATAAAAAACAACTACTAAATTATTTTTACTTTATTATACCAACAAATTAGTAATAACCAAATCCAGATACGACACTGATGCCTCCTGATGTTGTCGTTGCAGAAGGAGACCCTGGACGACAGTCTGAGCCCGTTGCTAGTAGCTCCATTGCGCCCGACCCTGGCGGGCTACCAGCAGGCCAAGTGCAACCGTGACTGGGCCAGTATTCCAGCCAATACTGCCTGTTGGTGTGAGTGACCTCGGCACAGACAAACGGAACAGGTTGTGTTTGAAGAAATATCCAGTCAAAATGTTTGGATAAAAGAAATGATAATTTTCCTCTCGCTGGTATTTGAACAGGGACTGACTTGAGTACTCGGAGGAAAGGGACGCCGCTTTTTGTTTTGCCTGCAGGACATTCAAATCTGTATCATCAGACGCGACCTTCTCCATTAACGGATTTAATGATTGGAAACATGCAATTGAAACAGGCAAGGGCTCAAATGGGCATGCAGCTTCAAAAGAACATTTAAGTCTGTGAAGCAATTTGGAGAGATTAAGAAAAATCGAGAGAGACGGGGAAAGAGATGTCCACTCTCTTAAATTCAGAGCAACTGGCTCGCAATAGATACTACATGTCAGCCGTAATTGAAATACTGGAGTTTTTAGTGGTGAAACAATTGCTGTTATGTTGAGATTTGCCAGTGTGCTAGATGATAGTAGATCCCTGGGGCTGATCTTGTCTCTCTTCGAGTACACCATGCGCAAAGATCCAGAACTGACAAGGATTACAAAAACAATCCCACAGAATGCACGTTATACCAGCCCAGATACAAAACGAGCTTATTGAAATGTTGAGCAAACGTGTGACAGAGAGGTCGTGAGAAAAGTAGATGTCACACAGGATCCTTTAGGCCAAGAAAAGTATCTGTAGTTGCACGTTTTGTTGATGAAAACTACCGTGTGTAAGCACCTCTGGCCACATCTGAGAAAGGTGATGCAGAGGCTCTGACAGGTCCCCCCCCCCCCACGACCCTGAATAAGCGGTAGACGATGGATGGATGGATAAATCATGTCCATCCATCCATCCATCCATTTTCTTCCGCTTATCCGGGACCGGGTCGCGGGGGCAGCTGCATGAGAGGGACGCCCAGACTTCCCTCTCCCCGGACACTTCCCCCAGCTCCTCCGGGAGGACCCCAAGGCGTTCCCAGGCCAGCCGGGTGACATAGTCACTCCAGCGTGTCCTGGGTCTTCCTCTGGGTCTCCTCCCGGTGGGGCATGCCTGGAACACCTCCCAAGGGAGGCGTCCAGGGGGCATCCGATACAGATGCCCGAGCCACCTCAACTGGCTCCTCTCGATGTGGAGGAGCAGTGCTTCTACTCCGAGCTCCTCCCGTGTGACGGAGCTCCTCACCCTATCTCTAAGGGAGCGCCCCGCCACCCCGCGGAGGGAGCTCATTTCGGCCACTTGTATCCGGGATCTTATTCTTTCGGTCACGACCCAAAGTTCATGACCATAGGTGAGGGTAGGAACGTAGATTGACCAGTAAATCGAGAGCTCCGCCTTTCGGCTCAGCTCTCTCTTCACCACGACGGACCGATACAATGACCGCATTACTGCAGCCGCTGCACCCATCCGCCTGTCAAGCTCACGTTCCATCCTTCCCTCACTCGTGAACAAGACCCCAAGATACTTAAACTCCTCCACTTGAGGCAGGAACTTCCACCCGACCTGGAGGGAGCAAGCCACCTTTTTCCGGTCGAGAACCATGGCCTCCGATTTGGAGGTGCTAATCCTCATCCCGGCTGCTTCACGCTCGGCTGCAAACCGCCCCAGGACATGCTGGAGGTCCTGGCTCGAAGGAGCCAACAAGACCACATCGTCTGCAAAGAGCAGGGATGAAATCCAGTGGCTCCCGAACCAGAGCCCCTCCGGCCCACAGCTGCGCCTAGAAATCCTGTCCATAAAAATAATGAACAGAACCGGTGACAAAGGGCAGCCCTGCCGAGGTCCAACATGCACCTGGAACAGGTCTGACTTACTGCCGGCAATGCGAACCAAGCTCCTGCTCCGGTCATACAGGGACCGAACAGCCCTTAGCAGAGGGCCCCCGACCCCGTACTCCCGAAGTACCTCCCACAGAATGCCACGAGGGACACGGTCGAATGCCTTCTCCAAGTCCACAAAACACATGTGGACTGGTTGGGCAAACTCCCATGAACCCTCGAGCACCCTGCGTAGGGTATAGAGCTGGTCCAGTGTTCCATGGCCAGGATGAAAACCGCATTGTTCCTCCTGAATCCGAGGTTCGACTATCGGCCGAATGCTCCTCTCCAGTACCCTGGAATAGACTTTCCCGGGGAGGCTGAGAAGTGTGATCCCCGATAGTTGGAACACACCCTCCGTTCCCCCTTTTTGAATAGAGGGACCACCACCCCGGTCTGCCAGTCAAGAGGCACTGTCCCCGACTGCCACGCGATGTTGCAGAGACGTGTCAACCAAGACAGCCCCACAACATCCAGAGACTTGAGGTACTCAGGGCGGATCTCATCCACCCCAGGTGCCTTGCCACCGGGGAGCTTCTTAACTACCTCGATGACTTCAGCCTGGGTAATGGGTGGATGAACCTCCGAGTCTCCAGCCTCTGCTTCCTCAATGGAAGACGTGTCAGTGGGATTGAGGAGATCCTCGAAGTATTCCTTCCACCGCCCGACGATATCCCCAGTCGAAGTCAGCAGCTCCCCACCTCCACCGTAAACAGTGTTGGTGGAGGGCTGCTTCCCCTTCCTAAGGCGCCGGATGGTTTCCTCCCCGAACTCTTCCCAGACCCAAACCTTTGCTTCAGCGACCGCCCGCGCTGCAGCACGCTTGGCCTGCCGGTACCTGTCAGCTGCCTCAGGAGTCCCCAGAGCCAACCAGGTTCAGTAGGACTCCTTCTTCAGCTTGACAGCATCCCTTTCTTCCGGTGTCCACCACCGGGTTCGGGGATTGCCACCACGACAGGCTCCGGAGACCTTACGGCCACAGCTTCGAACAGCCGCGTCCACAATGGAAGTGGAGAACAAGGTCCATTCAGACTCAACGTCCCCAGCTTCCCTCTGGATCTGGTCAAAGCTCTCCCGGAGGTGGGAGTTGAAGACCTCCCTGACAGAGGGTTCCACCAGACGTTCCCAGCAGACCCTCACAACACGTTTAGGTCTGCCAAGTCAGTTGACAGCTGAGCCCCTCTCTTCACCCGAGTGTCCAAGACATACGGCCGAAGGTCAGATGACACAACCACGAAGTCGATCATTGACCTCCGGCCTAGGGTGTCCTGGTACGACGTGCACTGATGGACACCCTTATGCTTGAACATGGTGTTCGTTATGGACAAACCGTGACTAGCACAGAAGTCCAATAACAGAACCCCACTCAGGTTCAGATCGGGGAGGCCGTTCCTCCCAATCACACCCCTCCAGGTAACACTGTTGTTACCCACGTGAGCATTGAAGTCCCCCAGTAGAACAATGGAGTCCCCGGTTGGAGAACTCTCAAGTACCCCTCCCAAGGACTCCAAGAAGGCCGGGTACTCTGCACTGTCGTTTGGCCCGTAGGCCGAAAAAACAGTGAGAGACCTATCCCCGACCCGAAGGCGCAGGGAAACGACCCTCTAGTTCACTGGGGAAAACTCCAACACATGGCGGCCGAGCTGGGGGGCTATATGCAAGCCCACACCAGCTCGGCGCCTTTCACCGCGGGCAACTCCAGAGTAGAAGAGAGTCCAGCCTCTGTCAAGGAGTTGGGTTCTAGAGCCCAGACTGCGTGGAGTTGAGCCCGACTACCTCTAGCCGGTAGCGCTCTACCTCCTGCACTAGCTCAGGCTCTTTCCCCCCAGTGAGGTGACATTCCATGTCCCCATGGCTAGTGTCACCGTCCGGGGATTGGGTCGCCGGGGCACCCGCCCAGGACAGCCACCCAAATCGCACTGCACCGGCCACTTCTGAACCCTCCTGCGGGTGGTGGGCCTACAGGAGGGCGGGCCCATGTCGCTCCTTTGGGCCGCGTCCGGCCGGGTCCTGTGGGCACAGACCCGGCCACCAGGCGCTCGCCTGCAAGCCCCAACCGCGGGCCTGGCTCCAGGGTGGGGCCCCGGTGACGCCATTCCGGGCGACGTAAACTTCCTTGATCTTGTGTCTGTCATTAAGGGCTTTGGAACCGCTCTTAGTCTGACCTGTCACCTAGGACCTGTTTGCCTTGGGAGACCCTACCAGGGGCATTAAGCTCCAACATAGCTCCTAGGATCATTTAGGTGCTCAAACCCCTCATCCACGGTAAGGTGTCGGTTCAAGGAGGAGTATGAAATGAAATGTAAATACAGCAAACGGTCAAACAGGAAGGAGGAGCTGCTGGACCTGAAGTCGGTCAGTGAACCAGCTGTTTATAAAACCAACAACATGGGGAGAAGTGGACGATGAACTTTTTGTAGTCCATTATTGTAGTTTCTCCAGCACAGACCCATGTCAATCACCAGTGCCGATCATCAAATGTCAATCATCAGCAGAATTATAATGACGTAGCTTAGTGAAAGTCTGTTCAGATTCTCTGAGCACCGCGGCCGACTTTTCCTAAAAAACTGAAACTGTTGTCACTTTTCGAGCCGCCTAACAAACTACTACAAGCCGAAGATATGGATTTGTTAACTGTGGTGACACTTGTGAACTGCACTTCTGACTGCGTGAAGACACTGCGCACAAAAAACAAAAAAAACAACAAAAAAAAACGTTTTCTGCGCTGTGGGATCTCTGCGCTGGTGCAAGCAAGAGAAGACGCACAATTAACAAGAACCTTCGCGGATGTGTAGTTGAAGAAACGGTTGGTCAGCCACAAAGTGACATAGACGAAAAGACTTAGGGCCCTAGTTTCGTAGACTAGGTGTAGTCAGTTTGCGCCACACCGACGGGGTGTGTCCGCCTGGACTTTGCAAGTTTGGTGCACCGCACAGGCTAGCGCAGGCACACCTCCCGTCTCGCCCACCGGCGCAAGTGGGAAAGAGGGAGGAGAAGAAGGCGTGAGTGGGAGACGAGGAGGGGACAAGGCGTGGACTGGGATTAACACAGCCGATTCAGTGCGCGCGTATCATAATAACAATGACGATATTATAAAAAACAGGAGAGAGAGAGGGAGATGTTTTGGTCCGAGAGGCTGAGTTTCCGTTACGTGTGCCTTCCACCTTTGATCTGACGTCAGATGTGACGGGACAATCTATATAGATATAAATTCATGTGTTGATTCAGTTAGTTGCATTAAATAGTGTGTTGTGAGTATTTATTGCATTTAAATGTGCCTGGAACTGTGGAAACCTGCCTGTGAGGTCTCGGTGACGTGTGCGGACTGCGCGCCGGTCAGCCAAACTGCCACTCCACCAGCTGTAATTCGCCTTGAATGAATGGACTTTATTTGCGCCTTGCGCCTTACGCCAAGAGTAGACTAGGTTGTAGCTCGGCGAAGTCTCGGCGAGGCTTTTTGCCACGAAACTTCCGCTACGGCAAGCTGAATCTGTGACGCCTCCCTCTGCTGTGCCGCCACACCAATCTTGGCGCAGGCGATCCACCAAACTGCCAAACTGACCGTGCGCAAGGCTGCGCGGGTTGAAACTTGCATTACACCGGCTCCGCCACCCTGGGCCGCCCTGCACTGCGCCACGAAACTAGGGCCCTTAGATTTCTTTAATGTCCATAAAACTTACATGAAATGGAAAATTGTCTTTGACAGTGGCATAAAGACACACAAGAAACTGTAATGCCTTTTTTCTTAAAAACTGTGAATACAAGTGTGAGAGCCGATGTTTATGTCCAGTGATCTTTCCGATGATTTTTACCACTGCATTCTTTTGTTTGACCGAGAGGTGCCCATACCATGACATGATGTTGAACGTCAGCATGCTCTCGGTCAATGATTTGTGTGTTTGTGAGTGTCTAATACATATCCCTCTGTTGACTGCTTTAAAATGCAATGTTTGAGAGATGCATCTGGTGTTACATCTAATATGTTGTATAGCTGAGTATTTTATTGATATTCATAACATTGGTTCTATGTAATGTATTGCTTTAAATTATGAGGACTGATGTTGTAGGCTATACCTGGTCATATTGCTGTTGGTTATGTTTAACGCGATGATTACGTGCTGCGTGAATACAGGACAGGATTATTATTATTAATCATAATTGTGCTCTCCCATGCATTTCATATGCCCCCCTTAAGACTGAGCTCTGGCGACGGGTCTGGGTGGACTCACTGAGGGTTTACAGTAACGACAGGAGTCGTAACGTTTGAAAGCAGAGAGAGGGAAACAACATGAGGAAAATTATCTACTTCATTCTTCATCCTCATTCTGATCATGTCGGAGGGAAACTACACTGATATTGTCACATCACAACTAACACAATCTCTTCTTTTGTCCAGTCAAATGAACACTAAATACAATTTAATGTCCTGTTCTAATCCTGTTCTTTTGCGATGGTTTTGCCCCAACCAATCATGTCATGTGTCTGTGGACACAGAAGGTGTAGAAGGAGCAGTTGCCAGGTTTGTACTAGTGAGAGGAACAGAGGAACGACTCAGGGCTCCAACACAGTGTATTCCTCATAGCCTACAGGTTGGGATTTAAGTTTATAAGTAAACTTTTACAGGTGGATAAATAAGTAATGCACATAGTCAACCTGAAGTAGGATGGTTCCAAAATGCAGTAATATTGGGGTTTTCAGTTTAACTTACAGTATTTGTGTCATTTAAAAAAAACAGAATTATCACTTCATGCATGTATGCTTCTGCCAACTGTCCTGTTGCAGTTTACATCCATGTATGTCCAAAATGTCATCATGTCATAATTTGATCCTTTTAGACATTGGTAGGACATTGTGATAATTAGCATATTAAAATCTTTTAGTTATGTCTAAAAAACGTCTTCTGTGAGTTCACAGTGGACGATTAAGCAGAATGTGAAGAAATTCCCTCAGGGCATTGTTGAGATATCACGTTGATGAGACTGGACAGTACAGACCTGCAAACATAATGAATAACGCCTGGTTCACATCGGCTGCGGAAGCGCCGTGAATAGGCGTGTAGCGGAGCCCGCTTCCTTTCAGCGCCCTTGTTAAGCGATAGTGTAGTTCACACCAGACGCAAAGCGCCGTGAATAGGCGCGGCCGTCCCGCGCCGTGAAGCAATCGTTTCGGCGTCTGCCCTATTTTTTGCGCGTGCCACGCGCGAGAGCGTCAATTCTGGCAGGAAATCACACAAAGAAACACGACACAATCCGGTCAATTTTCAAAATAAAAGCAATTTTCAAAATGAAAGCAATTTTCAAAATAAAATACTGAGATTGACAAATGCGATCATCTTTGTGGATCTAAACTCGCACTGGGAAACAGGAAGAGACAATACATTTAATAAATGTGAAGAGTAGATAAACAAATTTCAAAGGTATATCTGCACTACTACTGTCTACTACCATACACACTCTCTCTGTCTGTGTGTGTGTGTGTCTCTCTCTCTCTCTTTCTCAGGAGAACGGATAAATAAAATAGGTTTACACACTTCTTGGTTACAGAAACCTGGCGTATTAATTTTATGGGGTTATTTCCTCCATAATGAAAAAAATTGCTCTGAATGAACAACAGCTGAGCAGAAGCGCTTGTCGACCCTCGCGGAGAAATACGCGTCTGGTGTGACCGCACACGATTTTCAAACGAGGCATAAAATGAGTCAGAATTATTGTTATATAAATCTGTATAACATTAAAACAAAATACTCTAACATTAATTACAGTATTTTGAGAGAAGAGGGCTGAATCATGCGGAGATTTAACACTTAATTACCATAATAATCATCCCATGAATACTAGTTGATTCAGTTCTTTTACAGGCAACACAATAGATGTATTCAAATGGGAGACTTTTTGAGTTAACCTTCCGGTGGGAGAGTCTTTATCTTTGGAATCCCCAGTGAAACTGAATATTTGAGTGGTGTTCAGTTACAAATGGGATTTAAGTGAAATCTTTGCGTTTGATTGGACGGCTAAAAAGTGGGAGGCTTTACAATGTTGAAGGATACGGAGTCACAGAGGACTGCGATAATTTCATGTTTAATTGATGGATCTTGATCGCCATATATTGGAACACGTCTTGTTTTCATTTCCTGTTCATGTTGCCATGCAGTACTTAGTGTTTAATTTACTATAATCTGTATATAATGTGAAACGGCTCATTTGCTAAGCAAGGATATATATGTCCCGGACCTTTTGTGTCTCTGTAGAAATGAAACAAATCAGTACTCATGCTGGTAAGACGGTAGACAGGCTCATTTCCCAAAACATGAGGTCATTCCTTTAACTTTATCTCACCACCATCACAACCATCACTGTCATCACAACCATCATCACCGTCATCATCATCATCACCACCATCATCACAACCATCACTGTCATCACAACCATCATCACCGTCATCACCATCATCATCACAAGCATCACCGTCATCACAACCATCATCACCATCACAGTCATCACCATCATTACCATCATCAGCATCATCACCATCATCATCACCACCATCACCACCATCACCATCATTACAATCACCACCATCATCACAACCATCACCATCATCACAACCATCACCGTCATCACAACCATCACCATTACCACTATCACAACCATCACCGTCATCACCACCATCATCATGACCACTATCATCACTACCATCACAACCATCACCACCATCATCACCATCACTGTCATCACCATCATTACCATCATCAACACCAACACAACCATTACCATCATCACCACCACCACCACCTCATTACCATCATCACCACCACCACCTCATTAACATCATCACCACCACCATCACCACCACTACCTCACCACCATCATCACCACCACAATCACCATCATCACCACCATTTTCACCATCACCATCATGACCATCACCAACATCATCACCACCACCATATTCACCACCAACATCATCATCATCACCACCACCATATTCACCACCAACATCATCATCATCACCACCACCATATTCACCACCAACATCATCATCATCACCACCACCAACATCATCAACACCACCATATTCACCATCACCACCACCCACATCATCAACACCACCATATTCACCACCATCATCACCACCACCACCATCAGCACCACTATCACCACCTACCCACTTCAGCAGCTGCAGCTGTGACGTTGCTGGAGCTGACGCCGGCCCCCATGGCCTTCCGTCTGCAGCTTTGCCTTTGCAGCCGTACACTACGTCAGGCTGGGACGCTGCACTGTGCTGCAGCCGGCTAGCAGCAGCGCCACTTACTCCTTCCTTCCATCCTCACAAGCACACACATGCACACGGAGAGCAACCCGGAGATGCTGCCTGCCTCCGTTTCTCTCTCTCTCTTCCTTCTGCCTTTCTCTTACCATCACGGCGCTCTGCCAAAAATAAATAAATATATAAATTAAGCCTCGGCAGCAGCACGCAAACACGCAACACACATCCAATCACTAATGTGCAGTGAGATACTGTACAGGCACGAACGCACACACACACACACACACGTAACTATAAATGAAGCTTTTTTTTACTCCTCTGCAGCTGAGTCTGGCCTGCAAGCCTCATCTCCTCTCGCCATGTCTGAAAGTAGGCCAGCACTTAGATCAGAGCGAGAAGAGGGGGAGAGCCAGAGTGAGGGACTGCTGGGGGAGGGAGAGAAGGGGGGGGGGGGGGGTGTGCTGTCAGCACAGAAATACAGGAGAAGGACTGAAAGGAAGAGAGAGAGAGAGAAAAAGGGGAAAGTGAGGAGAAGGTATGGCAACATTTGATCAGCAGGAAGGGAGATGCAGACAGACAGACAGACAGACAGACAGACAGGGCCAAGGAGAGGACAGACTTTGTGGCTTTAACATCCTGGTCCCACAGGCTGCTGGTGAACTGAACATATTTAAGTATTATCAGCAAAATGTATTGAAAGTTTCCAGAGTAGAATTCTCCCTCTACAGAATTAGTTCTGCACCGGTATCAGGCCGATACTGACTTAAAAAGCTGGATCAGATGTCAGTAACAATCGGACCCATCTATTGACTTCAGATGTTTATATACTAAATGTATTATTTACTGGCATTTGAAATTGATATTTGAATATTTGAAAGCAATGGTGCCAGTTAAGGCTTCTCTGATTATTTTTAGGAGAGCAGATTTAAGATTGAAGATCCCTCATTTTATCAAAATAAATTCATTTAACTGAAATGTTTAATTGGATTTGAACAATTGATATAAACATGACAATGTTCAAGAAACCGGTTGAGTGTACGCTGGCGCGTTTAGCTGCCGCTGCTCTCTGGCTCTTTTGCGATTTAACTTTGGAATTGTTTTTTGGACTCTCGCTCATCATGTGGATGATTTACCTGACTGTGAGGTTTGTGCTTCTCTGGACTATCCTGTCCATCGTATTGAACCCATCGTCAGCCTTGCTCCAATACACCGCTGCTGAGCTCCTCCAGCTCCGGTTCCATCCATCCGATCCTCCACCGCAGCGATTCTGCCCGGACATCGCTCGCCCACCGTATCTGAAATACACCCACCGTGGTTCCCGACGAAGCTACAACATCGATGACTCCACTGCCATAAACACCGACCGAGAAACTCCGGCCGCAAAGTGAACCGCAGTGTGTTAGCTTGCTTACCCATAGCGGCGGCTAACCTTGGCTCATCCAAGGAGCGTAGCAATATCAAAGTGGGATCACTTAACATCCGTTCCCTGACAGGCAAAGGACATCTGCTGCAGGACCTCCTTCTCGACCACAACTACAACTTTTATGCCTAACTGAGACGTGGCAACAACCTAATGACTTTTCCCAGCTGAACGAAGCTATTCCACCTGGGTTTGTTTACACCTGTCAACCCCATCTCACCGGGAGAGGAGGAGGTCTCGCGATAATCTATCGCGACGCCTGGAAGATCTCGTCTGTCACAGTGACTGCATATTCATCTTTTGAATCCTTGGCTCTGAATGGTCCAACTCTTACTGTTTTACTCACTGTCTATTGACCACCTAAGCCAAATAAGGATTTCATAAATGACTTTTCTGCTCTTCTCACTCATCTCTCCTCACTCTCCTCCAATATAATTCTGCTTGGTGATTTTAATATCCATATGGACAATGTCAATCAAGCCCTCTGCAAGGATTTTACTTCCTGCCTGGATAGTTTTGATTTTAAACAGTATATCAACTTCCCTACCCACTCTAAAGGCCATATTTTAGATCTTGTTTGCTGCTCTGGTATTACTCCTTTTAACTGTTCTGCTGATGACCTTCCCATCTCTGATCACATGTTAATATCATTCAATGCTAGCTTAACTCGATCCAAACTTAAGCAGTCACGGCTCATTTCTTTTCGCAACATCAAAAATATGAATATTGCAGCTCTCACCACAGGCATTAACAGCCTCCCCATTCTCAGTTATGCATCCACACCTGATCAACTGCTTACCCACTACGACAGCCTCCATTCCCTGTTGAATTCACTTGCTCCAGTTAAAACTCGGACTGTGTCATTCACCAACTCTGCTCCCTGGTTCACACCCCATCTACGACAACTCAAAGCCATGGGACATCAATTAGAGCGGCTCTTAAAAAAAAAACACGTCATGGCACGTCATGGCACAGAAACAGCCCTCCTCAAAATCACTAACAACCTCCTGATGGCAATTGGTTGAGAACTCTTGCGCCCGCATCATCACCAGGATCCAATCCATCAATCACATCACACCTCTTCTGCAACAGCTTCACTGGCTTCCCGTCAAATCCTGTATTGACTTCAAAATTCTGCTCCACACCTTCAAAGCCATTCATAACCTCTCTCCCCCATACCTCTCTGACCTTCTCCACATTAACACCCCCTGCCGGACACTCAGATCTGCCTCATCTATCAGCCTCATTGTGCCCCTTGCCCGTCTGACCAAAATGGGGGCCAGAGCCTTCAACCACTCTACCCCCTGTCTCTGGAATTCCCTCCCACCCAGCATCAGGAACATTGACTCACTCTCCACCTTCAAATCCCATCTGAAAACCCACCTTTTTAAAAAGGCCTACTCCCTCTAACTCTCTATGCCCCCCCCATGCATCTCTCATTATTGTCTATTGCAGATTTGTTTTTAGTAATTTAGCATTATTTTATTGTTGTTTTTGTTATTGTTTTTTGTTGTTGTAAGGTGTCCTTGAGTGTCATGAAAGGCGCCTCAAATAAAATGTATTATAAATAATATAATTCTTATTATTATTATTTATAAAATGAGTAGTAAACACTGGTATCAGCTCGTACCCCAAAACAGGGATCAGGACTAGGAGAGTCGGGTCAGGGCATCCCTTTCATAATATTATGTTTCACAAAGTGTATAGTACATTATTGAAATACTTTTTAATAACCGATGTTTTCGTGTATGATACTCCTGAGTGAAGGGGAACTCATTTACTTGGTAGGGGAAGCTGGCCAACTATCCTGCACCCCCGACATCACTGCTGTGGCCCGATCCTGCAGATTTGCCCTCTACAATATCCGCAAGATTCTGACTTTTCTCACAAAGGATGCAACGCAACTCCTGGTCCAAGCACTGGTTATCTCCCGCCTTGACTACTGCAACCCTCTCCTGGCTGGACTCCCGGCCTCGGTGACTAAACCATTGCAGAGTATCCAGCACGCCTTGTCTTCAATCTACCCAAATTCTCCCATGTGACCCCCCTCCTCCGTGACCTCCACTGGCTCCCTGTTGCAGCACGCATCCAATTCAAGACGATGACACTGGCCTTCAGGGCCATCAATGGAACGGCACCTACCCACCTCAAACCTCATGCCCCGAAGCGAGCACTTCGCTCCTCTACTTCAGCTGGCCGGCTAGTACCACCATCGCTGAAATCAAACAAACGTCACTCAGCAAAGTCCAGACTCTTCTCTGTTCTGGCACCCCCCCCCCCCCCCCAAAATAAAAATAGCACTTCTATGTTCTTACCTATAACACTTTGATCATAGCACTGTTGTTTTTAAGGTATGTTGTCTGAATTCATTGACTTATTTTCCGCATTTGACCTTACACTCTCCCCCTCTCCACCAACTCACCGGGCTGGGAACCAACTTGACCCCGTCTTCACAAGATCCTGTAGCATCTCGGCACTCTCTGTTACCCCGCTCACCGTGTCTGACCACCACTTTGTGACTTTCTCCCTCCCCATGAATCCCTCCACTCTACGCCTCGAATGGTCACCAGCCGCCGCAACCTGAAATCCATCACTCCCTCCGCTCTCTCCTCAACTGTAATTTCCTTGCTACCATCCTCGGAACAGTTCTCCTTAATGCCTACTGAGGAAGCCTCCTCTATCCTGATGTCCTCACTCTCCTCTTCTTTGGACACTCTGTCCCCCAATCTCACGACCTGCGCGATCATCTCCCTTCCCTCCCTGGCTGTCTGAACCTCTGCGAACCAACAGATCATTGTTGCGAGCGTCAGAGAGAAAATGGAAGAAATCTGGCCAGCACGAGGACCTTGCTCACTACCACCACCTCCTCTCTGACTTCACCTCAACTGTTAAACAGCTAAAACTGCTTTCTACCTGGGAAAGATCAACTCCTCTGCCTCCAACCCCAGGAAACTCTTCTCCATGTTCTCTTCCCTCCTCACCCCTCCCCCCCTTTCTCCCTTACTGCCGATGACTTTGCAACTTACTTTACCAAGAAAGTAAATGACATCAGCTCCTCATTCACGCCTATTCCCTCCCAGAAGACATCTCCCCCAACTCTCAACTCGGATGTTCTTACCAGCTTTAGCCCCCTCACCTCTGAAGACGTTCACGCACTTGTTACATCTAACCGCGCCACCACCTGCTCCCTCAACCCGATTCCCTCCTCTCTTCTCCAGGACATCTCACACGACATCTTGCCATTCCTCACCACCCTGATCAACTCCTCCCTCCCTCAGGTGTCATTCCAGCGGATTTTAAGACAGCTACTGTGAAGCCTCTCCTTAAAAAACCCACCCTAGACGCTACTGACATCCAAAGCTACAGACCTGTATCTCTTCTTTCATTCCTCTCTTAAACCTTGGAACGTGCCGCCTACAACCAACTATCATCCTATCTCTCGCAGAACAACCTCCTAGACCCTAATCAATCAGGATTCAGGACTGCTCACTCCACTGAGATGGCCCTCCTCACAGTGACCGAGTCCCTGCGAGACGCCAGAGCCTCATCCCACTCCTCCGTTCTCATTCTTCTCGACCTATCTGCTGCATTCGACACAGTCAACCACCAAATCCTCCTCTCCACTCTGGCTGAACTTGGCATAACCGACTCTGCTCTCACCTGGTTTACATCATACCTGACAAATTGCACCTTTCAGGTCACATGGAACGGCTCTATGTCCAAACCCTGTTCTCTGGACACGGGTGTCCCTCAAGGCTCGACCGCTTCTGTTCTCACTATACACCAGATCACTAGGTTCTGTTATCACATCGCATGGATTCTCCTACCATTGCTATGCAGATGACACCCAGCTGTTCCTCTCTTTTCCCCCGTCCTCTGACACTCACATTGCAACTCGCATCTCGGACTGTCTGGCTGACATCTCTGTCTGGACAACTGCACATCACCTCAAGCTTAACCTGAATAAAACCGATTTCCTCTTCATCCCAGGGAAAGACTGCCCTCGCATGGACCTGTCGGTCACTGTCGAGGGCATCACAGTATTACCTTCCTCAACTGCGAGGAACTTGGGTGTAATCCTCGATGACCAACTATCCTGCACCCCCAACATCACTGCTGTGGCCCGATCTTGCAGAGTTGCCGTCTACAATATCCGCAGGATTCGGACCTTCCTCACAAAGGATGCAACGCAACTCTTGGTCCAAGATCTGGTCATCTCCCGCCTTGACTACTGCAACTCTCTCCTGGCCGGACTCCCGGCCTCTGCGATTAAACCATTGCAGCGTACCAGAACGCTGCAGCACGCCTTATCTTCAATATACCCAAATTCTCCCACGTGACCCCCCTCCTCCGTGACCTCCACTGGCTCCCTGTTGCAGCACGCATCCAATTCAAGATGATGACACTGTGGAACGGATGGAACGGCACCTGTCTACCTTCAAACACTGGTCAAACCTCATGCCCCGAAGCGAGCACTTCGCTCCTCTACTTCAGCTGGCCGGCTGGTACCACCATCGCTGAAATCAAACAAATGTCGCTCAGCAAAGTCCAGACTCTGCTCTGTTCTGGCGCCTCAGTGGTGGAACGAACTCCCGACCAATGTCAGGACAGCAGAGTCATTTGCCATCTTCTGAAAAAGGCTCAAGACTAACCTGTTCAGACTTTACCTCGACTCTACATAGCATGACCCACTAACACCCTCCCTCGACACCCCCCCTCCCCCCCCCCCCAAAAAAAAAAAAAAAACTTACCTATACCACTCTGATCTTAGCACTGTTGCTCTTGAAGTACTACTTTACTCAGATGAGGACCTAACACTTGTTCTATTTTTTAGCTCTTACTTTATCCGCAATGATACGTTGTGGTTTCTTTGTTTCCTTCTTTTGACAAATGTACTTATTGTAAGTCGCTTTGGACAAAAGCGTCTGCTAAATGACCTAAATGTAATGTAAATGTATATGTTGTGGTTTCTTTCTTTTGACAAATGTACTTATTGTAAAACGCTTTGGACAAAAGCGTCTGCTAAATGATCTAAATGTCAATGTCAATGTAAATGGGAAGCCAGGCAGTGCATTTATAAAGTGATCATATTGTTTTGGATGGAAAATCTCACTATTCAAAGTGACTACTAGCTCTGGTGAATGTGGGGGAATCCAGTCCATGCAGCTCTAAAGTCACCAGCATCTGTTCTACATGCTGCTAGCTTTCACCTACGTGCAGCTCAAGTTAACAGACCTAAATGTACCATAACATGAGCTGCACATCTATATCCACACAGTAACTACAGCATCTGGAGAACACACACAGACAGACTCCTGCTGGAACTCTGTTCACACTTCACTCACATTACAGCACATTTTCATCACTGCTGTACAAATTCCCCACTTGCTTCCCAAACAACCGGCTTGTCATCGTGCTGCTCCAGCTCTCTCCGCTTAGAACGCACTCCTGTGACTGTGCCACGGCACACGGAACGCACAGCTGATGACGATCAGCTGATTCCTGACGCCACATCGTAGGCCCGAGAACACAACACGTCTCCTTTCTCCTGGCCGGCAAACTCTACCTGTGTGCCTTATTGGAACGCCACCGTTTGCCTCCGGATCACTTGCCTGAGAACAACACGTCTCCTTTTTTTCTGGCCGGCAACTCTACCTGCGTGCGTCATCGGCACGCCACCGATTGCCTCCGGATCGTATGCCCGAGAACACAACACGTCTCCTTTCTCATGGCCGGCAAACTCTACCGTTGTGCGTCGTAGCACACCACCATTTGCCTCCGGACACAAGCCACACCAACACACATGCAACCACCCACAACCACACACCTGAACTATGAATAAATGCCCATTTGTGGCCAAAATGGAATCTCTGCCTTTGTCCTCCTTCAACTCTCCAACCATCTGACCGTGGTTAGCCTGTCCCCAGCCTCTCTCCGACTGTCCCAGTGCCTCACCTGGCCTAAAGTGTTCCCACTCCTTCTCATGGTCCTTCGGGCCGGAGCTAGAGTGTCCGAACTCTTTTTCAACTGCAATGCATCAGGCCTTCGTAGTTCCCAGTCAATCATAGAAATAGAAGAGAGGTAGAACGGACACTGAAGTGTCCCCCCCCCACAAGTGGTCAATCAGATATTTGTACATATCTCATGTACAGAGAGGGAGAGGTCTAGTGGACTGGTTATAGTGGGACAGAGAGGTTGAGTGGACTGGTTATAGTGGGACAGAGAGGTCTAGTGGAATGGTTATAGTGGGACAGAGAGGTCTAGTGGAATGGTTATAGTGGGATAGAGAGGTCTAGTGGACTGGTTATAGTGGGACAGAGAGGTCTAGTGGACTGAGAGGCTGAAAGGACTGGTTGCAGTGGGACAGAGAGTCTGAATGTATCACTGCTTTATCATGTTGAGGTGCATGAACTCCATAAGGGCAGAAATTATATCAATTTACCCAACAATGTGTCTGAGATATCAAAGTGTAGAAATAAAATGGAGGGTTTTATGTGTATCGTTTTCCTTGCAGCCTTTGTAGTGGGACACTCGATGAAGTACGTATGAAGTAATGACACATGAGGAACATTTAACTACTGAATGCTTCGTGCACACTCTGATCCCACCGGAGGAAACGACACTCATGCTCTCAGATGACTGATAACTTTGTTCACAGGTCATTTTCTGTAACAAGTTCAATGTTAAAGAGCCATACCAGCGTAAGTAAATATTACTGTCCATCGACAACTAGTTTACATACATTTCTACAATGTTAACCAAAATTGCTTTATTTTGTTGTGAGACACTTAGATTTTGTCTGGATTCAATAAATGTTTCAGAATGTTCCTGAAAAAGTTTTCAAGTTTAGTTAACAATCCTCCATCTAGTTCAAAGTCCAGTTAGAATTTAATTTCTTGTAAGGAACAATTTTTTCCATGGGTAATAACATTCAGCCCAACGGCTCTCTTGTGTTTGACAGTATAAAGGAGGTCAATCATTGGCTGAAAGTTACCCCTCGGGCTTGTATGAGTTTCAGGCTCGTACTGATATGACTCAACAGTCTCCATTAATGAATGATGTCCAACTTCTCACAGTACACCTTCCTCATATTCATACTGGGAGTGTTGGTAAGGTGTTCTCTGAACAGTATCTTCTTCTCTACATTGAATTGTGGATCATAAACCAACGTTGAGCGTATATCGTACAAGCTTGTTTATCTCACTGCACTACTCCTGGTTGGAAGGTCCAATCAGAGCCAGCCAGAGAGCTGTTGGCCAATGGGATACAGCCAAGGGAACATTATTCTCTTGAACTTGATATTAGCGGCCAGCTCCACCCGGGTCACTTCCATAAACTGGAACCAGATCAAATAAATAATGATTTTCACAAGTGTTTTTCACCATTTCAACATGAACGTCATTGAGCAGAAGTTAAAACAGGGAGGCAGAGCTCTACCGAAGTAAATACTGTTACACTGACGACGAGGAGGAACCACTGGTGATGGAGAGAAGTCAGGACTAGACTGATCTGGTCATTTAACGCAGTGGAATTAGCAAGCTAGCAGCTAGAGGACAGAGTTGAGCTAACTTGCTAATTCTTTCATCCATTAAAGCTACACTGGTTACAGAAATGGGTCGAATGGCAGGCTGGTGAACAGCAGTCCCTCGACCTCACCGCCTTTCACTCTGGAGAAGGACGAGCTACACAGCTAGCTAGCGGACAGCTATACTGGTTACATAAATGAGCCCCGCTATGTGTCTCTGTCTGCCTCCGCTCTCTTCACGTTGAGCTGTGACATCACTTTCTGCCCCCCCCCCCATCCTATACTGTATCCCCGACTGGAGAGGGTTGCTGAAAAAAATGCTTTTTGGAGATACAAGTGCCCATGAGGATATTTTATTACTTAAGAATATACTCAAAATATGTCCAAGAGGTTTGAAAAAAAAAACAACAATGTGGTACATGTAACAGCGGCTGGTGTCACCAAATTTTGCGTGCTTAAATTAGTACAAGAAAGGGAATATCTAAAAATCATGCACCAAATTCCACCTTGTTCTACAACTGATCAAAATGAATTATTCCCATGAGGCACATTAGTGGACTCACCGGTGTGGATGGAGAGAGGCCAGTGCTTCTTGTCCCTCCCTGAGCCTGGTCTGAGTGTCGTGACTCGGTTCTGAATTGCAGCGACTTCTACCATTTCATTGGCTGCCTCTGTGGCGGTAGTGGAGTCCTGTGGATTGTAGTTATACACCTCCAGATGGTCTTCTACAGGTGGATCTGGTTCAGTCTCTTCTTTCTCCTTTGCAGTACCCTCCAGTGTCTCGCTTGTCAGCTCATTCGCCGTTGTGCTGCTGTCCTTCCTGCCAGCCTTGCCACCACTTCCTGATCCCTTCTTCTCCTTCTTCTCCTCTTTCTCCTCTTCCTCCTCCTGATCATCTTTATCCTCTCCCTCCCTCTCTCTTCCCTCCCCTTGACCCTTGCTGTTCTCCCTGTCCTCACCCGCCACCTCGCTGTTATCTTTGGCTTTGACTACAGAGGAAGAAGTCGTGGCATCTTTGGAGGAAGTGGGATTGTGGGTAAGCGCTCTGCTCGGCCAAACAGAGCTGGGGAAGGAGGAGAGGACACCACCACTGAAGCCCAGGCCGGCCAGTAAAGTACTGGTCACCACGGACGCAACCGTTGCCTGATTACCGCTGGAGGACGGTCCAATTCCTGTCGCCATGGAGACAAATGAGAAGGGGATGCCTGAGGAGGTCCAAGTAGATGAGCCAGAGGAGATGGGAGCCATATCAGCAGATGACGCTGGAGACACGGTCGGCTGAGGAAGAAATATTTACTAATTACAATTTGTTGTTTCTCCTCCTCAGTCAGATCTGACTTTTTATTATTGATGAAGGACATTTAAGGGTTAAGTCGCTGAATGTCACACAATTTTTCTTTTTTTTAATTTGTTTTTTAAAGTTTTTTTGGGCCGTTTTTGCCTTTTATTGAGAGAGAGAGAGAGAGAGTTAGAGTGTAAGGGGGAGAGAGAGATGGGGGTGACGATTCAGAAAGGGCCGTCTGTCGGCCGCTGTGGTGAGTACTTAGCCTCGATATGTTGGGCACCAACTCTACCACTGACATATCCTGATGCGAATGAGGCAAATAAACAAAGTTTGTCTGGAAATATTAAAACTCCGGCGACATATTAGCCTCATTATCCTGATATTGCTAAATCAGATATGGAGGGGAACGTATTGTATCAGTCTGTGGTCCCCCAGAGGTCTACTTTAGTAGCTCAAATTAGTCCAGAGACCAGACCAGACTATGTGGAGAAACCAGAGAATGTCTGTGGTCCCCCAGAGGTCTAGATAGTATAGCTCAGATTAGTCCAGAGACCAGACTATGCGGAGAAACCAGAGACTGCCATATTTATGTCTAGTTGACCTTACTTAGAGTGTTGATGGAGCAGCAATAATGTTAGCTTAGCCTAGCACCCATCAATCCAGACTCAATTCAGAAAACAAGCATTTTAAAAGTAGTGAGCTTGTGGTCTTTCAGATTTAGATTAGATTTAGATTTGGTTTATTTGTCATTGCACAGGAATACAACGAGATTCAATGCACTCACGTACTGGACTCAAAAAATTATAGACAATAGACAATAAACTATACAGACAGACAGACCTAACAAGGCATGACATCACAGTTTTTACTGATCACCATCATTATGGAGTTATTTCAGCATCCTTTTCATCTGGTGATTGATTTTAAATCACAGCTAAATAGTTTATTCTGGTTCCACCAACTGTGGTAAACCAGCCCACGTGGGTCTTGCTAGATCCAGTGAATCCAGCTTGGTGAAATCCACCGAGCACCTCTGGGTGATGTCATGAACCCAGACAAGACGGTGTTTGGTTTCCCGGTGGATCTGGGACTTTGACATGTACAAAGCAGCAACAGTGGTAATTTCAGCTGTGATGGAGGAAACCTTGGTGAAACTCAAGTATCCTGTTACACATGAAGCACTGCTTTCAATGCCTGAATTTAATCCCCATTGAGACATCCTTGTCCACACAGGGAACAATGATGCTAATAGATACACTATTGTCTGCTAGAGATCATGTGAAAAGACAGTAGCAGTGATTCTCCTCAGGTTCGCTTACCATTCCAGTTTTTACGATCCTCGTCCCCTCGAAGATCCTCGTGGTGTTTGCTAAAACAAAACAAAAAACAGGATATTCCAGAGTCAAACACAGGAGAGACAACCAGGCAACATTTCACAAGGGTGTCTACAAGACATCCATGAGTGCACTGCAAGCACATTAATCACAATATGACATAATGGAAAAGTGAGGCACTGTAGGCCTATACTTAATGGGGTGGCCAATAAACTGAATGTAGTCGAATGAAATGAATTCATCTTCCTGCATTTCAACTGTTAGACCATATGCACGGCCTGTTGAGAGAGACAACGCACCACTGCTCACATTGAGAGTTACATTGACATTAAAGATGATGTGGATGAGATTCGTGAGCATTTCGCATGAAGTGTGTGTTTCTGTTACCTCTGAAGAGCATGCTCTGGCTGAAGTCACTGCGCATGTCATTCATGCAGATGGCCTGGACTCGAAACAGGTACAAGACATCGGGAGAGACAGGAGATATGACGGCCTCCTGGACAACACAAGACACACAGCAGTTTGCATAAAGAGGGAGGTTGCATAGATTTCCACCAACATGGAGTTAAGTGGTGTTTCTCAATGTTTGGTACCAGGATGTAACGTTACACTAAAAACAGGTCTCTCTGTGTGTTGGGTACCAGGATGTAACGTTACTCACACTAACAACAGGTCTCTCTGTGTGTTTGGTACCAGGATGTAACGTTACTCACACTAACAACAGGTCTCTCTGTGTGTTGGGTACCAGGATGTAACGTTACTCACACTAACAACAGGTCTCTCTGTGTGTTGGGTACCAGGATGTAACGTTACTCACACTAACAACAGGTCTCTCTGTGTGTTTGGTACCAGGATGTAACGTTACTCACACTAACAACAGGTCTCTCAGTGTGTTGGGTACCAGGATGTAACGTTACTCACACTAACAACAGGTTTCTCTGTGTGTTGGGTACCAGGATGTAACGTTACTCACACTAACAACAGGTCTCTCTGTGTGTTTGGTACCAGGATGTAACATTACTCACACTAAAAACAGGTCTCTCTGTGTGTTGGGTACCAGGATGTAACGTTACTCACACTAACAACAGGTCTCTCTGTGTGTTGGGTACCAGGATGTAACGTTACTCACACTAAAAACAGGTCTCTCTGTGTGTTGGGTACCAGGATGTAACGTTACTCACACTAACAACAGGTTTCTCTGTGTGTTGGGTACCAGGATGTAACGTTACTCACACTAACAACAGGTCTCTCTGTGTGTTTGGTACCAGGATGTAACGTTACTCACACTAACAACAGGTTTCTCTGTGTGTTGGGTACCAGGATGTAACGTTACTCACACTAAAAACAGGTCTCTCTGTGTGTTGGGTACCAGGATGTAACGTTACTCACACTAAAAACAGGTCTTTGTGTGTGTTGGGTACCAGGATGTAACGTTACTCACACTAACAGCAGGTTTTCACACATAACCATCGTGGTATTAAGGTCACAAGACTCCCCCTCCTACCCATTAAAGTAACAGTACTATCAAGCAGGATGTGGACTCGCTTAGAATGGGGGTCTTAACTTGTCTTCTTAAAGCCCATCAGCTCACCCTCATTTTGTAAAACCCACTCTGACAAGTTTTACAAAGCACTTACTAGAAAGAAGTCACACTGATGATGAAGTCATCATGTATATTGAGGATTATCATCTCTAGGGGGTGAAAATATAATATGACAAGACTAATCCTAAAACCAATAAGAGATGGATTCCGGAGGGACTTGTTTTAATCAAATATTATTTTCTATTTCTATTATTTCTTCATTGTCTTACCATATTACGTAAATCTAATTTTTTATACTTGTCTGACAAATTCATTAGGTAGCCGTTATATCTGCAGATAATCAGAATCACAAAGATCCAGCGGACCACTGGAAGAAATTCTCTTCTACATTTAATGATCAGCCAGGGGGCGACACCATGACATCATATCAGCTGTCTAAAAAGGTCTGTTCCTCAGTGGGAAGATTAAAAGCATTTGAATTATTGATAAAACATCATCAAAGAGTTTACACTTGCTGATATTGTAAATACAAAGAAAACATGTGTAGCCTGTAATGCTAATGTGTTAGCCTGTCTGCTCCATCATTATGTAGGCCAAGAGCTACGTGACGTGTCCCAGTCTGAGGTGCAGCTCTGCCTGAAGGCGTGCAGGGTGGCGCAGGGTGGCGGAGCTGGCACAATGCAAGTTTTGATCAGCGCAGCCTTGCGCACGGTCAGTTTGGCAGTTTGGTGGATCGCCTGCGCCAAGATGGGTGTGGCGGCGCAGCTGGTGGAGAAGTCACCGATTCAGCTTGGTGCAGCAGAAGTTTCGTGGCAAAAAGCCTCGCCGAGACTGCACCGAAAGCCCACCAGCTCCAACCTGGTCTACTCTTGGCGCAAGGCGAATTACAGCTGGCGCAGTGGCAGTTTGGCTCACTGGCAAGCAGTGCGCACACCAAGACCTCCCAGTCAGGTTTCCACAGTTCCAGGCCCATTTAAATGCAATAAATAATCACAACAAACACTATTTAATGCAACTAATTGAATCAACACATGAATTTATATCTATATAGATTGTCCCGTCACATCTGACATCAGATCAAAGGCGGATGGCAGTGACCTCTCAGACCAAAACATCTCCCTCTCTCTCTCCTGTTTTTCATATCTATCCACTGCTAATACAATGCGTCTATGCCTGAAAAAATCTTTAAAAAAAAAATACAGCAGCTCGTGCCTGGTCTCGCGCCTTGGCAGCCTGTTGTCCGTCTCTTGAGAAACGCGCAACTTTGCAGCGAGCTGGAACCGGAGTTGGGGCTGCAGCTGGTCTGAGCGGCACGCGAGGTCCCAGTGTCCCGCCATCCTGGTGTTTGATGGGGAGCGCAGATGATGAAGACGGTGATGATGATGATGAATGGCCCGGCCGGCTCGTGCAGGCACCGGGTTCTCCACTATTATGTCTACTGCTGTGCAGCCTGACCCTGTTTTGTGATAGACATGCCTAAAATGTGCCTACAATTTCTATAGTGATATAATATTGGCATTATAATTTTGATGACTATACGCATGCACAGCACGTGATGCACGTGGTGGGAGCGGCGGCGCTGCTTTTGTCGTTGGGTTGTCAAGTGACGAAACTTGCACTGAACCTCGCCTTGGCGCATTAAAGGTAAGGAGAGGAGCTAATTTGATTGGTGAAGATCTGAATCGGCTGTGTTAATCCCACTCCATGCCTTGTCTCCTCCTTGTCTCCCACTCACGCCTTCTTGTCCTCCCTCTTTCCCACTTGCGGGGGCAGGAGTGACAGGAGGCGTGCCTGCGCCGGACTTCGCTGTGCACGAAACTTGCAAAGTCCAGGCGGACACCCCGTCGGCGTGGCGCAGGTGCGCTGCGCCCCGACTACGCCTGGTCTACGAAACTAGGGCCCCATATGTTGCACGTTCACCTGAGGAGTCCACCAGTTATGATGCATTTATTCTAAAATGGCATTGCGATATAGTTCATGTTAAATAGAGCAGCTAAAGGCTGACAGTGTTAACAATGGCAGTTCTGTTTGGTCACATGGTTTACACTGAAACTAACAGCGATGTGGTGATATATTCACATGTTAAAATGTTATGTTAAAATGATGCACATAGCATACATTCCCATGTTGAAAGTTGAACAGGGTTGATTCTAAGGCCTCGTCCAGACGTGCCAAAACAACTTTTTTTCCCTGGTTTTCTTTGGCGTCGTGTCAAGAAAATCTACGTCCAAAAAAATCCACTGTAAACCACTCAGCACGCTGTAGTTATACATATTCCAGGCCTATATGTGGCGCTGTTTATGCTACAAAAATACACCAAAGCCTGTACGCTGTATACAAGCTGTCTGTAATCCTTTTAGCTCAGTGTAGTGGCAGAGGAGCAGAATATGTTGCCATAGTAACCAAAACAGGCTGAATATCCGCTGCAGCATGATCACAAGCACGTAGGCCGCCATTGTTGTGGACGTCAAAGATTAGAGGGCGAGGAGTGGGGCGATGACGTGAAAAAGTGCTTTTACAGGCACCAAAACCTCCGGATCCGTGTGGACGGTCGGCCCAGACGTGCAAGACTTCTGCATTTACACACAGAAAACGTTTCCGAGTGGACACGGCCTAAATGTTCCCATTTCATCATCGCAAAGGCAGAACTCTGACGTGCTTTCATGAGATGGCAGCGCTCTGTCAGGCCACCGTGGGTGCTGCTGTTTACGCCAGCGCTTCCCGCTGACTCCTGCTCAAACCGATAGGTGGCAAAGGTTTAGTAAATCACATGGTTTCATCTTAACATCTCACAGCTTCAAAGTACAACATCCCTCTCGACACAGCTGATCTGCACCGTCACAAGTTACCCACAAATACAACACCACGTTTCAATGTATACAAATAAACATCATGCAATTACATTACAGCTGCAATACAACTAACCAGAGCAGCAGGCGATAAAAATATATATTTGTTGAGAAAATGTGCAACGCCTAAAACGAATGAAGGGAATCATCTCAGTACTTTTTATTTAATTATTATACTGTATTTTGCTTTTTTAACACGTCTAACAAGTTATTTTACTTGAAAAGCATTTTTATAATCTTTTTGTTCTTGAGAATAAGTGAATTTGTCTAATTTCCTGTAAGTTCATATTTTGTTCCCTGTGGTGGAGATGTTTACTTTGATCTACATGGATAATCTGGGGCCAGTTGTTCAAAGGTAATCTGATCGGATTTTGGTTATCAGATTGGATCAAATCAGGAAAATGGGTTGTTTAAAAGGGAAAGAAGGATTCTAAAATTGGATCAGGTCATGTAATCCAATCCGAGTTTAGAAATGGATCAAACCTTCAGTTTTTGTTGTTCAAAACTTTTCAGTGGGATTTCGATCACTTTGATCCAAAAAAACAGGATTACCCTGATCCCAACAAGGGGTAGGATTTCAAGGTGGATTTCAGGAAGAAAATGTAGTAAAACTTTAAAATTGGTCAAATAATACATTTATAATACATTTATATTTTGCACTTAACTTGTTTAACCGTTACAGTGATAAAGTAGACATAGGCAACCAATTAAGCCTTTCAGTATAGTAAAGTAAAAAAAAAAAAGATCTTGTTCCCATGAAATAAACCCCCAAACAGATTTCAATAACAAACAAAAATTATATATTCAATTTTTCATCTCTGTCACTGTCTATAATATAACGTTAATACATTCATCATTGTATTAACGTCAAAGAAACAATCATCAGATATGAACCTGTCAAAAATAATTTCGAACAATTGCATCCCTTACTACATGTCCAGTACTACTACACGTAAGTATGAATTATATTGTGGCAGATCTGGGTAGCCTAGACTGTGCTGAAAAACCCCCAATATGTAGCATGTGTGAATGGCACTTACAATGACCAGGATAAATGCTTCTAACTAAAGGTAGTGAAAAACAGCCTAGGGCTCATAGGGTTAAAGTGACCCCATGTTGGCTCTTCTACCTGGGGTCCGTTTCACAAAGCAGGTTTAGTGAAAACCTTGAGTTAGTTAACCCTGAGATGAGGGAAACTCTGGTTTTTCGGTTTCACAAAGCCAGTTCAGCATAAATCTGAGTCAGTTACCCGGGTAACATACTCCGTGAACCTAACCTGCTCGCTAGCAGGTTTGCTTCAACAAACCCTGAGTTTCTCCCTACATGTCTCCGCCTTTTCCGGAATCTGAACCAACTCTGAAAAATTGTGCCGTCCTTTCATCGTCAACCTAATCGATATGGAAATAAAAGTGATTCTAGCTTTTTGCGTCGGGAGAGGATTTGGATTACCTTTCCTTTCAATCACATTAGATATTATCTAAACAATATTCTCCGACATTTTCAACATTTCATATCGCGGACATAATCCGCAACCAGATTCTTTGCGGAGGTAGTGTTTTTGCGAACGGGAGATTTATGAAATTTTAGTTTAAGTACATTCCTGTGTTGAAATACCTGCTTATATTTACTGTTTAATATGTGAAATATGATTAAAATCATATGCCTTAGTCAACGTATTTGCGCAATATTCTTATGCTTAATTTTCAACTGACGCCACTTTCTTTCTGTGCCTGGGGGGACTACACCCAATAAAAATAACAATTTATTTGTTGCGCTACGTTGTGATCTACGGGAATTGAACCACTGCCGCCTGCACCAGAGGCAGCATTGCTAACCATTACACCACAGTGTTGCTCTGCAAGGCCAACAATAAAGACTTATTTCCTTTAGATCAATAGACTGTTTCATTCAGTTATACACATTAGATCGGGCAGTAATTGTCTGCCACGCCAACTATCGCTACTTTGCTGCAGTTACGTTGCTCCGCTTTCTCAGGATGAGCTCGTTTTCTACATAAACACTCGGTAATATCTAATGACGCTCTCCCCGTTGCCATGGTGAATCGTAGTATCGGAGCTCCATTGATGATGGCTTTGTAGAGTCGGCAGGCACGCGCGTAACTCAGAGTTTACATACTCAGAGTTGACTGAACTAATTAAAAACCGCTGTTCTGAAACCGAAAACTCAGAGTTGCCCATCTCAGAGTTGTTCAACTCAGAGTTCAGGGTTAGGTTCAGAGTTTGTTGAACCTGCTTTGTGAAACGGGCCCCTGTTCTTTACATAGCTGGTAATCAAGATTTGGTAATCCTGAAAACTGTGTATCTGGTTCAGGGTGACCCAATCCAATGTTGCTTTGAAAAACCGGCTTAAAAGTAAAACGGATCACCTGATCTTGGATAGCAAAAAAAGGGATTTCCAAATCAGGATAATTTTGATCTGGATTAAATTTTTTGAACAACTGGCCAGGTGTTTATCAGTTAGAAGCTTAATTCATTTGAATCTTAAGAACTAAAACTGGTTTGAACAGATAGATAGATAGATAGATAGATAGATAGATAGATAGATAGATAGATAGATAGATAGATAGATAGATAGATAGATAGATAGATAGATAGATAGATGGATAGATAGACTTTATTGATCTCCAGAGAAATTCATCATCCAGTAGCAGCTTAAAAAAATCTTTATTTTGTGGGTGTGATGGGGGGAAGCTGGCCTACTACATGTGTGAAACACAACATGGTCTTCTGCAGGTTCAGTGAGAGATAAGCCTTTTCCCTACAGACCCTTTTTGGCTCTACACTCTTAGAAATAAGGGTTCCAATAGGGTTCTTCTACAAGGGCTGAGGTTCTACCTGGAACCATTTGCTTCTGAAAAACTATTTCCCGAAGAAAGGGTTTTTCAAGGGTTCTTGGTAACACTAATGGTTCCAGTAAGAACCATTTTGATCCAGAGAACCATTTTGGGAAGAAAGAGTTCTTCAGGGATAGTTGAAAGCATGGATCCTGTGTCACCAGGGACATACTTCCTGATAACACTTACCAATAATGGTGCAAAATACAATTCCTTGTGACTACTGATACAAATACTTTTCATATCCATTTTTTTGTTTATTTGTTTTTTTCTTCTTCTCCAGGGGTCCGTTTCACAAAGCAGGTTTAGTGAAAACCTTGAGTTAGTTAACCCTGAGATGAGGGAAACTCTGGTTTTTCGGTTTCACAAAGCCAGTTCAGCATAAATCTGAGTCAGTTATCGGGGTAACATGCTCCGTGAAACTAACCTGCTCGCTAGCAGGTTTGCTTCAACAAACCCTGAGTTTCTCCCTACATGTCTCCGCCTTTTTCCGGAATCTTAACCAACTCTGAAAAAATGTGCCGTCCTTTCATCGTCAACCTAATAGATGCGGAAATAAAAGTGATTCTAGCAGCTTTGCGTCGGTAGAGGATTTTGATTACCTTTACTTTCAATCACATTAGATATTATCTAAACAATATTCTCCGATATTTTCAACATTTCATATCGCGGACATAATCCGCAACCAGATTCTTTGCGGAGGTAGTGTTTTTGCGAACGGGAGATTTATGAAATGTTAAAGTACATTCCTGTGTTGAAATACCTGCTTATATTTACTGTTTAATATGTGAAATATGATTAAAATCATATGCCTTAGTCAACGTATTTGCGCAATATTCTTATGATTAATTTTCAACTGAAGCCACTTTCTTTCTGTGCCTGGGGGGATTACACCCAATAAAAATAAATATATGTGTTGCGCAGCTTTGTGAACTTCAGGAATTGAACTGCTGTCGCCTGCCCCATAGGCAGCGTTGCTAACCATTACACCACAGTGTCACTATGCAAGGCTGAAAATAAAGACTTATTACCTTTAGATCAATAGACTGTTTTATTCGGTTATACACATTAGATCGGGCAGTAATTGTCTGCCACGCCAACTATCTCTACTTTGCTGCAGTTACGGTGCTCCGCTTTCTCAGGATGAGCTCGTTTTCTACATAAACACTCGGTAATATCTAATGACGCTCTCACCGTTGCCATGGTGAATCGTAGTATCGGAGCTCCATTGATGATGGCTTTGTAGAGTCGGCAGGCACGCGCGTAACTCAGAGTTTACATACTCAGAGTTGAGTGAACTAATTCAAAACCACTGTTCTGAAACCGAAAACTCAGAGTTGCCCATCTCAGAGTTGTTCAACTCAGAGTTCAGGGTTAGGTTCAGAGTTTGTTGAACCTGCTTTGTGAAACGGGCCCCTGATCCTGTTGATCAAACTGCAACATAATTGCCCATCTTGGGATTTGAACACCTGCCGCCCAGTCTAAAGTCACTGGCAGTAGTGACTGAGCTAACCAGGTAGCTGCAGTGAGTCTTCAGGTCCACCACACTAGTCTATTACCTTACACATTCTGATCAGACATACAAATAATGAAACTGAAATGTTCTGTTACAAATTTATTTTCACAACCATTAATTATAAGAAAGCAAGACCTTCATCAGCAAATCTTGTTGATCCAGGCAAGGATTAGCTGTGGGATTTTAACCCCCACCCTCCAAATCTAAAGTCTGTACCATTACCCACTGAGCTATCCAGCAGAATGTGTAGATCAGGGACTCCTCTGACTCGCCACACTCACTCACACAGCCAGGTTGTCCTTCATGTCAGTGGTCAGACAAAGGGAGCTGATCATGTGTCTGTTTAGCTCTGTCCAGTGTTTCCCCTACCATTGTACAGGCCTGGCGGGCCGACAGGCCAAGGAGACCTGCCGCCAGGCCAAAAAAAAAATCAATACGCCAAAAATAAGCCACCTATCAATTCATTCATAAATCAATAATCATTTACATTAGGAGCGCCTCCGCGCAGCACAGTAGACTTGCTCCGCAAGACGCGCCGCCGCAACAATCCTCGCCGCGCGCTCCCGCTACGTTCTTCTTTGCGTACTTTATGCGCTTGATGTTGTTCTGATGCCGCTCTGCGATGCCGCTTTCTACTTTGAAAACACGGAAAGTTGACACTGTATTTTGATAAGCTGTTGCACTCTTCAGACTCGTGGTGTGAGCGGAACCGGAACCGGACCGGTGCATTTATAAGAAAAATGCCGCTGTGTGTCTCCGTCCAAAATCCGCTTTCCTCGCGCTGCCTGCTCGCACAGATCTGCTCGTGCGCACATTCGCTGATGCAGGTCAAGTGTTGTCGAGAAATATATGCAGAGACGGCGCTCCTTAAAAACAACATCAAGCCATAGGCAGCCTAATAAAATAAGGATTGTTTTTTGATAAGCTGTGGAACCCTGAGTTCTACCTGAATTTCTATGAACTATTAGGCTGTTGAGTAAACCTATAACTTATAGCAATATATGCACTCATATGTCGTTATAATGTTTTATAATGTATAAAAGTATCTGTAGCTATTAATGTGATGCTCCTCATTTTCCAGCCATATTTTTCCGGCCCCTAATTTTGGATCATTTCCATCAATCGGCACCTTAATAAGTCACTCTCTCCTTTAATCCTTGAAAACCTTGAATACACTCAGGTTGAACAAAAATGTTGAATGCAAATATAATAATTACAGAATTGCAGACTGCTTGCTGTGCCACCTGACTTAATCCAACTGCACCAATACACCATACCACGCGTCTTGCCTGTTTAGGGTTTTTTTCGGTGGGTACCACCGGGCCTGAAAACAATTCTAGGGGAAACACTGCTCTGTCTGTACAATGTGTGACTTCTGCTTTTAGGTCACATGTTCAATAATTAGATACTTAGCTCAGTTGGCTAGGAGCTGGTTCTTGGTGCCAGACGATGTGGGTTCAAGCCCCAGAAAGGGTGATAATGGTAATACATCAAAATTCCTTGTAGTCTTTGTGAAACAAGTGTGCAAAATTTCAGATTCATGGTAGATGATGTTTGACAAAAACATCAGAATTTGACCTCAAACACTGATTTTTGACTGTGAATGGCTTAGTCAATTTGTGTTGCCACTTGCCAATTAGCTCAGTGCGATAGACAATGGTCTTCTTTCCAGAAATTGTGGATTTCAGCCTCAACTGGTGCAAAATGAACATTACAATGTCAACTGTCTTGCCTTACTATTCTCCTGTTTGTTGCTCAGAATTGCCTAAAGTTGCCAAAAAATAATCTGGACCCGACCCATTGCTGCTCAGCAGCTATACTTGTGTTTATTTTTTAATGTTTAGTTACACTACTCCCTTCTTCAGGAGCAAGTGACACACAGCAAAGAAGTAGCTGGGGGAATTGAACCCTGTGTCCCTACAGCAAGGATATAACCCCTCTTTCTGGGGGTATCTAAGTGAGCTATAGGACTCACTGGACAAAGGCTTTTGAAAGTTTGTTACAAGTCAGGTGATCTAGAGATACAGTTTGAAGTTGTGAGTTCAAGGCCTGGTTGATGCAGAGTGACCATGTTAATGCCTACTGAGGTGATGTGTGGATTAGTGACATACAATTTGAAAAATATTAAACACTTATTTTACAGACAATTTTACTCATGTATTTGTCTCCTCCTCATACTCTTCCATTATCGGCTTCATCCCATGGCTGCTGTACCCTGCTTACTGGCTTAGTCAAGTTGTGAAGCTGCACAAAAGTTCAGTGATAAAGGAAGGTCTTTGATGTCAGAGGCCAAGCCTTAACTGATGAAAAAATCATATTGTAACACTGACTTTGGGGCTACTGCACCAGGGTTTGTTGATGCCAGGAATTGAACCTTGATCTCCCAGGGGAAAGGGCAAGGTTTGGTGTGTTGGGCCTGTGAGCTGGCCCCATGGTGGCTGTCATGTGTGAGTTAAGAGCTGGTTGCCCCATGGATTGCACCATATAGTCTGGTCTTCACCCTCTACAAACCAGGTGTGACATACCAATAGTGATTACTGTGAACAGAACAAAGAAGAACAGAAGAGAGAGAGAGAACAGAAGAAACTTCAGAGAATCAAGGTGAGCTAAATATAATATCTTATTCCAGCATGCTCAACTCCGCTGAGGACTTTTATGGTGAAAGGTGGACTAAGCATTTGTTTCTTGTTATGTTTTGTTCATTTGCTTGCTTGTTTTCTTGTAGAAATGACTTACACAGCTTGGACCAAAGCTGAAGTGTGCCATTGGCTTGAAAAAGAGGGTTTTGCCGAGATTTCCATTATTGTTACAATACGTAACATTTTGAGTACTTGTTACATAACACTGAAGAGTATTTCATTATTTAAATCAATGTGAAAATTTTGTGGGGTTCCCTCACTTTCTCATGATTCTGTTCCACTGTCACAATTAGTACGTACAGTATGTACTCTGATTCCTTTCTTTGGACCATGCATTATTTTATTGTTTGTAGATATCTTACAATAAGGAGAAGTAAGTGCACCTTGGATTGATGGAACTAAAACTCTTTTTTGTCTCCCCTTTCTGCCATGTCACCATTGCTGGAGATTACACAAATCCACTACTGAGGACCGCATGGTGTGTCTGGCCTGTCATGTTGCTGATTCCACTGGACCTATGCTGACTTTTGACCTGTTCTCCCCTGGGACCTACACAGCATGTTCTGTTGGACTATCTTTAAATAAATGTTTTTCTCATTAAAATGTTTTGAATGTTTGTTCAATGTCAACATGATAAATGACCACAATATAATATGAACTAAACTGATCTGTAGAATACAATATGGTTCTTTATAGAACCCTCAGAGGACAAGACAGTTATTTGTGAAAACCTTTGAAAAGGGATGTTTTTAGGATGTTCTGTGTGAGGTCTAGATGAAACCCTTGAAAAACGAAAGGGTTCTTAGTGGAACTCCCTGTGTGGGTTCTAGATGAAACCCTTGAGATATGAAAGGGTTCTTAATGGAACTCCTTGTGTGGGTTCTAGATGAAACCCTTGAAATACAAAAGGGTTCTTAGTGGAACTCCCTGTGTGGGTTCTAGATAAAACCCTTGAAAAATGAAAGGGTTCTTAGTGGAACTCCCTGTGTGGGTTCTAGACGTAACCCTTGAAAAATGAAAGGGTTCTTAGTGGAACCCCCTGTGCAGGTTCTAGATGAAACCCTTGAAATATGGAAGGGTTCTTAGTGGAACTCCCTGTGTGGGTTGTAGACGTAACCCTTGAAAAATGAAAGGGTTCTGAGAGGAACTCCCTGTGCAGGTTCTAGATGAAACCCTTGAAATATGAAAGGGTTCTTAGTGGAACTCCCTGCGTGGGTTCTTTGTAGAACCTCTCATGGGGGGTTCTGGGTGGAACCTTACACACACAGTTCTAGGTATAACCCTTTATGTGGGGTTCTCGCTAGAACCTTTATAAAAGGTTCTACCTGGAGCCAAAAAGGGTTCTCCTATGAGGACAAGCTGAAGAACCTTATATGGTTCTACTTAGCACTTTTATTTCTAAGAGTGTACAGTAAAGGGGGTAGAGCCATAAAACAGTGTTTCATGGGGATTCTCCACTGATTGTGACAGGGGTGGGGGGGGGGGGGGGCAGGATTTGGGGGGTCCTAAAGCCATGTAAGTCCCAGTTGTGACCTAGATAGGGGCATCAAGAGAGAATGTGAGGAATAAGAGCAGAATCAAAGGGCTGACAGGGAGGGAGTGTGAGGCAAAGCAGACAGGGTGAGGGAGTGTGAAGTAGATTTCCAAGGAAAGGGTAGTCTCTCGAGTTAATGATGGGAGGATAAAACACTTCCCACCTCTCTCCCTCCATGTCTCAGCTCTGAAAGCTGATGCTGCCTCCACAGCCAGGGGGCACTCTCATCCTTCTTTTGCAGCTGGTCCTGTTTTCCCACACAGCCACTGGCACAAGGTCATGCTTTCTGCACAGCCTGGAAGCCCTGCATCCCCTCCAGCTAAGCATTAGTATTCTGCTGGCCCGTTGGCAGACCACAATGTAAGGGAATGAAATCACCCCTCCGCTCTGAAACATTCTCTCATTTTGGCTCCTGATGAGAACATTTGTGATGGAAGTGATGGAGGACAATGCTCAGTGTGTGTGTGTGTGTGTGTGTGTGTGATCAAACGCTTTTGTCCCCAGACAAATTAATAATTATTTCATTAAAACCTCTGCTGACATATTTTCTAATATATATATATATTTTTTTTGCCAGAGCTGCATTTATGTGCCTTTGTTAAACAAAACAAAGATGTCATATTTTTAATGATGCAATCAGTGCTGATTTTGTAAGCGTCTAAACAGTTTTTTTGTCCAAAGCAAGTTACTCAATTTTACAAGGACCTTGCAGTCATATTTTTGATGATGTAAATCCACTCTATTTCTGAAATAATACACACATTCACACACGTACACACACGCACACACACACACACACACACACGCGCGCGCGCAAACACACACACACCCACACACACACACACACTTCTCTTCTGCATTTGAGTGTCTGTTTATCTGAAATCGTAACTGTCATTATTTACAATAAATGAGACTGTGGCTCCGTCCACTGCAGCTTGACTGTCTGATCTGAGATCAACCTGGACGCTGGGGACACATGGGAATGCACTCGACGATTTAAATCTGTGCAAATGTGTAGTGTATCACTGTGATGAGGTTAAATCACAGTCATTAATCACGCTAACCAAACAGCATATGGCTGAAGGCTGGGGTGGCTCAGCTCGCTATGTACCGAGGGGGGAGGGAGGGAACAGAAAGGAAAGGAAGAAAGAAAAGAGGACAAAAGGCTGAGAGAGGAAGAAGTAAATAGCAGCTGCAGTTAGACATACAGAGCAGTGGGTTGTGTTAGCGGCTGGAGAGGAGGTGCTCAGGGAGGTCATGTGATTACTGGCTGATGGTTGGTTCATCTGGACTTTGAAGTGACTCATTTGGGGTTTTTTCGGGACCTGTTCTTGGAGATAGGAGGCACCCTTAATCAGTTTGTACTTTTAAGTCCTCAAACATGCTTTAAGATGCCAAGAAACATCATAGATCATAATTAATGCACCATCATAAGCAACGGGCTGTTCTTTATCTCAATCGAAGGCAGGACCAGCTTCAAACTAAAGGCCTTTTCACGGAAGATTTTTCCATAAACAGGGAAATATGAAAATATGCCGCGATCACTTATGATTCTTTACGTTCCCCCTCTAGTGTCACTTGATCACACATCAGTGACGGCATGTGAATGTTGTCACATGCAGAGTGAATTTTCAAAATAAATTTCACAGGGAGTTATGTTAAATTATAAAGGAAAAGAGCCTGGTTGACGTTAACTTGGCTGACTAACGAGTCACCGAGCTAACTCACAACAGAGCTAATGTCGGAGCTAGTGACGGAGATCAAGCTGTCGCGGCTCAAGAAAAACTTCACTGTCGTGTAAACTAAACACAGTTGACCGAGATACGTGAAAAGAGTCCTCTGGCCGATTAAGTCTCTCTGGGCAGTGCAATATCTGGGCCAACATTAAGTTCCAGTCTCCACACTTCTTTCTCTCTGCCGAGGAAAACACCAAGATACTTCCTCCCGCGGAAATAAACAATAGTTTTTACTAAACAGGAAAAACTAAACCTTTATCATTTTTTAAAGACCACAGAAGATTTTTTAAACAATATAATACATGAATTACACAGTTAATATTTGAACAGTATTAATTTAAACAAGACTATCGCAAAACGGGAAAAACAGAGGATTCTGGGAAATGACGGCTTACTCTTTACCATCACTAAGATTAAAGAAACATGGTAAAATAAGAATGAATGTTTTTACACATTTTTAGAGAACCCTACAGTTACCATCGTTAAAATCTCATCAGCACCTTATGTCAGGCATCTAATCAAAAACACATTCAAAAAACACAAGAGGGGAGAAGTGCAGAAGTGCTGACTCATTTCCATGTTGGAGGACTCAGTCCTGCAGAACTCCATTTATTCATTACTCTACGGTAGCATGGCTGCGGCTTGATTTCAGAGTTAGGAAGGCCATAAACTAACATACCGGGAAGTCGAAATAAACTCAGTGAAAGTAAATTCACACATGGATTCCCTCACCCAGCCTGAAACACAGCGGTGTGATGAGGCACGCAGGGATGTCGACATGAAACGTGAGCTGTGTGTGAGGAAGAACTGAAAGGATTCATTGTTCTTCTGTATCTCTGTGGAATATACGGCAGAACAAACATGGCTATCGACAGCTAAGCGTCAGGAAAGTCTGAACAGAGGTTTTTCCTTGTATTTTATTCTCCTCCAAAACCAGGCCAAGAAAGCACATCAAACAATGACTGCTACTGTGTGTGTGTGTGTGTGTGTGTGTGTGTGTGTGTGGATAAAGCACTGAGCTCATTATATATGCACACATTTTATGTAGATTTCCTGTATGTTATACTATAGAACACTGTCATCAGTGAGCATGTGCTTAAAAATGCTCACTTGTTTTTGATTCAGCAATTCCACTGAAATGCAAGTAAATATCTCCCCATATATACTATATTGCCAAAAGTATTAACTCACCCATCCAAATAGAAAGCAGGTGTTCAATCACTTCCATGGCCACAGTGTATAAACCAAGCAAGTCCAGTCTTGAAATGTCCTCACTTCTAAATATTCCACAGTCAACTGTTGTCACGGTTGTGAGGGGTGGCTTGTCATGGGTTTTATGTAGGGTTTTCTAAAAGTAGGGTTTTCTAAAAATGTGTAAAAACATTCATTTTAATTTGACTGTTTTATAATATAAGTAATGGTAAAAACATGCAGCCTATCCCTTTATACTGTTTTTCGAACACGGAGTAGAGTAGGACTTCATTTCCCAGAATCCCCTGTTTCCCGTTTTGCAATACTTTTGTTTAAATTAATACTGTTCATGTATTCATTCTGTAATTCATGTATTATATTGTTTAAAAATATTCTATGGCCTTTAAAAACTGATTAAGGTTTAGTTTTCCTGTTTTAGGAAAACTATTGTTTTTTTTCCGCGGGAGGAAGTCTCTAGAAGTTCTCCAGGACAGAGCCGAGCGGCTGTGTTTTTCCTCGGCAGAGAAAGAAGTCAATGTGTGGAGATTCGAACTTAATGTTGGCCCAGATATTGCACTGCCTGGAGAGACTTTATCAGTCAGAGGACTCTTTTCACATATCTCCATCAATTGTGTTTTAGTTTACACGACGGTGACGGGTTTTTCTTTTCTCGAGCTGCGATAGCGTGGTCTCCGTCACTAGCTCCGACATTAGCGCTGTGGTGAGTTAGCTCGGTGGCAGAGAGCTAGCCTGCTTCACAACACGGATGCCAGGAACGACACGAGGTGCGACATTCGTGCGGGTCGTGAGGACGGAGCGGACGGCGGACGAGGTACAGCAGAGAACGAGGATGTGTTGCTGGTAGCCCGGGCTACGGGAGTCGTCACGGAGCTGTCTGGACATCGCTCTACGGCCTGGCCACATAGCATCTGCGACGGGAGGTTGCGCGAGTACTTGACATTGGAACGGAACCAAGAGACGGGACTGTTTTAAAGCAGGCTGTGTGAACTGTCCTGGTTTCCAAGTTTAAAGTCTTGTGACCGGATAAAACTTCATGTGCACCAACGCTACGAATGGGCCCCAGCAATTAGGGAAAATTATCCAAGCGCTTGGGTTAGTTTTTTTGGTGGTAGCATTATCATTTCTTTTCTATTTCTATGTGAACTGTGAACATACTTTGGTACAGGAAATGTTGTTGTTTGTTGGTTTCTACATATTTATCCATGTCTGAAGCATTCTCCAGGTATCATTCCAAAGGTTTAAAAAGGTTTACAGCAGATAAATGTTTGTGTCTTACCTTTACATATTATGCGTTAACATTCTTTCGGAGTAAACTGGATTTACTTGATTTCTGAGGGCTTACATAATTTAATGCTACGGCATAGCATAGTGAGTTTTCAGTGGAGGCACCGCGCTAGTTACTAACACCTTCTTTTGTTTCTCACTCAAGTGATAAAGTCCCTTGTTTAATTCTGTAGAGAAGAACCGCAGTGAATTCACCATCTTTAGCTGAGAACCTAGGACCTGTTTTATTCTTATTGGGTGTGACCTCAGTGTAGATTTTAAACACTAAGGAAAAAGGGGTTACATTTTGGAGGCACCGCTGGGATTGTGTTTTTTTCTTTCACTGCTCAGGGACAGTGTATTAAACAGTGAAGTTTTGTTTTGTGTGTGATCTTATTGTCGAGTGCTTGCATTTTTTTTTCAAACATGGAGCTTAATAAGGCTGTAGAATGGAGCCGTGAGGTGAATATCAGTTTCTCCCATGCCATTATATGAGTAATGTACCCATAGATGTAGTGGATGATACCATTGTGAAAGTGTTGAACGCAGTGAAGGTTTTCGGCCGCACTAGGATTTGTGGACGCCGTGGAGACACCACCGGTCTCAAGCTGTTCAAAAGACTCCCTGATCATCATTCTCATCCTCAGTTAATTCTCTTTCCCACTAAATATGGTGAATCTGCTGAAGTGAACCCAAAGGATGCCTGCCACCTGACCACGCCTACCTTACCTGCTCGGTAAGGGGGCGGAGGCTATAAATTGTTTGTTCACCCTTTTTTTGCACTCCGTGCCAACACTCCTGTGCATCCACGTGTGTGCGTCTTCATGTTAACGTGAGTGGCCAATTCATTTAATTTCTATTGTTTAATTTGTATGCCTTTTGTGGTAGCTTTGCTGACATGTGCTCTGCTGCCCTAATTCCTTTGTTCCCACACATGTGCCAAGAGCCATGTGAGATGATTGTTTGTTGTTTGACTGTTTAGTTATGGGTTGTATAGTCATACATGTTTGTTGTGCATTATTTGATTGGCCACTCTGTTGAATTGTAATTGTATTCTTTTCTTTATCTCCTTTTGATGCAGCACATACATAAATGCAAATGAACAGTGGAAATAAAGAACCACAGACAAAGACCTCAAAGGAAAGCAAAGACAAATAAAACTGCTGGTGTTGCACCAAACCTTGCCTTCTCCTTGCCTACTTCTAAAACCCACTCCTTACTATTGACGTCTTCTGACCAAGACTCTGCTTGCTCACCACACACGCACTCTCCCGAACCCCATCACCCTACAGTTTCTTCAATACTAGTGGAGACTAGAACTGACATAGATCCTGATAGTGTTCCCCCTGAAATAGGAATTGAGGGAGAAGCTGGGCCTTGGACTGTGCACTTAGTTCAGAGTCTTGTTGTACAGGGTCCTGATGCAGACTTTCAGTCAAAGTTATTGGTCCTACTAAACCAGGAAGGTAAAACCCTGGAGGACATTAGGTCCATGGTTTCCCAAGAACCACCTCCAAAATCAGATCTGAATACAGATTTAGTAAATGCTATTGGTAAGCTGGTAGACAAGTGTTGTCAGGGGCCCGCTGATGGTCCTAGTTACAGAAAGCTGAGATTGTTTTCTGGTTCGAAACCTGTTCCCTCAGGCGAGGAAGAATATGATGCATGGATGGAGGAGGCCACTCAAATGATTAGTGAGTGGCAGTGTGGTGATGCAGCTAGGAAGCAGCGCATTGTTGAAAGTTTGAAGGGACCTGCTGCTGATATTGTTAGATTTCTGAAGGTGAGCAATCCCTCTGCTACTGCCACAGTTTATTTGGTTGCACTGGAGACAGCCTATGGCACTACAGAGTGGGCCAGATCTCATGGCCAGGTTCAGGCATACTTATCAAGAAGATGGAGAAAAACTATCCGCCTTCCTGTATCGGTTGGATAAGATACTCCATCGCGCCTTACTGAAAGGTGGCATTGAGTCTGCAGGCATGAGTCGAGCATGGATGGAGTAGCTGGTTAAAGGTGCTTTGACCACTGACATGGTTGCTTTGCGTGTTAGAATGAGCCACACTCTACAGAAGCCTCTTTTTCCAAACCTATGAAAGAAGTGAGAGAAGAGAACTGGATCAGCGGTCGAGAGAGTGTAAAAACAACAGCTAAAGTTAATACTTCAAATGTTCCTGATACATCTTCAGTTTCTGGATTGGACTGTCTGAAACAGGAAGTCAGAGAGCTGTCTTCACAAGTGTCTCGACTACTGAGTGTAGCTACTGCGGCTTCTAGCCCTGATGTGTCAAAGACCAAGATGGGGTCTAATATGCGTGTGCCAGAGGGTGCTGCTCAGAGTGCTTCCCCTCCGGTCAAGCTTTTTACGTCCCCTACATAAGACATATTTTGCTATAAGTGTGGTGAAGATGGGCATACAAGGTGGGAATGCCAAGGTTCTGAGGACTTGAGAAAAGTTAATCAGAAGCTGTTGAGAATGCATAAGAAACAGGGAAACTCTGCCAGAGCCCGGTGAAGGAACGGCATGTGGCTCCAAAGGAATTTCGTTCCACAAATTGTTCACCTGCTGTAACTTCCAACTTGCCACAAGGCTTGGTAGGACCCAACTCTGTTGTACCTGTGTTGATAGAGGGAGTGTATGCAAAAGCATTGGTAGATAGTGGATCACAAGTCACTATTTTGTATAGGAGCTTTTATAACACTTACTTGAAACATTTAGCTGTTCAGGCTGTTGAGAATCTTAAGATATGGGGGTTGAGTTCTCACAAATATCCCTACGATGGTTACTTACCAATCAGGCTTGACTTCACTGAAAGTGTGGCTGGAGTGACCAAACTGTTGACACATTGGCTTTGGTGTGTCCAGACCCTGTAAAGGAAAGCATAGCCCTTCTTGTAGGCACAAACACCAGTCTAGTGAGACAGTTGTTTGACTCTAAATAGGAAGCAGGTGACAGATTTTTGAGCACGTTAAATATTCACCCATCGATCAGAGATGCATATCAGTCCCTTTCACATAGCGATGTTTCACCTGAGGAGACTGAAAATCATGGAACTGTGTGGTTCATGCAGCATAGACCATTGACTCTTCAACCAGGAAGACGGTTACACGTCACCGGTATAGTCAAGTTCCCTGGTGAATTGAATGATAAGTTAGCACTTGTAGAGCAACCTAAAGACTTGTCAGATGGAAAGCTCCAGGTGAGACCCGAAGTACACCCAGCAGCAGTTGTGTACAACAAACACATCACAGTGACTCTCAAAAACACCTCAGCCGAGGAGATTGTCCTGAAGTGGGGGACTCCTCTGGCTCATGTTTTTCCTGTTGCGATGGTTCCACAAGTGGCCACCAGGGGAGATAAGGAACCACCCAACGCACTCACCCTTTCCTCTTTCAATTTTGGCAATTCACCAATGCCCAAAGATGCTAAAAGTCGTCTCTGCCATAAAATGTTGGAGAGGAAAGATGTCTTTTCATGTCATGAGTGGGACGTGGGCTGTTCAAAGAGTACAAAACATGACATTAGACTAAGAGACACAAGACCTGTAAGGACCTGTAAGATCTCGGCGTTTGCCACATGGTGATCTGGAGGATGTTCGCAAACATCTGCAGGAACTTCAACGGAACGGCATCATCTCTGAGTCCCGAAGTCCCTATGCGTCCCCAATTGTGGTGGTTCGCAAGAAGTCTGGGAAAGTAAGAATGTGTGTCGATTATAGAACTTTGAACCAGCGAACTATACCAGACCAGTATACCGTTCCAAGAGTTGAAGAGGCGCTCCACTCATTGTCTGGAAGCGAATGGGTTAGTGTCTTAGACTTGAGGAGTGGATACTACCAGATCCCAATGAGTGAAACCGACAAGGAAAAGACGGCCTTTATATGTCCTCTGGGCTTCTCGGGAATCTCGGGAGCACCTGCAACCTTCCAGAGAGTGATGGAACGAACCATTGGAGATATGAACTTTCTGGAGGTTCTAGTACATCTTGATGATTTGATCGTTTTTGGTAGAACTATTGAGGAACATGAAGAGAGGTTGGTAAAAGTCCTTGACAAACTGAAAGAAGAGGGTCTAAAGCTGTCATTGGATAAGTGCCAGTTCGGCAGGACATCTGTCACTTACGTGGGGCACATAGTGTCAAAAGATGGAATTGCCACTGATCCATCAAAGATAGGCACCCATGTCTCCGCCTTGCCCAAAGCATTTTGTCAGACCACAGTTGTAGTGACAGATCAACTGCCAAAGTTCAGTCCAGGTGAACTGCTCGATGCTCAGAAAAATGATCCTTGCATGCGAGAGGTGTTGTTAGGTGTAAAGCAGGGAAAAACTGCAGATAGCATTCAGTTAAGACCATCCTGACCTCAGATTTTTTAAAAGAGAATGGGATAAGCTGACAGTTGAGAAAGGGCTCCTACACCGAACATTGAAGTTGTCTGATGGACGTATCAGAAAGCAGCTTGTACTTTCTAAACAGTTTCACAGTTTTGTACTGAACTCTTTGCATGACCAAACTGGACATTTAGGTTGTGAAAAAACGTATGCTCTAGTCCGCGACAGATTTTTCTGGCCGCGCATGAAAGTGGACGTAGAATCTCACTGTAAGACATGTGAGCGGAAGACGTTGCCACAAAAAGCTGCACCATTGTCTCACATGCACAGCTCAGGTCCCCTTGAACTTGTATGTATTGATTTTCTATCCATTGAACCTGACAGCAGGAATGTATGTAATGTTTTAGTTGTAACAGATCACTTTACGCGTTATGCGCAAGCTTTTCCTACTCCCTAGTGCCCGCCCATAGAGTCAGCTGTGCCCGCCCTGGGCTGGAAGCTGTTTATGTTATTTGGGTTTTGTTTTTTACCTTGGAGTGGCCAACTCTCTATTATTCCTATCTCGGTTTGTCGATCATACAATTCAACCAATCCAATCAACGAACAAAGGCAACGTGCTGGCCAATTAAAGGTGTTGGGGGGTGGGTCACTCAGTCATACTCATGAGAGGGTAACGCTGTTAGTACTTGACGTCCATGGTCGCAGTTGCTCATAGAGTCGCTAGTTAGCTGTGGTGTTCGGTATGGATATCCGTATTTTTTCCCAAAAAAATATGCGGACAAGAAGTGATGACGAGAGCGGGAGAGCGAGCAGGAAACGGCGATATTCACTTCTACTGGAAACGTCAGCACTGAAGTCAACAGTAACACTGGAGTAAACATTCATGCTAGGAGAGGTAGCTGCCTAGCTGCTGTACCGCTCCCAGTATGAATGTTTATTTCAGTGTTCAGGTTGAAATCAGTGCTTCTGTTTCAAGTAGAAGTGAAGCTGTATGGTGCTATCTGCATAACACAACCCTTGTTGCTGGTTTTCTTGAATAAATGCTTCAGTTGAATAAATGGACACAGCACTACACTATTTTGTTTGTTTGTTTTTTAGATTTTGGGATGAACTGCCCCTTTTTAGTAAGAGGAAAATTATTTCTCCACACTGTAGGAGTGGTCACAGAGCCATTGTTCAGCCTGAAGCAAATAAAATGTATGTTGAAAAAGTTTGCCCCCCTGAAAAAATGTAATGCCCCCCCTTAATTTCTTTTCTGCAGCCGGGTCTGCACTGGACTCAGTGGAGACGCCTTCTCTGGAGTGACTAATCACGCTTCTCCATCTGGCAAACTGATGACGAGTTTGGGTTTGGCGGTTGCCAGGACAACGGTACTTGTCTGACTGCATTGTGCCACGTGTAAAGTTTGGTGGAGGGGGGATTATGGTGTGGGGTTGTTTTTCAGGAGCTGAGCTTGGCCCCTTAGTTCCAGTGAAAGGAACTCTGAATGCTTCAGCATACCAAGAGATGTTGGACAATTCCATGCTCTCAACTTTGTGGAACAGTTTGGGGATGGCCCCTTCCTGTTCCAACATGCAAGGTCCATAAAGACATGGAGGAGAGAGTTTGGTGTGGATAAACTTGACTGGCCTGCACAGAGTTCTGACCTCAACCTGACCTCAACCCGATAGACCACCTTTGGGATGAATTAGAGTGGAGACTGAGAGCCAGGCCTTCCCTCCAACATCAGTGTGTGACCTCACAAATACACTTCTGGAAGAATGGTCAAAAAGTCCCATAAACACACTCCTAAACCTTGTGGGAAGCCTTCCAATAGAGTTGAAGCTGTTATAGCTGCAAAGGGTGGACCGACGTCATGTTAAACCCTATGGATTAAGAATGGGATGTCACTTTAGTTCATATGCGAGTCAAGGCAGGTGAGTAAATATTTTTGGCAATATATATATATATATATATATATATATATATATATATATATATAGGGAGATATACCTATATTGCATATTCTTCACCTTTTACCTTTTTGGTAAATGACACTCCTACTGTGATTGCGATCCCATCTCCTGCTAAATATGTTCAAATGTAATGTATCATATTATACTAATAGGATTTGCAAAATATAATTTGGAAGAAATTTAATTGCTGCCTAGATTTTAATTACGGGCACTGACTTTGATTTAATATAGGAAGTGTGATGCTCCCATCCTGCACAGAAGCCATATGGAGGAGGTAAGTCCCGCCCCTTTCTGAAAAATATGTACTGCAGTAGGAGAGACAAATCATGTATTGATCCCATTTGAACTGTCCCATGAATTACACACATGATGATTGTCAATTTAAAATATAATTTAAGGTAACTAGCAAGCCAAGCTAAGAGCCTTGTTGGTGACGTACCCATATAAGTTAGCTAGCAAGCAGAGCTAATGGCTGTGTTGGTGACGCACCTAAATGAGTTAGCTAGCAGGCCAAGCTAACAACCTTGTTGGTGACGTACCTAGATAAGTTAGCTAGCAAGCCAAGCTAACGGCTGTGTTGATGACGTACATTGTGTGAGACCAGAGATGTAGTTCACCGAGCTGTTTCACACAACCACAGTCTAAGCCTAACCAAGCAGCTGTGTTGCCTAAACATTTGTTTTAATTCACAACATTAAGTTCCAACAATGTGTCATGTGCTGTTTGGTCCATCTGAAGCATTAGAATGGTGATAACCACTGACAACTAGGGCTGCAACGATTCGTCGATGTTGTCGACAAAAATCGATAACAGAAAGTGTCGACAATGAATTCCATTGTCGACAATTGTCGCCAGACGTGTTTTTCCAACGGAGTGAGGCATCTCACTTCATTACAATCTCTGCGAGAGTCGCACATGCGCAGTAGCGTCTCTGCCGAGCGGTAAAGCATACAGAAATGGCGGCGTCCTGCACAGCAGCTACGTGTACCAAAACGTCTAAAGTGTGGGAGCATTTTAGCCTGGATACGGCGAAAAAAAAGATTACTTGCAAGGTTTGCAAAGCAGACCTTGCGTATCACGGCAGCACCTCGGTTATGCACGAACATTTAAAGAGAAAGCACGTCGGACAGTTGATCGAAACGGAGTCTGACTCGCCTCGGTAAGATTCAAGTAACATTCAAGCCAATATGTTTTGTTTTTGATTTACATTGTACATTTTATAAGCGTGTTTTCGCTTTAAAAGAGAGCTTTAACGTTATGCCTGACTGTGCCTGACAAAAGTATTTTAAATTAAATGCATGCAGTCCGAAGAAGAGAGCCACCATGGACCCCTTTCTGCAAAAGAAGCAGACGTGCACCCCACAACAGGCGACTGCCCTCACTGAGTCAGTATTGCAGATGCTGATCTGTGATATGAGGCCGCTCTCCATGGTCGATTGTGCCGGGTTTCAACAGATGACAACCCAGTTCAACCCAGACTACATCCTGCCATCCAGAACCCATTTCACCCACTTGATGGAGCAGAAATACAGTACAACGTTTCTGAAGGTAATTGTTTAAAATGCACACACACACACACACACACACACTCTTCATAATTCATACAAGCAATCACAAATTTCATTTAAAAGCAATTATTTATTTCATTCATATAAGCAATTATATATTTACATTTATATATATTAAAATAGCTGAAATACATAACTTAATTTTAGTAAAATCATAGAGTAGCTGCAATTATTAAAAATGTAAAACTTGTATGTTGAATAGTTTCTGTTGACATGTAGGTTTGTGCACTTTAAATATTTACAAAATCCAACTTTTGTGTTTAAAGGTAAAGGAGATCCTAAAAGAGGTCAACAGCTCCCTCACACTGACGTGTGATGTTTGGACCAGCCGTGCCACAGAGGCATATCTTGGAGTTTCGTGTCATTTCATCACCAAAGACTGGCAAGTGAAGACTTTGAACCTCGCCACTCTACCTCTGGAGGAGAGGCATACTGCTGCGAACATCATGATATGGATGGAAGAGGTGATATAGAAATTTGACATCTTGCCTAGCAAAATTTAAGCAATAGTACATGACAATGGTTCTAACATGGTGGCAGCAGCTCGACTCCTGGAAGAAAAACACGGTTGGTCTTCAGTCCGCTGTGCTGGGCACACCCTCCAACTTATCGTCAACAGTGCCCTCAAAGATCCCAGCATCAACAAAGCTACTGGTGCTGCAAGAAACCTAGTGGAGCACTTTAGGAGAAGTGAGCTGGCAAATTCAAAACTGAAGAAGAAGCAGCAGCAAATGAACACCGCAGAGAACAAGATGATCCAGGACGTCAGTACGCGATGGAATAGTGCCTATTACATGGCAGCGAGACTCCTGGAGCAGCGCTGGCCAGTCACTGCAACTCTCTCTGACCCTGAGGTAACACCAAGAGGCAAGCACTACTTTGACCTGAAACCAGAGCAGTGGGTGCTACTTGAAGAGCTGGTGCAAGGATTGGGGCCTTTTGAATGTGCTACTGTTTTCCTCAGTGGACAGGAGTATGCTACTACTTCATGTCTTCCACAGCTGGTCAAAGGGCTGCAACGGTCCATACAGCAAACCCAGTTTGATACAAGCTCAGGAAAAGCCTTTCGAGCCATTGCAGGAAAAGGAATAAGTGAGAGATGGGAGAATCTTAACACTGTGTCTGCAGAGAGAGACAACCCACTTGTTCTTGCAGCTACCATCGACCCAAGATTCAGAAAGCTGAAGTTTATCTCACCTGAAGATGGCACAAGGGTGCAAAGTACGGTTTAAGTTCTTGCTATCAAAGAAGCAAAGGCCGAGACTGGGATACATGATGACCCTGAGCTACAGCAGAAGAGGAAGGCTCATGTCCCAGGGGGAAAGTCAGCACTGGATAACCTGCTTCAGTCTGACACTGACAGTCTGAGTGAGGAAGAGGAGGAAACCCAGGAGGACAAAAAAAATCCAAATGGTGAGGAGGAAAGTTCAGATGTTCTTCACAGAGCCACCAATAGCCAAAAAGGATGACCCTCTCAGCTGGTGGAGAGAAAATGAGGGGCGTTTTCCCACACTGTCAAACCTAGCAAGATCTCTTCTGTGCATTCCTGCAACATCCACCCCGGCAGAGGGAATCTTCTCAGCAGCAGGAAATATCTGCTCCGAGAAGAGAGCAAGCCTCACACGAGACCATGTGGATATGCTGACTTTCCTTAGTATGAATAAACTGAACGACATAGCCTGAGCCTGATTTTAAATCTGGTCTGTCCACCATGACAGGTTTGTGTCCAGGTTGTATCACAAAGTCCATTTTTACAATTTCAGCTGTGCATCTACAAACGTCAGTCGTTAAAACCGTTAAATTTCAGAATTGTAAAGTTCTTTTGCAACAGACTGTGCAGTTGACCACTGAATGTACTTCACAAAATGCACTTAATATTTGTTTTGTTTAGTGTTTTACTGCTGCTAATGTGCCTGACCTTGGTTTACAGGAAAAAATGTTTACTTGATTTTAATTTAATATTTAATTTTTATAAAATACATTTGCCTGTCCTTAAAAAATGGACAGAGGTTTATTTATTTATGGATTTATGTCTATACTGACCGAGCACTGTGCCTAATTGTATTTAGATAGGACATTTTTATTTACTTTTTGTATGAACTGAACATCAGCAGCAAAGTTGAATAAAATATGCATTTTTCATTGAAGTACCCATCTTCCTTGTGTTTATTATCATTTGCCACATAATTAAAGCAACCTCATGCTAAATTTAAGAAAAATTTAATAATTATCTGATTAGTCGACTAATCGTTTCAATAGTCGGTGACAAGTCGACTATTAAAATAGTTGTTAGTTGCAGCCCTACTGACAACACCCATTCAATCAGCTGATAACTAATTTCTGAGGCAACTACCTGAACACACAAAGTACACATGTTCATTTTGTGCATTCTGCAGACTCCAAATTAGGAGGGTGAAAAGGACCTGTTCCCTTGATGATCAACAATATTTCCAACTCCCAATGACACAATTTTGACTCATACACTTACACTTGACACTTTCATACATAATTGTTTCATGAAAACGTAGTTACTCGGAAACCAACACACATAGGTACTACCGACTTGTTCATCAAGCTGTCCTCACTGCTCACGTCTCATATCGAACTGACATATAGTTTTGACCTTTATTATGTTGTATGCTCCTCTGCTTTAAACTTATGGAGAGGCTTTTCAGCAGCCTTGACAGTTAATATCACCGTGGTAACCTTTGATCACTGGCAGACACAGACAGGTGTTTGAGATGAGGTAATTACTGCCATTTCTCTGGCTGACTTTGCTCAACAGTGTTTAATGTCACTGAGTCATTTTAATGTACATGCTGCTGTGGTTGAGGGAGAGGTTTGAGTTTGAACTTGAATCTGGAATAATTCGATGATTTACACCCATAAACTATCTTACTGTCTCCAACTTTGACAAAAGGTTGAGTTCAGACTTTAGGCTTTCACTCTTTGACTACAGAGACCCGGGTTCAATCCCCCTTTACACAAGAAATAATTACGAGAGAACAGCTATATCTAGCTTAGTATAGAGTAGTCTATTGACCATAGACTACAAAACAATAAGGTCGCTGTTGCTGGGTCCGGGAGGCCTGTACATACATACACACACATACACATACATACATACTAGTGCTGTCAACATTAACGTGTTAATCTTTGCGTTAATTATGAAACATTTAACGCGTTAATTTTTTTTAACGAAATTAACACAGCTGTGTTTTGTTTACTTGCCGTGGCGGCTGACGTAAGAACTATGACGACATGTGCCGCAAGGCCGTTAGCCATTACTTTTTAACGGAGTTCAGCGTAAGATTGTGGCTGAGGCTGCAGCGTCAGCGGAGTGGGGGGGTGACCGATCGCCGAGCAGTTTTTAAAAATTATCCCGGTAATTTGTCTGCGTGAGAAACACGAGATGTGGCGTGTGCTGCTTTGTCCTCTGACAATGTAAACAGACTGGTCTGTCTCAGTAACGGGCTGAATGTTAAAGGAGGACTAAGCTGCCTTGTTGTTCTATGTAGTGAAAAGGATTTGTCATTCTGACTTCACAGCAGAATATTTCCTTGTTCTTTTTTCCATATTTGTATGTTCTATTGTGGACCTTATGTTCTGTTAGTGCAGTTAATTTGACGGCCTTGATGATTTCTTTGGAAATCTGTAGTTCACATGAGAGAATCTGTGCTTAAAGTTAATAAAGCTGCTATTTAACAATAGTATTTGAATTTCAATACTTCCTTTGTGTTGATTCTGCATAAATTCCATAATTTTACATTTAAATATCCATTATAACATACTTTATTCTTAAGAAGGCAAATTGTGTGATTAATTAGTTAATTTTTTTAATCGATTGACAGCACTAATACATACACATACATACATACATACATACATACATACACACACATGCATACACATACATACATACATACAGGGCATGAAATTGGCACCCGCCCGCACGCCAAATGCAGGTGGCTTTTTTGGTGAAACTGTCAACGTACCTGCCACATTGGCGGGTAGCCAATAAGACCAATCAGGTAGCCAATGTGTGTTGTTCTGTGTTGTTAAGCACCCCCCCCTCAGCTGGCGAGTTTGACAGTGCGTGCGCATATAGCCCTGTTCACATACGTCACTACTCGGCCCTCCCTTTCTCGATAAATTCTACTCGCTGGCAAAGTTAATTCACTGCCGCCGCCGGCTAGTTCAAGCGGCAACTCTGTGGAACTCTCTGTTGACGTCAATTGTCAATCATCTCTATTCTATATTCTGATTGGTACTCGCTTGGTACTCGCTTCACTCGCATCACAGAAAGTTAAACTGATTTTAACTCCGTCCCCGCCCACATCACATCGCCTGTCCTGGCCACATTCCGCTAGAACACATTCACATTCATTGACAGTTCACTCAGAGATGGGTGAGTTACGACGTATGTCAACGAGGCTTCAATCAAAACCAAAACACCAAGGAAGGCTGAGGAATATTCACCCACTTATATTATTATTAATAATAACAATACTCATAATAAACTAATATATAAAGGCTCAGCACTGTGATTTAGTCATTTTTGTTTTCATCTTTTCTTGAATGCTTAAACTCCTCAACCCCATTTAGTATGTCAACATTTTGATCAGTAGCTACCAGCAGTTTGGAAGAAATTGGTCAGTAATTCCATCCATCCATTTTCTACCGCTTATCCTGTATTCAGGGTCACGGGGGGCTGGAGCCGATCCCAGCTGTCATTGGGCGAAGGCAGGGTACACCCTGGACAGGACGCCAGTCTATCACAGGGCCGACATGTAGAGACAGACAACCATTCCCACTCACATTCACACCTACGGGCAATTTAGAGTAATCAATTAACCTATCCCCATCCTGCATGTCTTTGGACTGTGGGAGGAAGCCGGAGAACCCGGAGAGAACCCACGCTTACACGGGGAGAACATGTGGTCAGTAATTGATACGTCATATTTTGGTTCTCAGAATTCACCACGTTGATGCATTAAAATGAAATGACTCAAAATTCATGCCCCCGGACCCCCGTACACTGTAAAAACGGCAACGACTAAGTGTTGATCTAATGAAAGTTTTCAAAGTAAACAGATTCAGAAATAAAGCTTTCCATCTGAAACCTACAAACACTTGTCTGCCCAACAAATTTCTCCCATTGTTGTCCTGACTAGGATTTTCTATAGAGAGCAGCAAAGATTTTTAAGTTTTGAGCAGATTTTCTGAGTTAAGTGGGGAACCCCTGGGAAACCCCATAGATACCTGATGTGCGCATGCGCACACATGTCTGAACACGTCCCGGGGCCGACCTGCCATCTGCGTGGGATAAGCAGCAAGAGTGGACGACAGCTCATGCAGGTAAAGTTCAGCTAATTAACGTAAATGTGTAGTCGGGGGTGAGGCGTTCGTTTTATATGTTTCAATATTATCTTTGTCTAGAGACAAATGTTTACCCATGTAAGCTAACGGTACTTGGGCTTTCAAGGGTCATTACGTGAGACGTTTAAAGTAGAATTGCCGACATGTGCGCCAATTAGCTTGCATGTTTTTTTTTTATCCGGTGCTGCAGTGTAACTCTATAGTATGTATAATGCTAGCTAGACAGTTATGCCTGAGTGACTCGCGCGCATGCATTTTTATTTCGGCGCCAATGTTAGGCTAACTGCCGCCGGCACTGCAACCGGAGCGCAGCGTACTCGCCGGCCCGCGTGGCCGTTCGACGTCTGGTCTATCTTAATTACGTGAGCCACGTGCAGCGCAGTCAAGGCGGATAGCCTACAGCAAGTTTTCACTTGGCCATTTTATACGTCCTCTTTTCCCTCTATGACAAATTCACCCTGGATATTGCCTGTTTAGTCATGGAAGATCCCACATTAGTGAAATAGAGCTGTATTGTGTTATTTTATGTTTACAAATTACAGGGACTTTTGGCACTGACATTTTCCTTAAGGCGGAGAGAAGTCGTGGAGGGTCAACCTATGGTATCTGAAGTCCGGGAAAGATGGCCTGCTCTGTTTTCTGCTGATGAGGTAAGGCTGTACTAATTTAGTAAGTCTCTTATTCAACTTAGTGTTATTATACTGCATTGGCCAGGGATTTCCTGTACTGAATAAATGTCAATATTTTGTTTATTGTGGTGTTTAGATATCTGAAGAATTTCGGCGGATTACAAGAAAAGACCTCCTGGGGACATTTAATGCATCTCTTGAAAATCTGTGCCTGGCCTGCTCAAACTGTACCGGTCTAAGAAGGGAGCGCTTGGTCAGAAGATGGAAGACGTCCTGGATAATCTTGATGGACAGGTGAGTGAAGTGCTCCTATGTCAGGCAAGAGTATGAATATACTTTTCTAATACGAAAAAAAAAGATGTTGGCTGCAGCAAAAATGCCTTAGTGGACATGTTTGTAAAAATGAATGTAAGCAGTAGTAGTAAAGTAAATTTGTCCACATGGTTGCAGTGTTTTTTTTTTTATTTCAGCATGTTACATGTGGTCTGACCTGTGCTTTTTTCATTGCTATAAAAGTTCAGATTTTGCATTCTGTATAAATTCACTGCATTGCTATACTAATTCAAATGCTTGTTTCCCTCTGGATTCTCTTTTTAGACATCCGACATTGTGTCCCACAGAAAGACAGCAGCACTGAGAGGCCTGCCCATTTTTCTCCGAGAAGATGCAACAAAGTTTTTCCTGAAATGTCTGGTAAACACCTTCACACACATCCCTCCATACACCTCACACAGACACACACACACACTTCACTTGTAATATTCATGGTATTCACACAGTGTGCGTGTGTGATTAATCACTTAATCCAAGAGTATAGGAAAAGAAATTAGATGTCCACTTCCTTTCAGGAAGTAGTGTTGCTGGTGCAGTTTTCTATCATTCTTGCTCTCTTTTTTCAGCTGGCTTGTTGGCTGGTGTTCCTTGACAAAAAATACTTTAGTATGAAACTAATAACAAGATTGGTGGGTGAAAGCTACTGTGTCATTAATTACAGAAAAATATATGTTTTCGTTTTAAAACCTCCATAAGTCTAAGTGATAAATAGGGTATGTAAGTTTAAGTTCAAAACCTGAAGAAATGTATTTCGTCGTCTTAGTTTTTCTTAACTCTCAATAATGCATCTGTTTTTCTTCAGGACAGTGACATTTTGGAACCAGTGCTGGAGGGAGCATCTGTTGCCATCCTCACCATCCTACTAGAGAATGACAGTGTGAGACTACACAGTGGTGCTGGAAGAGAAGATCGTGCTACACAACATTCCAGACCTCGCTACTGCCTTGGCGTACCTCTTTGGCCTTCTGTATGCCCTCAACATTGACTACCCACAGCAAATGAGGTATACCTTTGAAGCAATTCAGACCATCGATGCTCGCAGCGCACAAGGGGCCCTAGTTTCGTAGACCAGGCGCAGTCAGCTTTCAGCGCACCTGCGCCGCGCCGACGGGGCGTGTCCGCCTGGACTTTGCAAGTTTCGTGCACCGCGCAGGCTCGCGCAGGCACACCTCCGGTCTCGCCCACCGGCGCAAGTGGGAAAGAGGGAGGAGAAAAAGGCGTGAGTGGGAGACGAGGAGGAGACGAGGCGTGGACTGGGATTAATACAGCCGATTCAGATCTTCACCAATCAAATGAGCTCCTCTCCTTTAATACGTTAGGGGAGGTTCAGTGCAAGATCCGTCACTTGACAACCCGATGACAGAAGCAGCGCCGCCGCTCCCAGCACGCGCATCACGCGCTGTGCACGCGTATCATAATAATATCAATGCCGATATTATAAGAAACAGGAGAGAGAGAGGGAGATGTTTTGGTCCGAGAGGCTGAGTTTCCGTTACGCGTGCCATCCGCCTTTGATCTGACGTCAGATGTGACGGGACAATCTATATAGATATAAATTCACGTGTTGATTCATTGGTTGCATTAAATAGTGTTTGTTGTGATTATGTATTGCATTTAAATGTGCCTGGAACTGTGGAAACCTGCCTGTGAGGTCTCGGTGACGTCTGCGCACTGCGCGCCGGTCCGCCAAACTTCCGATCCGCCAGCTGTGATTCGCATTGAATGAATGGACTTTATTTACGCCTTGCACCTTGCGCCGAAAGTAGACCAGGTCGGAGCTGGCGAGCTTTCAGCGCAGTCTCGGCGAGGCTTTTTGTCACGAAACTTCCGCTACGCCAAGCTGAATCTGTGACGCCTCCCCCTGCTGCGCCGCCACACCCATGTTGGCGCAGGCGATCCACCAAACTGCCAAACTGACGGTGCGCAAGGCTGCGCGGGTCGAAACTTGCACTGCGCCGGCTGCGCCACCCTGCGCCGGTCTACGAAACTAGGGCCCAAGGTCTTTTGCTGTGAATGGCTTCAAATTAAAGTCTTAGCCTGATCAAGTGCATTATAGTTAACTTGTGTAAAAAGAAAATGTTAGTTAGTCCTCTTTGGCTCTGATATAATAATTACACCAGTTACGAGTCGCATAAGCATTTCAACTGTTAAAATGCATTGTTAAAATGCAAACTGTAATGTATATATGCAAAACAGAAAAAAAAATGTTGTCTGTTGTCTTTGGGTGAAGGTAGGAAGGAAGAAGAAAGTACAGAGTAGGAAGGATGGAAAGGAGGGTGGAATGGAAGAAGAAAGTAGGTTAAGGAGGGAGAAAGGAAAAGAGGAAGGAAGGAGGGAAGGAAGGAAAGGGGGGTGGAAGGAAGGTAGGAAAAGGTGAAGGAGGAAGGGAGTAGGAGTGAGAGGAAAGAATAAAGGGACATAATAGATTGTATTATATCATGATTAGAAATGTAAAATTTTGTCAAATTAATCTATGTTTCAGACACTATATAGTGAGATTTTGATCTGTTACAGTGTCATCCACTTGGGTTGTTTTGGTCCCATGTTTTTACTGTTGTGCTTGAAGCACCAAAAAGGTCAAAATAAATTTACCTGACCCATGTTTTTCTGAAATGCATTTGAGGCACTGTTTAATAAAACGAGATTTTATTATTCATCTGTGCTTTGTTTTATTCCAAATACAGTAACAGCGCCATACATTTCCCTTGATTTATGTAGGTATATTTATAACTCACTGAAGTGAGAATTGTATAATTATTCTACAAGAATATCTGAGTTAGGTGAATTTAGGAATACTTGGCATAGAAGGAACAATTGTACGTTTATTCAACAAGAATAGTTTAGTTTGATGAATAATTTGCATCCCTAATACATACACATGCATACATACACATACATACAGACATACATACACATACATACATACATACATACAAACATACACATACAAACATACACATACATACATACATATACATACTTACATACACATACATACATACATACATACATACACATACATATATACATATACATACATACATACACATATATACACATACATACACACATACATATATACATACATACACATACATACATACATATATACATATACATACATACATACACATACATATATACATACATACACACATACATACATACCTACATACATACACATACATACATACATACTTATACATACATACATACACATACATATATACATACATACACACACACATACATACACATACATACATACACATAGATACACATACATGTATACATATACTTACATACACATACATACATACACATACATTAGGGCTGAACGATTTATAGTTTTCTGACCGAAATTGCAATTTCAGACAACGCGATCATGTGATCGCCAAAGCTGCTCACCAATCAGAAGCGGCATACTACTCGTGGACAAGTCACGCTAACCAGTATTAACCTGCTCCGTATTTGTAATTAGTCAGAAATGACTTCAGCTGGACCAGAAGTGGAGTTAGAGGATTTAATCGCCAAGAAAAACAGCTAGTCCGTCATTTGGGAGTATTTCAGGTTTGAGGCTGCAAACGTGCACCAGAAACGGATACTGTGTCGCGCTAAAGTTGCAACATCCAGCGGAAACACAACCAATTTATACCGGTGATATAATGTCCAGGGGAGAGGGTGCATTTTGCGACAGGGATGCTGATTACGGCACTTGAAAAATCACCACAGACATTTGCATGACGCGTGCATGACGAAAAAGTCTGGTGAAAAGTCCGATGACAATGATGATCAGGCCCACTGTAGCAAACAGACTACAATTACAGTATTGTTTGCCAGTGTAACTCCGTATAAGAGCAGCCGAAGACACCGGGAGAAAACGACGGCCATAACACACACATTGCTAAGGACATGGTTTCTGTTAATAAAGTCACCAAAGACGGATTTAAAAACCTCCTCAGCATGCTGGACAGACATACATACATACAGACATACACATACATACATATTGTACATACAGTAAAGAATACATTTTTTCTCTGACCTTAAATAACTATTTAATAATAATAAAATTGTATCAGGCTTTAGTTGTCAGGAATTAATTTTTCTTTTACAAATGAATAAAATGTGTTTTCGGTGGACATTTGGCAGGATGACGGGACGAGATATTGATCAGCTATTATATTAATGTAGTACGATGCAGTATAACAGCAACATATTAACACGTGTATCATTTCCTCAACAGAGGGCTCCAACACGGTACTGTTCAGCAGTTCCTGTATATGTCACATTTCAGCACCTAGATGCAGGATAAGTCAGTGTTGGCCTTATCAAATGACAAGAAGGTAACTCATTAATACTGAACAACACATTCAGTGTCAACCCATTACACCCACAAGCTCCAGTCCCTCCCAGTCTCACCAGTTTGTGTTTGTTGTCGGTGAGGTGCGTCTCCTCATAGCTGTCGTCGTGAGTCGTCCAGCTGTAGGACACCAGGAAGTGGAGGATGGGCGGGTGGTAGGTGGCCTCCGGACGAGCCCAGCGCACCACCAGAGCACTGCTGTTCACATGCTGCACCTTCATGTTGATGGGAGCGCTGCTGCATACTGGGGGAGAAAAGAGGAGGGAACAGGAGAGAGGGGGAGGAATGGAAGGGGGGGGCGTCAGTAGGGGAGAATTAAAGGGGAAAATGAATGGATGGAAGAGGAAAATTAGTGGGTGATGAAAATTGCAAGGAGGAAAACATGGAAAAATGGACATGAAAGGATGGATGGAAGACAAGAAACAAGTACGCAGAAGAATAAAAAAAATGGACAGAAGAGGAAGGAAAGCAGCAAGGAATATAAAAGGGAAGGATGGAGGAATTAAAGAAAGGGAGGAAGTAAATTAACCAATGGATTGAAGGAAGGAGACGGATAAGAAACACATGAATGAAAGGATGGATACAAAGGACCGTAAAGAAGGTACAGACAGGTGGGAGACAGTAAGTGTCATGTGAGCGTGAGTTGTATTCATGATGTGTTATTAATATTGCTGAGACACTGTGAATCAGTGTATAGTATCACATATGGAAAAATCTACATCAAATGTTTGCATACATAATGAGCTCAGTGCTGTCAATAGGCTTTGAATAGGCTTTTTTACACACACATACACAAACACACACTTTGTCAAATAACACACAATTTCATATAAAGTCTCCTTCAGGCCAAAAGCAACCAACCTGCCATCTTCATATATCTGGCCGTAGGAAACACGAGATATGTTTTCATTCATTCTGATGGGAGCAGTCCTGCACTGGCTTATACTCACTACTAAATATCTCTGTTTGACCAAGGAGATGTTCTGCTCTGAGAATTTGCATTCAAATATTAAACATTATTATTACTGTAAATTCTCAGATGGCTTTTCACATTGTCCCATATGTGTCATGTGTACATGCCTTCGTTTCCTGATCTGCTTACATTTTAATTTGCTGTGAATACAGCAACATTTCTTCATTTTTATCTGATTCATAATTGTGTAACAGACTAATTTCAATGGTGTGACAGCAGTTGTGTTGTACCAAATACACTGAATTTCCAACATAGTTTTTATCGACTACTTATTTCGAGCTTCCGTTTTGCAACTGCTGTTAAACTACCATGATTGAGTCTTGACATTTCACATTAAAAGTCTTCTAGCTACTCAGAGAACATTATCCCTATTGGGTTTATAAGGTGACATGTCTGTAGGAAGATCATCATTCACACAAAGATGCAGACTGGAATTACATTGAGAATTAAAATATTGTTGTTTTCCAATAATTGAAGCCTAATTGGCGGAGTTTCAGGAGCAGGTCCACACCTCAACAGCGCCAACTTCCGCATCTCTATAAATAGCCACCTGACCCTCTCCTTCGCTTCGCTCTCGTATTCTGCGCTCGCTCTTGTATCATGCGCTCGCTCTCGTGTTCATTCACTCTCGTGTTCGGCCAGAGACGAGAGCACGTGAATTCGCCTCGAGCACAACCAAACTTTCGCATGAGCAAACACATGCTTTGGCTCACCTGGCAGCTTAAATCACCTCACCACGGATTTCGTCTCTCCATCCCCATCCACCGACGATCCTTTCCATCGAGATCAGGACCATAATCCACCAGAAGCCGACGCCACCTCCGTTCCCGAGACCCCGACTTCAGTGGCGCAAACGACGTCCAGGACACAAGTGACATCGAGGAGAAAACCAACTCCATCTCATCCACTTTCAGTGTTCCGCCTATTTCATCCTTTCTCAACAGTCAAGACTACCATAGCTCGCCCGACGAATCCTCTGTGTCTCCCAGCCCACCTCCTTCAGCAGCTAAGAGAGGACGAGGAAAGTCACGGACAGAACGTCGCCGGAGTTCCCCGACCCCGTCGCCTCCGAACGTCACTCCAGCCTCCCCCCATCGTCCCGACAACACCGGCCGAACAACTCGCCGGTCGCAGCGTCACCACGCTCCAGTGAGATCCCCCGACCAGTCTCCATCTTCAAAGAATCTCCAATCGGAAAGAAGCAAAAAGACGTTTCATCGATCGGACAATAAAGCAAACTCCACACTCGTGGCCGCTCGTTCCGTCAACACCAGGTCGCTTCCGGGTGACGCCATCACGCACATCCGTACAGGCCGTGACGTTGACGCTCCTGTTAAAGGGACAGTACTGGTATAATTAGCTTTCACTCTGTTCACTTTAGACTCGTACTTTTTCACCGAACCCATATAAATCACTGGTCGTGCTCATTAGTACAGTGTGACTTTTCAAACTACACCGGGGCTCCTGGCACCGGGATGCCAGCCCCCCCCGCAGTTTTTCCACCAACCACAGCAACTCCTTTCAGCCGGTCCCCCTGGCACGGGGACGCCAGAAACCCCCCAACCCCACCCCCCCGCTCCGCCGCGTCTTCCAACAACCACAGCAACTCGCTTCAGTCGGGCTCCTGGCACTAGCGCCAGCGCCTCGCCGCTTTTCAATAACCACCATAGCTCGCTTCAGCCCGGGCTCCTGGCACCAAGATGCCAGTGGATGCACTAACTACATCGACTTCGCACTCCCTATCTCGCGTTCCCTCCATCAACCACCCGCAGACAGATTTATTGAATGGTACGAGGGTGCCCCCACTCTAAAGTGAGAGCACCCACATGTTCCAGAGAGCTCACTCCTACAGAGTTCGCTTGTGCCTTCTCCCTTTACAGAGACGCTCTCTGTTCCAAACTCTCCACGCAACGCAATAAACTGGACGATTACTTGTCCACCATTCTTAATCTGGCCCTCTGCTTTAGCAGCATGGTTTCTATCAGTACCACACACTTCGCCTCCGAAGTTGCAGCCCGCCTCTCACAGTTTAACGAGGCCACCTACTGGGGCACTCTCGACAACGAGATTTACTGCCGCATCTTCACCGCCCGTGCAGCCCTCACATGCTCCCTTTGCGGTGCCCCATCTCACCCAGCCTCTTCTCGCTAAAGAAGTTAAGGAAGGCTCCATGTCTTCCATCCTCCATTTCCTAACTCCGCATCAGCATCGGTATCGCATCAGTATCGCAACCAGGAAATACTCCGGCAAGAAACGCACCTTTTTTCGATCTTTTAGCACCCCATGGCAGTACCATTCCCATCACCAATAGCTTGATCCCGAGCGATGAATTTTCTCTCCACTATGCCACCATCAACCTTGCCATCACCTTAATAAACCCACTGGTAAAGGGTCGCGGCTCTCAAAAAAACAATATCACCAGCGCCTTCAAAGTCCCCCTGTCTACCCCGACTTCTGGCGTTCTTCGGTGTCCGCTGACGTGGTGCATATTACTTTGCCGTCAGGCTCACCTTCGGCTGCAAGCAGCCCCAAACTCTTCGACCACTTGTCTAAAGCCCTCTGTTGGATCCTGTCCAACAACCGGGAATCCATACGTCGTCCATCCTTCGGGCGATCTTCCATCATTCCCCCCCCCCCCCCCACGTCAGTCTTCTCCGACCTCGGAGTTACATCATCCGCAGAGAAAACAGAGGGCCCCTCCTCGCCAAACTCCGTCTGTGGCTCAACCTTCTCCCTAAACGGAACAGAATCACTTTCTTCTACGATGACCAACGGACTCACCCACATGACATCCATCTGTACATTGACGCTTCTCCCTCAGTCGTTTTTGGGGGCTTCTACAACGGAAGATGGCACAAATGGTCCCGCAAGTCCATCCACATATACTCAGATAACCTTGCAGTCGTAGACATAATTAACAAGGACGCTCCAACTCCCCATCCATCACTCAATTCACACAGAGCCTCATCCGGCACTCCGTTACACATCGATATGTTCTCCGTGCAGCTCACGTTCCCGGTCAAACAAACACTATCGCTGACTCTCTTTCCTGCTTCCCCTTGCAGAAGTTCCAAAGCGTGGCACCTCACGCCGATACCTTCGCAAAGCCATTCCTCCATATCACCCTCAACCCCTTCGTTCTACTTGACAACTCGGAAAAGCTTCCACCTCTTTCACGACCAATACAACGCAACCTTTCCGTTGTTCGATCTTAACATCTTGACTCTTCCATCACTTACGCCCATTCCATCAGGGCAATCCAAACACACACCATCAAAGCGTACCAAGCTAATAACCGGCAGTTCGGGCCTGGCCACCAGCCATCCCCAGATAGCTTCCCTCATTAAAGGACCCCCACGCCAAGAGCCAGCCACAAACCCTCATCGTCTTCCTCTTACTGTCGACTTGCAGTCCACCTGCCTTCACACGATCCGTTCCAGGTACAGCACTCCTGCCTCGTTGGTTTCCTCAGATGCTCCGCATTCACCTCCTCAACCATTCGCTTCGACCCCACTACAGCTAAACAAAACCAATCAATTCGGTCGCAAACTCTCGCAATTCTGCAAATCTCAGAGCACAACATGACAGATCCTTTCTTCATTTCCGAGTCCGGCCAAGTGGCTACACGATTCTAGTCCCACCATCATTTGGCCTCATGCTCTAATTGTCTGGTATTTGGCCTGACAACTACTCCGGGCACTCCTTCAGAATCGGAGCAGCCGCTTCGGCCTCCCGTAGTGGCATCCCAGAACACTTCATATGTCCCATGGGCCGCCGGTCCTCCCAAACGTATGACTGCTACATCCGTAAAGATCTCAAATCCACTCAACCTCTTCTTAAGTAATTGGAGGTTTTTGGGGGTCCGTCACTGCCCAGGAGCAGCGGCGGATTCTCTACAAGAATCCCCACAACGCACTTGAACGCTCAAGAACCAAGATCTTCGACACTTCATTCTCTTTGTCAATAATAATAAATCCTTAAACGCATCTCGTTGACGGTGTGGTCCTTGCTAGTGAATTGAAGCCTAATTGGCGGAGTTTCAGGAGCAGGTCCACACCTCAAGAGCGCCAACTTCCACATCTCTATAAATAGCCACCTGACCCTCTCCTCCGCTTCGCTCTCGTATTCTACACCCCTCCCCCCCACCCCATTTCTCTTCCAATTTCTTTTTTCTATCCTCTCCTTCGTAGGTCCACGAGGGGGTCCATCGCTGCCCGGGAGCGGCGGCGGATTCTCTACAAGAATCCCCACAACGCACTCTAACGCTCAAGAACCAAGATCTTCGACACTTCATTGTCTTTGTCAATAACAATAAATCCTTAAACGCATCTCGTTGACGGTGTGGTCCTTGCTAGTGAAAATGGATGTTGGAGCATCTTCAAATGTACTGTGACGTTTTTCCACAGTCAAACCAAATCTGATTTAAATCAACTTTTAATCCTGTTTCTGGACAAATTGTCTCTGATTTTCTACTGACATAAGCAGAAATCCAACACAATATAGTATGTTACCAAACATGTCTGTCAAGGCCCCCAAATTCTGCAGAAGAGAACTCTTATTGCCACAGTATATAATGGTAGTTCACACATTGCTCAAAGCACACTTTTGGGTGGTACCACAAAATTAGATCTTTATTGTCTCTCATCACTGACTATAGTGCATATTTTTTTTCCGAAATAAGGTCCGCACAGTGGACACAGGAAGGGACTTAGCCTCACTATTCCCCCATGCATAGTCAGGTCCACAAAAAAAAGGTTTTACCAGTTTGTCGTGGAAGGACTTGACTGGTGTGCACAGAGCCCTGACCTCATGCCCAAGCATCCAACACTTTTGGGATGGACTGAATCGTGGACTGTGAGGAACACCTCATCACTCAACATCGTGTTGCTCTTAAGATTGAATGGGAACAAATCTCTGTATGTTCCAAAATCCTCTTAAACCAGACTGGAGGTTGTTATAGCAGCAAATTAATCACATTCTGGTTGAATGTTTGAGTGTCCACATACTTTGGTCATCTGTCATGTTAAGTGTATGTTAAACAGCAATTCATTACAGGATGCACTGTTGGAAAAGAGGGAGTAGCATATCACTATCTAACAATGCACATAATGATTATTCCAAACACTGTATCATATTATGCAAATGCAAGTAATTTGATGAGGAACATGGCTTGATTGAGAATGGGGATCACTTGCCTGGTGGAACCAAATCGATTAGCTTGCTCATAAAGAGCTGCAGTGGAGTTTTTCTATTCATAACCTGCAGTTGAGCCCCATGTGGCTTAGCATTACTAAAGCCATTAGTCACACACACACACATGCACACACACATTCATAAAGTAGAACACACACTTACGCACATACACAGACGTCATTTGGAAGTCAAGCGGAGAATGACCTCGATGCAGGGAAAACGTATAACAGATTAGATCAACATAGGCCCAGGCGGCTGTGCCGAGTGTGTGTTATCACAAGTAAGAATATTCATACCACTATAATTGCAGTCTCAAAGTGAAGTTAAATGGGGCAGTAAGTCAGAGGAGCAGCCTACGCGGTACAAAAAAAATGATGGTAGACAGAGTGGCCGACAGGGAATCAGCACTTGATGATATGAAAATGTCATATCACCATTATCCTATTATGTACTCCTTTCTTGAGTTATAAACAGCGTTTATGTATGTTTTGTATTTAGTAGCTCTGTCTAATGCAAGTGCCAGAATGACAAAGAATCTGGATCCTTCTCTGATTATTTCACTGGTTTGCCAGCAGAAACAGCTTGTCTTTGATGAATAATCTAACAACCCGTACTCACTGTACAGATCCAACTACGTGGTCTCAGTTACAGAGGACGGACGTCTGCTATATCTACTTTCAACTTTACTTTATTTATAGAGCACTTTTCCTACATAGACATGTAACACAAAGTGCTTTACACACATAAAAAAGAAAATAGAAAAAACGATTACAAATAAAGCCCCTCCCTCCTACCCTCCATACTGCACACGCATGCACGCACACACAAACATACACACACACCTGCACACTCTCACTACTGACAATAGGGAGACATGGCATGACACTGATGATTGAGGAAACGCTATCTTTGGGGCCATCCACACTGGGAGGAGTCACAGGCTGTGCCACAGGGGGCACCAGTGCCCAGGCCCCCCGACCCCGACAGACAACAGTCAGCCGAGACGAAGGGACCCAGGGACAGCGCCCCCAGCAGCAGCCCAGACACAGCTCCCAGTGTGGAAGACCCCCCTGAGGAAACACTGGAGTTAAAGCTAAAAACTAAAGCATAAGATAGGATTAAAAAACCATGAAAAAATAAGTAAATAGAGTGAACAGCTTAAAAGGATAAAAATATATAAGATAATAAAATAAAACAATACCAATGATAAGTAAAACAACTTCAATTATTTAAGATCAATATCTTAAAAACAGCCTCCACTTTCTTTCTGTGCCTGGGGGGATTACACCCAATAAAAATGATGATTTATTGGTTGCGCTACTTTGTGAACTAGGGGAATCACACCACTGTCACCTGCACCATAGGCAGCGTTGCTAACCATTACACCACAGTGTCGCTCTCCAAACCTGAAAATAAAGACTTATTACCTTTAGATCAATAGACTGTTTCATTCGGTTATACACATTAGATCGGGCAGTAAATGTCTGCCACGTCAACTATCGCTACTTTGCTGCAGTTACGGTGCTCCGCTTTCTCAGGATGAGCTCGTTTTCTACATAAACACTCGGTAATATCTAATGACGCTCTCCCGGTTGCCATGGTGAATCGTAGTATCGGAGCTCCATGGATGAGTTTCCCATCTCAGAGTTGTTCAACTCAGAGTTCAGGGTTAGGTTCAGAGTTTGTTGAACCTGCTTTGTGAAACGGGCCCCAGGTCACTTCTTCAGTTAGGAACCTTCCTAAGAGAAAAAGACTATTCCACCGCAACCTTGGTATCTAAGGAGGGTTTAGGGACCTCAGAGAATGTATTCCCAGTGTCAAAAATATTGTGTCTGTTACTATGCCTGAGTAAATTTGAATAAATCAAAGGAGAAATGTGAATTTTCTATCCTCGCCTATTGTTTTCACCTATTGGACAGAATATAACACCATGTTAACAATGATTCCAGGTACAAAGATGCAATTGATCATCTTCAGCAACTCCTTGACTCCAAATGTACCACATTTGATAGAATTTGAGTAAAGGGCAAAGCCTCCACAAAGATTTTAGTAAGGATACCAACAGCTGGAAACTAAATTTGGCACACTTTCTCACCAAAATTTGCCAAATGGGTTACTTTCCACTTCCAATACAGCTTATGTCCATTACGTTAGTCTATGGTCATCTACTGGATCTTTTGGATATGAAATGTACCTTGCTTCATTAAAGGAGAATCCAGTCATTTTTTACCCCATTGTCGTTGTCCCCAGGATCATCCCGACTTATTAGAAGCAAAAAACCCGACAAAAATTGACTTGACCTAGCCCGATATGTGAACCTGCCTGCCAGCCTTCCAGAATAGCTCCAATGTCTGACATTCTCACTCTGGCGCTGTTTACATTGTTTTGGCTATGGGCTGCTGTTGAGCTCTTAGCAATCGTTGTTATGTTGTAAAATAGTCACACATATGGACATAACAGCTTCATGGATTTATTATGGACATGAAGACTGCACTGCTCGATTGTTTCTTTATGGATACAAAATCAAAACTACGAGGAAAACTTTTTCGTTTCTGCGGTGACTGGGAGGGATGAGCGCGCGCTCGGCTATCTACTGCTAATGTCTACGGGGTGATTTGAGGTGAGTAACTCCATGCAAAAAAACATATTTATGCTGTTTCACCACACTATTTGAGCTAAACGAGCGCTGTCGTGTCTCGTACAGACCCAACCTGTGTTGCATTGGTCTTGGAATTATTTTCTGAGAAAAGCAGATAATATTTGCCCCTATGGGTTAGCAATGGAGTGATTCTGGAAGGGTGGCAGGCAGGTACAGATCTCGGGCTAGGCAACGTAAATTTTTATCGGGTTTCTTGCTTCTAATCGGGATGACCCTGGGGACAATGAAAATAGGGCAAAAATGACTGGATTTCTCCTTGACTTCTACTATTGTGCACACTATAAAATACATAAAAAACAACAAAATGTATAATTTTGTCTCCAAATGGAGTAGTTTTATTATACCAAAAAAAAAAGAATATACATATATATTTTTAACTCTAATTATATTCATTTATTAATAGCAAAAAGAATGCCTTTATTTTGTAGTAACCTGGGGATGATGTCAGTTCGGGGTGTTCGAGCCTCATTATAAGAATAACTTGACATGGTGTCAGAACTGGGCGACTTGTAAGCGAACAAAAAAATAAATAAATAAAAAGAAGAGGAAAGTGTATCGTTTTGGCGGAGGAATGTGAGACGAGCCGGCAGAGATGGCGCCTACACCAACTGCTACGTTCACAATACAACCTCCAGAGCCATTCGATTTTACCAACCCTCAAGAATGGATCAGGAGATTCGACCGCTTTCTACTTGCAAGCAACTTAAACGCAACGTCGGAGGAAAACCAGGTGAACATGCTAGTGTATTGCATGGGCGATGAAGCCGAAGATGTGCTAAAGGGGCTAACGCTAACTGCAGACGAGAGGAAGATATACGCAAATGTCAAGGCGGGCTTTGATGCATTTTCTGTGCCTAAAAAGAATGTAATCTACGAAAGAGCCAAATTCAATCAGTGTGTGCAACTGCCAGGAGAATCGGTGGATTCCTTCATCACTGCTCTATACGGATTAGCTGAACACTGCAAAAATGGACAGTTACAGAACGAGCTGATCCGCGACAGGTTAGTGGTTGGGCTGAGAAACGTCTCATTGTCAGAGAAGCTACAGCTAGACAGAGACCTAACCCTTGAACCTGCTATAACAAAGACAAGGAAGGCTGAAGAAGTTAGACGACAGCAGTCTGACTTAAGAGGAGAAAATGGCGGTGCTAGCAATTGCTCTAATTGATTGATGCTGTTTATGCTAAAAGCTACATCCATCCATCCATCGTCTACCGCTTATCCTGTATTCAGGGTCGCGGGGGGGCTGGAGCTGATCCCAGCTGTTATTGGGCGAAGGCAGGGTACACCTGGACAGGTAACCAGTCCATCACAGGGCCGACATGTAGAGACAGACAACCATACACGCTCACATTCACACCTACAGGCAATTTAGAGTCATCAGTTAACCTATCCCCATCCTGCATGTCTTTGGACTGTGGGAGGAAGCCGGAGAACCCGGAGAGAACCCACGCTTACACGGGAAGAACATGCAAACTCCACACAGAAGGAACCCGGGCCAACCCGGGAATCGAACCCAGGACCCTCTTGCTGTGAGGCGAGAGTGCTACCCACTACACCACCGTGCAGCCCCTAAAAGCTACAGAAAACCCAAATTTCCCTCAGCCTCAGCCACAAGCACAAACACCAAGCCAAAATAAACCTAATGCATGGCCACAGCCAGGTGCACAGGCCTGTTATAGATGTGGAAAAATGCCCTTGCATGGAAAAATGGAATGCCCGGCTAAAGATGCTGTGTGTCACAACTGTGGCAAAAATGGACATTATGGCAGGGTGTGCAGAAATAGTGCAAAATCTCTAAATGCTGTCACTACAGAGGAAGAAGAGAACTTTTTCATTGGAGCCGTGGATGCTGGAAAAGACCTGTGGACCGTGCAGCTACAAGTGAGACGAAGAAAAGTGTGCTTCAAAATAGAGCCAACGGCTGTGCCCTTCTCTCTCCACACACCACACAGAGTCCCTCTGCCACTAATGGGAAAAGTGAAGGAGGAGATAGACTGTATGGAGAAGATGGGTGTAATTACCAAGATTGAGGAGCCGACTGATTGGTGTGCCAGGATGGTGGTGGTGCCGAAAAAAGCAGGTGATGTTCGCATTTGTGTGGATTTCACAATGATGAATGAATCAGTATGCAGAGAAAAGTTTATCCTGCCTTCTGTTGAGCACACTCTGGCGCAACAGTATTCAGCAAATTAGATGCCAACATGGGCTTTTGGCAAGTACCATTGACAAAAGAGTCTGCCAAATACACCACCTTCATCACGCCGTTTGGGCACTACCATTTTAACCGTCTACACTTTCAAAGGATGATGGTGACAGAAGTGACCGGTGGCCTGGAGGGGGTACTGTGTCACATGGATGACATCCTGGTCTGGGGACAGACGCAGGAGGAGCATGATGTGCGACTACATGTGGTGCTAGAGAAGGCACAAAAGGCCGGCATTACGCTCGACATGAACAAATGTGAGCTCACATGCCGCACTGTCAGATTCCTGGGTAATGTGATTTCAGCAGATGGAGTGAAGCCAGATCCAGAGAAGACGAGTGCGGTACAAGAGATAGATGCACCTAAAAATGTCAGCGAACTTCTTGGGCATGGTCAATCAGCTAGGCTGCTTCTTGCCTAACCTGGCTGAAAAAGACAAAGTGCTACGGGACCTGCTGTCCAAGAAGAACCACTGGTACTGGGGGACAGAGCAGCAGGCCGCCTTTGATCAGTTAAAAACAGAGCTGTCATCCACACCAGTGCTCACACTATACAACCCAAACACTGCACTAAAAATCTTGGCTGATGCTTCTTCCTTTGGCCTGTGGGCAGTCCTGCTGCAGAAGAGCGATGCCATGTGGTCACCTGTAGCATATGCATCGAGGTCAATGACACCAACAGAGCAGCGCTATGCTCAAGTAGAGAAGGAGGCATTAGCTGCAACGTGGGCATGTGAAAGGTTCAGCTGTTTCATCCTGGGAAGACCATTCGAGCTGGAAACTGACCATTGGTGAGTCTGCTGGGAGTGAAAGCTTTGGATGACCTCCCACCGAGAATCAACTATACAGTCAATCATGTCCCTAGCAAAAGCCTGTGGACAGCCGACGCCTAATCTCGTGCTCCTCTGAGAGCTGCAAGAGCACACACAGATACAAGCCTACTAGAGGACACCAACATCTATGTAGACTCGGTCATCAGCAACATTCCTGTCAGTGGAGGTTATCTGAGCAGCCTACGTGAGCGCCTGAAGACAGGCAGCACATGCTTTGCACTGATGGAGTACTGCACAGACGGCTGGCCTGACAAAAGCCACCTGCAGGGAGTGCCGAGACATTACTGGGCTGATAGAACAGCACTGATTGTGCACGATGGACTGCTGCTGCAGGGCACCAGGCTCATCATCCCAACAGCCTTACAAGGTGATGTGCTGCAGAGACTACATGAGGGACACCTGGGGGTGACAAAGTGCAGGGGCCGGGCCAAACAGATGGTATGGTGGCCAGGACTCAGCAGCCACCTGAATGACATGGTGCTGAAAGGTAGAACCTGCATTCAAGAGAGAAGGAACGTCAAAGAGCCGCTGATGCCAATGGAGATGTCAGACAGGCCTTGGCAAACCTTGGGAGCTGACCTGTTCACGCTGAAAGGCAAGACCTATCTACTGGTAGTAGATAAATTCTCAATCCATGTTTTCTCATTATGGAATTTGTGAATTTCTTAAAAGTGACAATGGGCCTCAGTTCTCAGGTAGCCTTAAAGCCTTTGCAGCAGAGTATGGCTTTGTGCACATCACGAGCAGTCCTAAGTTTCCTCAGAGCAATGGGGAGGCGGAACGCGCTGTACAAACTGTGAAAAACCTTCTAACAAAGGCATCAGACCCGTATCTTGCATTGCTGGCCTACAGAGCAACCCCTCTACAGAACGGCTATAGCCCGGCCGAGCTGTTGATGGTGCGCCGCCTCTGCACTACAGTTCCTGCTCTTCACACCCTGCTGAATCGAGTTTTGCCTGACTACAATATGCTGGAGGCCAAAGAAAGGGAGAAGAGGAGGAATGACACAAGATCCTTCGACAAGAGACACGGAGCGACAAACCTGAAGCCACTCGTACCTGGGGAGGATGTGTGGACCACCGATGCACGAGTCCAGGGCACAGTTCGATCTACACACAACTACCCTCACTCTTATATCGTCCAGGTGCCTCAGGGCACACTGAGGAGGAACCGGCATCACTTGGTGCCACTGCAGACCAACAGTGGTGTAGTCGACACTGATGAGTCACCGGTGGGAGAAGATTCACCTACGCCAGAGCCAGCTCCACCAGTGACAACGTCACCCAGCAGAGAGGGCCCCACCACAGAAACTGTGTGGACCAGGTGTGGGAGAGAGGTTATACAGGGCAGAGACTTGATTGGTGATTAATTGCTTTATTTAAAAAAAAAAAAAAAAACGAGTTAAGTGTCTGCTTTACTGTTTACATTTACCCAAAACCCAAGAGTTAAAGTTTTGAAGAACACAGCCTGTGAAAGTTATAGTATGGTAATGTGTAAGTTATTTTATTTCTATTTTGCATGCTTAGAACAGGGATAGGTCTTCCGGCAAAAGGGCAGAATAAACCCCTTAAGACCTGCAGAGACAAAGGTAGTCCACCCATTGTTCTCAAAGAAAGGAGATGTAGTATTATGGAATAACAGTAAAAAGAATGCCTTTATTTTGTAGTAACCGGGGGTTGATGTCAGTTCTGGGTGTTGTGAGCGGGAGAGCCGTGCATGCACGCTAGTTGACTGCTGCTGTTGCTCAATAAAGATAGACTCCGATTACATCGTTGTACGAGCCTCATTATAAGAATAACTTGACAGTTATCTGTCATTATATGTGTACGAAGTAATTTTTTATTATTTTATTTTAAAAGGATGATTTATGCTGTTGAAGTCTAAGCCACAAATATCAGTGGTTTGAAGGTCCCCTATTATACTGTTTTTCATCAATTTCACACAGCTGTCAGAGGTCCAACAACATTGTTTTCGATATGCATTGCCCCAAACCCATCTGCGGTCCTGAATTCCAGCTGTCTAAAAGTTGCTCAAATGAGCTCTGCTGAGAACAGGCTGTTTCTGTGTCTGCACCTTTAAAGCCTAATGAGCTCCGTCTGTCATCGCCTACTTGGAGAGACGGAGAGCATGCCGCTTACGCTAGTTGTAGCATGTACCAATGTTTATGTGGATGTATTGCTATGTGTCTCAGGTGAAGTTGCTGTGTCCCTTATGGTTGGGACAGATCCTTTTAAGAGGGTCCTTGTTAGCACACACTTTGGTACGACCGGGGAATTCTCCTTCTCCTCCGTCTCTGTGCAGACCAAACCCGTCCTGCAGTCCTGAGCAGTGTCCTGAGCAGTGTTTGGAATAACGCCGTTTAAAATAACGGCGTTAGGTAACGCCGTTATTTTTTCAGTAACGGGGTAATCTAACTAATTACTGTTTCCGTCGTTACAACGCCGTTATCGTTACTGAACGTTAAATGCGGTGCGTTACTATGAATTGAAATTTGTCGGCTGTCGGTTAAAAAAAAAAAAGTCAGGATCGTGTTCTGCTTGCGCGCCGCTCGTGCCTGGTCTCGGCAGCCTGTTGTCCGTGGAGAAATGTGCAAACTTGCCGCGAGCTGGAGCCGGAGTTGGGGCTGCTGCTGGTCTGAGCGGCGCGCGAGGGCCACGCGGGCCCTGGTGTCCCGCCGTTCTGGTGTTGGACGGGAATCCGGTGCAGCTGTGGAGCACAGGATGGTGAGGACGGTGGTGATGATGATGATGATGATGATGATGATGATGATGATGATGATGATGAACGGCCCGGCGGCTCGTGGAGGCACGGGGATCTCGCCGTCATTATGTCTACAGCTGTGCGCTCTGACCCTGTTTTGTGATATATGACAGACACAGCGTCTCCCACTGTATAATTGCAAGTTTTAATTATTCCTGCATGTGAGGTGCGGAGTATGCGATCTCAATTTTTATACACAAGACACGCTACACGACTATAGGAGTAGACTACAAGACTACAGTTTGCCATCTCATTACAAGAAAAATCCAAATTCTTTGACATAAAGCAACTTTTTTTTTACAGTAACGCAAATAGTTACTTTCCCTGGTAACTAGTTACTTTTATTATAAAGTAATTCAGTTACTACCTCAGTTACTTTTTGGAACAAGTAGTGAGTAACTATAACTAATTACTTTTTTAAAGCAACGTTCCCAACACTGGTCCTGAGTGACAGTTCTCCACTGGTACACGGACATGCAAGAACGGAGAAACAGTAAATGCGACATCTGACCACCTCTGTATCTCGGCAGAAATCTCTGCCATGTCGGTGTTCTGTTAGTTCTTTGCCATGCTGGAAAAACACACGGTGTGAAATAAAACTGTGTAAAACTTCTTTGTCGTCCAATGCGGCACTGTGTGTTCGGCTCCCCTGCACTCTGCGTAAAAGCTTCCTGCAACACGATGACGTTGCTGTCGGTAAGCAGGATTTTAAGTCGGCTGAGTATTGTGTTCCATAGGATGTTTGGTATCATTCGACAGAGTAGCTTCTCCCCTTTCATTTAACTATAAACATGGCCGCACCGCGGATGGATTTATGATCATATAAATAATTTAGTTATTCTTGTTGTTGTAATACAGTAATTTGACAATGCAGATTAATGCAGGTCAGGATGTGAAATACTGCCACCTTGTGGTGCTATGTATGCTCTGTGTTTCAGTTCAATAAATGCTCGTGAAACTCCAATAGGTTATGGGCCCAGTCGGTCCCAGTCAGTTCTAGTAAATAGCTTAAAACAGTTTTACACGGATTCTGTGTGGAGTACTCGGTGTTGTGTGATTCACAATGGAGGACAGACTGTTTATCGACAAGCTAAGTGGACCAGACAACTGGGCTACGTGGAAATTCCAGATCGAGCATCTGCTGAAAGCTAAAAGTCTATGGGGCATGGTAATGGAGACGGAAACATTAGCACAGGATGCTAACGCAGCTGCACGAGCCGAATTCGCTAGGAAGAAAGAAAAAGCGTTTTCAATGTTGGTGCTTAATGTAAGTACATCTCAACTGTACCTGATTACAAGTTGCCAGTCACCTAAAGAAGCGTGGGATACGCTGAAGGGACATTTTGAGAGAGACACTCTGGCAAATAAATTGTTTCTAAAGAAGAAGTACTTCAGGTGTGAAATGAAGGAAGGAGAAACGATAACCGAGCATTTGAAGCGCATGAAAGAATTAACGGATCAACTCAGTGCTATTGGTGCTGTAATTGAGGAGGAGGATCAGATTGTGACATTGCTAGGTAGTCTCCCACCCAGCTATGCAACAATTGTCACTGCCCTGGAGACAAAGATGGACAGTTTGACTCTTCAATTCGTGCAGCAGTCATTAGTAAATGAAGAACAAAAGCGAGTGCAGGCAAACGGCAGTACCAGTGTTGCGCCACCAGGTGCCGCCTCTGCGATGCAAACGCAAGTGCGTGGGGATCCACAGCCTGAGGGAATCGACAGATCCAAGTGGAAATGTTTTAAATGTGGGAAAGAGGGACATCTGAAACGAAATTGTCCAAAGTTAAAAAATAAAAATCAAACCCACAAGGCTAAACAAATGACATGTGAGGATAATGAAAATTCTGAAAGTGCAAACGAAAGTGCATTTGTTGTCAGAGAAAATCAGAATGAAAAAGTGAAACAGGTCGAATGGCTGATCGATTCTGGAGCGTCAAAACACATGACATGCTCAAAAGAAATACTGCAGGATTACCAGGAATTCACAAAGCCACAGTCAGTGAAACTGGGCGATGGCAGAGTAGTCGATGCACAAGGACTCGGCACTGTAAAAATGAAAATGACTTTCAAAGTGAGTGATGTCAAAGATGTCACAATGTACGATGTGCTGTATGTTCCCAAGTTGTCAGGGAATCTTTTCTCAGTGGGAGCTGCTGTGAAAAAGGGGAATACTGTGCAGTTCAAGAAGGCCTACATTCGTGGAAAAGATGGAGATCTTCACGGGATGGGAACACAACGATCTGATGGACTATACCAGCTGGACGTGGAGGGGAGTACGTCTGTCCCTCACACAGCAGGAAGTGCATCAGTTGCAGCCAGCCTATGGCATCAAAGACTGAGCCACACCACCATGCTGAAGGAACTGAAACCTCTGGTGAGTGGAATGGACTTTTCTGCTGAAAAAGAGAACTCCTTCTGTGAAGCGTGTGTGGAGGGCAAGCTGGCTAGGAAGCCATTCAAGTCAGTGGGAGCAATACGCTCAAAGCGGAAACTGCAGCTGATTCATAGTGACGTCTGTGGTCCCATGCAGACTGAATCTGTAGGTGGGTCAAAGTATTTCGTGACATTCATTGATGATTACTCAAGATGCTGCAAAGTATACTTCATGAGGCAGAAAAGTGAAGTGCTCAGCAAGTTCAAGGAATTCGAGAGAACATTCTCCAATGAGTGTGGACAAAGAGTTGCAAGACTGAGAACAGACAACGGTGGGGAATACACGTCGAAAGAATTCCAGGAATACCTGAAAGCTCAAGGCATCCATCATGAAATGTCTGTACCCCATACACCACAGCAAAACGGTGTAGCTGAAAGAAAAAATCGGACTTTAGTTGAAGCAGCAAGGAGTATGCTGTCTCATGCAAAGCTGCCAAACATGTATTGGGCAGAGGCTGTAGCAACAGCAGCCTACGTGCAGAACAGGTTGCCCACATCACTTCTAAAGCAACAGACCCCGTACCAGAGATGGAGTGGAAAAAAGCCGAACATCAGTCACATGAGAGTTTTTGGCTGTGTGGCATATGCACATGTTCCAGAAGTAGAGAGGAGAAAGCTGGACAAGAAAGCGGTGAAGCTTCGCTTCGTGGGATATGCCAACAATGCAAAGGGCTATCGTCTGTGGGATGAGGAGAAAAGGAGAATTCTGATTCGCCGGGACGTCATCTTCAATGAGACCGACTTCGACTGGAAACAGGAAGTGGAAGTGTCTTGTTCAGACAGTGATGCTGGCAGTGGTCCTGATGAGAGAGGAGCATCAGTCAACGATGACACACAAGTCAATGAAGCTCCGAGAGAGTGCGGCAGAGTCAGAAAGCCCCCAACAAGGTATGGCTATGATGAATATGCAGACACAGTGACTGTTGAACATTATGCAAATGTCTGTAGTGTAAATGAGCCAAGTACACTGAAGGAAGCAATGATGAGCTCTAATGCTAAGGAATGGAAGGAAGCAGCTGATTTGGAGTACGAGTCCCTGCTTGAAAATGATACTTGGGACTTAGTGAAATTGCCAAAAGACAGAAAGCCGAGTCAAGCACCATAGTGATGGAGAAGTGGAGAGATACAAGTGCAGACTTGTTGCCAAGGGTTACTCACAGAAGTATGGCGCTGACTATGATGAAACTTTCTCACCTGTTGTACGATTCAGCTCAATTCGTGCATTGCTGTCCTTTGCTGTTCAGAATAACATGCATGTACACCAGATGGATGTCGTTACTGCATTTTTAAATGGACATCTAGAGGAGGAAATCTACATGGAGCAACCAGACGGGTACGTCAAGCCAGGCCAAGAGCACTTGGTGTGCAAGCTGAAAAAGTCAATCTATGGCCTTAAGCAGTCACCTCGCTGCTGGAGTAAGACTTTCACAGAGTTCATGAAAGATCTTGGATTCAACCAGAGCACATCAGATCCCTGTGTGTTCGTGAGAGCTCGACAGGAGCTAGAGATCTTAGCTGTTTATGTCGATGATCTGATTCTGATCACAGAGTCACTGCAGAGCATGAGTGAGTTGAAAGTTGCTCTGAAAAACAGATACAAGATGAAAGACATGGGTGAGTTGTCTTACATACTGGGCATCTCAGTGATTCAAGACAAGACAAACAAGTAAAATGGTAAATGGCCTCATTTATATAGCGCTTTTGTCCAAAGCGCTTTACAGTAATGACTGACATTCACCCATTCACTCACACATTCACACACCGACGGCAGAGTCAACCACGCAGGGCGACAGCCAGCTCGTCAGGAGCAACTCGGGTGAGGTGTCTTGCTCAGGGACACCAGGCACTCAGCTAGGAGGAGCCGGGGATCGAACCGGCAATCTTGCTGTTGCCAGCCAACCTGCTCTACCTCCTGAGCTAAACCCCCCCACAAGTGTGTGTACCTTCACCAAAAGCATTACATTGAAGCCGTTCTTCAGAAATACGGCATGGATAAAGCAAATCCGGTCACAACCCCAGCTGATGCAAATGTGAAGTTACAGAAAAATGATGGTGTCAGTAAGCCAGTGAACCCAGGTACCTACCAGTCAATTGTAGGAAGCCTGTTGTACGCAGCAATGGCCACCAGGCCAGACATCGCACAAGCAGTGAGTGCTGTGTCAAAGTTCAACGCCGAACCAAACACCGCACACATGACTGCTGTGAAGAGAATTCTTCGCTACCTGAAAGGTACCGCAAACCTCGCTCTCAAGTACCAGCGGTCAGAGTCTGGAACTTTATTCGGCTTCTCAGACGCTGACTGGGCAGGAGATCAGGATGATCGTCGTTCTACAACCGGGAACGTCTTCCTACTGAGTGGAGGAGCAGTAAGCTGGCTCAGCAAGAAACAGAACACAGTCGCACTGTCAACTGCTGAAGCAGAATACGTCGCTCTCAGCCAGGCAGCACAAGAATGTACCTGGCTTACACGACTTCTCAGTGATCTAGGAATGGACGTTACACCAACAGTGATTCTGGAGGACAACCAAGGAGCTATTGCCATAGCTAAGAATCCAGTTGACCATTCAAGAACAAAGCACATAGACATTCGGTACCACTACATTCGTGAATGTGTGCAGAATGGACAAATTCAACTGCAATACTGTCCTACAGACGATATGAGGGCAGATATCTTGACCAAGCCCTTACCAAAGCAGAAGTTTGAGTATCTTAGGAGAGAGATTGGACTTTGTGCTGTATAACTCAGATAAGTACAAGTCGTAGGACAATGTTAAGTATTGTTAGAGCCTAAGTTAAGACTACTGGTAAGTAAGGTAAAAAAAATAAAATAATGGCTTGCTAGTATTCTAGTATTATTCTTTTAAGTTTGTTAAAAAGAAGGGGACTTATAGTCTAAGAGAAGAGTCTAAGTTTAATACATCTCCTAAGTGATTTAAGTTAAAGAAAGTAAGA